>OZ025240.1:84394536-84792036 GCA_964019155.1 Osedax fenrisi | reverse complement strand
ATATAAAAAAATGAATAATTATATAATAGATTTCTGAAAAAATAAAAGAGAGAGATAGATTATACAACACAATTGGTGAATTAAATTTAAATAATAAAAATGTGAACAAATTAAAAAGCTTAGACGATTTACAAAGAGCAAATATTCATATAAAGAAATTAAAGATTAAACTTGACGAAGTCATTAAAAATAAGAATCACGTTTGTGAAGAAAATAAAAATCTAGGTAATTTTAATTATAATAATTATATAGATAAATTTATAAATTATTATAATTACATAATCTATCACATTTGTATTTACTTTATTTTGGATAACTATTCATTTTTTATTATTTTAAATATAAAAATAATATATTAATTATATTTAGGTTATATATTTAAATTATTTAAATTATGAATGGTATATTAAAGTGAACTATTAATGTCATACATATAGGTATATATATATATATATATATATATATATATATATATATTTTATCGATATTTTATTATTATTAATAATAAACAATGCTGTATAGCAAATAGTCTATTAACTTATATAAACATTGATATAGAACTCTAAGAAATTCCATATTTATACCTTTAATGTAATCTATATTTATAGATATATATATAGGTATATATATATATATATATATATATATACCTATATATATATCTATCAATGTTTATATAAGTTAATAGACTATTTGCTATACAGCATTGTTTATTATTAATAATAATAAAATATCGATAACTTCGTAGGTGTATATGTAGGGTGTACCAACTAGTGCTTTAAAATGTCATATATATATATATATATATATATATATATGAAATGTTAAGTATTATTAACAAGTATACTTTGTTGTTCTCGAGAACTTCAAATCTTAAAAAAAAATATCAAGTTCTCAAGAACTTAAAATCTCGAATTTTAATGTATGTTCTCGATAATATCAAATATTTTAATAATATTTTAAAATAATTTAACGTAGAAAGAAATGAGATATTAATTAATTAATTATTATTAATATTAATAAATAAATTATTAAATAGTTATTATTAATTAACAGTAATAATAATTAATCAGAATTGAATAATTAATAATTATTTAAAACATATATAATTAATAATTTATAATATATAATAAATTATTATTAATTAATAATAATAATCGATACATTATTATATATAATTAATTATTAATGAATACATTATAATTGTATAATTAACAATAAATGATTACTTATGGAATACTGTACTATTCTAATAATCCTATATCTCAGTATATATATCCTAGTATGCAATATATACCTTCTATAGAAGGGTAAATATAAATATCATACATAGCATATATATATATACTATAATTAGGTATTTTTCTGTGACATTCAGTTACCCTCCCTAATTACCATTGTCTTTATAATCATCTATCGCCCACAATCATCCAGCATTCGGTCTTTCATTAATGATATCTCTACAATTTTAGAATCCATGTCTTCTTACAACAAAATTATTGTTGGTGACTTTAATATTCAAGTAAATACTGATAATCATGTTTCCCTTTCTCTTAATAAACTTATTTTTGAGCACTTAATTTGTTTTACAGTTATCAGTAGTGCACAATACTCGAATTCTAAGATACTTTCGAAACATCTCCTCTATAAATCAACACTTGTTTGTTAACTCCGTGTTTGATCATATGAATAATATTACATCTCCGCTTTCTGACCCTGACTTTCTCTTTGACGCCTTCAACACGGCGCTATCTAATTACCTTGACTTTTATACTCCCTCAACTACTCTTACCCACCGTAATCATCCCAAATCCTCCTGGTTCAACACTGAACTCACCAATATGAGAAAGTCACTTCGTTGTCTACAGTCCATTTAAGCTTCTTCTAAAATAAACTCAGACCTGTGTTCCTTTAAAGTATGTCGCTCATTATACAGGAAAAAAACTCTTATCCACTAAATCATCTTACTTTACTAAGTTGCTTTGTAAATATGGCACCTCCTCTAAGCAAGCCTACAACCTATCATTCACCTTAGTAGGTAAATCAAAACCCAGGCACCTTCCTGACCATCCGGATACAGTCCTCTGCTCCTCCTTTGCTAATTTCTTCCAGAATAAAGTATCGAACATAATCGCTGATCTCCCTAATGTGAATGTTGATCTCATCACTCTCAACTCATATTCACTAGCTTCCCATAGTCACTGGTCCTGTTTCACTCTCCCTACTCGACCCTATATGCTCTCTCTAATGGCATCCCTAAAATCCAATTCCCCACTCCACCATATTCCTCTTACTTTACTTCGTACACTTTCGCCATCGTTAATTGAACTCATAACAATGAGTATTCATGCGTCCCTTATTACATATATCGTACCAAAGTCTATGAAAACACTCTTATATCACCCACATTATAAAAAAAATACCCTTAACCACTCGAACCTGTCGAGCTATCGACCCATCTCCCAGCTTTCATCAATCTCTAAGACCTTGGAGCGAATTGTATCTGCTCAACTTATACACTATATAACTACCAATTCAATTATTGATAAGTTTAAAAGTGCTTACTTACCCCATCTGAGCACTGAATCAGCATTGCATATTATCATTAATGATCTACTCCTATCCCTTGACAACAAAGCCCCCTGCTACCATTTGTTACTTGACCTATCCAGTGCCTTTGACACTCTAAACCATGACATTATTGCTTTACGACTCAATCAAATCGGTATTCATGGCCAAGTACACAGCTGGTTTATGTCATTCTTTTCCTTAAGGTCCTATACAGTGAAAATTAACTCATCCTTCTCTACCCCCTTTATCAGCACTCATGGCGTTCCACAAGGCTCCGTGCTTGGTCCTTTACTTTTTATTATTTATATTTTACCCATAAAATCCATATTTCGTAAATATCCTTACATCCACTACCATCTATTATCCGACGATCTACACATTTATACTTATTTTCCCATTTTCTGTGACTCCAACTTTATTCAACTGTATATTTTTAACTGCCTCACATAACTTACTGACTGGTTCTCCCAGAATTCCCTATCACTTAATATGACCAAAACTTACACCATAATTATCTCCAGAACTACATACCCCCTAATCATCACCCACCCCTTTCTACTATCCTTCCCTACCTCACAATCCATAACAACTATTGCTTTCAATATCAACTCCCACCTAGATTACTCTGACTACATATATATAATGAATAGTAATGCCAACTATTTTCTTTATAACATTAGAAAATCACGCAACAAATTGACTTTTTCAATGACTAAAAGTCTAATACACTCGCTAGTCTACAGTAGACTTATATACTGCTGCTCATTTCTATGTAATCTACCCCTAAAGCTTATGCTTAAACTTGAGATGATACAACGACTTGCAATACGCACCCTTTATAAATTGAATTTCTCTTCAATAGTATCAATATCGACCCTGATGCGATCACTCGGCTGGCTTAAGTTTAGGTAGGTATCTCTGCAGGTACAGACTATTATATAGATCTCCCGAGTACCTAGCAGACTTGATCAGTATTTAGACCCTTAGTCGAGCTAGCAGGAAATGTCACACGATGCAAATTGTGCAACGCTCGACTATCTCAACTCACTATAAATCTACTTTTTCTGTGGTATACCACACCTGAGCTATAGCTCCAAAATACTGGAATGCTCTACCATATTCCATTAGGTGTTTGAAATCCCTGTCGCTAATTAAATGAAACTCTCCACGCACATATTAAAATTGTAACCTACCCTCCCTTTTCCTTTATTTGTATTGTACTTTATTTATTTTATTTTTTGTTTGCTTCTCATGACGCCCATAACCACCACGTGATTTTGTAGTCAATAAAACATTTTAAAATAAAATAAAATATAACCTAGTCCTATTAGTAATATGTATACTATAATACTATACTTATAAGTAACTTATAAGGCTATAGCCTATATATATATAATTAATTAATTACGATAATTAATTAATTATTCATTAAAATAAATAAATTATTATAATTGTGTCATATATATATATATATATATATATATGTGTCAAATATTTATTTAAAATGTATTTGTAGACAAATATAGCTGTAAACGATTTATGAATTAACATTTATATATAAATATTATGTACTATCTTACTATATATATATAGTTACTATTGTCACTATATATATTCACTATATTCACTCCACTATAGTACAGTCCTATATAATTACATGTATTGTTTATTACGATTATATATATATAATATAACTTAGAAAATATTATTTATAATTATAATTCTGTAATATGTTAATTTAATAATTAATTAATTAGATAAGTATATTATAATTTATAATTTATGATATTGTTGGGTAGTTAAAGATCTATCATATACACATTTATATAATACGAAATGGGCGGTAAATATGTATGTTGTTAATACATTTCTGAAAAAATCAACGTTAAAATAATGTCAATGAAATACAATTGTAATATATAATTTAACGATATAAATATAAAGTATAGGAGTATATAAATCTATCATTATGTATTAATATCATACATTATCTAAATATATTAAACTATCTAATATGCATACATGTACAGTAATTTATATATATATATATATATATATATATATATATTTCATTTAATTATAATTATACGCCTATATATAGGCGTATTATATGCCTATAGGCGAAACAATTTGGATTAAAAATATACAATAACATATTTGTGATAATCACTAATCACTTGTTATTATAAACTATCTAGTATAGATATGAATTATTATAATTATTAAAATATATTAACTCTAATATCGATTATAAAAAACTATGTAGAATATATATATATATATATATATATATATTGTTATTGTTATTGTTATTTTAATTTTATTTGGTGGAGTAATTTCATCTCATCCAGGAACTTAGATGAAGTTTTCACTTATAACCATATATATGGCTCTAATATCCCTTCGAAGCCGCTCTCACGTTAAGGCATCTATGGTTTTAACGAGAGCCGATCATTTATGTATACACAAGTATATAAGATCACTTCTAAATAATATTTTAAACCCATTTTATAAAATTAATTAATGGTCCGGACGAGTGTCGAACCCGTGTCCTACTGCTTAAGCACAATTGTGTATCTGACGCCTTAGCCACTGAGCCACACAGGCAGTTAATATTTATATATATATATATATATATATATATATTTTTTCATAAAGTTGAAATTATGCATATTATTTTCCTATATGTATTATAATATCATTGATATTGTCTTGATAATTGTATTATAATATTACAGTAAGTGAAATCGTCGAGAAAACGCCTTCGAATAATGCGACAATACAACCTTCTACTAAAAGTGTTCACAAAACTCCTCGCTGTAAGCCGAACATCATCAGCAAACTAATGAAAACGATGTCGGGGAAAAAAACGCGCGAAGAAAGCTCGGAAACCCAGTCGAAGAGTACGACGAAAAAGAAACGTTCATTAAGAAAAATGTTCCAAGGAAAAAGACGCATTTTCGAAGATTTCAACGCTTCAAGACTTACGAGAAACAACGACAGCGCCGAAGTCGATGACTCACGAGTCGCTCCGGATATCGACGCTACTATACCCTTCGAGGTCAAGTCCGAGGTCGAATCGCGATCGGGTAGAACACCCGTCGGAGGGAGAACACCTAACCCTGGCGACGGGGTGCGGCATAACAATGTGATTCTGGGTACGCCTAACGCGCAACGTAAACTGAAGTGTATCGGGGATAAACGCAACACTATGAAGAGGAAGAGAACCGGGTCGTTGTTTAACGCCAAGTTGAAACCGCTACACGGTCCGGATGAGCTAGACGAGGCTATATCTAATACTGTATCGGAATCCGGGTCTAAAGTCGATGATGTTTCGTTAAAGTCTAAAATTAGCTGCATAATAAACGAGAGTAGACCGCAAATTGAAGGTTATTTATTTCAGAGAAAATATAGGACATATATAAGCGTATGAAATAATTACAAAATTTAATTCATATGTTTTATTTTAAATTAAATTCTATAATAATTATGGGTTTATTGTTACTTACTTTTACTTGTGGGTATAATGTTACTACTTTACTTTACAAATAAACACATTCGTTAATATACATGGGCTATTTTGACTTAACTTTACAGAGAAGAACGCTGTGGGATCAATAAAAAGAGTGTCATCGGTATCATCAATACACGAAAAGGTTTATATTCATTCACATACATGTATATATATATATATATATATATATATATATATATATATATATATATATATATATATATATATATATATATATATATATATATATTGATTGATTGATTGGATGGAATTATTTATATAAACAGGTTAGTAATATATAATCAATATTTTTTGAAGTGTGATATATATTTCTATGTTTATTGTGTATGCCATATATGGCATATATGCTATATGCTTATACATACAATACATATAGGCTACACGTATAATGGCTATATATTTTATTGCGTTAGAAAATCAAAGTGTTCATAAAACTAATAATAAAACATGCTAAACTATATAGTAAACATAAATAATCGTACACAAGTGTGTCTAAACAATTAATGTTATCTAAAAACATTGAACCCTTTCTAAATGAGACAACTCGAACATTACGATCAATGAACACATTATAGGTACACATTACAGGTATACATTATAGGTACACATTATAGGTATATATATATAGTAGAACAACTACGGTTATTAATGACCGTATACGGATATATATATTCTATAGAATAGTCCGCATATCGTAACGATCCGGTTATTTGTTCACCGGTTCACGTGCAAGTACATGTACTGATATCAGTAATCAATGCATGCATTTATAATACATTATTATTATGAAATATAAAGTAATATTCTCGATCCGAGTAAAAAATTAACTAAATATTAAACAATTTTAATATAAATCTATTTAAACACTATTTATAATTTTTTGTAAACCCGTAGTTTATGTATTTTATTCTTGTTTACCTGTAGGTAGTTATTCATTCAGAGCTTATATTTTTATTTATAATTATAACTATAATTATATGATATATATGTGACAATATCAATATATAATATTTCGTCTATATATTAAATGTTGTTTAACAATTTATTTTTAGTCAATATATACCTATAGGTAATATATACTTGTAGATAAGTCCACTTATTTTTCATTTGAATAATATATAACTAATAGTCACTTAAATGTTGTTATATTAATAATATATAATTGTGATATATTATTAGTACTTCTCCACCATATAACACATTATATGTTTAGATTAGTATAGCATATATAAAATATGCTTTCCATAGTGCCACATTTTCCAAACCTGAAAATATAATAATGTATATAACATGATTATAGTTTTAAAAAGTAATGATACTATTCTTCTTAAAGATAATAACATCATATTTGGCCAATTATTATCTTACGTTAAATGTTTAATGTTGATAAAAATATATTTAATTTTATTGTTATATCGTATAATTTTTAAAACATGTATAAATTCGTAGGGCAATTATAGTAGCTGTAATATTCATCAAGATAATTACACATGTATTCCCATCGATACGTAAGTAAATAAGTTATTTGATAAGTTACGTTAAAAATCTTACAATGTTTGAGAATAGATTACAAACATTATAGTGTTATTAAATGTAACCGTAATTTTGTATTAAAGGTTTAGTGAGACATTCTGATATACAATTACAGTGAACACATTACAGTTACAATGAACATGTATGCTATGTGGAATAATAAACTATTCCTAAATAGAATATATAAACTATATAATTATAATTATTATCATATTTATAATCACCGATACATATATGTGAGGACTATAGGAACAGTATCTAATTCAATATTACAACAAATTGTTCCACTTTATTTCCTCTAGAAGTTTGCTTATACATACTTTAGGTTTTTCTTCATAATAGTGTTATTAATAATGAATATCATTTTCAATTTCATGTATAATTCATGTATGTAAATAATTCGATATTTATACTCTGCAAAACATTGTATTTATTTGTTATTTATCATATATGGTAATAATATTACCGTAATATATATATATATATATACATTAATATTTTCATGTGATTTATTTGTAAGGTAAATACCTTACTTTGTAGAAGGCTTCTCGAACAAAAGATATAAGTGAAATACCCAGTAGGAAATCAACGAACCGCACGGAAGACTGCAAAACCCAATAACATTATATAATGTATACCATGTATACATTTACTCATACATACACACATATATATATATATATATATATATTGTAATGTTATTTTATTTTTTAATATAAAATTTCATAATAAATTGTTAAAATAATATAAAATGAATAATAATATGTTCACGAATATGTAGGAATCTATCGCGGATAACAAAACGTTATTAACGAGCACCCGGTAGCTCTCTAGAGCACCCGATAGCTCTATAGAGAATCATATAGCTCTCTTCTGAGCCGTATCTCTATGTTAACTTAATCACGTTGAACGTAATTAACCCGCGCTAACTAGATTAAACGCGAACATTTAAATTAGTATTAATCAATATTAATAATAATAATAATGAGGACAATTTAGATTCCTGATCTATTTTAGTATACCGAAATAACTCCGTTATTGAAAAAGCAAATGTATATTGCACCAAGCTTTCTAACAATTGCCCTATATATTAATTTCCTTTGCCGCGTATACGCGTATACGATACTTAATACGGTTATTAGATAAAGCATAGAGTATATATTGTATAATGTTTTGATTATGCATACTTATATACATACTATATATAGACAGTAGACCTATAGGCCACAACAGGAAGTAATGAAACTGTAACGGGTATACCTAGGATATCATGTGACATACTTAGATAACATAATAACATATGTATATTTTCTATACATTTGTAGGTATACGTTTGTACCTATATACAAATATATTCCAAACATGTAACTTGCAATTAATACTATAATATACCTAAATATACTTAGTCTTTTGTCTGATTTCGATAGTTTAGAGCATATATGATACTATAGTATTATAATTGATAGAATTAAATCTATTAGATTCATTTGATTAATTATCAATAAGCTCTCCAATATTCAATATATGCAAATGACATACAATTATACCGTGACAAAGACGTGCCTAAAGAAACTACGTTATAATTATAATATGAGTATGTAGCCCTAGGCGTTGTGCATTGTATGTTAGCAGCATCGATATCGGTATGGAAACAGAAGAGATTTCGGGTACGCATCAATGATAGAGCCCTACGATTGATATACACGTTTGACAATCTCGTGCCTGCGACCACTTCTACACGGAGTATACGATAAAGGCGCTCCTGTACGGGATAGACGAGAACATGAAGGACGCCGTCCATTGGACGGTGACGTGTTGAACGTCGATACAGGCGCGCTTTCACTTTCGGGTTCTCGGATTACTCCAATTACTCCATCTGATTTGAGCTTTTCTAGATGTTCTTTAATTTATTCTATCTGTGATAATGGTATTCTCCTATATGGAACATTAACTGTTACATTATCTAAAGTCCTGATACCTTTATCACCTGTGCACATGATTGAAGCATGCTTGAACATCCCATTTTTTCACATTCATTCATAAATTCCTTTTCATTCGTCTCTAATAATTTATCTCCGTTTCTACGCCAACTATTATCTTGACCGCTTACTTAACTTAATCTCCGTTGACAATCTGTATGCCTCATTTCCAGTAATTCTGTTTTCGAATTATTACCATTATTTTCCATCACCCTACTACTCTGTATCCTGTAACATTCTGCGTTATATAACTCTCAACGATTAACCGGTTCCCAATCCATGGCTAATTCCCTTAATTCTTCGAATGAGTTTCCCTTACCAATCATCAGTAGATGAGTCCTCGTACAAGTATCTCGCATATTACACTTAAATGTTTCTCCCAACATATCCTTCCACTGCGTAATATCCTTCTTTATATTTAGCCATAGTCTTAATATAAAATCAGCATATCTTGTGATACTCTATTCCCCTATTTGATTTCTATGCACTAACTCATATATCCTTTCCTCTTTCATTAGTCTAATTCCACATTTCCTTAATAATATTTCAAAAATTGCTGACTTATCTGTTAGTTCCTCCATTGAATCACATAATTATAACTTTGGACCACCTGTTATATGATATAACACACATGAGGCTGCATCCTACTTTATTAATTTTAATAAGTTAACATTATTATCAAATATTCCTTAAGTTATAAGCATATATCTAGAGGTCATATAAGTCCCTAATACGGATACTCTAAATTTCTTAATACATACACCCTATAACCAAGCAGTGCGCAGCGTATGAGCTATTCTGATTTTCATAAAAATCGCGTGGGTTATAATATTAATACCAACAATAAAGCTACATCTAAAAATGTATTATTTAGATACTTAAATTGTATTATTAATTAAAAAAATAATAAAAATAAATAAATTAGTAACTAATTAAATTAGAATAAATGGTTCATAAAATTAATTATAAATAATGTAATTATAATTTATCTGATTGATTCATCAATAATATATATTTTATATAGTGGTATATAGGGTTTCTGTATTATAAAACAGGGTGTCCGTATTCGGACATGAGTACCGAATACGGAAACACCGTTATCTATGGAATTAAAAGATTAAAACAAAATTAAAAATCACAATAATATATATAATCATATAATATTAATATATGGTAATTTCTTAATAAAAATAATGAGTCATACAATTTTAAAACCATGTATTGTAAAAGTGTCCGTATTAGGTTACTTTCCCCTAGGTTATCTTACCTAAGTTATATTCTACACTAAAATCATTTAAACGTAACTTACCATGTATTGCTTGTCTAATTCAATACTACTGTCAAATCGGATAGGGAGTAGGTATTACTTACGCTGCATAGACACTTATTGATGAGATTCATTCTTTGCTTCGCAAATTTTTGTATATATTATATAATATATCTATAGATTATATTCTAAAAATGTTATTATTATAATTTTTAATTATTATTAAAGTCTATATAATTTATGTTTTATAATAAATATACGATCTAAAGAAAGTATAATTTTGAGTAAAAATCTCATTATATTAAGCCCATATTATAATTTATATGTTACGTTTAAATCCTATAAAATCTAAATATTAATATTATTTAATAATTTATCATATTTGTAAATATTCGAAACTAAATTACTATAGGCAACCTATAAACAACGGCATTGGTTACGAAGAACGGATAATTGTTATCTATTTATGCATAATGTATTGCGTTGTTGTTGTTGTCAGTCGTCTGAATTGCATGTTCACTTTGTGTACCCAACTAGTGAATAATGTATACTATGTGTACCATCCAACGTACACAAATAAAGGGAAGGCTACCACTAACAGATTCTTAATCGTTGTTCGTAAACAATTTTTAAATAGATAGATAATAATGCATACAATCATAATAGATACATAAAATTTATGATAAATATAAACAAACAAATTAAATAATTCGCATTTTTCAGGCAATCCGATTTCGTTGTCCCGTTCACGTAATCACTACTATTAGATAACCCGCGTTACGTAATACTTGTTCACACCGACATCACGTGATACATATCCGCAATGACACCTACTACGACTTGGCTGTCGGTGCTGTTCTCGATAGCGGTGGCGATGCCCGTCTCTCTCGTAATAGGTTTACTATGTTTAGCTACGTGTTTGTGTGTGTGTGTGACTTCGCGCGTGGTAAAGCATACACATACGCATGTACGATGTATATATTGTTAAGTTGGCATCGATGGTACGTATATATACTATATATATATATATATATATATATATATATATACGTACTACATTTGTACGTTATATATATATACGTATATTAAATACTATTTATGTATACATCTATAATAGATAATGTAGCGAATAGTAGTCATGTGGTACGAGTACACGACCTCGGTATTGTTACGTCATAGCTAGAACCTATAGGTTCTATACCGTAGAGCTAGAGAGAAACGATCTCCCTAGCTCTACGGTGTTATACTATGACCTGGCATGGCGGGCGATAAGGCAGCACTGTATCCGGTAGTGCTGTTACCATAAGGCACTGTTTACCTTATAAGGTATACCTATATGGATACATATATATATATATATATATATATATATATATATACATATATGTATACTGTATGTTATACTTCTGTATACATACGTTTTATTACGTGTACCTAATTATTAGATTATTTTTATAATTTATTATTTTATTTTGTATATTTATGTATCCGTATGTATTATATATATATAATAGACTATGGTTCCTATATGTACACTTATTCCTAGTGAATCCGTCACTTTCTGAAAATCGAGATATCATATATGACTCACCTATAGGTTCGACTCCAGTACGTTATTGTTATATATATATCTCTCTCTCTCTATCTCTCTCTTTCTCTCTCTCTTTTATCTAGAACTTAATACGCAATGCAAGAAAAAAGTGTAAATTTGTAATTGTATTATTCTCTTATTTATAATTGTATTATTAGTTATGTGGACGACTTCTCGTGGGGTTCATTTGTATCCGCTATTATATTAGTATTTCAATCAATGCATACACGAACACACACACACACACACACACACACATATATATATATATATATATATATATATATTTCAACATCTCGTATAATCCAATATTTTATTTGTATTTTACTTCTCCGTTCATTTCTTGATTTTTGTAAAGTGTCGTTTTTTCTTACTGTTATCACATTTATATATTTCGTTTATATATGTTATATAATTATATGTTATTTTTTTCTTCTTTTTTTATATATAACCAGTAATTCAATAAACTTTTGAGCTATCTATCTATCTATATATATATATATATATATATATATAGATAACTCTATAACTCGTGATATAGACGAAGATAACAGTGAGAAGCTGATAGGGGACGAGGAGTATGCCACCTCTACGCGGGGTAAACAAGGTCACCCGAACAGAGTGTACAACCCTACGAGAGAAGGTGACGTCATCGGAGACACGGAACCCGATGTTTACGATTACGTAGATGGTTATTTTTAAAATCTCTTTCGTAATATGTATACATATCCACTTGTGGATCTATATGTATATATGTATATGCATCCTATATATATGTGTGTGTGTATGTGAATCCATTCGTTATTAAATAACAATGTATACTATAATATATTTTATATATATATATATATATATAATTAATAGTATACTACTTACTTTACTTTAGTCGAGCTCTCGCACGACCAGATCTTACAAGTGATTTCCATATTTCTCTATCCATCATTAATTTTCGTAGTTCGTCTTCTTCGCATTCGAAATCGTGTTTTTGTGTTTCGATAAATGTTTTTGATTGTCTCCCTCTAGTTCGTGTGCCCTGTTTTGGAATCCATAGAATTAAATTATGTGCAACTTCTTCAGGATGTCTTACACAGTGTCCTGCTAGTCTCATACGTCTTTGCTTTATTATTTCCAATATTTTGTGCATTCCTCTGTATAATATATCATTGGTTAATTTTTCTTTCCATGATATGTTGGAGGCCATCCTCAATAATCTCGTATAACAGTCATCGATTTTCTTACGTAGAGATACATTTATTGTCCAGGTTTCGCTTCCGTAGAGTAGGATTGGTTCGACTGTGACTGTAAAGGTTCTTATTTTTAGACTTGTATTCATTTTCGAATTCCAGATTGATTTCATTTTGAGTATGGCGGACCATGCTAACGCTTTTCTATTTTCGAAGTCTTTTTCTGAGCTTAACATCCACGCCCCCAGATGTTTAAAATGTGTAACATTATTGATAGGTTTATCACTATTTTCAGATTTTAGGTTGGGTGGCGTATTCTGGTTAAAAGACATTATTTCGGTTTTCTTTGCGTTAATGTGTAATCCGATTTTGTAGGCTTCTTTTTCGATAGAAGTTAGCATTATTTGAGCTTATTCCACTTCTTTCGATGTGAATGCGATGTCATCTGCATAGTTTAGATCGGATAGGTGAATCGCCGGATGACGAGAACTTCATATTTTTGATAATTCAAACCCTATAGGGAACTACTAGAACTATAGTTCTTCTTCACGACCTTCAATTTATTGTCTAATCAAGAGTAGTTACAAATAGGTATGGAGCTTGTGTATCTCCTTGTAGAACTCCTTTAGTGATTTCAAAATGTTCTGTTTCTCCGTCTGGTATTATAATCTTAGCGTGTGTATTTTTATAAGTTAGTGCGATGATTTGTATTATTTTGTCTGGAATTCCGTAAGCTTCTGGGATATGTAACATTATTGACCTATTGATACTGTCGAGTGCTTTCTTGAAGTCGACACATATTGTTGCCTTTAGGTTGTGGCTTTTTACTCCTTCGATTAGTCGTCTAAGAGCGAGAATGTGAGATATTGTCGATCTTCCAGGTCTAAATCCATTTTGGTTAGGACGTAAAATGGGGTCTATGTATGGTTGTATTCGGTTTAGTATCATTTTGTTAGTTATTTTTGATGCTATTGTAGAAAGTGCTATACCTCTGTAATTTC
Organism: Osedax fenrisi; assembly: GCA_964019155.1. Lineage (NCBI taxonomy): Eukaryota > Metazoa > Annelida > Polychaeta > Sabellida > Siboglinidae > Osedax > Osedax fenrisi. The sequence continues at coordinate 84,777,375 of OZ025240.1, read as the reverse complement.
CGCCTTCTTCGAGATTACCTGATTTTGGAAAAGGCATAATATTATGCCTTTAATGGAATAATATACTTATATACTTACCTATTTACAATTATTATATTACAAATATGATATCCTCTTACCATTGTAGTAATCGTATATAAGTAATAGGTCATACCCACCCTATAACTTCCTACAACGAGGTCATATATGTATGGCCTCGTTGAGGTTTTGATATAAGTTATCTTTTTGAAACCCAATCGACAAAATCATTCCCGCGCACGACGGCGCCGTCCGTATACTGCAAAAAATAATTGCATAATAATAGGAGAGAATAGTTATTATATAAAAGTTCACGTACGACTCCTACCGTCTCGTATACGCGCTTATCTACTCCGATTCAGATATGGAAACTTTCGACGATGTCTCCAGGAAGAAGAGGTACGCTTTTAAAGATTTCTACGTTTGGGATGAACGTAACGATTATGCGTACGGTCCGATAGGGGTTAGCTCCACCCACTTTGTAGGCGTTCTATATAATTAGAACACACCCACTTCGTAGGCGTTCTATATATAGTTAGACCACACCCACTTTGTAGGCGTTCTATATAGTTAGAATACACCCACTATGTAAACGTGCTATAAAGTTAGACCACACCCACTATGTAAGCGTTCGATATATATATATATATATATATATATAATATATAATATTTTATATATATATAGATAGGTATACCCAGCAAAAGGTAATATCCTCATAATAGCAGCATAATAGCATACATTATAGCCTAAAATGTTTAGATTCTGCTATAATGCTGCTATTATTTTGCCATTAAAAATATATTATGATGTTATTAATTTGTATAACTATTATGCTGCAGCATATTAGATTTTTAATGGCAACATAATAGAAGCATAATATACTTTTAATGGCAACATAATAGCAGCATAATAGTACAATGTAACTATTTGAGTCTATTATTTATGCTATTATGCTACTATTACTGTTAGATTAGTAACATCACATCTACCAGGTAGGATTCCAATATAGGTTACCACACAAAATATGTTTGAGTTATATATATGTTACGCCCACATTGGTTACGCCCACTATATTATGCCTACTATAACTGCGTTCAGAAGGGTTTACGTCATATACATAGATATGTAGACGTATAATATGAATTACACCCATTATAGTGGATTATGATATAATGTTGGTCTATTATAGTATCCTTTAGTGTAGGTTACGCCCACTGTATTATTATAGTATTGGTTACGCCCATAATATAGAGTATCTCTACTTTACGTTCGTTTCAATAAAAGTTACACCCATTGTAGCGTCTGCTAATATTTGTTACACCTACCATATATGTATATTACGGGTTACGCCCACTATATCTGGGTATAATAGATGTTACATACCCTATAATTGGGCCAAATATAGGTTATGCCCACTTTATCGGCATACCAAGTGGTTTAATCGAGTACAAAGTGTGTGTCTTACATTGAAGTGTTACCGTGTAGGGTATAACACAGATGGTATATAGTGGTAAGAAGGGGTATGCATATAGGCTAGCGATACGACTAACTCCTAATTAGTACATGTAGTATTTGTTATTTGGTGGAGTCCTGTCATCACATCAAAGTGTACACTCATATGACTTTTTTAATTTATTATAATTATAAATAGTAAAAACTGAATGTTACCTTAAGTTCGATGTATATCACGAGAATGCATATGAATAATACACATTAAGGTAGAATTAGGTAAAATTAAGTTACATTTCATAAAAAAAATCACTAAAAAACATAATTTTCACCAACTTTTCGGTGTATCGAATTCGTATACTCGATACGAGTATTTAAAGATATTCGGCGAAACACTCGCTTCGTTGTTAGTGGCCAAACCGGGTACGGCGTACCGGGTACGAACCCATACGCCGTACCCCCCCACCCCCCCTATACTATTACAACAAATTCCCTAGCTGACTGGGGCCCGGCTTCGCTCGTGTTAGTTCGTAAGGCTCACTTTGTGATGTAATGCTGATAGGTATATAGGTATATAGTATACATAAGTATGTAATGCAGCTAAAAAAAACCTACCAATATTAAAACTTTACCCAACCCAGAACAGTGAAAATATCTAAAACTCAAAACATCAATGACCAAACACACATATATATCAATATGCTTTTATAGGCTCATTCTGGATGTAATGCAGCTAAAAAAATTACCAATATTAAAACTTAACCCAACCACAACAGTAAAAATATCTAAATGATAACAAACACGTCTAAAAAAGTATAAAAGCTCGTGCCCCGTACCCTTGAGGTAACTATAGTTGTTAACGAAAGACGATCATATAGAAAATACACTACTATAGTATAAATTATACTATAGTATTATACCGTATAATATCACTTATAAATACTATAGATAAACTCCATTACACTGTTAAACGTAAGGGTTCTTCGGAATCATAAAATCGAGAGAATCTCAAATATGAAATAAATATACGATAAATGGGTTCTTTTCAACGATCGAAATATACTCACGACATCGCGTGTCTCGCGACCAATAGGTCGTATAGTATACTTATATAGTATACTGATATAGTATACTACAATCGAACTATGGTATACTGATATAGTATACTATAATCTAACTATAGCTATATACTAATATACTGATATAGTATACTATAATTAAACTATTGTATACTGCCTTCATTTCCGACACCTTAGCGCGCTGGTCTAACAGCGCCTCTGATAGTAATACCCATAGGTCCATATATGGACACGTCCTTCCGGTAATACGCAACTATTCACTAGCACGCGTCTATAAACACACACCCGCACACACACCCACACACCCACCCACACGCACACACCCACCCACACACACACACCCACACGCACACACACACACACACGCACGCACACACGCAGAACATAAAGAATACGACTGACTACGATAGGATGACGTTCCTGCAGATATACGACGCCAAATACAAGAATGTGGCGATCGTGTTCATGTTGGTGTTGAACTGCTGTTGTTGTTATTGTTAGTGGTGACCCGCACACACAACCGCACACTCTCGCACACACTCGCACTATACGCGTAGGTGTAGTATGTACCGTGTTCTATGTACCTATGTGTGTGTGTGTGCTATCTAAACTATATATCTGCAGTCGTGTATGAACGGAGTACTAGGATGCATCAATATAATCGTATACACTAATAATCATCGTCGTAGTCGTCGTTATTATCGATATCACGTGATAACATCACGTGATGTATTACGTAGTAATCGTATCACGTGGGGGGGGGGGCGTCGCCTAGTTAACCACGCCCCCTAAGGGTGATCAAAGGAAGCGATATTTGTGAACTTTTTAAGTTTGCAAAACGCTTTAGTAAATATCTTATGGATAATAAAATTAAAAGTAAGTTACAAACAAATTTGACCTAATTTGAACAATTTTTTGATATATAGCCCAAGCTTTTAGGATTAAGTATAGTTTGCATTGAAAAAGATATGATTTTCATTGTTTTTTAAAAAAATATATAAATAAGGGAATTAAAACACAAATAATGAATATATTTTGATGAAATATTAACAAATTGTTTATCATATAAATATATAATAAAATATTACAAAATTTAATTTTTATGGAAAAAATCCTAGAAATTGCAAAGAATATTTTCCTAGAAAGGCAAAAATACTTGTTTTTTTCAAATTAAAATATTTTTAAAATGTAAAAACATATATATATATATATAAAAACTTTATTTACAAACAAAATTATTCAGTTTTTCTTAATAATCATTTTTTTTTTTAAAATGGATTTTTTTACCTATAAATTGTGATCAATTTTTATTTTATTATTTTTTTAATTTTATATAGATATTATTCATAAATATATTGATTACTTTTCCAATCGATGGTCAATTATTATTAAAAAAAATTAAACTATTTACACAATGTTTATTAAAGATTTTTTTTTGGTTATAAATGTTATGTATTCCTAATATCTTAATTTAAAATAAATATTTAAATATATAATATTATTGAATTTATATATTTAATTTAATTTATATACAACATATTTATTATAATGTTATTATAGATTACCAAAAGTTCCTTTAAATTAACATAATATGTATAAGTAAAATATAGAGAAATATAAAGAATAATATTTATTTTTTGTAATCTTTTTAAATTTATATTTATGTATTAACTGCCGTTTAATTAGTTTAATATGGATCCGTCCATCCCGCTCAATTGGATCAGAAAGACACTTAGGTGTGTTTGATTCCATAGATCATATGTGTCATTCAACCGCTTGAGTATGGATAGGATATTCCGGAAACTCGAATATAATAATATTGTGCATAGTGATCATATACTAATTAGTAATAGGTTTATACACAGATGAACAATTTAAAATTAGAAATATAAAAATTCAAAATAATATAATAACAATATATCTGCGCAGTCGTAGAGTCGTGGTGGGGTCAAATGAGAAATATTTATTTTTGAATTTTCTAAATTTAATTCGATACTTTACGAAACTTCGAATATAGTAAAACTAAATAAAAATAAAATCCGAGAATCGTATCGTTCTTAGAACCTCCGTAAGATAAAATCATTATTTATTTTATTGCGTATCACCCTTAACGCCCCCTCCGATGTCATTTTATGAATATTTTATAATTTTGTTTTGGGCTCCGACGGCTGAATATTGTTCCAAAACAATTTTTTTTTAAATATTTATTTTAAACATATAATTTAAATTATGTACCTATACTAACTTATTGAAACATTTTACCATCACTCTTACCCTCCGTGCACCCTGCCCCCTCAGGTTACCAATGTTACTCGTTCGTCGTGAAGATGTGGTACACGGTACCGTGTGCGTACGTACGTAGGTTCTGCATCAAGTGCGTTCAGTGTAAGTGTCACGAGGCGGCCTACGGCAAGGAAGGTAAGCGATACAGGCCACTATAAGCACACCCACTTATAGTCACGCCTACTTATTCACAAACCACCTTATAGTCACGCCCACTTATTCACAAACCACCTTATAGTCACGCCCACTTATAGTCACGCCCACCCGTAGTATTATAAATATAATAGTAAATTACGTGAGCGCTGAGATATCGACCACTGTGGCGCCCAGTAAACCTAGGTGTTGATGTAAGGCGCTTAACATCTATAGTTGTCTCGAGTTGAACACTTTTCTTTTTAAAATAATCTCGATTCTTAATTTATAAATGTATTACGTTTAATTATAATTAATTCGTCTATTATTCGTCTATTGACTATAGACGATCAATTTATTATATATATATCCTTAAAATATTCTAAAACCATGCGTTAATTACATTGGTGTTTACATTTTGTTTATTTGCATTAATACAGTGGTTTATGTGGCGGTTCCCAATCGGTGTCCACTTATAATCATAAGACCGCCCATTGGCTGTTAAGGGGTATCCCACTACGAGAATTTCCTGCAATTAGCCAGAAATATTTTTACTTTAAGCGATTTTCTATCAAGTTAACTACAAGTATAGTTGAATACCCCCTTACTTTCCGGCAACGTGCCTGAAATATAGTAAGTTTATAGGGTTTATCCCATTACAACTTGATAGAAAATGGTTTTAAAGTTACAATATTTCCGGAAAGTTGCCGGAAATACTTCTAGTGGGATACACCCTTTAATTAAAGAGTAACCCTTAAAACCCTTAAGGGTATTTTATTTTGCAGATCATACTCTCACAGATAAGATTCTATAGGTATGATGTTCATGATACCATTTTGGTAATACAATATATTTTGGTTCAATATTGATTAGCGTTGAAGGTTTTTAAAAAAAATAATTGGTAGAAATATTTCTCTAAATTTCGCTACTCCTACGAAATGGTGCTGTTTGTGTTTATAAACAAGGACATTTATTTGAATTTTTAAAATTCTATTTTTATTTTATCGTAATGGATTTATATAATAACATAACTATTGCTATCTTTAATAGCATACAATGAGTACACTTTAGCTACCTACATATATGTTCATGATTACCGTCGTTTGCAAGACGGTAACATATTTATAGAAATAAAATAACACCTATTAAAGAAACGGTGAAACAAATAATTTGTATTTGTCAGTCGGCATCTTTTCCACAGTAAACTTAACACTCTATCAATGAAAGCTTATTTCTGTTCAAAAAAATGTTCATATATTAGTTAACATGTCATTTTATTTTTTTAATATATATTAATTTCATTTTATATTTAATTTGTATTCATAAATATATATATATATATATATATATATATATATATTATTAATTTAATTAATTAAATCATAAAAAAGTGATTTCATCACAAATCAATAAAAGCAGACAAATTAGTTTAATAATTATATAAATGTTTATGATATATCGATATCATAAATACGCATCTGTATAAGTATTGTTCTTAAATACTATAATATTTTATAGTAAAACATTAATATAGAGTAAATATTATCTATGGTATCTATAATTACAATATTAGTTATTGGATAATTAATTTTAAAAAAATTTTAAAAATAATATAAAATGTCTATATATAACAAAATTGTCTAAAACTTAGATAATTTTGATTATTTATTAAAATTATAAAGGTATTTTTTTTAATTTATAATACTTGTACTCTAAAATATAATATGAGGTAGAATCATATGATGAGGTAAAAAAAACTTTATATTTGTAATTAATGATTTTCAACAAATTTCAATACAAAATTCGAAATTTCATATTAATTATCATTTTTTAAGCCACATTTTTATATATGAATAAGTGAATAAGTGATTAATGAATTGTTTTTTTATCATATATAATATAAAGTTGTAAAATATAACAATTATGTAAAATATTATGAGAGGCCAAAAAAAAATTCTGGAAAATCCTATATATGTAAACAAAAATCCTTGAAATATAATTATGTTTGTTATGCATTTTATATTATTCATATGAATTATACACATTTCACATATTCTGAAAATGTCATAATTGTAGCTTAATTATTAATGCGGAAAAAATATATTTATACATTGTTGGTATTTTCCTATCTATTCCCATGTTAAATTTTACCAGGAAGTCACTGGACAAATATTGAACCAAATTAAAATAATATTGTGGGTATTCTCGAATCGAGAATCTCGATACCCATATTTAAATGTACACCATTGAATGCAGAATCCATAATTGAAAACATGTTTAAAATCCATCTTATTGGGCGACGCCCAATCAAAGAAATTCCCATTCGTAGTATTATAATAAACCTATATGTGGGGCTGCCAATAACCGAATTTCAGAATATTCAAAAATATCTAATATGTTTGATATACGTGAACACCGTGATTATTTGGCGAATAATCGCAAGTTTGGCGTCGTCTTAATTCGCGAAAATATACCGCGAATACCAGACTATGATTATATCGAGGATAGGATGCCACGGATATGTTTACCTGTGTATCCGCTACTCACGCCGGGCGTGCTCACACAAACCTATATATATATATATATACAGGGCCGGCTTAAGCATACTATGGGCCCCGGGCAAAAAAAAAGTATGGGCCCCATAATAATTTCATAACATATTAAATGGGCCATTCTAGAAATAACAAATATCTATAACACTTCAATTTATTTGTATATAAATATATATATATATATATATATATATATATATATATATATATATATATATAAATGATGTATTATTATTCTATTATGCGTGATCAAATTATGTAAAAATATTTATAATCTTTAAACATTTTTGTTTTTTCATATATATTTACATGTATCGTGTGAAGGAGACCCACTTTAAGATGCCTATAATATATAGCGGGATCTCCTTCATGCTATGGATGTACATAGATATTACGGTACCCATTTAAAATCATTGCAATGTAATATTTTATAATTTACAAATTTAATTTTAAGTTTAGATAAGCTTCTCTCTCAAGTTTAATTATTTACCATTAAATATATTAAGATGAAAATGTCTACAATTGGATATATATAGCCCTTCATATATATATCTATATATATATATATATATATATATATATATTAATATTTGTATAGTCAATACATTTGAGGTGTATACCAATATGATATAATATATGTTTAATACTAAATTATCTTATATACTAATCATCTTCATTGAATAAATACCTTGACTCTATTAATGTAATTTACGTAATATGTTAACATATTATTCAACATATATAATATCAGATATAAATTATGTAGGTTTTTAATTTTGGGAAATCCTCAAGATAGGTTTAAATCCTCAAGATAGATCCTACTGCTCTAATAAAATCTGCTTGTGATGCCCATATTATATTCGATAATACTTTTAATAAAACATATTATATTCTTCTTTAATATAGATATCAATATAGTCTTTATTTAGTTTGGATAAATAAATTATATTTATTTGGGATGAAAGCAAATAATATTACTACAATTGTCGAAGATTCAACGGCATTTTGCCTAACCAGATTTAAGGAATGTACAGCGCAGATATAGAGAATCATATTGACAATGGACTATGGTATATTATGATATCTTTCATTTTATTGAATCCTCCAGACATATTGCTGGATTTTTCATAACTTTGAGCTCTATAATCTATTATAATTATATTATTATTTAAACAAATTCTAAGAAATCAATAGCTAAATATTTAGTGACCAATGTGATAATGAATCTTAACGTACATAAATAAATAATATAAACCTATATAATAATAATACTTAACTTAGTATATATGACGATGACTATTAACGTACCTACATGTGATATATCTGGAATTGAGTACACTGATATATAATATAATATTTTAAATTTTATATTTTTTCAATTATTAAGTTATCAGTGATAACTTATCACCTGTTCTCAAATAATAATATCGTCATTGTGTGTATTTATATATAAATATATAGACGAGGGTGATCTAAACATTCAATTGTTAGTACTAGTTGGATAATATCAAAAATGCCTTTAGTATTATATTTAGATTATATATATATTTATAAATAATATCTGTTTCAATAAATATAAATATAATTTCTTTCTCTAATAATAGTCTGTTGAAAATGTTATGTAGAGAGTTCCCTTTCATCAATAATCATTATTTAAAATACTATAAAGCAGAATATTCCTATTTAAATTAAAACTATTTTATATATATATATATATATTATTTACACTAACACAATTATAATAATATATACTCTATGAGAAGATACACCTTTTATTAATACGAGAAGTAGATAGAGAAAATTCTTTTGAGAACAATTATTTTGAAAATATATAATTAGTTTTAATACATACTATACATACTATTACATACTACTACATACTATTACTTACATACCTACCTACTATACAAATTTTAAATCTATATAGAATATAGTTTTTTTTTAGTAATTTATAATCAATATAATCCTTTACAAACATCAGAAATCATAGTTAAAATATATCTTAATATATATCTCATATTTAATTTTAATATAAAGAAGTATACTTTTTTTTCGTAAACTAATTATAGAAATATAAATTGTTAAGATTGAACTATAGTTAATATTCCCTTAAATTGGGTAAAAAAGGGTAATATGTTTATCATTTAGGATTATCATTATCATCCTATCACTTTCTAGTTTAACAAACAATTATTTATCAATCCGTTTCATACTATTTTATCTGACAAGCATAGATGTGTGAGATGATCTATGTTTATCACTATTAGCATATGCTCCACATCTTCATGTACCTGTTTCCACCTTATCTTCGTTTATTATAGAAATTTTGTAAAATTCACTTTTCAAATCGGCCTAAATGACTCTTATTTAATTAATTTATAATATCGTTTTTATTTATTTAATTAGAATTAATAATATATAAAAAAAATACAGTTAAAAATGTTTTTTTTATATAAATAGTAAAAAAAATGTTTCTCAAATAATTTATGGGCCCCCCAAAATGTGGGGCCCCGGGCAATTGCCCGGTTTGCCCCCCCCCCCTTAAGCCGGCCCTGTATATATATATATATATATGTGTATACACACATACACACATACGCACACCCACGCGCGTGTTTTATAACATTTATAGTATACATCAATATTACTTAGTGACATAATAATTATTATTGATTATTTTGTAGTGTACATATTTCTATAAGATTTATTTCACTAAAAATAGCCCTTTCCCTATGTTTTACATGTAAACTCTGGAACAATGCGCTCGTACCGGTGATGCGGTCCACTTTAACATACAATTACACATATACCTACCTACGATTTTCCGAAGGAAATTTCTTCGCAACATCTTTGCACATACTAACAGTATTCTTCTAACATCACACAAATAACCACGCACGCACTCATACCATCGATATAATGACAGTTATTAAGTATTATTTAAGTTACTTTCTTTATATCGATGACTCATATTCGCACACACACACACACGTATACAGACTACGACGTGTTCTGCGAGCTGATGATGAAGACGGGACTCCCCAAACCGACTCGCGATGAATTCTTCGCCTTCAAGATCGCCAACATCGGAGAAGAGTGCATCATGACCAGATAGTGGGCGTGGCGTAACTTCGCAGAGGAGGCGTGGCATAACGCGTACCACGCGCAGTACGTGACATATATGACGAGTGAACTTCGTGAAAAGTATTATATATCTGAGAATGTAGGCGTGAATTATAATAAATAACTTAATTTTTCTTATTCGTTGTATTATATATATATAAACTGCATTTTATTTATTAATTAACTGATTGATTAACTATTGTTGATATTATATTATATCATATAATATATAATAAATGATAACCACCTATAGGTTACACACCTATTTACACATTTATAACCTCGAGGTCAGACATTTATAACCTTAAGGTCACACATTTATAACCTTAATCAACATTGATTTTATTTCAGATTTAAAAACGAAATAGTAAAGGTATATTGATTTCTAAAATCCTTTTCTAACAAACATTTCCGTCATTATTTTCGGAAATACTGGTAGTGGGATACCCCCTTTAATGGGATAGTTCATCAAAACACCAATACGATGTATAACGTGATGAGCAGTAAGAGGAACGACGTACCTCTTACTGTTCATCACGTGACTCTATGTAAAAGATACGCTACGTCAGAACTGGATTACTATAAACGGAAACTGTATATCGGCCTACTTTATGTTGTGTCCATAGTGGTACAATAGATGACATATGGGCATGTGGCCATTGTTAGATAATGTTGTATAACTTTATAAATATTATTCTTAATTCGATAATTTGTTTAATATAGATGCATCTTAATTGGAGGCGCTGGAAAGATTTTGTATGTAGATGGGACCAACCAATCAACATAAATGTTGTGGTAAAAGTTGGGGGGACCAATACATAGGAGATCCTCTTATATTTTAAAGTGGGGGGAATATCCCCCCATCCCCCCTGCTGCAGCGCATCTAATCTTAATATATTCAAGAGGTTTTTAGGTGTTCAACATTTTAGTTCTTCTAATTTAAATTATTAAGGTGTCCACATTAAATTACCTAGATAAAATAGTACTTTAGAAAGATAACTAATTTGTATTATATGATTTCTGTATATATATAACCATTTAAATATATATGTGTGTGAGTTTGTGTGTGTGTATATATATATATATATATATATATAATATAATACCTACACCTATTGGGCTTTGTTAAATATATATATATATATATATATATATATATATTATTCTCTATAGAGTCTATTACTCTGAGCGTATTACTAAGCTACTTATTAATGCTCTAGTATTATCCAGAATTGATTATTGCTGATTATTATTTAGTGACTTAAAAAATATAGAGATCAAAAAGATTGATATAATTATTCGCCCTTCTATACGCCTTATTTATAATATCAATCGTAGTGAACATTTGAAAACAGATGAACACCAACATAATCTTAAATGACTATTATTTAGAAAGCGATGCAAACATCGTTTACTCTATTTAGCTCATACATCTTTATTCCTAGGTAAGCCTGACTATCTATATAATCAACTGAAACGTCGTTGCATACTGAAGCAGATTCGAACGTCTGATGCAATTCTGTTGAAGAGCAATACTTTCTTTAACGGATTTAGTAATCGCGCATTCTCCTCCACTGTTCCTCGCATATGGTCGTCCTACCGTATTACTTATGGAAGGTCCAATAATAGGTAGGAAAGACTATTTTGGTAAATTTTGTAGTTAATTTACCAAAATAGTCTTTCCTACTGTACAGTTTTGATAAATATAGAAATCTAGAAAACCACTACCTATACTTTAAACATATAAATATAAGTACACATAATACATCTACTTATATACATATAATTTGGATTAGCCATTTATTGTTATTTAATTGAATTTAATTGTATATTTAAGCACCAATATAGCGTGTGTATAACAATAACGAAACATAATAAAAACTATTGAATAGAAAATACAAAATAAAAAAAATTAAAATTAAATTAACTTAGATATAAAGATTAAATAAAGCGTATACTAAAATAAATTAAGAAGTGTTTAAATAATGTCTTAGATTCTTTCTAAAACAATATAAGGATTGGACCTTCCATAAGTAATACGGTAGGACGACCATATGCGAGGAACAGTGGAGGATAATGCATAATGCGCATGCGCGATTACTAAATCCGTTAAAGTATTGCTCTCCAACATAATTGCATCAGACGTTCGAATCTGCTTCAGTATGCAACGACGTTTCAGTTGATTATATAGATAGTCAGGCTTACATAGGAATACAGATTTATGAGCTAAACAGAGTATTAATAAGTAGTTTAGTAATACGCTCAGAGTAATACTTTCTAATATGTCTAATCCTACGTAGAAGAAAATTAGCAGATTTTGATATATATATATATATAACTAATGTGAGCATCAAAAGAGAATGTACTATCGAAGATAACTCCAAGATTACGAACTGATGCATAAGGATGTATATTATACATTGTATAACCTACCATCAATGATTACCGGTAGAACATTAGTAGGAATTCCTATATAGATTTCTTTCTACCCTAAATACATTTAGTAGTTCAGTTTATGAGATATTTACTAGTAGATCGTTTCTAAGAAGCCAATTAATGATTTCAGATGCACATTCCAGAAGTTCCAAGTTAGAACGAGTTAACAGGAATTTTATATCAGCAGCATATATATCGTAGTTAATATTAGGAAATTTACTAATAATATTAGATAGAGGAAGCAAGTAAATGGAAAATAATACAAGTCCGAGTACTGATCCCTGAGGAACTAAAGTATATCAATGGGAGGCGAAATATAATCATTCACTTTTACTGATGAAGTTTGATCGTTAAGAAATGAAGTTAACCAGCAAATAGAAGAACCTTCAATTCCAAGTTCCTTAATGTGTTCAATAAGAATATTGTGGTTTATAATATCGAAAGCACTCTAAAAGTCGAGTAGCAATAGTTGCGCACAATGAGAGGAGTCGAGCGATTTATAGAGCGTATCAGTAATAATATTTAAAGCAGTTTCAGTGGAATAATGTGTTCTATAAGCACTCTGGTAGGGTTCCATTAAATAGTTATTCTTAAGATAAAATATCAATTGTCTACTGACTACACGTTCCATGATTTTACTGATTATCGGAAGTTGTGATATGGGTCTATAGTTCATAAGATCATCAGGATCGAGGGAGGATTTTGTTCAGAATCGTCTTAGTAATAGCATATTTTAGAGATTTAGCCATGAACCCATCATTAAGTTATTCCGAAATTAAATTCGAGATAGTAATCGAAAGTAATAATACTACATTTTTAAAGACAACCAAAGGAAGAGGATCAATAGGAGATGTTGAATTGAACATCATAATCAATTTATGTATTTCAAAAATGGAAGGAGAGGAAAAACTAGATAATTTACATAAATTTGGTACAGTAATTTGATGGGCAATCATACTCGGAGGTATCAAAGCCAATTTAGATTTAATACATTTAGAAATACTAGATAACTTATTATATAAACTAGACACAAAAGAAAAACACATATTAGAGTCGGAAAGTCTATTTGATATGGGATTAAAATTATTACCAAGTATTCTATTCACTATTTTGAAAATTTTATGCGAGTTTGAACCACAGGCATTGTGTTTTTGCTCATAGAAATTAGGTTTTTGGGAATAAATTGCTTTCTTATAAGTCATCCTTGCCTCAAGAAATATACTTATGATAAGAAGATTGATGAATAATTTAAAAAATCAAATGATATGTGATAACCGGATAATCTATTCTCAATTTGTAACCCAAGTTCGAGATAGTTTAATTTCCTCAACTCCCTATAAAAAACTAATGACTTAGTTGATACTGGTTTCCTTAGAGAAATAGAAGTATGAATCAGATAATGATCAGTTAAGAGATCAGAACGAATACAGGGTGAAATGAACTGAGTGGGTGTATCATTAGGAGTAAAAATCAGATCAAGAATATTGCCACTTGTCTGAGTAGGACAGGATATATGTTGATGAAGACCAAGGGATTCAGTTAATTGCCTAAATAAGGAATGGGGTTGAGAAATGGAATCAAAATGATAATTGAAATCGCCCATACAAATTAATTTAAAAGAGCTAGAATGTAAGCCATAATTTATGCAATCAGAGAATTCATCAAAGAAGATGGAAAAAGCAGGCCTATGAGGCCACTAAATAACTATAATACGAAGTATATCGGAAGGGAAATTAAACGTGCAAGATTCAAGCATTCACTATAAGAAAAAGTAAAAGAAGAAATGGAATGCGTTGGTAAGTCCATATGAATTAAGATACCAACGCCTTCCCCCACCACCATAATTGAGAGGTTGGAGATAAAGATTATAACCGGCCTCACAGCACAATGAGAATATATTGAATATCGTTATTGTTATTATTATTTGGTGGAGTCCTTTCATCCCATCCAGGAACTTAGATGAAGTGTTCACTTATAACCATATATATAGCTCATGTCCCTTCGAAGCCGCTCTCATATTAAGGCATCCATGGTTTTAACGAGAGCTGATCATTTATGTATACACAATTAATATAATATAAGATACATATATATATATATATTCAATAACAATTAAAATATATCATAAATAGAAAATGCCATATATAGATTAAAATATTTAATATATTGAGTGATAACCGTTAATATGATATAATGATTTATTCTTAGATGACTTACAAATAGAAGATGAATATTTAACATATTTATATAATTCAAAATGAATAGATTATTTTTATTATTAGAAAATAACGCAAAAATAATATCGATTAGAATAATATTTATTTATATTAAAGAAGATACAAAATAAGGTGACCAGGCATAATAAGTGATGTTTAAAAAATTAAAAAAGAATAATTAGAGTATCCTTTAAAGTAAAATATAAAAATAATACTTGCTGATATAATATCATTAATAATAATAATATAAATAATTCAACTGTTATCAAGTATTGAATTATAAAATTATAGATACTAAAATGTATATATCATTATATATAAATATATTTATATATATACATATATGTATATGATAATCATTGAATAGTACAATCTTTATCTCCATCTTTTTCTCTACCTTTTTCTGAATCATTTAAATTCGGCTTTTTTCTATTGACCTTCAGCCGAATTGATTTCTAAATAAATTATTTATAAATATAAAAATTTATATATATATACAGTTGATAAAAAATAGTGGGTTATTTTTATATTTTAGTATATTTTGATTATTAAGGGGGGAGGCGCGCGTTCATCAAACCAATGCTAATTTAACTCTATCTAAAAACGTTAAGGATAAATAACTAATGGAGATAATTACATATTTTTTTTTGTATTCAACATATACTTTCCTCCATCATAAAGGAGCTGTCTTTTTATAAATGTACTTAATTTAAAATATTGTAAAAAATAGTCTCAATTAATTAAATATTTATTTTTAATTTTTGTCATTAAAATGCTAGTTTATCATCATTTATTTAATTATTATAAAATATAATAATAAATCCAACAGGATTCATATAGATGTAAATGTTTTATATTTATAGTAAAAATGTCAGTTAAAAATATTAAAAATTAAAAAAGTAGTAGTCATTTATATGAGGTTACTAAGTGAAAAAGTAGAAACTTGAGAAAATGACATTCAAAGTTTTGTTAATTAAACAAATAATCACAAAATATTATAAAAATATATATATATATATATATATTACGTTTATATATATAAATGACAGGTAACATATAATGGTATATAAACAAGACTGAAACAATAATAATTAGTACTAATATAGAGTAGTACTCAAATATATATTATAATTAGATATACAAATAAATATATTTATAAACTAGAAAAATATAAATGTATATGTATAGTAATAGTTTAATAATAGATATAAAAATAAATAATGAATAATATAAAATAAATACAAGAATATAACGTATTGACTAGACAGAGCTAATTATAGAAAGAACATTTCTACATTTTCTGTTTGGAATGGTCTCTTTTCAACCAATGATATCTTGTTATACACATAAGGGATTTGTTTATTAATTATATGGAATATATCTATAATCTATGCTTGATGTAAAAAATATAATTTTGTTTAGTAAAATATTTTCATACGATATCGAAATATACAATTAAATGTGACAAGTATTTACAAAAAATCCTGTTAATTTTAAATAATTATTATATCGATTACGCTTATAAAAACACTTTATATTGATATAAATACTAAAAATAATTAATGAAAATTTACAAATTTATAAATAAGATATTAAACATGGATAATATATAATAAAATTGTTTTGTTAAAATAAAAATATTAATCATATTTTAACTCGCGCCTCCACCCATAAGTTAAAATAAAACTAATAATGTATTCATGTACATGTACAAATTAATAGAAAAAGAATTATATGAATTAAATTTGTTATAAATAATAGGTATTTAATGAATTAATATAAATTATATATAATTAATTTAAGTATAGATAATGTATAATAATGAAATGCATCGTAATATTACGTAAATAAATACAATGGTCAATCTATATCTATTACTGCGAAAAATAAAATTTTGTAATTTAAGATAATTACTGTAATATTATTATTATTCAAACAGATCATAAGGTTCACACATTCATGTTTAATTGCTGCACTTTAATTATATAAATATAATGGAATAATTAACATTTGACAATTCAAAAAGTAAACGTATATATATATATATCTATTTATTTCAGGGTTCCATTATTTATGGTAAAAACCTGTTTTTACCGGCCAAAAATGGCAAAAAGTGGTAAAAACATATCTCTACCATGTTAATGTATGGTAAAAACTGGTAAAAAACTAGTACCCATCAAATATAATACCTTTAAAAAAAATTGTATATTGAAATTTAATATAATATTGATTCATTTATATATAAATGTTATAGCTAATTAATCTAGCAGCTTTATTTGAAAATTTGTCCAAACATTTTATCACTCTGCTTTAATTATGCCATTTATAGTACATTTATTTTTTTAAATCGAACTGGTTTTTGAGGTCTGACACCCTTATATTGTAAAATTAACAAGTTGATGTAATTGGATATATTTTATAAATGAAATAAAATCATACTGTGCTATATATTCATAAAATTACACAATGAAAAAAATATATGATTAACTATATTTAATTTCATATATATAAAACAAATATTCTATTCAGTATTTATATATATATTATATATCTATAAATATATCTATAGATATTGTTAATTATAGATATATTTAATATATTTAATTAAATATCATGGTATAAAATCAAATAATGAATACATTCAAATAATTTCTCAATGAAAATATTATGAGTTCTATTGTTTAATATATATATATTTTTTTTACAATATCAAGCCTGTCACACCGAAAAAGTCGGCGTATTTTTCACTGATATTGTACCGATTTTCTCTCTCTCTGTGCGACATCCCTACTGATATATCACCAATATATCATCTATATCATGAGAATATCACTATTCTTAATTTGGAGATATCTCTAAATATTTAACGATTTCTCGACAATTTCATTACTGCGCATATCGGTGAAAAATCGGTGAAAAATCTTTTTTTGGTGTGAATGGGACTTTACCTTTTACTAATACAAAAATTAATATATTATTATATTCAATATTTTATATATATAATATATATATATTATATATACTGAATTATTTACTCATTTATTTAAATTTCATTTTATTTTAATTTCATATTAAAAAAGATTGTTCTTTACATAGAGTCAAAATTAATAAAGGTTGTTTTTAAACAATTATAAAAAAAATATTGATTTTAATTTAGTATTGTTTAACTTTATAATTTTATATTATCTATTACATATAACATCTATAAATAATATATAATTGTAAATTATATAGACAATAGAAGGTTTAATATATTATAGATAATATTATATTTAATTATATAGATAACACTAGGTTTTTACCATGGTAAAAACCTGTTTTTACCGGACAGGTTATTACCGGTTATTACCATAGGCGGTAATAACCTATGGAAAACTGATTTATTTAGAGTATTTGTATATAAATTAGTATGAATAAATTTAATTAAAATATTTATAATTAATGCAAATAATTATAATCGGAAGGCAACAAGAAAAAATACCTTAAAGTAAGTACTTATATTGATAGATATTTGAACTATTACTATAAGAAATAAGTGATAGACATATGTAATATGCAAACCTTAGCTCGTTTTGAAGATTTTGCTTTAGGAACGACAATTTCTTCAGTTGATACTTCCATTTCTAAAATAATTGTAATTTATACATGATGTTATTATATACATATTATATACATTCAATAACATATTATTTACACATTATAACCACACTCATGTACAACATATAATACACATTAATATGTGATATTAATTACACACACAACTTTAGAACATATATCTCGGTATTTTTGTACACCATTTACAATATTTTGAAGGTTCAAACATTTCAACTATTTTATAGATAAAAACCACATTTTTTTTACTGACTAACTACAGTTTTTATTATAAATACATCAAAGCACTATATATATATATATATATATATATATATATATATATATATATATATATATATATATATATATTTACAAAAGTACTTATATCTCATCATCTATATATTATTTAAATAACAGAAAATGTTATAAAGATTATAAAATGGTTCAAACGGTGGAACCTGCCAAACGTGTACATTATGTAAACAAAATAAAGAGCTAATAATATAAGTTTCTGAAGTTTTTCGTGTGTGAATAAATATTACATATTAAAGTGTATTATATTGTGTACAGGTGTTTATTTATAATGCATAAATAAGGCTTTGTAGTTAATTTTGAACAACATATTATCATCGATATAAAGAAAGTGTATAAGAAATTAATGCACGAATGTATAAGATAGATACAGGAATGACACTTTTCGATAAATTAACGAAATGGCATCGGTGATTTTGATTGGATATTAGTCATATTATATATGTAAAATATTAAAACAGGTTTTTCGTCGGAATAGAAAGATGTGACTTCTATATATATATGGATTTAGATTATAAATATCAATAAAATATATCATATCTTCAATTTAAATATACAAAATTATGAAGAATGTTGATATGTTGTATTTTAAATATATAATTTTATTTTTAGTAGATAT
Source organism: Osedax fenrisi (assembly GCA_964019155.1). NCBI lineage: Eukaryota > Metazoa > Annelida > Polychaeta > Sabellida > Siboglinidae > Osedax > Osedax fenrisi. The sequence goes on along the minus strand of OZ025240.1, from coordinate 84,757,559 downwards.
ATTAAAATTGATCGTAATTATCAATATATATGTATAATAATTTAATAAATAATAATAATTTAAAATTTAGTAAGTATTTAGTAGTATGTTTCAACTGTAGAATCTCTTTTTCTATATCTACATCCAATTTCTTATCACTTTCTTTACATCCATGCATATTATACATAATTTTAAAGATAATGAATTATATTTTAATATTTCAAAGAAAATGAAGATAGTTCTTGATAAAAATGAAAACTTAATTCTTATTTCCTTGAATACAAATTATAAATTTTAGATTTTTTTATCTCAAAAGGAACTTATATGCATATTTTTAAAATTGTGAATCAAATTATTTATAAAATTTACAAATAAAATAATCCTATATAATAATATAGTAATATAGTAAACTTGTTAGTAATTCCAATTCATCCGTTTCATCTGAATCAAGATTTTCCGAAGTAACTTTTGAATCTTCACGGGAATTATTACCCAAGTTTTTTGTAATAAAATCATTTCCTGCTTCGTCATCACTTATTGTTGAATCGGAATATTCATTAGAAATAATTCTCACTTTAGGCGTATTTCTTTTAACTTTTAGTTTAGTTTCAGGAGTATTTTGATTGCTATCTGATTCGTGTTTTAATTGTTTAGATTCACTTTCACTACCCTTTATCTGGCTACTAAATGAAACTGTATGTGATTTCTTATTATCGATCCCTGAATCTGAAATAATATTCGGTTTCATTCTCTGAGTTCTAATTCTTTTCAATGATTTTTTTAAACTAGATTTATCTAGTGAAATATTTTCAGTAATGTCCTTCGTCACATTAATATCAGAAATAAGCGAAGAATTGTTTTCCTTTTTAATAGTTTGTTTCTTTAAAGATTTTTTAGTGTTTGAAGTGAAAGATTTATCCGTCTCCGATTCCGTAAAAATCTTGCTTTTGATATTAATAATTTTTACAAATGATTTCTTTAGATTATTTTTATCTTGCGGAATTGATTCAGTAATTTCATCGGTTGCACCATTATCATCTATGATCGAACAATCATCATTATTTTTAATAGATCCCTTAATCGGTGATTTCGTACACGGTTTTATAGAGCGTAAATTATCATTTTGCGGATTCGTAATACTCGCCGGTATAACTCGGACAGTTTTTTTCGAAGGTTTTTTAAAACTAGTTTTAACTTCGGAAGGCAACTTTTCGCAAGCGGTTCTGTTATCTCCTCTCTTTGATCTACTCCTCAATACCCGACAAACCGGTGTCGAGGATACTTCCGGAGATTGCCAAGCGATCGTAGACGATAAAATTTTGATAGATTTCTCAGCAACAGGTGATTCTAGATAATGATTAATAAATAATAATAAGTATAATTAAATTGTATAGGTTGTGTTTTATTATATTAAATATTGATAATTTATTATTGACATTTATTAGATATTTTAAATTGAATTACTCTTAATTATATTTTAATTTTAATATATATTTTATATTTTAAAGAACCTGATTTGTAAAATAAAAAAAAATTATATAACTTACTGATATGCTGAAATAATTAAATTTATATATTATATTATAATCTAGAAAAACAATATATGAATTTATACAAGTTTAGTTTAAATCATAAATCATAACACATCACATTTGGCCATAAGACAATTTTATTTTATATAAAATAATATACATATTACAGATATCATCATATAGGATTTATATATAATTAAAATAAACTAAATAAAAGCTAAAGAAACATAAAACCTCTAAAAAATGCGGTAAGCAATTAGTAAACTAATGTAAATTAAGTTGATATAAATTATATAATTACTATAGAATAATATATTTACCTCTCATCAATTTATTCTTAGCATTTTCAGTACTGTCGTTATTGGTTGATGTTCGTTTTATACTGGTTTTTATGTTTTGAGATTTAGCGTCTTCTTTCTCAATTATTAACAAGTCTACAATATATTATAGTAATTTATTATATTATTATTGTTATTAAAATTATATTATAAATAACCAATTTTCATTTGCATTTGTTTGATAGTCGCGACTTTCTCTTTGTAAAGTTGTAGGGTGTTAATTTTAATATTTTCTTCTTCTTCGAATTCTATCTTTAATTTATCGATTTTATTTCTAGACAATAATAATTCATTACTTTTGTCATCTTTAGCATTTTCGAAGTCACTATTTAATTGATCAATTCTTTTGCATAGTCTTTTATTCTCATCTTTCTTCTCGATAATCTACACGCATACAATTGAGTTTTAGATTATTCTTATAAAATAATATCATTAAGAAAAGCTAACTAGATAAAATTTAAAAAAAAATATTAATATGTTATTCATAATCTTTAAAAATAACAGATAAGTTCAATGATATTTTATTTGAGATATACATGTATATATGTAAAATTTTTAATTGTAAAATATGTATGTATGTATAAATCGGCAAAAGAATATAAATATGTAGTTTTTTAAATAGTTTTATTAAATTCGTATAAATAAATAATATTATAAAATATATGATAAAAATAAATTATATAATACATTAATATATAAATAACATTGATACGTACCTCAGATTTAGCATTTTCAAGTTTTAGTACGATGTCAGTTAGCTTGAGACCATCACTCTCAAGCTTATCGTGTATTTCGTCATTTTCACATCTCAAAAGTGATATTTCCTTTTTACCTCGTATGAGAATATCTTCATGCTATAGAATATATGTATACATGATTAGTATTTGTTATTCAATTTTTATGATATATCATATATATATATAATGTGGATATACAATGATAATGTATGTGGGAGTAAACTTTTAATATTATGCTTTGAGTTTGAGTTTAGGTTAGGAATTTATTTAATATTTATATATAATTACTGTAGTGATATATTGAAATAATATATTTAACAAATAAAATTCATATCGTGTATACAATATTTTATAATAATAAATTAAAATACTGCCAAATTACCTACACTAACAAAATATTATCTACACTACTACCAAATTACTGGCACCGTTAAACTATCAACATACACATGCACACATTGTAATTGGTCACTCGTCATAAAATGTATATATTGATATTGTTATTTGGTGCCTATCATCCCATCTAGGAACTTAGATGAAGGTTTCACTTATAATCGTATGGCTCTAATGTCCCTTCGAAGCCGCTCTCATGTCATAAGGTATCCATGGTTTTAACGAGAGCCGATAATTCATTTATACACAATTATATGAGAAATTATAAAGTTATATTATTATATTGTAGATTACAAACTATATAGCTATACAGTATTATATAGTATTCGTTTAGCGAGTATGAATCACATACAAAATGTGATGTGAAAAAAGGGATGCGTACAATATCTAGGCAAGCGAGTGCATACCCGTCTACAGTATACTATATTAGCGAAAATATCTGTCAGTATATATGTGTACACATATATATGCATATATGTGAGTGTGTAGGCAAGTATTAGGATCTGATGAACAAGAAAACCAATTTCGAATATGTAAATTGCGATTATATAGGGATATTTCGGGTATTATGGGAGAGCTGGTTATTTGTTGAGTTTTGTATCACGTGATATCAAAACTAATGAACGAATGTATTGTTTACGGCATTTTAGTGTAAATGTGATAAATATGAAATTAGGTACAATTAAATACATTATTATTTTGAAGCCCTTTAGAAATCATATAATATTATAAACTAGAAAATAAACAAAATTCTTCTAATAAATATTATTATTATTATTTATTAAATTTTGAATTTAGCGAAAATATTTGAATTGGAAAAATGCCTATGCAGTGTGAAGGATAAAGTGATTTTAGAAGAATTAAGTTATAGTTTATAGAAAGAAAATAGTTAATATTTAAATAAGTAAATTTGAATTTCATTTGCATTAGTATTTAATTTGAACGGCATTAAATATATAACAGTTATATATTTAATATCGTTATATATTATAACTAAATGGTATTTTTTATTAATCAGACTTTCAAATGGATATTCTGAATGAACATAATTCTTTCAGGTTCTCTTTATCGGTATAACTTATATATAAACATAATTATCATGAATAAGTGTAATTATATTAAATTAGATGTCATATTTTAGATTAAATTATATTTGGAATTGGGTTCTGGTTTGAATTTTAATCTTATTTAATATATATATATATATATATATATATATATATATATATATATATATAATTATTATTAATGTTAATCTTATATCTTATTAACCCCTTGCATCCGAGGATTTTATAATTATATCGTCCAGTTTCGAGAGTTTGTGTTTTTTTTAAAATATATATGCATGTTATTAATTAATAAAAATGTTGATATAAACATAAAAATATGTTCTATTACAAGTTATAATTTGTTGGTTTAGTATATAACATAGTTTTTTAATCTGGAAAAAAATTAGTAATTAATTAATTATTCAAAATATTATAATCAATTAAAAAGTAACAATTATAATTAATTCTTTAAAATAGAATAATTATATTTCAAACCTAAATTAATTTATATAATACTAATATTTTGTATATGAATTTAGTCTTATAAAGTGGTAACAATATATAAACCAACAATAAACTGAAGAAATTATATAAATTATTGTAATTATTGAATAATTTGCGCACAGATAATTTAACATTTTACTAGATTTTTAAATTTAAAATAAAAAGTATAACTATAATTATGTACTATTGGTGTCAATAATATTGTAACGTATACTTTCACCAATTTTAATATTACTACGCATGTTTTATTTATATAATTACGAATAAATTAGCTATAAATTATTTGTGGTTAAAAAGTTACAACATAAATAATTAATGGTAATATTTCTCTAACTTTTTATCAACTTTGAAATTTTGTATGATTAAAATACTTTTTATTGAAAGAACTATTTATTAAAATGATATTTACTTTAGTAAAATATTCAAGCTCTTTTATATATTAAAATGAATTTATTATATAACACAAATGATATTAATATTTAAATTTTAATTAATATAATTTATTATATTATATAATTAATTTTATTTCTAAAAAAAATCTCATATAAGGTTATTTTATACCAAATAACTTGAAAACTAAAATATGAAATTTATTTTTTTTAAATCTTATAAAGAAAAATTTCACTATGTAATTTGTATACATTAATATTATAAAATGGACTAATGATATGTAGTATACTAAAAGTTGCAGAAATCAACAGCTCAGCATTTTGTAACACAATAGAAATCAACAACTCGGATGCAAAGGGTTAATAGGTGATATTTATGTAATAAGTACTTATCATCTATTGATGTGAAAAAATACACAATAATATGCATAGTCTCAGTAAGGCTGATGATATTTAAGAAATCGTAGTATTATTTTTCAGTTTTTGTAATCTATATATTTATTATATGTTTTATTTTATTTGTAAGTGCCTATATAGTTTAATTTTTCGAGTATAAATTTACTAAATATATATCATATTTAAATGTTATGTGGAAAATTAAAAAGTAATTAATGGTCAATATAAGGCTATATATACCTACCAATAAGATATATATATATATATAAATAAGAAATATAAACCTTGAGTTTAAATTGTATTCCGTTATCATTTAATTTTGAAATTTCTTTTTCTAAATTTTCAATTGATAATTTAAGATCCGAATTTTCTTTATTCAATTTCAAACAATTCTTGGTATCAGTGGCGTTACTTTCATCGTATTTTTTAGTTAAATTTTGTTTTTCAATATTTAACTTATTAATAGTATCTTTTAAAGATGTACTGCCGTCTTTCATCTATATTATTAATATAAAATATAAAATATATAGATAAAATATAATGTTAAAATAAAAATAACTTACCTTTTGTTCAATAATTGAAATACTTTCTTTCAACATCAATATATCATTATTTCCCTCCAACAACTATATAATAAAATATATAGTTATTTTAATATTATTAACTATATTTTAATAGTAAGTCTGTATAATTTACTTGAATAGTTCCAAGACTCTAAATTGAAGTTAATAAATTAACTATTATGTATAATATTATAATAACGAGCTACAACCAAAGAAAATACTATATATTATTTTGAAGTATTTTGTAAGAAAAAGCATATTAATATTATAACCTAGAAAACGAAACAGAAAACACAAAATTATATTAAATATTATTATTATATAAAATATACTTTTTATTAACATATAGCAATAGTAATAATAGTAATGAAATATCATACTTATATATACCATTTATATCATGAAACTATGAAGATATACATTGTATTCACTGAGCACCAATGAATTTAATTTAATAATTAAATTAAAATTAATTATATGTAATATAAATATTTTATTTAAAAAATCTCTAAAAAATCATTATAAATATAGAAATTAAATTTGGTCGTATTACGATATAATATGTACACTGATAATATATGAAACCTTATTATTTACTATATCATTCATGTCCTTAATCTTTGCCTTATCACTTTCTAAATTAGATAATTCACTTTTTAAATCCGATTGCGAGTTTTTTAAATTATCAATATCGATGATATATTTTTCATTACAAGTAACTAATTCATTAGACATTACTTTATCATTATCTCTTATGATTAGTAATTCTTGTAATTCTTTTTTCAAATTATCGATATCGTCATTCAAAGTAATTTTAGATGAAGTCATATCCTTGATTTTTGTATTTAAAATAACATTCAAATCATCTATTTTGTCACACTAAAAATTGTGTAGTAAGTACAATTAATGTTATATAGTTTTATAAGTATATATATCTTTATTGAGATTTGAAATATAAAATTTAATTAGAAACCTATAAAAAAAATTTCTAAAATTATTATAGTAAAATTAAAATATAATTAATTAAAAATAACCTGATCCTTTAATTCAACGATTTCTATGTTACGATCTTTGATTAATTTAATGTTTAGAGTATTCTCATATTGTTCGTTTTTATAATCTTTTATTTCGTTAATGAATTCATCATTTTTAATAAGTAAATCTTTATTAGCAGCATTTTCTTTGATTAATTTTGTATTATATTCTTCTAATTCCAAATTTAGTGTAATCGTATTTTCTTTAGATGACGTGATATTTTTATTTAAAACTTCAATCTTTTCATTAAGTAATACGTTCTCAATATTTCCATTATTAAGCTGTGGAATGGTATTATGAATATATATATATATATATATATATATATATATATATATATATTTATATATATATATTAGTCTAATTATATATTAATATATATATTTATATTTTAATAATTTGTTATCATATACCTCATCTTTTAAAAGAGAAATGATATCTTTGGTTGATGATAAGTCTGTGTTTATATCATTCAGATTTTCTATGTGTTTTGATTTCATAGTGTTAATAATTTCAAAATTTGTTACTTCATTAGTTTGATATATATTAATATCTTTAATAAATTTCTCATTTGAACTGTGCATCTCGTCGGATTCATTGTTTACTTTTTGTAATGACTCATTTAATAATTTTATTTCGGTATTTAGATTTACAATTTCTTCATTACTCGCCATATTTTCTTGTTTTTCTTTATCGATCTATGAATTTTTTATAAAATATAATACAAATATATTTTATATATAATAATTTTAAATATATAAATTAAATGATCTATAAAAATATTATGTTATAAAATAAAATAATAAATTAAACACTAATTATTACAAATTATAATAAAAAAATAAATAACCTCAATTACTAAATTTTCATTGGAATTATTTGACTCAAATAAGTTATCCTTGAGTAAATTTATCTTTACATTTAAATCTGCAATAATATCATTTGAGTTTTTTTGATTTTCTTCTTCTTTGATATTAAGATCTTCCAATTCTTCAATATAATTGTTATTTGAAATAATTAAATTATTAGCATCATATTTCTCTTTTATTAATGATACTTTTATTTCTTTTAATTCTTTATTTAGATTATCATTGTTTTCTTTTAAAAAAATGTTATTATTATTCAAATCCTCAACTTTAATATTTATCAATGTGGTTTCTTCTTTTTCTTTATTAAACTATTAATATATGTTATATGTATTACAATTATTATTTTAGTAATATATGGTATTATATATATATTTTTCAAATTTATAAAAATGTAAATAAAAATTATATATAATTATTCAAATCTTAATTAAAATAAAATAAGAAAATAATAATTTAAATAAATATTATTTTAAAAAATATAATAATAAATATATTACCTCAATTACTAAATGTTCATTAGAATTATTTGACTCAGCTAAGTTATCCTTTAGTTCACTTATCTTTAGATTTAATTCTGAAATAATATCATTTTCTTTTAGTTGATTTTCTTCTTCACTATTTTTAAGATATTCTAATTCTTTGAGATATTTGTCATTTGCAATCATTAAATTATTGGATTCATTTGTCCCTTTAAGTAATCTCTCGTTTAATTTTTGTAATTCTATATTCATTGAAATAGCTTCTTCCTTTTCTTTATTAAACTATTTAAATATTATAATTTATATTATCATTTTATATTACAAATATTCACATTAAAGACATCCTAGATTTACATGCAATTGCCAACATTTTTACAATTCTACATATACATTATATATATATATATATATATATATATATAAATAAAATAATGTTTTGTATTTAAAATTAAAATAATTTTAATAATTGTTTTATTTCAATATAAATTATATGTTGAAAAGTAGAAATCATTTTATTAATTAGTAAAATAATGTTGCATAAACAAAAATCTATACAAAATAATGCTAATACAAAAATTGGAAATTGGTGTCATAATATATAATCTTAATATATTTGAAATGTGAGGGTAAATATTCAATATTGAAGTACTCAGAAGATTTTTAAAACTGGTTTATGGTTAACATTAATGATTAGGTGAACAATGAATTTGAAAATTATTAATTAGATATATATTCCTATTAAGGATCTCTATAACATATCAAATTTCTATAAGTTCTAATGAATAATTATCTGCAAATTTTAGATCATATATATTTTAGACACATCTCAGAATATTAATTATTAATAAATTATTAATACAAACATATGAATTATATATTTTTTTGAAATATAATGATACTAGAATGCCTTTAAGAAAATTGAAATAAATGAATACTGGTTAAATGTATACATATTATAATTTATATTAAGATATAATATATAATAAATATAAATAAATTAATAATAATAAATAAATTACCTCAATTGTTAAATATTCATTAGAATTATTAGATTCTGACAAGTTATCATTTAATTCTGTTATCTTTAGATTTAATTCTTCAATAGTATCATTTACTTTGAGTTTATTTTCTTCATCATTGATTTTATTATCTTGTAATTCTTCAATATATTTTGTATTTGAAATAATTAAATCATTTGATTGATCTTTCTCTTTGATTAGTGAATCTTTTATTTCTTTTAATTCTATATTTAGAATAACATTGTCTTCTTTTAAAGAGATGTTATTATTATTCAAATCTTCAACTTTAATATTTGTTGAAGATGTTTCTTCTTTTTCTTTTTCAAGCTATTAATGTATGTTATATTTATTATAATTATTATTTTAATAATAATATGATTTAAAATATTAATATATTTAATTCTGGTTACATATGTTTTTACAGCCTATGGTAAAAACAGCAGTAACAAACTGGTAATAACCAGTCCAGTAAATATATGATTTTCCTATTATAAAAACCTATATTAAAGTTTAAATTATAAAATCTAATATTGTATATATTATTTACAAATAAATATCATTCATATATTTTGTATGATATAGTTAATATTAAATTATCAAACACAACTCTACTATATTACAATCATAATTATAGAATAGTATTTATAATAAAATATGTTTGTTAAAAATATGCAAATCACGATTCATTTAATTAAATAAATATTAAATTATTTAATTTTATCTTAATTTAAATAAAATAAGAAAATAATAATTTAAATAAATATTATATTAAAAAATATAATAATAAATATATTACCTCAATTACTAAATGTTCATTAGAATTATTTGACTCAGCTAAGTTATCATTTAGTTCACTTATTTTTAGATTTAATTCTGAAATAATATCATTTTCTTTTAGTTGATTTTCTTCTTCACTATTTTTAAGATATTCTAATTCTTTGAGATATTTGTCATTTGCAATCATTAAATTATTGGATTCATTTGTCTCTTTAAGTAATCTCTCGTTTAATTTTTGTAATTCTATATTCATTGAAATAGCTTCTTCCTTTTCTTTATTAAACTATTTAAATATTATAATTTATATTATCATTTTATATTACAAATATTCACATTAAAGACATCCTAGATTTACATGAAATTCGGGTGATAATAAATAGATAGGAAAAAATTATTTTCACAATTAAATAGTCTATAGTATTTATTATTTGGCTAATTACCAACATTTTTACAATTCTACATATACATTATATATATATATATATATATATATATATATATATATATATATATATATATATATAATACTGTTTTGTATTTTAAATTAAAATAATGTTAATAATTGTTTATATTATAATATAAATTATATGTTGAAAAGTAGAAATCATTTTATTAATTAGTAAAATAATGTTGCATAAACAAAAATCTATACAAAATAATGCTAATACAAAAATTGGAAATTGATGTCATAATATATAATCTTAATATATTTGAAATGTGAGGGTAAATATTCAATATTGAAGTACTCAGAATATTTTTAAAACTGGTTTATGGTTAACATTAATGATTAGGTGAACAATGAATTTGAAAATTATTAATTAGATATATATATACTATTAAGGATCTCTATAACATATCAAATTTCTATAAGTTCTAATGAATAATTATCTGCAAATTTTAGATCATATATATTTTAGACACATCTCAGAATATTAATTATTAATAAATTATTAATACAAAAATATGAATTATATATTTTTTTTGAAATATAATGATACTAGAATGCCTTTAAGAAAATTTAAATAAATGAATACTGGTTAAATGTATACATATTATAATTTATATTAAGATATAATATATAATAAATATAAATAAATTAATAATAATAAAAATATGAATTAATGATATAATACAAAAATATGAATTATATATTTTTTTTGAAATATAATGATACTAGAATGCCTTTAAGAAAATTTAAATAAATGAATATTGGTTAAATGTATACATATTATAATTTATATTAAGATATAATATATAATAAATATAAATAAATTAATAATAATAAATAAATTACCTCAATTGTTAAATATTCATTAGAATTATTAGATTCTGACAAGTTATCATTTAATTCTGTTATCTTTAGATTTAATTCTTCAATAGTATCATTTACTTTGAGTTGATTTTCTTCATCATTGATTTTATTATCTTGTAATTCTTCAATATATTTTGTATTTGAAATAATTAAATCATTTGATTGATCTTTCTCTTTGATTAGTGAATCTTTTATTTCTTTTAATTCTATATTTAGAATAACATTGTCTTCTTTTAAAGAGATGTTATTATTATTCAAATCTTCAACTTTAATATTTGTTGAAGATGTTTCTTCTTTTTCTTTTTCAAGCTATTAATGTATGTTATATTTATTATTTTAATAATAATATGATTTAAAATATTAATATATTTAATTCTGGTTACATATGTTTTTACAGCCTATGGTAAAAACAGCAGTAACAAACTGGTAATAACCAGTCCAGTAAATATATGATTTTCCTATTATAAAAACCTATATTAAAGTTTAAATTATAAAACCTAATATTGTATATATTATTTACAAATAAATATCATTCATATATTTTGTATGATATAGTTAATATTAAATTATCAAACAAAACTCTACTATATTACAATCATAATTATAGAATAGTATTTATAATAAAATATGTTTGTTAAAAATATGCAAATCACGATTCATTTAATTAAATAAATATTAAATTATTTAATTTTATCTTAATTTAAATAAAATAATAATTTAAATAAATATTATATTAAAAAATATAATAATAAATATATTACCTCAATTACTAAATGTTCATTAGAATTATTTGACTCAGCTAAGTTATCATTTAGTTCACTTATTTTTAGATTTAATTCTGAAATAATATCATTTTCTTTTAGTTGATTTTCTTCTTCACTATTTTTAAGATATTCTAATTCTTTGAGATATTTTTCATTTGAAATAATTAAATCATTTGATTGATCTTTCACTTTGACAAGTGCATCTTTTATGTCATTTAATTCTATATTTAGATTGTCTATATCATCTTTTAAGGAATTTGTATTATTACTCAAATCTTCAACTTTAATATTTGTTGAAAATGTTTCTTCTCTTTCTTTTTCAAGCTATTAATGTATGTTATATTTATTATAATTATTATTTTAATAATAATATATGATTTAAAATATTAATATATTTAATTCTAGCTATTAATGTATGTTATATTTATTATTTTAATAATAATATATGATTTAAAATATTAATATATTTAATTCTAGTTACATAGGTTTTTACAGCCTATGGTAAAAACCAGTCCAGTAAAAATATAATTTTCCTATTATAAAATCCAATATTAAAGGTTAAATTATAAAACCTAATATTGTATACAAAATTAAACCTAATATTGTATATATTATTTAAAAATAAATATCATTCATATATTTTGTATATTATAGTTAATATTCAATTATCAAACAAAACTATACTATATTAAAATCATAATTATAGAATAGTATTTATAATAAAATATATTTATCACGATTTATTTAATTAAATAAAAATTAAAATATTTAAATTTATCTTAATTTAAATAAATAAGAAAACAGTAGTTCCTATAAATTTTAAACTAAAAAATGTATAATATTAAAATAACCTCAATTACTAAATGTTCATTAGAATTATTTGACTCTGATAAATTATTCTTTAGTTCAGATATCTTTAGATTTAAATCTTCAATAATATCATTTACTTTCACCTGATTTTCTTCATCAATAATTTTAATATTTTCCAATTCTTTAATATATTTTGTATTTGAAATACTTAAATCATTTGATTGATCTCTCTCTTTGACAAGTGAATCTTTTATATCATTTAATTCTATATTTAGATTGACGATATCATCTTTTAAGGAAATTGTATTATTACTCAAATCTTCAACTTTAATATTTATCAAGGAGGTTTCTTCTTTTTCTTTATCAAGCTATTAATATTTTATATTTATTATAATTATTATTTTAATAATAATATACGATTTAAAATATTAATATATTTAATTCTGGTTATATAGGGTTTTACAGCCTATGGTAAAAACTGGTAATAACCAGTCCAGTAAAATATGATTTTCCTATTGTAAAATCCTATATTAAAGTTTAAATTATGAAACCTAATATTGTATACAAAATTAAACCTAATATGTATATATTATTTTAAAATAAATATCATTCATATATTTTGTATGTTATATTTAATATTAAATTATCAAACACAACTATACTATATTACAATCATAATTATAGAATATTATTTATAAAAAAATATTTGTCACAATTTATTTAATTAAATAAAAATTAAATTATTTAAATTTATCTTAATTTAAATAAATTATAAAATAATAATTTAAATAATAATAAAATTTAAAACTATAATAAATATATTACCTCAATTACTAAATGTTCATTAGAATTATTTGACTCAGCTAAGTTATCCTTTAGTTCACTTATCTTTAGATTTAATTCTGAAATAATATCATTTTCTTTTAGTTGATTTTCTTCTTCACTATTTTTAAGATATTCTAATTCTTTGAGATATTTTTCATTTGCAATCATTAAATTATTGGATTCATTTGTCTCTTTAAGTAATCTCTCGTTCAATTCTTGTAATTCTATATTCATTGAGATAGCTTCTTCCTTTTCTTTATTAAACTATTTAAATATTATAATTTATATTATAATTTAATATTAAAAATATTCACATTAAGACATTTAAAGACATCCTAGATTTACATGAAATTCAGGTGAGTTAACAACGTGTTTAAATAATATACGCTACAATTACGATTAAGATTATAATATGATTATTTAGCCATATGTGTGGTGTCTTTTATGTTTGCAGCATAGATATTTGTTGGTTTTGGGTTTAGGTTTGGGTTTCAAAGGCAAAGATTAACAACATTAATTTATAGTTTAATTTTATAGGGTATCCTAGTTTACATGAAATTCGGGTGAGTTTAAATGTAAATAGTAAAACACTATTTTTATCTATAAATATTCTATAGTATTTATCCAATTGCCAACATTTTTACAATTCTACATATACATTATATATATATATATATCAATAAAATAATGTTTTGTATTTTAAATTAAAATAATTTTAATAATTGTTATTTCAATATAAATTATATGTTGAAAAATAGAAATAATGTTATTAATTGGTAACATAATGTTGCATACAAAAAAATCTATACAAAATAATACTAATACAAAAATTGGGAATTGATGTCAATATATATATTCTTTATATATTTGAAATGTTAGGGTAAATATTCAATATTGAAGTACGTGGAATATTTTTAATACTGGTGTATATACTAGTGCACGTGATGTAATGAATTTTAAAATTATTAATTAGATTTATATACTATTAAGGATCACTATATCATTTTTCTATAACTTCTAATTAATAATTATCTGAAAATTTTAGATCGTATATATTTTAGACACATCTTAGAATATTAATTATTAATAAATTATTAATAATAATACAAAAATGTGAATTATATTTTTTTTGAAATATAGTGATAATATAATGCCTTTAATAAAATTTAAATGAATGAATAATGATTAAATGTATACATATTATGATTTATATTAAGATATAATATATAATAAATTTTAAAAATGTATAATAATAAAATAACCTCAATAACTAAATGTTCATTAGAATTATTAGATTCTGACAAGTTATCCTTTAGTTCTGATATCTTTAGATTTAATTCTTCAATAATATCATTTAATTTCACTTGATTGTCTTCATCATTCATTTTAGTATCTTCCAATTCTTGAATATATTTTGTATTTGAAATACTTAAATCATTTGATTGATCTTTCTCTTTGACAAGTGCATCTTTTATATTATTTAATTCTATATTTAGATGGTCAATATCATCTTTTAAAGAAGTGTTATTACTATTCAAAACTTCAACTTCAATATTTGTCGAAGATGTTTCTTCTTTTTCTTTTTCAAGCTATTTATTACAATTATTATTTCAATATTAATATATTATTATAAAAATTAATATGAATTGAAATAAATAAACATAATAATTTAATTTGTGTCAGGAATAATTATAAACTATAAACTGAAAATTATAAATTGTATAGAAATATATTTATATATATATATGTATTTGAATATTATGTTATCGATTCAGTAGTAATTCGTATTAATTTTTAATTATGCATACTATAATAATTTCACATTATTCTATATAAGATACTATATAATATACCATTTAATATAGTAAATAATATTCATATAAAGACTCACAATATCATGGCCAATCTTTATAAAAAAAACAATAAGTATCTATATTAAATATATTTAATATATAGAGTAAAGCAAAATTAGATTACAGTATTTATAATTAATTATTAATTATAAATTACTAACAATTCTATAAAATGTTATTCAAATACATATTTCTACAAAATTCATAATATTTAATTTCTACATTAAAAATAAACTTATATTTAAAAAATAAATAAACCTATAGATATATATTATTTATAATTATTAATTAAATACATTAGGAAATATTATAACAACATATATGCCATAATATAGTAACAAAATATGAAAAAATATATAATTAAAATAAATATAGCGAAATTATATTCTAAAATTATAATATTGCGAAAATTCCCGTACTCATTTAAATAAATATTAAATTGAAAAAATATAATGATAAATAAATAACCTCAATAACTAAATGATCATTAGAATTATTAGACTCTGACAAGTCATCCTTTAATTCTTTTATCTTTAGATTTAATTCTTCAATAATATCATTTACTTTCAGTTGATTTTCTTCATCAATGATTTTATTATCTTCAAAATATTCAATATATTTTGTATTTGATATACTTAAATCATTTGATTGATCTTTCTCTTTGACAAGTTCATCTTTTATTTCTTTCAATTCTATATTCAGATTATCATTGTCTTCTTTTAAAGAGATGTTATTATTATTCAAATCTTCAACTTTAATAATTGTCGAATATGTTTCTTCTTTTTCTTTTTCAAGCTATTAATATATTTTATATTTATTATAATTATTATTTTAATAATAATATACGATTTAAAATATTAATATATTTAATTCTGGTTATATATGGTTTTACAGCCTATGGTAAAACAGCAGTAAAACTGGTAATAACCAGTCTAGTAAAATATGATTTTCCTATTGTAAAAACCTATATTAAAGTTTAAATTATGAAACCTAATATAGTATATATTATTTAAAATTAAATATCATTCATATATTTTGTATGTTATAAACAAAACTATACTATATTAAAATCATAAATATAGAATAGTATTTATAAAAAATATGTTTGTCAAAATTATACAAATCACGATTTATTTAATTAAATAAATATTAAATTATTTAAATTTATCTTAATTTAAATAAATAATAAAATAATAATTTAAATAAATATAAAATTTAAAAATATAATAATAAATATATTACCTCAATTACTAAATGTTCATTAGAATTATTTGACTCAGCTAAATTATCCTTTAGTTCAATTATCTTTAGATTTAATTCTGAAATAATATCATTTTCTTTTAGTTGATTTTCTTCTTCACTATTTTTAAGATATACTAATTCTTTGAGATATTTTTCATTTGCAATCAATAAATTATTGGATTCATTTGTCTCTTTAAGTAATCTCTCGTTTAATTCTTGTAATTCTATATTCATTGAAATAGCTTCTTCCTTTTCTTTATTAAACTATTTAAATATTATAATTTATTATATAATTTTATATTAAAAATATTCACATTAAGGGTATCATAGATTTACATGAAATGTGGATGAGTTTACATGTAAATATATTATCTATAGATAGGAAAACACTATTTTCACTATAAATAGTCTATATTAATAGTATTTATTATTTGTCCAATTGCCAACATTTTTACAATTCTACATATACATTATATATATATATCAATAAAATACTGTTTTTTAATTTAATAATTATATATATTTCTATATAAAATTATATGTGGTATATTTTAAATTAGTAATTGGTAAAATAAAGATACTTAAGCCCAAATATTTACAAAATAATACTAATACAAAAATGTGATATTATGTCATGAATCGTGACTCGTGATGTATAATCTTTATATATTAAATATTTAGGGTAAATATTCAATATTGAACCGTGAGGAACATATTTAATACGGGTATAAAGTGGATATGAATGATTAAATTGGAGGGTACCCTCGTTGTGAGTATAGATTACAAGATAATCTCTGGTACTCTCCTTTGAGCAGAAATTGTATATACTGCATTATATTGTATTTATACTCAATAAACCATATTCATTAAATACCAATGAATTTGAAAATTACTAATTAATTTAATTACAATTAAGGTTCTATATAAAACATAATTTTTCGATAACCTCTAATAAATACAATTATCTACAATTTTCATATCATTAACATGACACATGTCCGAATATTAATTAATAATAAAAATATGTGAATTTATTTTTTTTGAAAAAATTGAGAATCTATATAATATATAATAAATTTATATAATATATTAATAATAAATAAATAACCTCAATTACTAAATGTTCATTAGAATTATTAGATTCTGACAAGTTATCCTTTAATTCTGATATATTTAGATTTAATTCTTTAATAATATCATTTACTTTCACTTGATTTTCTTCATCATTCATTTTAGTATCTTCCAATTCTTGAATATATTTTGTATTTGAAATACTTAAATCATTTGATTGATCTTTCTCTTTGACAAGTGCATCTTTTATATTATTTAATTCTATATTTAGATGGTCAATATCATCTTTTAAAGAAGTGTTATTATTATTCAAAACTTCAACTTTAATATTTGTCGAAGATGTTTCTTCTTTTTCTTTTTCAAGCTATTTATTACAATTATTATTTCAATATTAATATATTATTATAAAAATTAATATGAATTGAAATAAATAAAAATAATAATTTAATTTGTGTAAGGAATAATTATATATTTTGGTTAAATTGTTGTACAACATTATGATGTGTGTTATTGTAATGTTTCTTAATGTATTTAATGATATATCTATAGATAATTTATCCGAATGAATTATTTATTTTTTAAATATAGATTCTATTTATTATATAAACTGAAAATTATAAATTGTATAGAAATATATATATATATATATATATATATATATATATATATATATATATATATATATGTATTTGAATATTATGTTATCGAATCAGTAGTAATTCGTATTAATTTGTAATTATGCATACTATAATAATTTCACATTATTCTATATAAGAAATATACCATTTAATATAGTAAATAATATTCATATAAACACTCACAATATCATGGCCAATCTTTATAAAAAAAACAATAAATATCTATATTAAATATATTTAATATATAGAGTAAAGCGAAATTAGATTACAGTATTTATAATTAATTATTAATTATAAATTACTAACAATTCTATAAAATAATATTCAAATACATATTTTTACAAAATTCATAATATTTAATTTCTACATTAAAAATAAACTTATATATAAAAAATAAATAAACCTATCAGATATATTATGTATACTTATTAATTAAATACATTAGGAAATATTATAATAACATATATGTCATAATATAGTAACTAAATATGAAAAAATATATAATTAAAATAAATATAGCGAAATTATATTCTAAAATTATAATATCGTGAAATTTTCCCGTACTCATTTAAATAAATATTAAATTAACAAAATATAATGATAAATAAATAACCTCAATAACTAAATGTTCGTTAGAATTATTAGACTCTGACAAGTCATCCTTTAATTCTGTTATCTTTAGATTTAAATCTTCAATAATATCATTTACTTTCAGTTGATTTTCTTCGTCAATGATTTTATTATCTTCAAAATATTCAATATATTTTGTATTTGAAATAATTAAATTATTAGCGTTATCTTTCTCTTTGACAAGTGCATCTTTTATATCTTTCAATTCTATATTTAGATTATCATTGTCTTCTTTTAAGGAAATTGTATTATTATTCAAATCTTCAACTTTAATATTTATCAAAGAGGTTTCTTCTTTTTCTTTATCAAGCTATTAATATGTTATATTTATTATAATTATTATTTTAATAATAATATACGATTTAAAATATTAATATATTTAATTCTGAATACATAGGTTTTTACAGCCTATGGTAAAAATAGCAGTAAAAACTGGTAATAACCAGTCCAGTAAAAATATGATTTTCCTATTGTAAAAACCTATTTTAAGGTTTAAATTATAAAATCTAATATTGTATACAAAATTAAACCTAATATTGTATATATTATTTAAAAATAAATAACATTCATAGATTTTATCTGTTATAGTTAATATTAAATTATCAAACACAACTCTACTATATTACAATCATAATTATAGAAAAGTATTAATAAACAAATATTTTTGTCAAAAATATGCCATTCACAATCTATTTAAATAAAAATTAAATTATTTAAATTTAAATAAATAAGAAAATAGTAGTTCCTATAAATGTTAACTAAAAAATGTATAATAATAATATAACCTCAATAACTAAATGTTCATTAGAATTATTAGACTCTGACAAGTTATCCTTTAATTCTGTTATCTTTAGATTTAAATCTTCAATAATATCATTTACTTTCAGTTGATTTTCTTCGTCAATGATTTTATTATCTTCAAAATATTCAATATATTTTGTATTTGAAATAATTAAATTATTAGCGTTATCTTTCTCTTTGACAAGTGCATCTTTTATATCTTTCAATTCTATATTTAGATTATCATTGTCTTCTTTTAAGGAAATTGTATTATTATTCAAATCTTCAACTTTAATATTTATCAAAGAGGTTTCTTCTTTTTCTTTATCAAGCTATTAATATGTTATATTTATTATAATTATTATTTTAATAATAATATACGATTTAAAATATTAATATATTTAATTCTGAATACATAGGTTTTTACAGCATATGGTAAAAATAGCAGCAAAAACTGGTAATAACCAGTCCAGTAAATATATGATTTTCCTATTATAAAAACCTATATTAAAGTTTAAATTATAAAACCTAATATTGTATATATTATTTACAAATAAATATCATTCATATATTTTGTATGATATAGTTAATATTAAATTATCAAACAAAACTATACTATATTACAATCATAATTATAGAAAAGTATTAATAAACAAATATTTTTGTCAAAAATATGCAATTCACAATTTATTTAAATACAAATTAAATTATTTAAATTTAAATAAATAAGAAAATAGTAGTTCCTATAAATTTTAAACTAAAAAATGTATAATAATAAAATAACCTCAATAACTAAATGTTCATTAGAATTATTAGATTCTGACAAGTTATCCTTTAATTCTGTTATCTTTAGATTTAAATCTTCAATAATATCATTTTCTTTCAGTTGATTTTCTTCATCAGTGATTTTAATATCTCGCAATTCTTCAATATATTTTGTATTTGATATACTTAAATCATTTGATTGATCTTTCTCTTTGACAAGTGCATCTTTTATTTCTTTCAATTCTATATTCAGATTATCATTGTCTTCTTTTAAAGAGATGTTATTATTATTCAAATCTTCAACTTTAATAATTGTCGAAGATGTTTCTTCTTTTTCTTTTTCAAGCTATTAATATATTTTATATTTATTATAATTATTACTTTAATAATAATATACGATTTAAAATATAAATATATTTAATTCTAAATACATAGGTTTTGACAGCCTATGGTAAAAATAGCAGTAAAAACTGGTAAATAACCAGTCCAGTAAAAATATGATTTTCCTATTGTAAAAACCTATTTTAAGGTTTAAATTATAAAATCTAATATTGTATACAAAATTAAACCTAATATTGTATATATTATTTAAAAATAAATAACATTCATAGATTTTATCTGTTATAGTTAATATTAAATTATCAAACACAACTCTACTATATTACAATCATAATTATAGAAAAGTATTAATAAACAAATATTTTTGTCAAAAATATGCAATTCACAATTTATTTAAATAAAAATTAAATTATTTAAATTTAAATAAATAAGAAAATAGTAGTTCCTATAAATGTTAACTAAAAAATGTATAATAATAATATAACCTCAATAACTAAATGTTCATTAGAATTATTAGACTCTGACAAGTTATCCTTTAATTCTGTTATCTTTAGATTTAAATCTTCAATAATATCATTTACTTTCAGTTGATTTTCTTCGTCAATGATTTTATTATCTTCAAAATATTCAATATATTTTGTATTTGAAATAATTAAATTATTAGCGTTATCTTTCTCTTTGACAAGTGCATCTTTTATATCTTTCAATTCTATATTTAGATTATCATTGTCTTCTTTTAAGGAAATTGTATTATTATTCAAATCTTCAACTTTAATATTTATCAAAGAGGTTTCTTCTTTTTCTTTATCAAGCTATTAATATGTTATATTTATTATAATTATTATTTTAATAATAATATACGATTTAAAATATTAATATATTTAATTCTGAATACATAGGTTTTTACAGCCTATGGTAAAAATAGCAGTAAAAACTGGTAATAACCAGTCCAGTAAATATATGATTTTCCTATTATAAAAACCTATATTAAAGTTTAAATTATAAAACCTAATATTGTATATATTATTTACAAATAAATATCATTCATATATTTTGTATGATATAGTTAATATTAAATTATCAAACAAAACTATACTATATTACAATCATAATTATAGAAAAGTATTAATAAACAAATATTTTTGTCAAAAATATGCAATTCACAATTTATTTAAAAAATTAATTATTATTATTTACAAATTAAATTATTTAAATTTAAATAAATAAGAAAATAGTAGTTCCTATAAATTTTAAACTAAAAAATGTATAATAATAAAATAACCTCAATAACTAAATGTTCATTAGAATTATTAGATTCTGACAAGTTATCCTTTAATTCTGTTATCTTTAGATTTAAATCTTCAATAATATCATTTTCTTTCAGTTGATTTTCTTCATCAGTGATTTTAATATCTCGCAATTCTTCAATATATTTTGTATTTGATATACTTAAATCATTTGATTGATCTTTCTCTTTGACAAGTGCATCTTTTATTTCTTTCAATTCTATATTCAGATTATCATTGTCTTCTTTTAAAGAGATGTTATTATTATTCAAATCTTCAACTTTAATAATTGTCGAAGATGTTTCTTCTTTTTCTTTTCCAAGCTATTAATATGTTATATTTATTATAATTATTATTTTAATAATAATATACGATTTAAAATATTAATATATTTAATTCTGAATACATAGGTTTTTACAGCCTATGGTAAAAATAGCAGTAAAAACTGGTAATAACCAGTCCAGTAAAAATATGATTTTCCTATTGTAAAAACCTATATTAAAGTTTAAATTATAAAACCTAATATTGTATATATTATTTACAAATAAATATCATTCATAGATTTTGTATGTTATAGTTAATATTAAATTATCAAACAAAACTCTACTATATTACAATAATAATTATAGAATAGTATTTATAAATAAATATTTGTCACAATTTATTTAATTAAATAAAAATTAAATTATTTAAATTTATCTTAATTTAAATAAATAAGAATATAGTAGTTCCTATACATTTTAAACTAAAAAATGTATACTAATAAAATAACCTCAATAACTAAATGTTCATTAGAATTATTAGATTCTGACAAGTTATCCTTTAATTCTGTTATCTTTAGATTTAAATCTTCAATAATATCATTTACTTTGAGTTGATTTTCTTCATCAGTGATTTTAATATCTCGCAATTCTTCAATATATTTTGTATTTGATATACTTAAATCATTTGATTGATCTTTCTCTTTGACAAGTGCATCTTTTATTTCTTTTAATTCTATATTCAGATTATCATTGTCTTCTTTTAAAGAGATGTTATTATTATTCAAATCTTCAACTTTAATAATTGTCGAAGATGTTTCTTCTTTTTCTTTTTCAAGCTATTAATATATTTTATATTTATTATAATTATTACTTTAATAATAATATACGATTTAAAATATAAATATATTTAATTCTGAATACATAGGTTTTTACAGCATATGGTAAAAATAGCAGCAAAAACTGGTAATAACCAGTCCAGTAAAAATATGATTTTCCTATTGTAAAAACCTATTTTAAGGTTTAAATTATAAAACCTAATATTATATATATTATTTACAAATAAATAACATTCATAGATTTTATCTGTTATAGTTAATATTAAATTATCAAACACAACTCTACTATATTACAATCATAATTATAGAAAAGTATTAATAAACAAATATTTTTGTCAAAAATATGCAATTCACAATTTATTTAAATACAAATTAAATTATTTAAATTTAAATAAATAAGAAAATAGTAGTTCCTATAAATTTTAAACTAAAAAATGTATAATAATAAAATAACCTCAATAACTAAATGTTCATTAGAATTATTAGATTCTGCCAAGTTATCCTTTAATTCTGTTATCTTTAGATTTAAATCTTCAATAATATCATTTACTTTCAGTTGATTTTCTTCGTCAATGATTTTATTATCTTCAAAATATTCAATATATTTTGTATTTGAAATAATTAAATTATTAGCGTTATCTTTCTCTTTGACAAGTGCATCTTTTATATCTTTCAATTCTATATTTAGATTATCATTGTCTTCTTTTAAGGAAATTGTATTATTATTCAAATCTTCAACTTTAATATTTATCAAAGAGGTTTCTTCTTTTTCTTTATCAAGCTATTAATATGTTATATTTATTATAATTATTATTTTAATAATAATATACGATTTAAAATATTAATATATTTAATTCTGAATACATAGGTTTTTACAGCCTATGGTAAAAATAGCAGTAAAAACTGGTAATAACCAGTCCAGTAAAAATATGATTTTCCTATTGTAAAAACCTATATTAAAGTTTAAATTAAAAACCTAATATTGTATACTAAATTAAACCTAACATTGTATATATTATTAACAAATAAATATCATTCATAGATTTTGTATGTTATAGTTAATATTAAATTATCAAACAAAACTCTACTATATTACAATAATAATTATAGAATAGTATTTATAAAAAAATATTTGTCACAATTTATTTAATTAAATAAAAATTAAATTATTTAAATTTATCTTAATTTAAATAAATAAGAAAATAGTAGTTCCTATAAATGTTAAACTAAAAAATGTATACTAATAAAATAACCTCAATAACTAAATGTTCATTAGAATTATTAGATTCTGACAAGTTATCCTTTAATTCTGTTATCTTTAGATTTAAATCTTCAATAATATCATTTACTTTGAGTTGATTTTCTTCATCAGTGATTTTAATATCTCGCAATTCTTCAATATATTTTGTATTTGATATACTTAAATCATTTGATTGATCTTTCTCTTTGACAAGTGCATCTTTTATTTCTTTCAATTCTATATTCAGATTATCATTGTCTTCTTTTAAAGAGATGTTATTATTATTCAAATCTTCAACTTTAATAATTGTCGAAGATGTTTCTTCTTTTTCTTTTTCAAGCTATTAATATATTTTATATTTATTATAATTATTACTTTAATAATAATATACGATTTAAAATATTAATATATTTAATTCTGAATACATAGGTTTTTACAGCCTATGGTAAAAATAGCAGTAAAAACTGGTAATAACCAGTCCAGTAAATATATGATTTTCCTATTATAAAAACCTATATTAAAGTTTAAATTATAAAACCTAATATTGTATATATTATTTACAAATAAATATCATTCATATATTTTGTATGATATAGTTAATATTAAATTATCAAACAAAACTCTACTATATTACAATCATAATTATAGAAAAGTATTAATAAATAAATATTTTTGTCAAAAATATGCAATTCACAATTTATTTAAATACAAATTAAATTATTTAAATTTAAATAAATAAGAAAATAGTAGTTCCTATAAATTTTAAACTAAAAAATGAATAATATTAATATAACCTCAATAACTAAATGTTCATTAGAATTATTAGACTCTGACAAGTTATCCTTTAATTCTATTATCTTTAGATTTAAATCTTCAATAATATCATTTACTTTAAGTTGATTTTCTTCATCTTTCATTTTAATATCTTCCAATTCTTCAATATATTTTGTATTTGAAATAATTAAATCATTTGATTGATCTTTCTCTTTGATTAGTGAATCTTTTTTTTCTTTTAATTCTATATTTAGAATATCACTCCTCTCTTTTAAAGAATTGTTAATACCATTCAAATCTTCAACTTTAATATGTAACAAATTTGTTTCTTCTTTTTCTTTGTCTAACTATATATTTATATATTGTTAAATATATATCAAATTTAATATTTTATATTTATTTTGATAAATTAAGCTATAAATTAATAATTATAAAAACAATATATAAAGTGGTTTGATAAGTATTGATATTTTTAGATTATCAAAAAATATATTTATATTAATAATATAATAAATATAAATTTACAAGCATATAATAAATGAATAACCTCAAGTACTCGCTGTTCATTAGAATTATTTAAATTGCATACGTCGTCCTTCAATTCATTTATCTTTAGATTAACATTTGATATATTATCTTGAAGAGATGATCTACATATATTTAATTCTTCAATTTTCTGAAGTAATAATATATTCTCATCTTTTTCTTTATTAAACTATTTATAATATTATAATTATTTTAATTTAATTATTATTAAATATTTATTAAATAAATAAATGGATATGATAAGAGAAATAATATATTAAAATGTACAAATATTTCAAATAAATATAATTTTATTTAAATTAAATAAATAACTAAACCATTATTTCTGATGTTAAAATATCTTCGTTAAGATTTGAAATTTTGTTTTTATAATCTATAAATTCCTTTTCGAATCTTACATTTTTTTCATTCAAATTACTGACTTCTTTTTTATATATTTCTTGAGATATATCAATTTTATTATCGTTTTCATTTAAAATAATTTTTAAATCATCAATTTCTTTTAACATTGTAATTTTATTAGATTTCAATTTTTCAACTTCTACCTTATAATTAGCAATCGAATCCATAATCAATTTGTTTTTATCTTCTAAATTATTAGTATCATCGATAAAGGATTGATTTTTTTCATGATCTTCTTTTATCTGAAAATAGGAATTAAATGTATTATTATTAATTATATTATTTGAATATATCTAATATTATATTTTATTTATAGATATTTATTTCTATAACAAAATATATATATATATATATATATATATATATATATATATATATATATATTATATATTAATATATATAAACCTTAATTCTGATAAGTTTTAATTCATTTTCCATTGAAATATATTTTAATTCATTTATGCTAGAGAGATCCATTTGTTTTTCAAATTTATTAAATTTATTATTTAATGCTATTATTTCCTTATCTTTTAATATATTTTCTTCACTGATCTTATTAACATGAATTTCTTGATTTCGAAAATATTCTTCTTTTTCTTTAATAGAATTATTTAAAACATTTATTTTCGAATTTAACGATTCTGTTTTCATGTTCAAATTGGAAATAAAATTGTCTTTTTCGATAATTTTACATTTTTCATTTTCTTGAAATTTGGACATGTTTATTATTTCCGAAGTTAAGTCATTGATCTAAATTATTAATAAATATATATTTATCATATTTTAATGTTTCCATCAGAAATGTTTAACCTTAGAATCTAATTCTGTAATTCTAGTTTCTCGTTTATTTATAAGCATCTCTCCATTAATTTTTTGATTTTCAAGAGCATTAAATTTTCGTTGAAGATTAGAGATTTCAATATCATCTGTAGGATAAATATAATGAATAACAAAATATATAAAAATATTATATGAAAATAGTATCTATATTTATTATTCATAAAACATTAAATGAAATAAATCTATAAAATTAAATTTGAATTATAGTAACAACAGGATCTGCCTAAATATATTTTGTGAAATTATTATATTACTCTCGAGTGAAATTATCATATTGCATGATGGACAGGTGCCAATATTTAATAAATAAATCAATGTAAATCTCATTTTTAAATTCATGATATCAATATTATTATATTAAAATCATAATATAATTAAATACATATTATATTATTTAGAATTAAAACATAAATATAATAGAAAAACATCATAATATTCAAATAAAATTTAAAAATACAAAATTATAAATATTTATTTGTTTATTGCTATTTATTTATAAATGAATTATGAAATATCACTGATATCTTTGATTCAAAGATTGAAATCATTGACATATAATTAAATATACCACTGAAAAGTATTAAGTAGTGTAGACATCTGTTGATTATAGTAAATAAATAATATAAACTCACAAATAATAAATAGTTTATCATATAAATATATATATATATAAAATGTTTGTATTTATACTTTAATGATAAAGTTCAAATAATAACTATAATAGTTCAAAGTGAACATAGCTCGTGAAATTGCGTATACCACTGGACCACGCTTCACCATTCAAGTATATAAGATTGCATAAGTGCTACCAACAATTAGTTCATGGATTGTAATAATATAATACACAGGCGTTAGACTAGGAACCAAATAATACATAGGTGTTATGATGTAATCATCGAATAAACACATTAACACTAAATAAATGTTACAATATAAAATAATGTATACGTAAATGTGTCGTTTAGTTGAAAATTCTATTAATCCTAAATATTGCACATAATTGTGAAATTAATGTATGTATTAATGTAATGAATGTTTACACATAATTGTAGTGATTAAAACATATATATATATATATATATATATAGATAGTTGAATATTCTATACAAAACTGTACACAAGTTTATAATTATTGAACGCATAATACAAAAAAAAACCTTTCCTTTCAAAAAGCATTCCTTTACGTCTACTTTATTTTGACACTTAAACTAAATATAGAGTTTTAGTAATAGGAATGACATAATAACTTAGCTAACAACTTAACTTCAAGCTCTACCAAGTTTTTTCGTTATTTCATTATCGGATAATATTTATAGATATATATATATATATGTTTACACGATACGCATAAATAAATTATCTCAATTATCGTAATTCTAAGATATCGCATGTAGCAGGTACAACTTAGGTACAAATGAAATGAACAACTTTGGTACAACTGAAAGGTACAACTTAAGTACATCTGAAAGGTACAACTTAGAGATAACGATGCATAATGCGACTGCTGGATTACCGAATGATTAACGCGGACCTAGCCGATTAGTGAACGGGTACGGCGGCGGGGGTAATGTAGGCAAGGTTTGCGTTATTGGAGATTACTTAACCCGAGTTAACGCTTTACGATTAATTAAACGATTACGGGAACTAAATTCTCCGAAAGATAGATTTACGATTAAGTAAGTACTTAATATACATCTAATTTTCTATATGTAGTGATATGCATCACTTAGTATAATGCAATGATATGCATGACTAAGTATAATGCAGTGATATGCATGACTGCGTTAGCACTGACTAACGCCAACGAGAAGTCATCGGTTAATCGTAATACGTTAGCGATACATTACCTCTATATATATAATATAACTAGATACATATACCAGAGTCCTCTACATATAGATTGGTTATGTTTGTTAGCCTACTCAGATACATCGATGACGTAGACAACTAATTAAATAAGCACGCGTACTAGTGTTACTATATATTACTATAATTATAATATTTATTAGAAGAATTTCGTTTGGTTTCTGTTTGGTTTTCGTGTTGATAATATTAATATGCTTTATACCCCTCCTAAGGGGCTTCAACATAAGCTATAGCATGTGTCGCCCATAACAAATACTACATGACTATGCGTAATAGAAGGGCTAGTTAACCTACTCGGTATCGGAATACATCATATTTATACAGACGCGTGTGCATATTTAACTAGACCGTTTTATGAATAGAAATACAATTAACATCGGTGATCTCCTTCATAATTTCCATTAATAAAAATAATTTTATTTATGTATCTAGAAAATAATTTATATTTATTTATCTACAAAATAATTTATATAATCATCTGTCTATAGTTTATTGTCAAAATCACACCTAAATAGTCTATATTAATAAATTATGTTTTATAACACCTACTATTAAAAATAAAAATTCATTATAATACAATCAAAATAATTCACTAAACTTTAACAGCTATTTTCTCATTATTTTAATTAGTACTCTACTAAAAATTCCGGAACTAATTTATTCTTTAATATAAATTGTTGATATTTGCAGATAAAATAGATGTCATTCAAAGGTTTACTTTTTTTAAATAATATAATTTAATATTAAAATGTTATATGGTGTTTATATAATTATATTCACTATTTAAAAAAATGCATACTTTAAATTACTTTTATTTTTAAAATAATAAATATATTATAAATAAAAATTGGTGGTCCTATAGAATAAAGTAATATTATAATAAATTTAAAAAAAATTATATAAAAATAATTATAATCTTTAAAGTTGGAATTTAAAAAAAATATAGTATTCATATATATTTACATGTAATAGCATGAAGGAGGTCCCCCCCCTAAATAAGAATAAGTTAACATAATATAGTAGAGTGTATACTATATGGAAATATACGTAACTTAATTTAATGAATTATACTCAGAAATGAGTGGAAAAAACTTGTAATGCTATAGTGATTAAACATGAATAGTCTGCATTAAAAATCAGTAGTAATCGTTGAATTGAACAGCAAGTTTACCTACGAGAGAATCATCAATATTGTACAAATAAAATAAACTGCAATTTAATAATTACTTTAACGTGTATACGCACTAATATCATATTAATACCGTGTGTGATATGCTATAGGAGTACATGTACTATCAACAATTACTATATTATCTAATCTGAAGCATTCAGACCTAAAAATCGGGTCTAATTTATACAGCTAGATATTATCTGCTTACAATTTTTCATTTTAAACATTTACTAAATATCGGGCAAGTAATTTAAATCAAATTATAATAATTTGAACCAATCGATATCTGGCCATACGAATCAGAGTAAAATTGGGGCCTCCATTTAAAGAGTACTTAATAAATCCAAACTTTCATAAATTATTAATTTTAAATATCTTTAAAGATTCACTTACTGATGATACTTTACCTAATAAAATACTAAACTTCAATGAATAATAATAGTACTTAGTTATATATTAGTATTAATGACTCTAGAAAGAACGATATTTTTTCTTATATTTAAATCTATTATTATTCCTTCCATTATAAAATGATAACTATACAAAATAATGATAAGCCATTATTAGTACGAGTGTTATAGATTTATGATAATTATTGAGCAATCTATAATCTACGATCTTAGAAATAACAGTTATAATATTACTTAAAATAATATAATACAATTTTATTAGTTCAATGAATGTAATGATAATAGTGACTGTGGTATATTCAATAAATTATTTCATTTTATTTCTATTAAAAGTTTTATAATATATTGTTTATCTTTCACTCTTTGATATCATTTATAAATTATAAATTTAAATGTAATCGATAAGTAAACATTTTATTGCATTACATTTTGTAATAGTACATACTGTAAATAAATCAAAATAAATAAAACAGCATATAAATTAAGAATATATATATACTGTATAGTTTTTTTTTACATTATTATATATAAAACTCCATATCTTTTATTCTCTTAGATAAATCTTATAAAATGTACAGAGAATATACCTAATCTATGGCTATAACAATTTTAGATTATTTGTTAATGTAATACGACTGTAGATAAAATTATGTTACGAAAATAGGCAACACATATTTGTTTTAATATTTGTCGGTAAAAATGTTCTAGATCTACTTATATAATCTTAAAATTGATATACGAGAATTGTAGAGGCCAAATAGTAAGAGATATGAATGTTATCTATGTGATCAAAATAATAGTTATTCCTTACACAATCCCAAAAGTTATCGGTATTCTAGTATAACCTAAATTCCCTATGTTTTATGTGTAATGCCGGTGTCATATAATACTTCATCCACAAATTGACCTCGATGGTCAAGTGACTATAAAAATTACGATATTTTACTAAATACACATAAAAATCGCTTCAAATGTTAACCACATATAACAAATATGTATATACACAAATACGGAAATAATCAACTTCCTTCTTCTAATAATGCATTATAAGAAAGTATTACACAAATATATAAAGAATACCGGAGATTATTTTAATAATACAGAATAAACGATAATAAATTAATATTTAAAAATTCTGAATCAACAGAAGTTATTATTATGTATACCATCTTTGATTATTATATCTAGAATTGAAATATAATAACTTCCGTCGATTCAGAATTTTAAAATATTAATTTATTGTCGTGTAATCTGGTATTATTAAAATCATACCAGTTTTACTTTATATTTGTGTGTATTATTTTCTTCTAATGCATAATTTGAAGTTGATTTTTTTTCCAGATTTGTGTATATACATATTAATTATGTGGTTTAAACTTGAAGCGATTCGTATGTGTATTTAGTGATATATTGCCATTTTTGTAGTCGAGTGACCATTGGGGAAGATTTTTACGATGGGGAAGTATTAACTTAACTATTAAGATAACGATAATAAAATATAACAATAAAAATTATTTTTTATATCTTAAATTATATTCAATAAAATATTATTATTTAATATAAATATAAAAATATATATAAAATATAATAAACTATTATATGAAAAATATATGATAGCATTAATATTTAATATATATTAATTAATATTGTATATATATTAATATATTCAGATATTATATGAAAAATATATATACATTTTTAAATTATATCATTAAATATATAAATTAAATATTATTTCTAAAATATTTGTATAGGATTTATTTTCAAATATTTCATATAGGTAAGTCTTTTTAATACATATTATCCAAATTTTACACAGATTATTACATAAGACTTATTACATACTATATTACTTATTATTCAATTATTTCCTTCTTCCTGATTAAGTATATATTTAATTAGATAATAAGAATAACTAATATAATAAAACAAATAATATATGTTATTGATAAAATTAAAGTTAATATTAATTTCCTTAATAAAATAAAGTATAAGTAAGTTATAAGGGAAAACCCTCAAATATTTAATATATAATAATATCAATTTAAATATAAATATATACATATATTTTAATATTTCATCAGGGGTCATTAGCGGTCAAACATGGATTTTTTACCAATATTTACAAAATAGAAAATAAACATCAGTAAAATAATATTCCAATATATTATTATAAAATTGATATGGTAATTTTGATAACTAATGAAAATATTAAACTGTTTATAGTATAACATTAATATTTTACTATCTATACTCTGAACTGTGAATAAAGTTAATGGTTTATAAAGAATTTATAAAGAAGTTAATAATTATATACCAATAAAAGTATACTATTACCGAATAATTAATATATTGAATTATTATATTTCACAATATTTCAATATAGTAAAAATTATAATTTCTACTTATAAAACATATTTAATACACATATATATATATATATATATATATATATATATATATATATATATATATATAAATATATATATTATATATGAAATATTTAATTATCAAGATTCACATGTATACTAACTATTTTGAACTTTGGTTTGAGCGTTGAAAGGAGAAGACCTACATATAATAAAGCTTATTATTATATATATATATATATATATATATATATATGATTTTAAATAGTATATATATATGTGATTATTAGTTAAATTATATTTATTTTAAAACTAAACTATAGATTATATTACTCTTAATAATGTAGTTATAATTTTGTGAATAATGAGTTTAAATCAATAACGTATAAGTCAATATTAAACATTTCTATACGATACGCTTGATCACATTTTCAATCGATGTTTTTTCCATATATATCATACTACTACTCTCGCCAATAGTAATTAATAATTACTAATTATTCAATATAAGTAACAAATATATATATATATATGTGTTTATATTAATATACAGTCAACTCCTGGTCCTCATAGATACTGACAATATGTGTCTGAGATATAATTTGTAGGAGATATAATATTATTATATAAAATATTATTGCATATATTTCCATAGATACAAATCAAACTTTCAATGTTGAAATTTATAAGATTAAACGCAATTATGAGATATTGAGAGTTCACTGTATTATATATATATATATATATATGTGTAAGTAAATATAATCTTTAAATTCACTTACATTGATTTAATATCTTTTCTTTCGTCTGAGAGTTTCTTGTAGTCGATTTCTAAACCTAATAACATGAAACGCGATATTATGAAACCGAACGATATACCATATTGTAATGTATCATACGCATACATATCATCACATGTATGCGTAGGTGTGATGATGATGATGATGATGATGATGATGTTGATTACGATGAAGGTTTATTAAATAGCACTAAAATAGACTTTCAGGGGTCCATTGATAGTATACGAGATTAAATAATTATTACGATATATTTTATTGATCACAAAAACACGTAGAAGGGCGTGATTAAATAATAAGAAACTAAATAAAAATAAATAGAAAACGAATAATTATAAATATAATAACAAACATGATGGGTGATGGGCCATTATACTAAAGGGGTAGGATTTTACACCTAATATAAGAGCCTGATTTTCATAGCCCGTTATCATCGAGTATGTAAATCATTTAGTTACGGCTATACCGATATCGGGCAGGTCGACGCATACATGAGTTTATATATAAATACGTATTAAATCTTTAACTTATCCGATATCGGTTAAATGTTTAAAAATGAATAAACGATAATAAATTGTATAGCCCGATAGAGAGCTTTACAATAAGGCCTCTATTGTTGTCATGTGAAAACAGCATCTTAAGGGTGGGGGCCTAACCTTCGTACTTGGTGGTGATATCTTTAATGGTGCCTTGCGCCGAGATCAGCTTATCTTCGAGCAGTTTATTAGTGCCCTCCGCTGGTGCTCCTCCGTTGTTAACCGACTCTACGACGTCACCGACTCCAGATTGCTGTGGGGGTGACGACGGTTGCGATATAATAATACTACTATTTAGAGTAATGTTTTGTTTTCTATGTTTTCTAGTTTATAAGGGTGATACGATTTTTCCTAGTAAAGGGCTTTAAAATAATAAATGACCTTGAAACTAAAATGAATTATTACCGATTCGTGGCACTTAAATTACATATTTCGTTAACTAAAGATATAGATGCAGGAATATGTAAGTGAGACCTCACTTTAAGGGAATGTGTGAAGTTCGCGAGTTTACATGGAAAAGGGATAGGGACAAGGATTATTTTGTATTTTAAGCTTAATAGAAATACATACACAACAAAATAATCAATAGTAAATATAATGTAACTAAGTATTATTATTGATATACACAACACATAAAAAAGTGTATAGCCTTTAATAAATAGACCTATTCCCTATCTATTACATGTACACTTGTGAAAATCGCGAGTGTTCCCTTAAAGTAAGATATCTAAATCTAGCCTTCGATCAAGTAGAATCTTAGAGTGCAATGAATTACCAAATTAAAACACATACTACTTATTAATCATACCATATTAATACACATAGTAATGTGAAAACTGATTTCATACGCTAACAATTAACCTCGTTTATAAGCACCTCGTTGTAAACCCTTATTAACATTAATATTATGTAATTCGTGAGGTTCTGAAGAATGAAATAACTCAGGTCATGTATTTTTACTGTTACACTAAAGATAGAAGTAGAAAATAGGGTTGTAACTATAAGGTGTCTGTGTGTATAGCACAGAGCTAGAGAGCTTTCTCTCTAGCTCTATGGTGTATAGTATCATTTACAATATACACAAAACTTGTATTTCGTATATGATGTTATATATATATATACATATATATATATATATATATATTTGTATGTGTGTTCTTATTTGTATTTATATGTATTTATATATATATATATGTGTTAGTTTGTATGAAAATTATGGTGAAACATAATTTATCGATGATAAAGAAATATCCATTTATTGTACAAAATCATGAATGATATAATAATAAAAATAAAATTAATACGAAAACTAATAATAATAATAAAAAAGCGTAGTAAAAATAAGAAAAACTGAGAGGTATATCCTGAAATATATACTTGATTTATAGAATACATTGAGGATGGTCAGAGAAAGTGTAGTGAATTTTCATGTGAATATTAATTGGTAGTAGAGCATATAGTATGGGGTTTATTGTTGTGAATCATTTAGTATAGTTAGGTTGTATTTTATATAGCCATATTATATAGATTTTAGTATTGTATGGAATTTAGTATGGGTATTCTGTATGTCTAAGTAGGTGATATTAACTTATCATTAATGTGGTAGCCATTAACTTTATTTGGACAAATTGTAGGAAGTTCATTCCGATGGAGCAATATATTGAAATAATGATCTAGTACAATTTTTAAAATAAACGTTTTTGAATAATTTATTCTGCAGGTTAATAAAAGCTCTTTTTACAATTTTATAAAAGAGAATGAAATAAACCGTAAAAAAGTTACATTTAAAGATAATTGAAGATATCAGTTAGTGTATAATGGTATATATTCAACGTATATGTAGATGTTTTTGATTAAATATATGTATATTTGTTTTGTGTGTTTATATCTCTGGTACTCTCGTTTGAGTGGAAATTGTCACTACTTTCTGAATTCAATATACTATTTTCATACATTTATATATATTTATTTATTTTATTTTCAAATGGTTTATTGACTACAAAATCACGTGGTGGTTATGGGCATCATGAGAAGGAAACAAAAATAAAATAAATAAAGTACAATAAAAATAATGGAAAAGGGAGAAAAATATATATAAGATGTATGCGAGTGTTTATATGTTTAGGTGTGTGTGTATGTGTGTGTGTATACACGAATGTACATACTCGTATGGTTGCATTATTAGAGGTCGTTTTAGTCTTGTAGGTCATGTGAAGTTCGCAGTAGAACGACTCGAGTTTGTGGTAGCGAGCGCACATCTCCTGATAGAGACTCTTGTAGTGCTTACTGCGCTTCTTGTAGCGGTGTAGGTCCTCGCATTTAGACTGGGGGACGGGCGTAAGGGGCGTAAGGGTAATGGACTCGGCTACTGAGTGGGGTGGGAGGTTAATGTACTCCTGTTGATCCTGGTGTATGCATGTGTGCGTGTGTGTTGGTGTGTGTGCTTGTGTTTTCGTATGTGTTGGTCTGTATGCTTGTTTGGAGCTGTATGCTTGTGTGTATATTTATATGTGTGTATATGTATATGTGTGTATGTTATGTATCCTTGTGTGTGTATATGTATATGTGTAGATATGTATGTTTATGTATGTATATGGAATATGTTTATGTACAGGACAGCAACACCTTTATATGTCTACACACATCGCGGTCGCATTCGTCCCCCCCATCGCGCCCCGGGTGTTCCGCAGCGATCATCTCCAGCTCATCATTAACGATCAACTCCGACCTCATCTTGGCTATCTACAGTCGTAGTAGTAGTGGAGGATTAGAGGTGGCCAACGATCGTAGAAGTGTTATGCGTGTGCGCGGAGGTGTAGGCGCGAACCTCTATGGTTAGTTTAGTTTTGTTGTGCGATAACTTCTTTATTTCGGAGGAATACTTTCTGATTTCTCGCGATTGTTTCTTCAACATTTCTCGTTCTTATTAGTCGTTAGTATTGTATGATTATGATAGTTTTTTTTTCGGTTTTTATGTATTCAATTATGATTATTAATATTTATTTATGTTTAAATAATATATTTAATTAATAAATCACGGATGTTATATTATTTAATTAAAATAAATCAATAAGAACTGATTGAACACATACATAAGAATCCACACACATTTATATATATAACTATATACTAGATAACGTATTAGTAGTATTAGTTTAAAGAGAAGCATTACACACAGTAATATCATGATGATCTGTAAACATGTTTAGTAGAACACCTATTAACACGAGGAGAATAGTGATCTCTAGGTAAATAGATAGGCGTGTGATTAATAGAGAGATAGTGGGGTATTTACTCCAAACAACTTCACTAGAAATGTATTAATAGTAGTATAATTTATTTAATCACAAAAATCCAATTTTAAATAAATTGTTCGGAAGTGATATGGCGACATACATAATAAAACATGTTCGTCTAATATGCTAATAAATGATGATGATAATGATGATTATTTATACATATAAATATATCATCGTTGACACACACTCAATTGGAATTAGAGATCAAAAGAGACATCAAAAATTAGACTACAAAATCATGGTTAATAATAATAATGATAATAATAAAAAATAAGAACAATATGAATAACATTGAGAACACATCACCGTGATACTACTAACATACATAACGAAGAGAATAAGCGAGGGGTTAAGGAGTGGGTGATATTAGACATTATGTTATGTAACCCGTGTTATGCAACACCGTGATTGTTACGCAATACTGCTGATCTCTATAGAATCGTAGTATGTACGCTAATTCACACTGTATACCATTATTATTGTATATATATATATATATATATTCTCACATTATTCTTGTATTTAAACAGTTTGCAGTTAATGTAGAGAGATTTAGGTTAACATTTACAAAGAAGAGGGTTAGGCTTTAGAAACTATTCATTATGATTGTGAATACATATGGAGTTATTATTATGAATTTTTAATTATTAATGTATAATATTGTTGTAGTGTCTTCCATTGTAATACAGCTGACAACCTCTTTATTTATAATATATGTATATATATATATATATATATATATATATATATATATATATATATATATATATATATATATATAAATATATGTGATATGTAACAATACTAATACTACCTGCATAATTGTTATGTAGATTAGGCGTTACATTTAAATTTGCTTTTCTACCATTCCTAATACACTAGAATTATCAAATATTTGTTTTTAAATAACAATTCCAATATATATACATATATATATTTATTACATATTATGTATATATATATA
Source organism: Osedax fenrisi (assembly GCA_964019155.1). Classification (NCBI taxonomy): domain Eukaryota; kingdom Metazoa; phylum Annelida; class Polychaeta; order Sabellida; family Siboglinidae; genus Osedax; species Osedax fenrisi. The sequence goes on along the minus strand of OZ025240.1, from coordinate 84,718,872 downwards.
TATATATATATCATATATATAATATATTTTTAAATAACATAATTCATGAACACCATAACTATGAAGTAGGTTCCGAGTGTATTGAGATATATACAATAGAGATAGTAGATATACATCAGATGTTCACCATCGAGTCAACACAAGCATGTGCGCATAAGGGGGTGGCGTGATTGTAGGTGCTGCAACAGGGGGGACGGGGGATATGTATCCCACACTTTAAAATAATAAATAAGGAGGGGGACCTCCTATATATTGTCCCCCCCCCCTACTTTTACGACAACATTTGTTTTGATTGGTTGGTCGCCCCTACATACAAAATCGTTCCAACACCCCTACGTGGTTGATATCGATCAGTTTAAATACTAATATAAGTAGAGAGTATGTGTGTGTCTAGATATGAACGTTAAGCCGCGCTTGTGGCTAATATTCGCTCTAACACCATGTTTACTTACAATCTATCATACAAACATCATTAGTATTTGAAAATAAATGCGCATATTCTGAAATTCGCGTTAGGAGAGGCACACAACTGACGTCACACTTACAAATATAATATATAATATAATAAATATAAATATAATTATAAATATAATATTTGAAATATTAACGCGAATACTAAAAACGGACTATTCCGAAATTATAATTATAATTATAATTATAATTTATAATATTTATAATTATATTTGTATTTATTATATTATATATTATATTTGTAAGTGTGGCCCCAGTTATGGGCCTCTCCTACATGCCCTACGATAGTTAAAGAGCTTCACATTAAATAGTGACGCGTTGTAAGAATCACGAATACGTACTCTATTTCTCATTTTTATATTCTATACTAATATTCCGAATTAGACTAAAATACTAATTGAATGTATATCTAATGTACGTATATATATATATATACCATACATTATAAAATAAATATAAAATGATATTAATACCTAATCTATCTATATAGTATAAACGGCTAAGCGCCATTATGCCTATGGAGAAGAATAACATCGGCTCGGTTATCATCGCTAACGTTGAGGTCAAGGAGGTTCTCCTCACGAAGGTCGTCGTCGTTAGAGGTCATCTTCAGGTCGCTCTTCTCCTTGTCGGACAGAGTTTGTTTCAGTTTCTCTTTCAGTTCGTGTATCTATCAATGAGTCATGCTTTTGGAAATTGTACACTATGTGTGTTTTTATATCTATATATATATAGGATAGGGTAGGATAGGATAGTTTATTCAAAACACCAGTACAGAATGCCCTTAATAGTGTAGAATAACCTCATATATGTATATTTATATCATATATGTGTATAATATACACTGTATATATCGTATATATATCTAATTTTTTATTATTAAAGAAACGTTCAATTTGAATACTGAAACATCAAATGTTGAATCAATAGATACAAATGTTGAATCAATGACAATTATCAAAATAATAATTATTCTTGAATAAATTGATTCTAAATATTTAGAAAATGAATTATGAAAAAAAATGCGATTACATTTATATTTAAAATATTTTATGATATATTTGTAATAACTAATATTTAATATAAATGTAAAAAATATAAATATATATGTAATAGTGAAATAATAAAATAGCATGATTTATATATCTTTTTAAAGTCACAATTTATATTTTTATATTAGAGATATTTTTTTGAATCAATTTGTAACTATTAATTTATTTTATTATTAACACATTCTATTATCTTATTACCTTATATTAATAGTTGTACTTTGAATTCCTTATATTAATACCTCATAATGTATACTATTTATAACATTTATTATTATCCAATAATATCACTCATTATCACATCACATACACACACTCATTCAATCACTCACTCACTTACTCACACTACACAAATTGTATTATTATTATTAAGATTGTTTTTGACACTCTTGATTGGATAAAAATAGTTCAATATTTTCGTATAAATAAAATAAAATACATTGCAATAAGATATAATTCGCTTACACATAGAGAAACGGGTAATCACTGATCTCGTGCAAAGTGTTATTTTATTTGATATCATACGCAGTTTAAATTCTACTATGTATAAATGATTGCGGAAACACCCGCTAGACAGCGATACGATACCTGCGTCTCGAGCGCCGATTCCGATCCAGCTACCGCTGCGGTGGCGCCGGTGGTGTCGTTGTAGAGGTTCATGGCGCGCGACCTCAACAGTTCGACCTTGAGCGCTCCGGACGATTGTTTCTCATCGGCTAGCCGCGCGATATCCGTCCAGTGTTGGTCTTGTAGCGTGTTCCGCATTCCCTTCATGTGCGTCGACGATCGCTGCTCCTTCTCCTCGAGCTCCAGTACCAGGTGTTCCAGGTGGTTGACCTTGGTCTCGAGGCCGGTCGCCTGTAGGGGGCGGTAGTGGTGCTCGTTATGATAGTGGTGTAGAGCTTGATATGTAGGGGGAGGTAGTGGTGCTTGTTATGATAGTGGGGTAGAGTTTGATATGTAGGGGGCGGTAGTGGTGCTCATTATGATAGTGGTGTAGAGATTGATATGTAGGGGGAGGTAGTGGTGCTCATTATGATAGTGGTGTAGGTTGGTGAATAGTGTATGAGATAGTGTACGAGATAGTGTTTAAGCTTGATCGTAGGGGGCAGTACTAGTGCTTGTACTAATAGTATTATAGTGTGTGTAGTGTGGATAGCTTAATGTAGGAGGCGATAGCTGTGCTCGTGCATCATAGCATACGTGTGTGTAAAGATTGATATGTGCAATATTCTATCAATATATATATTGTAATATATATATAATATATATGATATATAATAAGGGGTAATTTATAAACATAACTCACTAGCACCCTAACCCTATATTTGAATATTATTATTATTATTATCATTGTTTTAACCCTCCCGATTGTGTATTTATACCTGAATAGTCGCGTATAAATACAATAAAATACAACACACATATACCTAGTATATATGGGTAGTACTTGTGAGTTATGTTTATACATTACCCCGTATTAAACATACTCTACTATATATATATCATATAATATATTACAATATATAGTATATATTATACAGTATACATACACCCACAAACAAACATATTCTCTTATTATTATTTATTTTATTTTTTATTACGGATTAAGTCGCCATTACTTTATATATCACTTCCGAAAAATGTATTTAAATTTGGATTTTTGTTAATAAATAAATTATACTACTACTACTACTACTACTACTACTACTACTATTACATAGAACACACCCACCCATACACCCGCACTAACCCTACTAGACTCCTCGTCCAACAGTCGTCGAGTCTGTTCGCCGGTGACCTCCATGGTTTCGAGGCGGTTGTTCTTGATGCCGAGCTCGTGCTGAAGTCGATGCCGCGCGACCTCGAGCTTGTCGCAGGACGACACCAGGGCAGCGTTGTCGCTCACTAGAGAACTGTGTGTTATGCGCTCCATCTCTTGCTTCTCCTTCTGTTTGGACATTATCTACGGGGCGGGGCGGTGGGGGTTATAGGTGTTTATGTTTGGAAATTATCTACGGGGCGGCGGGGGGTTATAGGTGCTCATGTTTGGACATTATCTCGGAGGGGTGTATCATAGGTGATAATCGGTCGTGTTATGCGTGTATATATTTAATATTTTATGGGTGACAGCGATAAACATAAATATGAAAAAGCACATTTGATATGTCACATTATATAGAAAATGATACAGTAACAAAATACAATTATTCCGATGAATATCATTATTACTATATGATTTAGATTAATGCGTAATAATTACTCTATATAAAAATAACTATTTATCCTTCTATTTTAGAAGTTCAATTCATATATTAATTAAAAGTATACATTATTTACACTGTATATATTTTATATTTAAATATAACATAATCAATAGTAGACGTTAGCTAAGTTTTACCCTAGTTTGTAGTTAAGGAAGCGTGTACTAGATAAGTTGTATGAATGTCAGTGATCTGTGCAAATTTATTACGTGCAAAGTGATCTCGTGCGGATTGGAGATCTCTTGCGCAATGATAATACGTATTAATATATATAATTATATTAAATAGTAGAATTTAAACTGCGCACGAAATCACCGCACCGAACGAAGTCACTTCGCACGAGATCACAAGTTATCAGTATGCTATAATAATGGAGGGAATCGCGGTACTATCGTGAGTATCGTAAATATAAATGAATATTCAATTAGTGAAATAAGTGAAGGAATTAAGTGCTCGAGTTAGTATCTTGAAGTAAATAGTTAAGGTGACATTATTATAGAATAGTAAGTAGTTAATAAGGTAGTCAATAAAGATATTAAATTAGTAGTTAGGTAATTAGGTAAGTAAGTAGTTAAGTAAGTAGTTAAGTAAGTAGTTAGATAAGTAGTTAGTTAAGTAGATATGTAAGTAGTTAGGTAAGTAATTAAGTAAGTAGTTAAGTAAGTAGTTATGTAAGTAGTTAATTAATAGGTAATTAAGTAAACATGGAACTAAACAGGAGTAAATGAAGTCTTTGAGGTATGTAGGTAAGTAAGTAGATAGTTAAGTAGATATTTACGTGGCTACGTAGAAGTGAAACCTGTTCGATGGAATCGATCTGCAGCCGATGCTGCTTCATCTCTTTGGTCATGCGATCGCGTTGCTTCTCGAGTTCCTCGACCTTCTTGAGAGCTTGGTGCGAGAGACCGTCCTTCCATTCCGATGACGCCCAACTCATGTCTGATTCAGTGGCAGCAGCGGTGGTGACGGTGGTATATACGTATACCTGAAGCGAGGCGGTTCTCGTGTTGTTCTGTATCGATGCGTTTCTAAATGAAATTTGTTTTGTGAAAATTTTAAATATTTATTTTATTAGGAAATTTTGTTATTTACTTTTAATAAACTCACTCATAAAGATTATTTTGTTATTGTTTATAATTTTACAATTTAATAGTTCACAACTTGTAATGATATGTTTATATTAACGTATATATTTGTGTAATATACATAAATATTAAAGTATATCGTACTATTATTATATTAAATATGTTTGGTATTATATTAATATATATATATATTATATATTAATTAATATGATTATACGTAATTGTATCAAATTGATACTATCAATAACGTGATCGTTATAAGAACACATCTTCTAAATGAACTATATATCGTAAGAAATATCAATTTCTCAAATTAAATCTGGAATAACATATTACTAGGCGAAGAAAGTTATAAAATAATTTATACTCGCTGTATTAAACAATATTTTAATAAATTCATTTATAATAATATAATGACGGATAGTGTGTATTAGTATTACTATACATTAGTAATATAGAATTACAATTGTCACTTCGTCCGCTCGTCATATCGTCCGTAAAATGTAGTCACTTTGTCCGAAAAGTAACAATTTCGTCCGATTTGAATAGTCGGTTCGTCCAGACATATTTGTACATAATTATATACCTTTTTAACTAATATATTTAATTAAATATAGACTATCAAAACTGTAAATATTTTAAAATATATCCAACTTCGTAGATTGGTGTAATTCCTATGTTTTATGTTATTGTATACTCTTATCTATATTTAATTTAAAATATATTATTTAAAACCGTATATAATTATGTAAAAATATGTCCAGATGAATTAAATATTCAGATCGAAAATATCATGTGTATTTCTCATAATTAAAAAATACTCACATAAAACATAGGAATTACACCACCTATGAAGTTAGATATATTTTAAAATATTTACAGTTATGACATAGTCATATAATCTATATTTAATTAAATATATTAGTTATATATATTAACTATATAAAACTGTATATAATTATGTACACATATGTCCGGACGAAAAAATTATTCAGATCGTACTAAATGACTACACTACACGTCCGAGGTAACTATACCCTGTAATTAATATTAATATAATAATTTAAATTCTTACGAAAATATATACAAAACATCCGATATAAATACGTATATAAATATATGTTGTTGTACTTCTAATTTATAATAATATCATTTTAATTAAAATAGGTACATGTACCTATTTTAATATGTATATAAAATATCAGCATAGCCATGTAAATATATTCTAAGTCAATTACAAACTATTAAATGTCTACGAATCATATACATTTATTATACCAAAAATCTCTTAGTTTAATGAAAAACATCCGAATTTATTATACAAAATATCTTGCATTAGTTACTAGGGGAGCTGCAACAGGGGGGATATGTCCCCCCCCCCACTTTAAAATCTAGGGGAACCTCATATGTATCGGTCCCCACCACTTTTACCACAACATTTATTTGTATTGGTTGTCCCCTCTACATAAAAAATCGTTCCAGCGCCCCTATTAGTTACTAAGTAACTTGATAACCAATATTTGTATTATTACAAAATTATATATACTTTATTATATACTATATATTATATATATATATATATATATATATATATATATATATATATATATATATATATACTCAGGTAATGTGTATACTCAATCTCGAGCTCTATCGAATATTGCCTCCGTTAGTTATTATTACGATTTATGTGGTGAAATACATGTTGTGATAGTTGACACTCTGAATTAGAGTGACACTAATATACATGATAAACTAATCCGATGATACGCGTGTATTATTATAATATATAATAATATTATTTATTATAAAATATAACAAATTTAAAAATGTAGTTCTTACATGATTCTATTTTTAAATATATTCCACAAAAAACCTGATAACTCATAATTTTCATAAATGTATATGAATTATCTGAAAGCAGGGCGCCGTTTGTTATTATATATGCACTACTGCACACTATACGAATTAAAAGATATTGTATAGTAACATAATATTTTATATTCTCACTTTGGGATATAATGCAGCTAAAAAAAACAGCAAAATAAAACCACACCAACAAAATCATAAAACCCCAAAATAAAAATTAAACTCTTGACATTCTAATAATAATAATGGAACACGTTTAAAACCGGCGCCAAAAAATCTATGACTAATAGTTGATTCAATATCGAAGCTCGCGCTTTCGTAGTTGAAACGCCCGCCTCTAGATATAGGTGTGTCATACTAGATAAACTACGCCTATAGATCATCGATATAAAGAAAGTGGATAAGCAATTGAATGTAGTGTATGGCACTATCCGCTACGAGCGCTGCAGTCGAAACCCACTATCTGGCTCACTACTTTTTATTTATAATAATATGTATTTATCATATATATATATTGATAATCACTACCAATTTTAATGTACTATCGATACTAAAAATAAAATTATATATTTAAAATACATAATATCAACATTCCTCGTAATTTTGTGTATTGAAGATATAATACTATTTTATTGATATTTATAATTTAAATCCATTGATACAGATAGAAGTCACTTTAATCTATTTCGACGAAAAGCCTACTGTTTTAATATTTGACATATATAATATGACTAATATCCAATCAAAATCACTGATACGATTTTGTTAATTTATCGATAAAAGTGTCATTCACGTGTCTATCTTTTACATGCATTGCGTGCGTCAATTGCTTATCCACTTTCTTTATATCGATGCTATAGATATACTACGTACATTGTACACGTAGTATATACTAAGGACATACGTGTCCGTAGTATATCTATAGGCGTAGTTTATCTAGTATGACACGCCTATATCTAGAGGCGGGCGTTTCAACTACAAAAGTGCGAGTTTCGATATTGAATAAACTATTAGTCATAGTTTTTTGGCGCCGGTTTTAAACCACAACCATAATAATCATCAGCTTGCTTTCAGATACACGATTTATATAATACTCATTATTATTGTATAGATTTGTTAAATAATTGATATTTTATAATAAAATGTATAGATAATTATTATTATATCATAAAATAATTATATTATTATAATATTATATTAAATATAATAATATATCATGTTATGATTATTATTTAATAGTGTATTATAATAATTATTATGATACTTATAATTATAATTATTATCATAATAATAATAATCTTTATAAAATAACAATTACTAAAAATTATAGTAATTGTAGTTTATAAAGTAGCAATTGTATAATTATTATAATTATTATATGTATTATAAGGTGTCAGGACATTACGCGGTATTTGATTACGCGGTATACCAATACGCGGTATTAAAAATACGTTTCTTAATTACGCGGTATACACATCCGCGGTATTATAAATGCATTTTACCAATTCGAGGTATTTTTATAATATAAAATATGTGAATAATCTATAAATTATATTTAAGCAAATTTACACAATAATATAATGTATATAATAGATCTTAATTACTTAAATATAATACTATTACCAAACATATCAAATGCGTACTTATATATTAATATTATTAATGATAATGTAAATAAACAGTAAATACGTTTTAAAATTTGAATTATTTGTATTCTATTTATATATTTAGATAATACATATAACATTGATATCTTGAATGTAACGTTATTAAATTATTGTAATACTATATTATATTATACAAATGCGTACTTTATATAATATATTAAGATTATCAATGATAATGTAAATAAACATTAATAAATACGTTTTTAAATTAAAAATTGAATTATTTTCATTCTATTTAGATAAGTAATATAACATTGATATTATGATTATAACAGTATTAACTTATTTAAATATTATGCTATATTATACAAATGCGTACGTATTATAATAATACAATTTAAAATTAAATGTGTATTATATATTATATATAATATATAATTATAATATATATTATATATAGTTATTATTATTAAGTTATAACTTAACATTTATATATTTAATATAATATTAACTATAGATTCATCTTAATATTATAACTAACTGTATTTGAGTATAAATTATATTATAAAATGTATTACCGATATAAGATGTATATGTAGTAAATCATTTACTATATGAAATTGTAAAAAATAATCAAATTGATGTTAACAATGTAATATAAATTATTGAATGAAGGTTTAAATAATTCAAAAGTAAAAATACAGTTACATAATTCTTATTGGCTATCCCCTACTGATTATCTAGTTAATGACTGATGATCAATTTTTCATTGGTTATTAGATCACGTGTACTTCCAACTAACTTTAACCCTTTAAAAAAGGACTTTAACATAGGAGCGAATTCGCTCCTATGTCTATGATTCATATACATAGGTATAAATCTAGATCCATAAAACTGAGTCGGATCCCGTGTGTGTATATTATATATATATAATATATACTATATAAATATATATATATATATATAATATATATATATATCAAGATATCCTAAAACCTCTGGTTTAGGAGGTTAATTGAGGTATTGGTAATATTCGCTCCATATCTATCAATAACTAATAAAACCTTTTGCAACCTAATTTGTAGAATGTATTTTCTATATACGAGACCCGTGTAACACATTTTTGTACTCTATTATATATAGATGTTAAGGGGGGTACCACTATTAGTATTTCCGGAAATAATATCCGGAAATGTTTACTAGAAAGTGATTTTCTAGCAAGTTTTAGTGGGATACACATTTAAGTTACTATATGTTCGAAATATGTCGGAAAGTAAAGGGGTATCCTACTACAATGTAGCCCAGCTAACAGTAAAAGCCTCATAATAGCAACATAATAGCCTAAATTGTTTACATTGTGCTATTATGCTACTATTATGTAACCATTAAAAGTATATTATGCTGCTATTATGTAGCTATTATAAGAAGAGCTACATAGTAGAAGCACAATGGACTTTTAAAATGAATAGCAGAATAATAATAGCATGATAGACTTCTAATGGCAACATAATAGTATTACAATTAATAGCAGCATAATAACACAATGTAAACATTTGAGGCTATTAGTTATATAACATATGTTATTATGTTGCTATGTAAGAGGTTAACCTCTAATAACCAGTAATAATTATTACTGTTAGCTGGGAGTTAACTTTCTAGCAAACATTTCCGAAAATACTGGTATTAATACAATATTGATTATACCAATATTGGGATATCCCATTTATATATATCTATAGATCTCTCTATCTATATGATAATGATAGACGTTTTTCATATCGAAAATTTGTTTATAAATATTTACTACATTTTATAAGAAATGTAGATGTATACATCTATGTATATATATACCAAAGATTTTCAGAAGGAAAATTTGGTTTCGCTAGGCTTCGAAAAATCTGTGTGTATACTAATGGTATAGAGCTAGAGAGAAAACTTTCTCTCTAGCTCTATATGACTATAGTGTATAGTCTGTATAGTGTATAGTGTATAGTGTATACACTGGCCACTGCGGTGCACCTTGTGGCGCACGTCAACCAGTACATGTTGTATGCTAAGGCCCTCCGTCGGAGTGGTGGTCAGTTGAGGGTGTGCGAGTGGTGCCAGTGGTGCCAGTGGTGCGAATGGTGAATAACGGTGACGCCACTGTAGTCGAATACTACTGCTGATCCTAATTAGACACGTGACAATGAATTACAATGTAATTATTACATCATATATGATACTATATTATACGATATATATGTGTGTGTGTGTGTGTATTCATGTGTGTGTGTGCTAGTGTATATGTGTAAGTGTGCGTGTGTGTGCGGTAGTGTGTATGTGTGTATGCGGTAGTATGTATGTGTATGTGTGTATGTGGGTGTGTGTGTGTGTGTGTGTGTGAGTGTGTGTGTGTGTGTGTGTGTGTGAGTGTGTGTGTGTGTGTGAATTATAGTTATATATAGCCATATTCCAATTTCCAATTTGAAATACAAATATTCAAGCATATTAATATAAATATGTTAGAATACAAGCATATATGCTAGTATACTGTTGCTACCTACAGCGCATGTAGTCCATGGTAGTGACCACTCTAAAATGACCACTGTATATGTCACAGTGTATACATGCAATAATGAGTATATATATACGCATATATTAGTTACCCGTGTCACTTCTGCCGTACAGATAGCGAGAGATAGTCACTAATTACATAACGAGTAAGTCGACAAGTATACGACATGTACATGACACGTGTCACTTTATATTAGTCGGTTACGTAATACTAAGATAAGAATGTATTATGTGCTAGTATATGTAGTACGTATACCTAGTATATATATATATATATATATATATACACATATCGAACAGGTAAAGATCAATACCTAGATACTTTAGTAAAATTCGTAATCATATGTATTATTTCCATTATATGATATAATCAGAGCTGGGCAGTATCGCCGATACAGTATCTATTAAGGCAAAAAATCAGTATCGTAGATACATTTGTATTTGTATTTGTATCTATTATAAAAATTAAAAAAGTATTTGTAATCGTATCTATTAGTCATAAATAGTATCTACGATACGTATCTACTAAGACAATTATATAAGCAGATACATTTTATTTAATAATATATTATTTGGTCATTATATTTATTTTATATCAATATTTTATAATATCATTTTATAAATTAATTTTAATATATATATACATTATATATATATTTTTTAATGAAATATATTTTGTAAATATTGAAATTAATTCATTGTTAAAAATTATGATATATCAATTATAGTGATGTATTCTCAAAAACCATTATACATTTATTGAAAACAAAGACATTATTTTGATAATATATTTTATATAATAATTGATTTATAATTCAAAATTATATATTATATAGAAAGATAAAATCATTTTAATAAATATGATAATTCTAAATAATAATAATTAATAATATATTAATAATTTATTTTGTGTATATTTGATAATTTACTATATTCATGTTTAACATTCGAAAGTAAAGGTCGCTGATTATTTTTAGTTGAAAAATAGTATATTGTAATAATGTATATTTCTCTATAGTCTGTAATGGCTCATAGTATAATTGCAGATGAAATAAACGCTGGTACACTAAAATATTCATCGTGGGCATCATTAAATGTCAATAAATATCAACAAATGTATTCTATATCATCTATTGAAGAACACGTTATAAGGTGTAAATGTTTAATATGTCTTTTTAAATGAGGTATCCCACTAGCAGTATTTCCGGAAATAATATCCTGAAATATTTGTAGAAAGTTATTTTCTAGCAAGTTAACTACAATTTTAGTGGGTTACCCTCTTACTTTCCGGCAACTTTCCGGAAAAATAATAACATTAAAGGGGGTATCCCACTACAAATTGCTAGAAAATCACTTTCTATAAAACATTTCCGGACATTATTTCCGTATAAAGGGGGTATCCCACTACAAGATTTTCCGGCAACTTACCGGAAATATTGTAACTTTAAAACCATTTTCTATCAAGTTGTAATGGGATACCATATAAATTTATTATATTTGAGGCAAGTTGCCGGAAAGTAAGGGGGGTTTCCCAGTAAAATTATAGTTAAGTTTATACCCCCTTAATGTTCCTTGATATGTACTTTCAAATCGATATCGAAGAATATATATATATATATATATATATATATATAAATATAATTTATATCTATATACCAACATTTTGCGAACCTTAGAAAAATGTTTGTATATACTATATACATTGTATATAATTATAATGTATTTGTATCTACTAAGATGTATCTACTAAGAAAATTATGTATTTTTAATTGTATCTACTATGATTTTTTTTAAAGTAATTGTAGTAGTATCTATTATAAGAAAAAAGTGTGTAATTGTAATTGTATCTATTATACATTTTTCGAGTATCGTGCCCATCTCTGGATATAATACATATAATTTATATCACATCTATATATAGGGTAACTTTTATATATGTATTATATCATATAATATATGCATTATGATTTTTCTATCTCTTAATATATATATATATATATATATATAATAAAATATTGTATTTCTTTATTCTAAATGCATAATCCTATAATATATTATATTGAATGTTACCAGTATACTTGAGAACAGCAAAGTTTGCACAAGTACACGACAACTTCTATTGTTCACCATTCGTTACTATTTAACACTCCTAATAGTAACACTCCTAATTAGGATTAGTCATAGACATCGAGTGAAGCTTCGCTCCATGACTTTGGGATTACTATAGGCGCCGCTTGTCTGGAGTCTATAGTCTGTACACTGGACAGTGTCCACAGTGACCACTGGTGTCCACAGTATCCAGTCTATTCACCATAGTGATTCTGACCACGCAGATGTGTTCATATACAAGACTGGTATACCCATAGAGAACGAAGAATCACTTCGTTCTCTATGGGTATACCCCATAGATTTAGAGTACCAGTATGGTACTCCAGTATGGTACTACAGATGGTACTCTATATCTATGGTATACCCAAATACGTTATATATGAATAGATCTATGGGTATACCGGTCACACGAAACACGCCCCAACCAACCGACTAACCAAGGTAGGTTAGTGCCAAGTATCAGCTTACCTCCCAGTATAAGTATTATCATATACTTAAGTAAAACCTAAGTAATAATTATATTTTAGTTTCGTAAGCATTGCAATATTTTGTTTTACTATAGATTTTAATATATATTAATAACTAATACATATACCTATATATATATAGGTATATGTAATTAATAAACCTATATGTAATTTAATTTTAATTAAACCATTTGAAATTATATTATTATAAATAAATTCTGAAAAATATTATATAATATTATTTAATATATTGATTTTATTACATATAAAATACTAGTAACAATTTAAAGTGACAATTTAATTAAATTATATTTATAAAAATTATTTTCGAAAAACATTGTATAATCAAGTTTATAATCAATAATACCAAATATGGGGTGGACAACTGGTGGTTATATAATTTGTTAGAAACTACTAGTTACTATATATATCACTAGGTATTATATATTTATATATATATATATATATATATATATATATATATATATATATCATTAGGTATTATAAAGTATCCAATGGGTACTGTCCATGGTAATTAACATATATTTGTTTATCAGGTAATAATATCTATAATTGTATATTTAATTTAATTTTAATTCATACTAATTCAATAATTCCTACAGCTCATGTCATATATGTATAACTTGACTTTTAATTTATATTAATTTGATAATATATACATTACCCTCATGTCACACACCTATTGCATATATCAATGTAGCCTATATATATATACTATAGTATTACATAACCACATTCTTAATAAGTAGATCAATCTATAACTTGTATATTTCATTTAGTTTAAATTTATTTCAGAATATACGATAAAAAATGTATTTAGTTCATGCATTTTTATAATTATAATTATTATCTGTGAAATTCATAAATTAAAAGCAGAGCTAGCTATAGCTTATAACTATAGTAATCAATCATAAAAAACAAGACCCCCTCTAACCTCAGGTTATAGGGGGTCTTGTAAAAAGCCGGTGTAGCCTTACATGCCCCTTAGTACCAAATATAGTCATTAATAAATGGGGTGGACCACAGGTGGTAGTAGTAATAGTTAATACAGTCAACTCCCGATAAGTCGGACACGCAAGGGACCGGGAAAAGTGTCCGACTTAGAGAGATGTCCGACTTATCCGATATTCATAATATCATGCAAATACGACATGAGATGCGCAGCGTGAGTTAAAGGGTTACCGAAATGTGGAATTATGCAACAATCAACAATATAACATGTTGTATTCAATAATATTAGTTACTAAAATTATAATATATTATAATTTTAATTTATACATTATTTAAAGTAAACATTTCTGACAATTTATAAAAATTCCGACTTATCCAGTATAAAAATCATAAAAATGACAATAATATGTGCCCGACTTATAGAGAAGTCCGACTTATCCAATCCAACTTATCCGACTTATCCGATAAATTTAACATGGAACTAGATACAAATTCAACCAAACCAACTAAATGTGTCCGACTTATCGAGAAGTCCAACTTACCGAGAGTTGACTGTATATATATATATATATATATATATGTGTGTGTATGTGTGTATTTGGTGTGTGTTATTGTTTATGTGTACCCAGTGAACAAAATTTGAAAATAATTTGCAAAAGTTTATGATAATTATTCGAAAATTTGGTGGACACATTTTTGCAAACTTTGCAAATAATTTTCAATTATTTTTGAAACAATTTCGAATATCATTTACAAACTTTGCAGATTTTTCAATTTTGTTCATCTATTTTTCGAAAATAAATTGCAAACTTAAGTTTAACAATTGGCATATAATTTTCTGAATTTAATAAATATTTAGTCAACATTCATCACAACGATCAAACATTTGCAAATAAATAATACACGATCTGGATAGTATGATAAAAACAAGAGATATTATATATTTATATAATCCTAGAATCAATATATTAGTATATAAAATAAATATTTTTGTCCTTCATTGATTGATTCAAAAATTAGTTTAATTGAATAAACAGTGGTTTATTTAATTGGTGTTTTTTGCAGACCTATCTTCCGTTATTTGTTATTGAATAGATATAAAACCCTTAATAATGAGGTTAAATATAAAATATGTATATCAATTTATATTTATCAAAATCAATTTTAAGATAGTAACATTTCATCTATTTTATATTTTTATATAAATCATAAAAAAATAAATGAAAATAGACTTTTTAAAAAATTTAAACATTTATCTGCAATACAAATTATATTTTAAAATGTAATTAAATCTATTAATATATTAATTAATTTATATTAATATAGGATTTGCATATTTTGAGTTTTATTTTCACAAAAATTTATAAACTTTGAGTATTATTTGCAAATTATTTTCGTAACATTTTCGAAAATCATTTTCTTTTATTCAAATATTTTACAAACTTTGTGTTTTATTTTTTTTAAATATACAAAAACTTGCAAAATTTATAAATTATTTACAATAATTTTCAAAATTCGTAAATAAATTACAAACATTTAAGAAATGTTTTCAAATGTTGGTTTACTGGGTGTATTTGAATGTGCTTGTGTGTGTATGTGTGTTTGTGTATATGTGTGAATGTATGAATGTGTGTATATATGTTTGTAATGCCCATAAAATTAATTTAATAACTATTTCGGTAATACATTCTTACTAAAAACTGTATATATCAAGGGCGTACTCTCATTATCTCTGCAAAGGTTACTTTTTGTAGTCCAGACTAGATACTTTTCAGTGATATACTACTGACAAATATATATATTTAATTGTATTGCAATGATTTTAATCTTTGAATCAAAGATATTGATTTATTTGTGAAATATAATGCATAAATATTTGTTTAATTTTGTATTTTATATAAATATTTTATTAACATACACATTTATTATATATTTGTTTGAATTGAAAATTTTATTTTAATATTATTTTTGTCGACATTCCAAATAAAATAATGTGTATTAATATAATCATATTGAAATCACTGATTAAAAAACGGATTATACAAAAAGCAGTTTTTACAGTGATTTTCGTATAAAATTCAAATTTGTACTCTTGGGCCATGAGTCATGAGTCATGATTCATGACCCATGATACAATATGATAAAATCATTCAAATGTAAAATAAAAATATGTATTAGTAGATGGATGTCCTTAATATATACCTTACATGATATTTTCAAAGGGATTCGCACATTTTTCAGCAATTAAATACAATAAAATGTCCCTGTTAAATTATTTCCTACTTAAGGTTTAATATGTAAGGTCCAACTAATCTATACTTTATACATGTTACAACGTTTACTTACTAATTATCTTAAGAAATCCATACCTTATGTTGAATATATTATAATATATTAAACTCTTTACCCTCAACTCTTGCTGACAAAATCAGAAATAATTTGACAAACAGAATAATTTAAGTTTAGGAGATACTAATATAACTATCTTGACAATATACAAAAGATTGTTATAATTTCAAAATAGAAGTTTAGTACGCATATATGCATGTGTGCTTATAAGCACGCAGATTTTCGAAGGAAATATATGTCACTATAATGAATATTTGCAATTAATAAAAAATTGCGCCATCTGTACTGAAAACTATTTATTTGGTATTATATTTTTAGTTTATATTTGTTTACATGTACTTTTGCAAAATATATACCTATTGTAAATGAAAAGCTATGTACATTTTGAATACACTAAAAAGTAATTTAGCGTTTGTTTTAAAAAATATAACATTATTTTATAATTAGAATATACAGCCATATTCGAGAAATATGATAAATAAATATATACATTTTTAAATGTAAAATTATATATCCCAGCTAACAGTGATATTATAGGATATATAGCCTCATAATAGTCACATAATAGCATAAATAATAGCCTCAAATGTATACATCATGCTAGTATGTTGCCATTAAAAGTCTATTATGCTGCTCTTAATTTGTAATCCTATTATACAGATATTATGTTGCTATTATTATAATTTCCGCTACTCTTTTTTAATTTTTGCCGACAATAAAATCAGATTTTTTCATAACCAATGATATCACAATACTGTTTATTTATTATAAATCACTAGATTTTTGTTATTAGATTTGTAAGGAATACATATGTCTAATTCATTTTAGCGCTATCTGAAAGAGCTGTTTATCACCATTATTACATATTTCTAGAACTATTTCTGCAAATAGATCATAGAGCTAGAGAGAATTCTATTTAGCTCTATGAATCAGATGGTGTCGATATTATTGTATGTTAGAGCCCTCATCCCATCCACAAACTTAATGAAGTATTACCAGGGAGCTATGTAGCTACGTAAGTATACCTCCCTGGTTTTACTATAAAAAATAATTTAATGTCCCTTTGAAGCAGCTCTCGTGTTAAGGCATCCATGGGTTTAACTCGAGAGACGATCATGCATTATACGTAATTATATAAGATCGCTTCTAAATATTATTTAAGACCAATTGTAATGGTCAAGACATGGCTTGAATGACGTATTAGCCAGGTTAGCCATACAGGCAGTTATTAATCATTAATGATATTAGGTATACCAACATATAACCTACCTAACATCAAATAAATATATCATATATATATATATCGTATAATATATTATATAATATATGTACATGAATTTTAAAAATAATGATGTTTGGATACATAGAATAATGATCCAAATACAGTGTACATTGTACAATGAACACATAAAAGTACAAATATGTAGTATTATTATATGTAACACCTGGTGGTGGAAAAAAATAAAAAAGAATATAATTGAAAATACATTTATAAAATCAATATTTTGTAAATACATGTATGTATATTTTTTTACATATACGTTTATATTATGTAATATGATATAGTATATAATATTATATTATTATACTATAAATAGATTTTAAATAAAATATTATATTATAGTATATTTTATTATCACATTATTTATATATTATATTGTAAAAGGTTATATATATTAATATTATATTACATAAATTATATATAACATATTATATTATACTATTTAATTATAATATATATCTCATTATTCTATACAATTATCATAAATATTATATATTATATAATTAGAGTATAACATTGTATAATAAATAAATGGTTGGGTTCAAAATATTATATTATATTATGTAATAATATATATCATAATAATAATAATTTATATGAAGACATTTTTGTTTCCTTTTTCGTGTGTTGTTTATATTATTTGTGTTGATTCATCTAAGAGGCTTCAAAATAATAGTGAATATTTTCTATTGTTGTCATTATATTAATTATTGTATATCTAATAGTATATTATGTTATAAATAAATTGTATATATATATATAATAAATATCAACATATTTTACAATAATAAATTGTTTATAAATTTTAAATTATAAAATATAATCATATATGTTCACAATTAAATTAAACACCATTAGTAAGGTACAAAGTATACTTTATATAGTAGATATATAAAAAGTATAAATATATACTCTATATTGTTATTAGCCTATATTACAATAAATAAATACAATTAATGTTAATCATACTAGTTTATAAACAAAATATATATTTATTAAAATGCTAATAAATCCAGCCACCAAGTGGAGAAACTTATTGAAATGAATAATTCAATCATAACACCAGTAATATTGTATAGGACATCTACCTATTATTCTATATAATATACATATACTAATGTACAAGCATGGTATGTATAAGATACATTGATGTTATCATGCGAGGATGAGTCATGCAAGGATGACACATATACTATATGGATTATGTACAAGCGTTAATAAAGTGGCTTAAGTGGCTTGATACGCTCGATAGGCAACTAGACCACCTCCTACTACGCCGTTATCGATAGATATGTCATCGTAATGTTATATAACACGACGGAGGTCACCTTGACAATATCGTAAAGGTCACCGCGTAACGGTCTACATTATATAATGTTATATTCTATCGTGGAGTCTACATGATTAACTAGAGTTCACGGGGGTCGTGGTGGAACGGTCGGCTAGTGACTAATCCTGTACGACCTTTACGATAGTGAAACTAAATGTTTTCGTTAAATATAATACGTAAATAGGTTTTCTTATGAAATTTACTAGTAGAGTATTTATAAATTATCTCCGTCGTATTATATATATGAAATACATATATATAAAGATAGATATAATTATCAAAAATGATGTTATTGATTTAAAAAAATATGTCTTGGTTTATTTACTACAACTATAGATACTGACCGCTCAAATAGATCTTAGCATACCGTATTATAAGGTCATCTGCCAAAACAGTTAATTTATTTTTCTACAATATATTATTTTTTTGAAATTTAATATCTATTCACAAAAAATGTATAATATATATAATAATTTATTGGATATTATTACAATAAAATATATTTTCCTTGAAAAATACGATTAAATAACAATATTTTAAATATTATTAATAGTTTATGGTGTTTACAATAAAATATTGATATGGCCTCAAACAAATATAATTAAATAATTACTAAGTATTAAAATAATATAACAACAATAAACAATGATATAATATTTATCATGTAATAATGATATATAATAAGTTTGTAATTTCATGAACATTCACCGGTCAGTGGTCACTGGAACATCTTGATGGATAAGTTGGTAGCCTCTTCGAGGGATGACTGTTTCAATGCAAAGTTAACGATCGGTTATTGCACGCTATTATGATGTTAAACTATTTTAATTCGGAAATATACACTAAGTGTGAAATATTTAACATTTGTTTAATCTGGTTAACTATTATTCTGTTATTTCAATGTGGTATGTTATTGTTAGAGATATATAGAGGGAGAGAGATATAGAGAGAGAGAGGTAGAGAGACGCTACTACTATGCTGATGGCTAACGTTTAATTCCTCGAGGAGATAGCCATGTTCATTATCTTCACCGGACACTAACAGATTCTCCAGCACAGAATCTAGTACAGGGGGGGGGTGATTATAACTGGGCTAGAGTGGCGGGGGGGGGGGGTTAATGATCACCTAAAGAGGGGATCATACTAGGATACTGTACCAGATTATACAGTACAAAATCTACCATAAGTAGTGGAGGGTTAAAGTGGGGATAATGATGATATGGGTAGAGGGATCAAACTAGGATATTAATAAAATTGACAGGTAGTATATGATTATACTAGTGCTAAAGTGGGGGGGTTGCAGGCCTGGAAGCTAACCCTGATTGAATAGATCGAAACCCCACTGTTTAGCCTTCTTGTTAGCCGCGATATCAGTGTTAGAGGAGAGGTCATGCACCTCGAGGAGACGCTTTCTATCGTTAAAGATACTCTCAGTGTTGCCCAGCATGTTACTAGTGAGGGGTCAGATGTCAGGTATAAGTGGTAGAGTATGGGGTATTAGGTGTAGGGTTAAGAGATGGGGTATAAATGTAATATGTTGCAGTGTAAGTATACTAATGTACATACATTTCTTTCAATCTTCCGCAAAAGACTAAAAAAATATCTTTTATTATAATTATTTAAACATTATTATTTGATTACACTTTAGAAAATTGTTTTTAATATTATTATTATCATTATTGCAATTTATGCATAACCATTCTCACTACATATAGATATCCTGTGTGGTTAGTACATAGTCAAGTAGACAACAATGAGGAGGGGAAGAGAAGAGGAAGAGTATGGGATAAAGAGGAGTTTGTAAAGGAAGAGGAGATTGAAATGTAAGAGGAGTGCGTTAGAAGCTGGAATAAAGAGGATGGGGAGATGGAGGTGGAGGGGCAGATGAAGGGGGAGGGGGCAGATTAAGGGGGAGGGGGCAGATTAAGGAGGATAAGGAAGATATAAACCTGGAAGTGACGTCATCACAACTACTCTCGTAGTACGGTAAACTAAACTCCTCCTCATCAACCATGGATATGTATGGAGCTCTCTTCTGCATCTCCAGTAACTGTGGGCAAGTGATATAGGTTTATATTGAATTGAATTGTATAGTAATTTATAGTAAAATAGGGTATAGTTGGTAGATATAATATAGGTATAATTGGTAGATATAATATAGGTATAGTCAGTAGATATAATATAGGTATAGTTAGTAAATATAATATAGGTATAGGTGGTAGATATAATATAGATATTTAACGTGATAATTGAGTTGACTTCATACATAAATTAAGTATATTACAAACTGATGAGAGAGATGATTTAAGCTCAGATATATATCATCTAAACAAGTCATTAATAATTGTGATATCATAAAACTATCTAATCAAAGTGATATCATATAACTAAAGGTTATGTAACAGTGAAGGATATTAATCATGACTCATTATTAGTACCAGAGATCTCAGGTTAATACATATTTGATAACAACCAGTGCGTATGTGTATGTATGTGTGTAATAAGATTTCATCTGTAAACTAAAGTGGCCAGTTGTTTTAAGAAAGTAAATTGTCCTAGGATAATACTAGGGCAATATTTAACATTGCGGAGATAGCTAAGGATTATCCTAGGATAATATTCAATACTACGGAAATAGCTAAGGATTGTCCTAGGATAATATTTAACATTGTAGATATAGATTACTAAGGATTGATCTATGATAATTGTAGGACTATTTATTTCCTCAGAACCGGCCCTATTATCTCATGATAATAATACACACAAGTCATGTGAATAAGCACGTAATACACGAAACATATACATTATATCAGTATTAACGTAAGACACTAAAAAGTTGTGTATATGATTAATAGCATTGATATAATGCAAACTGTGGGCACTGTGCGCATGTTATAAGATGTCTACATAACAGAAAGCTAGTGTGATGTTTGGTTATCAAGAATGTATTTGTTTCAGCCTCAGGGTAAGATTTTAACACATGTACAACATACATCTGTGAATTGTGGCTTATACTATCAGCAATTCTGACTGCCACACTTATAGCTATCGATATAGTTAGAAAGTGGATAAGCAATTAAATGTAGTGTATGGCACTATTCGCTGCAGCTGAAACCCACTATCTGGCCCACTACTTTTTATTTATAATAATATTTATTTATACATATATATATTGATAATTACTACCAATTTTAATGTACTATCTATACTAAAAATAAAATTATATATTTAAAATACACCATATCAACATTCCTCGTAATTTTGTGTATTTGAATCGAAAATATCATACTATTTTATTGATATTTATAATCTAAATCCATTGATATAGATAGAAGTCACTTTAATCTATTTGACAAAAAGTCTACTGTTTTGATATTTGACATATATAATATGACTAATATCCAATCAAAATCACTGATACCATTTTGTTAATTTATCAATAAAAGTTCCATTCGCGCATTCTTTTACATGTATTGCGTGTGTCAATTGCTTATCCACTTTCTTTATATCGATTCTATAAGCATGTCAATAAGTACCATCATTACAATAGTAGTAGTAGCAGTAGAAGTAACAGTAGTGGAGTGGTATACAGTAACCATGGTAGTAGTAGTGGCAGTAGTTGTAGTGGTGGTAGTGGCAGTAGTGGTAATGGTGGCAGTAGTGGTAGTGGTAGTGGTGGCAGTAGTGGTAGTGGTGATATAAAAACTAAACCTTAAATTAAAATGATTAGTGTACACTTAGATAAATATATTAAAAAAGGTACATGAGAGCTAGTGTGTGTGTGTATAAGTGTGTGCTGGTGTGTGTGTGTGTGAGTATAAGTGTGTGCTGGTGTGTGTGTGTATGTGTGAGTGTGTGTATGTATAACTGTATATTTTACAATCATGCTACAATGTTGATGACCTGCTAGACAGAGGAGTATCTTAGATATAGGCTAGATTTGATACCAGACAACAATTGTATCAATAAGTGAACTAGATAAAAGAATGTATACAACAATTGTTAATTATCTTTATATATATATACACTCTTACTATATACTTGATATATATACATATAAATAACCAGGTGCATAGAACTGAGATTCTATAGTATATTTGTGATTATATGTCTAGTAGAAGTATCATATCACTGAGACATAAATACGAGATAAGAGACCATGTGATCTAAATCTAACCAAGGCTTCTTTAGCATCTAGTTTAATCTTCTCATCAACCAATGAAGGCGGTCCACTAATGGTAGAAGAAGGTGAACTCTGTGAATTAGATCATTCGAGTGACGTTCGCAGTTAATTAATATTATATGTTTAAATGATTAAATGATAATGATTTTATTTTTCATTTTATTATATAAATAACATTCAGATGTCCTCTATAAAAATAAGAATATGAGAATGTAGGCAAGACTATGGTACTTATAGAGTCAGACACACATACATACACACATATTTACTATATATCATTGTTAATAGTGGCACTAACGGTTTCAATTGAAAGTTGGCAGTCTAGTTTCACTTCTGACTTTGGTGATACAACAGGGCTATAATCTTTGGTAACTGTTTGATTAAGTTCAACATTAAAATAAATATGTAACATTATGTACATATATATACTTGTATATACTTGTATATGTAATAATGATAATACACATGGTTATCTAGATTATAAAACAGTAATAGGTATAAACACATTCAAATAAAACATTTTTATTTACTTTATTAACAGCTGATTGTACACTTTTAAACTTTCACAGTCAACACAATATATATATATATATATTATTATTTTATTTTGGTGTAGTCTTTTCTCGAATCTTATCCATGAACTTAGATGAAGTTTTCACTCATAACCAATTGGCTCTAATGTCACTTCAAAGCCTTCATATTAAATATATATATATATATATATATATATATATATACTTATTCATTATAACAATGCAGCATGATATGCAAGTTATATAGGTAACTGAATTAAATGTATACAAAATATAGTATGAATTGAATGTATATTTATGAAATTCTAATTTATAATCGATGAATATATCAAGATTATAAAGCATTCATAGGCTACATCATAGATAACATCATTTAATTAAACTTTCGAGATATGTTTATATATCTCAATATATTAAAAGTGTGGACTTTGTATTATATCAATGTATATATATATATATATATATATATGTGTGTGTGTGTATATATATATAAATAAATGTGTATTATAAAATGATACATGATGAGATAGGTTCTCTCTACAATAGATACGCAGCAAGCACACTTATGACTGGCTCTGTTTAATGATCACTATATTTATAGAATACAAGTATTGGATAAATAAGAGATATAATAATGTCATAGCAATACTATAGGAGGAGATGTATAGTAATAAGTGTACAATGTAGCTGGGGACAGGCGGGCGTGGGGAGTATGTATCAAATATAGTGAATATAACATTCACTGTCTTTAAATTTCAATGTAATTAGATTTTTTCAAAAGCTCATAAAATAATTAAGATTTTTACATCATTTAAATTTCATACCATTACGATATATTATGTTAATTATTCTACAGTATTTATAAATGGTGAGAATATTAGTTTTGAAAATATTAGCTTTTAAAAAAAGTATCAAATTTGATCAAAATTAAATAATCATTTTTTAAATTGTATTATCAACTCTATATCTAATCACAAATATTTCCTGTAGATACAATATTAATATAATATTAAACATACTGTGAAAATTTGACTAAGTTTCGTTAATTATTGACTGAGAAATAGTATATTTCAAAAGAAAAAAAATATTCTGAGATAATTTATGTTAAAAATTGACTGTATTATTTATTAATGAAATGACACTATGGTATTATTCTAGAATAATGCCAAAGGGCCAATCAATAGCATTTATACAATAAAACCAACAGGTGTCGCTAGTTGACATGAAAATAAATATATTATTGATAACACTGTTTTTAATTATTTCAAATTGATAAATTATAATTATTGAAAAACAACAGTGTTATAATATAATTAACCAGTCATTTTTTTATTAGAAATAGGTAGTGTTAAAATTACATTTGTTATGCTTTATATATGTTTTTAACCTATACAATTGTATCATTATATATTAACATATTTTTTAAATATCAATTTAAAAAAATAAAATTGTATTTCAAAGACCACAAATAAAATTCGATACACATTATAGAATCTATATTATTAATGATGTGTTTAAATAACTACTTTCAGCAACACACGGGTGGGGGGGTGGGGGTGCCAACCTTCCAGGGATGTCATGCTGTCCCCGGCAGTTGGGGCTAGTTTAGCCATGTCGGCGTAGTCGATGACCTTCATTTCTGGAGTCTTTGTGGACAGGATGTCGAGTGTCTTCGGTATGATGCCGTTACTGATTTCAGGTCTCTTCTGAACGCACGACATTATCAAATGTTTGTCTTCAATTCCACTGTGGGGGTCATACATATAGGCATTTTATTTACATGTATTTACATTTAAATATAGTAAATTATTCATATACATAAATATGTATAAACTAAATATATACACACACACACACACATACACAAATATATATATATATATATATATATATATATATATATATATATATATATATATATATATATATATATATATATATAGAATATAGATTTTATCATTATAAACATTTATAAGTATTTATTATTATAATAGTAAATAATAATAATACAATATATTTAAAATACAGCACATATGCTGTATATTTTTTTTTGTCTTATTTCGTATTGAAATAAATTTGTTATAAAATAGACAAATAATTTATAATAATTAATAATATTTGTGGATTGAAAAGATATATATGATCATAATAAAATAAGTGTTGAATGATTTGTTCTAAAAGTGTAAATAACAAAATCCACTTTAGTGTATTTCAGGTACACCATAGTATATAGTATACATATTAATCTAGTCAATCAATTGTATAGTCTAGCTAGTGAAATACACTGATTTAGCTGTTATGGATACAACACTTACTTACAATAAATAAATAAATAACATTGTGAAAAAAAAGAAAAAATGATATATCCGGTATTTTATTTAACTGTACTTTTAATATACATATGCTAGTGATTAGAAAAGTTTATTGACTGTGATATTAACGAAGAAGTGTATCTGTTTCATATAGAAATGATGTTGTTATTCCATTAATGGTCTTAATAAATGCATTAGTTTATGCTATACGTATATTTACGTGCTGATCGGGTTGTAACAGTGGTGATAGGGGGGGTGTAATAGTGTTGGCATTGGTGATAGGGCTCACACAGTAGTGATAGGGCCCACACAGTGGTGCTAGGGCCCTTAGTACGGGTAACGGTGGCCAACAGAGTGGTGGTAGGGCCCACAGTAGGGGTAACAGTGGCCAACAGAGTGGTGGTAGGGCCCATAGTAGGGGTAATGTGGGCCCACACAGTAGTGGTAGGGCTCACAGTAGGGGTAACGGGGGCTAAGAGAGTGGTGGCAGTGGTAGAGCTAACCTAATCACGTAGTTAACGCAGACAATATTCTGTGTCTGTTCTGTCCTCGTGTTGACCACAGCGGTCAGCTGGGTTTCCATCCATACGAAGCCACCGTAACGTGCGAGGAATCTGTAGCGACCGGTGCTTTGTTGACCTCTGTTGAACACTGGCGGGGGGGGGGGCAATGAGGGGGGTTATTATACTATAGGGTGGGAAGGTGAGGATCTAAAGGAATGTTGACCTCTATTGAACATTGACGGGGAGCAATGAGGGGGTAATAGTATGCTATAGGGTTTTGTACAGGGTAGAGAGAGGATCTAAAGAATCAAGGTCAGTTCCTGTTGACCTCTATTGACCCCAATGTCAGCAACAATGACAACTCAGATGGTACGTTGAAGCTATAGGGTTGTGTGGGGTTGAGAGGGGATCAAAGAGTAAAGGAACACCTTTAGTAGGTGTTATATGATGATCTCATCGTGGTATCGTATTGCAACTGTAGTTTACGTTATGCACTCAACTTTCAATAGGAACAAAAGCACTAATAATAATGATAATAATAATAATAATTATTATTATTTATTAGAAGTTTTTTTGTTGTTGGTTGCAATAAATAGGCTTGAATTGAAAACTCTTGAGTTATTACTTCTTATTGTCTTATTGATAATACTTTCATCTTCTCGTAACACCATATTTTTGTGGTTCAGTATAAAAGTCACGCCTCCATATATAGCCCACGCTAAATCTTAGCTGATTGCGTAATACTCAGTTTCATAATTTCAGCCATGCCTAGAGTCGTATACAAAAGGGGGCGTGGCTTATTGCCTAACACATTAATAGTCTAGTATCATATCAACCACAGCATATAGTACTGATGATACAGCGGGGTGGGGGTAATATATAGGCAGACTAACGATTCTTGAAGGCCTTGTCGAGTAGTTCTGCATCACCTGCGTGGTAGTATTCAAATACTGAACAGCCAATCATATCTTGACTCTTGTAGCCGAGCAGAGATAATATCCTAGAGTTGGGCGATACAGGCAATTATATGTGTGTGTGTGCATGTGTGTGTGCATGTGTGAATATGTGAAATAGATGTATAAAATAAACATCATATATATATATATATATATATATATATATATATTTGTAATATTAGTATAGATGAGACATAAATAGGTTAAAATCGTGTTGAACTTGTGTTGAACTAGTGTGTAAATTAGTATTAAACTCGTGTTATACTTGTGTTAAACTAGTGTCGTCAAACCTATCGTCGCAGTAGGTGAACTTCATATCCATGGAATGACGGCTGAGGAAAGTTTGAGAGTCAAAAGGCATCTCAAAGTTTGACGGGTGGGGAATAGATTCTCCTAAGAACGTGCAAGAGAGGGGTGGGTAAGGGAGGTGAATACATATCATTAATGATAATAATAATAATAATAGGCATATGTAGGGATTAAATAACAATAAACAGGCGTTCAAAAGACAGTATGAGTCTATAAATAAAACGGTAAAAAGTTTAATGGGTATTATTTCTATATTTAGATATTCAAAAAGCTGCGCGCATATAAATCATATAGTTACCATCGTCATCTTCAGTGGTAGTAGTGGTAATAGTAGTGGTAGTAGTGACTTTTGTACTTACATAGACATTACTAGTGGCTTCACTAGACTAACCAATGAGAAGGAGACAGTTCTCAATAGGTTTCAACATGTCTCCATTGCTGGAAATCTGCATCTCATTAGAGCCAAGGTGGGAGGAGCTTACCAACTTGCCGGAAAAGCGTATAACCTATGAAAGGGTAGAGAAAGAGATAACATTAAGGAAATAATTAACATTAAGGAAAGAATTTATATCAAAGAAAAATATTTAAATCAAAAGGGAAAGTATTATCATTAAGTGAAATTATTAAGAAAAATGAAAATCATTCAGATTAAAAATAAAATGAAAATTATATTCAAGAGAATTTATTGAAATCCTGTAAACCAGACACATGTATATCAGTTTAGCAAGTAAGACAGCACTTATAACCTTGTATATCGCTGATTTCAGGTTGATATTGCGCCCCTTACTGGTAAGGGTGCACTTCATACGAGTGTAGAACACCCTATTCTCCCCTACGCTTGCACCACGGCCTACTAATATGTCCGACATCTCACTGTGGTCGCACGGGTGTGTGAAGTCAAATATGTTGTGTCCCACCAGTTCAATCTGTAGTGGTAGGAGGTGGAGCTGGTTGTAGTAGTGGTGGAGGAGGTGATGGTAGTGGTAGTAGTGATAGTAGTGGTCGTAGTGATTGTGATAGTGGTAGTGATGGTGATGATGATGGTGGTGATGATGATAATGATGATGATAGGATATATATAGGGGCGGGTGGAAGGTAATTAGTAATCACTGATTACAGATATTATCAGTACATAATTAATTGTAATTATTAAGTGCAATTTAATTGATAAAATTGGATCTTGCACCCTTAAGTCTATAACAGATGTTGCATGATATCAAGTCTCCACTAACACTGGAGTGAATGACATGTGCATGACTTATAATTAGAGCATGAATATCATTTTACATGATTAATATCATGTAGATCTAGTTTACAGCTAGGTTGTTATTGTTGTATGATTGTTATTGTATGAATTTTATAGAATTAATCATATCAGTGTGTATCATGTATGACCTACTACTGATAATTTACATGATTGATATGACATGAAGAAGGGTGTATCATGTGTTGATATGATATGAATTATATAGTATGATATGGTATAATGGGTAGGTCACATGATACTTGTGTTATGGTACAATCAGTCACATGACCGCTGCGCTAAGGTCACATGATACTTGTGTTATGGTACAATAAGTCATATGACGATACTCTAAGGTCACGAGATAATTGTGATATTGTACAATGAGTCACATGACCGCTGCGCTGTCACATAATACACATGTCACATGGTATGATGAGTCACATGACCTCTGCGATAAGGTCACATGATAAGTGTGTCACATGGTACAATAAGTCACATGACCGCTGCGCTAAGGTCACGTGATACACATGTCACATGGTACAAGGAGTCATCGCTAACCGATACTCTAAGGTCACATGATACACGTGTCACATTGTACGATAAGTCACATGACCGCTAACCTGGGTGAGACCGAGGTACTTGGCAGTGTTCTCAGACAGGTAGATGATGTCACCCTGTCGACCAATCACCATCAAGAAGCCGTCCAGAGCCTTAGCGTACTGTTGGTCTATCTTCTGTTGCACTAGTTGTATGGCGGGGTTGACGAGGCTCTTGGTTTCCAGCGCTGTGGAGGACATGTGACAGGGATGTTATGAGATGTCACAGTCGAGCAATATTGACATTTAGGTTTTTATGATTATTGTTTAAGAATTCGGATACATTTATATATATGTATAATATACATTGTATATATATATATATTATTTATATTGTGTGAAATTTTCAAATCAAAATATGCTTTTCAGGTAATCTAAAAGATATGTTTATACACATAGATAACATCACAAATTGTACAAAAAGTCGTTTTTGTTTTCTAGTATTAAAATGAATTTTTTAAGGTAATTTTTATGCTCAAAAACGAAAAACGAAATAGAATATGCTAGAATTTCCAGTGTGTATAGATATACAATGTACACATATAAAGGGGTGAACATGTACACCCCTTTATAGGTGTATAGGGATCTAGGAGATAGGGTTTATATCGTATGTGGACTATATGCTAGAATTTGATGCTGTCTGTTTAAAATAGCTATATGTATGTATATATATATAGGATTAGATTATGGATATTTGTGTGGGGGAGGGGGGCCTATATATTTGAATGGAATAGAGTCTATACTAATCAAATACATAAGCCTACTATCTATACTATAGACTATAGTACTAGATATATCTGATTAATAAACAGAAGGTACATTAACACACACTATACATCATGTTTTATGAACTAGTAATTGACTTATGATTCATAAACTATTAATGACTAATCCTTGTATTGACATTCACTGTAAGAAGTACTAGGTTTGTAACATGACAGAATAGTTATATTGTACATTAGATAACATTTAAAACATATATTGGCACTGATTGTAGAGTTAAACACAAGCTAGCTATATAATGTTTGTTTAAACTCTACGTTAGTTGATGGTCTAGGCAGTGTCCTGTATCTGTGTTCATGTAAACATATATTATATTCGTCTTGCTTACGCGCTTCATTGAGTTTAGTATGGTAAATAGCGCTTCGGATTTTTGGGTTATATTCGTAATATAGATTATTTTGATAATTTGTTATGTTTTAATTGATTATAATATCATATTGAAAGATACCACTATAATGTATTGAAACATATATGCGTATATATATGCGTATATTTAAAATCAATGATATCAGGACTATAATAATAAAATAATATTAAATACAATTTTAATTTCATTTAACCAATATGCATTACACATTACAATACAATACGCATTACACTTGGCATGTCTTAAGATGGCTGTATATATATATTATCATTATAAATAGAAATAACCTAAATAAAACCCTGTTTACCAATTTGACCTATTTTAAGACTATATATATATATGTATATATATATATATATATATATATATAAATATATATATATATATATTTATATATTATAGAATACACAATAATATTATTATAAAAAGTAAAAAAATATAATATAAATTTAGAATTAATACTTTAGAAATAATATATATATATATATAAATATATTATATAAATATATGTGTATTTAATATATATGTGTATTTAATATATATGTATATATGTGTATATATGTGTATATATATATATATATATATATATATATATATATATATATATATATATATATATATATATATATATATATATATATATATATATATGTGTGTGTATATATATATATATATATATATATATATATATATGTGTGTGTATATATACAATACTTTTTTATGAAAAGCTGTATTGATATATTCTATTATAACATGAAATCTTCTGTAACAAAACTCTATTTATATATGTATATCCATACTACTAGAATACTCTATATATGTATTTATATAATATGAGGCAATTTTCATTGAGGCTTGTAAAATAGGTCAGACATATATTTATATAATTATATCATATTATTATGTGAATTATTCTGTATGCTTCTAGAATTTATATAACAGATTGAGTTGTATTCAATACATTGTAATTTAATGTGTAATAATGTATATATCCAGTATATAAGGGTATATATATATATAATTAGGGGATTTAATTCATATATTAATTTTTCTATTGAATATACAATAGGCTATTGAAATAATTTTATTTTATTGCAAGTAATTAATAGAATATTATATTATTGTTAAATTCGAAATAAAAACCAGCTGCAGCAGTATGTCATTCTGAATATGTCAATTGGGGTACAAATTGTGCTGCTTTCAATAGATCAAATAACAATAGTGTTATTGATTATATATATAACACTTGTGATATATGCATTGTAATAGTGAATGAAAGTACATAATTCACCTATATAAATATGTATATAAATGTGTATATATATATATATATATATATATATATATATATATATATATATATATATATATATATATATATGTATATGTATATAAAATACACTTGTAAAATATCATTAATATAAAATATACTCAATAAATTGATATTGCCAACCAATATCAATCAATCTCAATTGAAATTAAATATAAATTACATGCAATAGGTACAGGGCAAGTTCATATAACTCTCAGGGGAATATTCCAATAAATTATGCTTATGTAATATTTATTATTTTAGTTCAATTATTATGTTAATACTTTTTTTATAAATATATTAATTATCTATATATGTTTATATATATATATATATATATATGTATATCATGCTTGTACCATGTATATAAATGAAATAGTTATATTATATAAGTAATTCATATTACATTTATAAATACTATATAAAATAAATATTGATAACGCAAATACACATATGATAAATAATATAAGAAAAACTATAGTAGAACATAAACTGTTACCATTATTTATATGTATAAAAATATAAAAATATACTTAACTATTAAAAGTTTTAATTTAAAACTATTATAATTATTATTTTTCTTAGGCTACTTCCAATCAATAAAGTTGCCGGATATTGGCTGATTCAAATTATTCACTTTACTAAATGTACTAGATATTGGACAAGTTAAAGATTTTAGATTTGATATGTAATGTATAAACGCATGCATAAGGAGTGCGTTGACCTAGCCGATATAGGTCTGTAATTATAGCAGTGAACACAGAAACTGCCTGCATTTGATGTTCTATGATATAGGGCTATACAAATCTGGCTACAAATCTGGCTACAAATCTGGTTACAAATCTGGCTACAAATCTGGCTACAAATCTGGCTACAAATCTGGCTACAAATCTGGCTACAAATCTGGCTACAAATCTGGCTACAAATCTGACTACAAATCTGGCTACAAATCTGACTACAAATCTGGCTACAAATCTGGCTACAAATCTGGCTACAAATCTGGCTACAAATCTGGCTACAAATCTGGCTACAATCTGGCTACAAATCTGGCTACAAATCTGGCTACAAATCTGGCTACAAATCTGGCTACAAATCTGGCTACAAATCTGGCTACAAATCTGGCTACAAATCTGGTTACAAATCTGGCTACAAATCTGGCTACAAATCTGGCTACAAATCTGGCTACAAATCTGGCTACAAATCTGGCTACAAATCTGACTACAAATCTGGCTACAAATCTGACTACAAATCTGGCTACAAATCTGGCTACAAATCTGGCTACAAATCTGGCTATAAATCTGGCTACAAATCTGGCTACAAATCGTATTATTGGCGTTGGTGTGAACGCCTTTGTTGAAATATCATAGTATTTGAACTAGATTACTATATTTCCCTGTCGCTATACACAAATACAACACACCGTATACGTTGGATATAACCTTGAGTGCCGAGAATTCCTCGCAGTTTGAGGTGCGAGATGGCGAGACGCATGATGCTGGCCTTGTCGAGTTGGGCGCTGGCGTTGTGGGGCAGTGGAAGCTGATGCGCTAGCTGATAGAACACCTCAGTCTCTCTGGAGCGGCGGGATCTCGCAGCATCTCGGCTCTTCTCTTTACGCTTCTCTGTATTTCTGTGTGGGGGGGCGGGTGGTGGGGTTGATTATATCTGTATTTCTGTGCATAAGAGAGGGTGTTATGTATTGTAAGGTGTGTTTCTGTGTAGGAGGGGGGGGGCTGGGTTAAATGGTAATATTTCTGTGAGGGGGAGGGGATATATGATTATCATTATTATTATTGATATATTTTATTGACTAAAAAATACATGGTGTTTATGGGCGTCATTAGATGATAACAAAAATAAATAGAATAAACGTAAAAAAAATAGAATGACAAAAAGAAATGATTATATCTGCATGAGTTAGGGATGTATGTTCATGTGTTATATGATCATATCTTTATTTCTGTACGAGGTAAGGATGTATGTTAAGATAGGTAAGATGATGAGGTGATGAAATTAACCATGTTTTATTGTATATATATATATATATATAATATATTATATTAGATTGGATTGATTTATGAATCAATGTCATACATAATATATATAATTTTATCAATAGTCAGACATTTAAAATAATCAATAATGATAAGCTTGATTTAAATATTAATTTTCAATGTTAATTTGATAAATAAGGTATACAATAATATTAAGGTATGAAATGAAGCTGATAAAGCAAAGCACCTATCTATCTATGTAACAAAAGTAGTATTATTATGACCACATTAATCATACCTATGTAGCTTATCAGATTATTAACACAGGTTGTGTAGTAATATAGTGATAACTTACACAAAAAATAGGTTAACGGGTGCGGGTGGTTGATTGACATGAGAGAGATTTAATAGGATATTAAAGCTTGGCATTATAATAATTAAATAATATTATCTATATAAATGTTACCCTCATATATATATATATAATGTAATGTGCTATTGTATTATCTGAATAAATAGTTTAAAAGTTTTAGAAGATTACAAGGACAATTACAACATAGTATGGAGCTATTGATGAGTGACTAGATATTACTATTACTACTACTACTACTACTACTACTACTACTACTACTACTACTACTACTACTACTACCACTACCACTACCACTACCACTACCACTACCACTACCACCACCACTACTACCACTACCACTACCACTACCACTACCACTACCACTACCACTACCACTACCACTACCACTACCACTACCACTACCACTACCACTACCACTACCACTACCACTACCACTACCACTACCACTACCACTACTACTACTACTACCACTACCACTACCACTACCACTACCACTACTACTACTACTACTACTACCACTACCACTACCACTACCACTACCACTACCACTACCACTACCACTACCACTACTACTACTACTACTACTACTACTACTACTACTACTACTACTACTACTACTACTACTACTACTACTACTACTACTACTACTACTACCTGACTACTACCTGACTACTACTACTACTACTACTACTACTACTACTACTACTACTACTACTACTACTACTACTACTACTACTACTACTACTACTACTACTACTACTACTACTACTACTACTACTACTACTACTACTACTACTACTACTACTACTACTACTACTACTACTACTACTACTACTACTACTACTACTACTACTACTACTACTACTACTACTACTACTACTACTACTACTACTACTACTACTACTACTACTACTACCACTACCACTACCACTACCACTACTACTACTACTACTACTACTACTACTACTACTACTACTACTACTACTACTACTACTACTACTACTACTACTACTACTACTACTACTACTACTACTACTACTACTACTACTACTACTACCTGACTACTACTACTACTACTACTACTACTACTACTACTACTACTACTACTACTACTACTACTACTACTACTACTACTACTACTACTACTACTACTACTACTACTACTACTACTACTACTACTACTACTACTACTACTACTACTACTACTACTACTACTACTACTACTACTACTACTACTACTACTACTACTACTACTACTACTACTACTACTACTACTACTACTACTACTACTACTACTACTACTACTACTACTACTACTACTACTACTACTACTACTACTACTACTACTACTACTACTACTACTACTACTACTACTACTACTACTACTACTACTACTACTACTACTACCACTACTACCACTACCACTACCACTACCACTACTACTACTACTACTACTACTACTACATAATGCACTAAAGAGATAGCTGATGTGGGTGACAATAGAGACCTCTAGGTACACATGTGTACTGTTTCCTCAAGTGTGTGTGTGTATGTGTGTATATATAGTAGTATGTATACACACAAGGCATAGCTATGATTAATACTGCTCTTATTCTAGTACTAAATATATCACAAAATGTATATATATATATATATATATATATATTTTAGTATTATATCTATTAATATATATTATATATATATAATTCCAATAGAAATATAGAATAAAGCTATATTATATAAACTATAAATATAGAATAATAATAATACTAGTGATGATGATGATGATGATGAAATTAATGGTAAGTGAATATTTAAAGGTTATGTGGCATAAGTGTGAAGAAATAGGTATACTGTGCCAAAGTGTATGCCTGCTCATGTGTATGTGTGTATGTGTATGTGGCTGTGTAGTACATAGTGTGTTCCAGTGCACTTTTAAGGGGGATTTATGGGTAAATGCCCCTGCTATTCATTTGTGTACCCCACTTTTGAATTTTAGATCACACACATAATCAGATTTTGACATAATAAATTATAGTCATATTTAATTAGTATACATCAGTAGTGGATATATTTTATTATATAGTTTTTCATATATACTTGTTTACATATATAATTTTGGAATACCCCCCCCATTTTAAAACATTAAAAGGCACTGATGTATACCCATGTGCGTCCTATCTGAACACTAGGTATCCGCTAGTCTACATCGTTACGTGATGAACGCAGTAACCAGGGCTCGTGCTGAGAATAGCCACTATAGGAATGTTATAGATGTAGGTGAAGTAGTAGTAGTAATAGTAGTAGTAGTAGTAGTAGTAGTAGTAGTAGTAGTAGTAGTAGTAGTAGTAGTAGTAGTAGTAGTAGTAGTAGTAGTAGTAGTAGTAGTAGTAGTAGTAGTAGTAGTAGTAGTAGTAGTAGTAGTAGTAGTAGTAGTAGTAGTAGTAGTAGTAGTAGTAGTAGTAGTAGTAGTAGTAGTAGTAGTAGTAGTAGTAGTAGTAGTAGTAGTAGTAGTAGTAGTAGTAGTAGTAGTAGTAGTAGTAGTAGTAGTAGTAGTAGTAGTAGTAGTAGTAGTAGTAGTAGTAGTAGTAGTAGTAGTAGTAGTAGTAGTAGTAGTAGTAGTAGTAGTAGTAGTAGTAGTAGTAGTAGTAGTAGTAGTAGTAGTAGTAGTAGTAGTAGTAGTAGTAGTAGTAGTAGTAGTAGTAGTAGTAGTAGTAGTAGTAGTAGTAGTAGTAGTAGTAGTAGTAGTAGTAGTAGTAGTAGTAGTAGTAGTAGTAGTAGTAGTAGTAGTAGTAGTAGTAGTAGTAGTAGTAGTAGTAGTAGTAGTAGTAGTAGTAGTAGTAGTAGTAGTAGTAGTAGTAGTAGTAGTAGTAGTAGTAGTAGTAGTAGTAGTAGTAGTAGTAGTAGTAGTAGTAGTAGTAGTAGTAGTAGTAGTAGTAGTAGTAGTAGTAGTAGTAGTAGTAGTAGTAGTAGTAGTAGTAGTAGTAGTAGTAGTAGTAGTAGTAGTAGTAGTAGTAGTAGTAGTAGTAGTAGTAGTAGTAGTAGTAGTAGTAGTAGTAGTAGTAGTAGTAGTAGTAGTAGTAGTAGTAGTAGTAGTAGTAGTAGTAGTAGTAGTAGTAGTAGTAGTAGTAGTAGTAGTAGTAGTAGTAGTAGTAGTAGTAGTAGTAGTAGTAGTAGTAGTAGTAGTAGTAGTAGTAGTAGTAGTAGTAGTAGTAGTAGTAGTAGTAGTAGTAGTAGTAGTAGTAGTAGTAGTAGTAGTAGTAGTAGTAGTAGTAGTAGTAGTAGTAGTAGTAGTAGTAGTAGTAGTAGTAGTAGTAGTAGTAGTAGTAGTAGTAGTAGTAGTAGTAGTAGTAGTAGTAGTAGTAGTAGTAGTAGTAGTAGTAGTAGTAGTAGTAGTAGTAGTAGTAGTAGTAGTAGTAGTAGTAGTAGTAGTAGTAGTAGTAGTAGTAGTAGTAGTAGTGGTAGTAGTAGTGGTGGTGGTGCTAATGTACAATGGCCCCGATGCCTCGATGCCCCGATGACTTGATGCCAACATATCTACGAAGATATCAATACATTATGAATGGTAGATTGCCTTGTTATTACTACTACTACCATCAGGGTTATGATCGGGGTCAGGCTATTGAGCATGGATAAGATGTTCTTATTAGATATAGGTTATATGGAAGGGCTCTAGATACAGGCATTGTGGTGAGATACTGTAGTTCTATTATACAAGCATAATACAGTTCATTCTAGATTGATATAGGTTATAGTTAGGCTAAATATACCTGTATGGTAGTGAAATACTGTAGTACTGTAGTACAATGGTACTATGTTTATACTAGATATGGGTTAATGTTATAGGAGGCTTATCAGTGTAGTGAATTATGAGACAGTAGTGAATACATTCACATTGAAGATTATATAAAATATCTTATTATAATTAAAATCTGAACAGTGTATATAATATATGTGTGTATAGCATGCGATATGGACATATATTCATGAATATAATATCAAAACGTACATATAAATGTCATAAAAATTCGACTTTTATCTATATTAATTCATGTCTAGCTAATATTATGTTAAATATATATATATATATATATATATATATATATATATAGTCTAAAATGAGGTTACTAAATATCAGTGATAAGAATATAAGTGCAGCACATGCATTACCTCCTGTCCAATGTCAATATATATATTATATATTATTTGGTTATAATGAGAACATATTATCCTCTCATTTTAAGCCATTTCATTGATACTTATATAGAAAAAGAATAATTAAAAATATAAGGACTATATAATTATAACAAAATATTCGATTCTATCCTATTCTATATATATATATATATATATATACAGTCAACTACTGCTAACTCAGACTTCAGAAACCTGGCTAAATCACACTTTTTACAAAGGGTTGTTGTGACTTGTTTCAGACTTGTTTCAGACTTGTTTCGTACCTACGAGAATACGTGTAAGAAAAATAATAATTTGATGTCTCACATATTTCGTCAGTCCCTTCTAGTCTGAGTAAGCGAGGTTGACTGCGTGTGTGTGTGTGTGTGTGTGTGGGTGTGTGTATATAGTTGTATATAAATCTTTCGTAGATTCTCAATTGTGATTAATCTCATATTTTTTATAATTTTAAAAACGCTTCATAATCCAAAGATCACTTGATATAAAGTATTCTAACTTAGGTGGCGTATACAAACCACGATAATCTATACAAATTAACTATATAGATTCGCGTAGTTTCTAGTCTAATCTATTATTATGATTTAGAGACGAGTAATATTCGCAATCATAATATAATTATTATATAACATAATAACTATAGTTAGTAACTATTAGTTACCCTATACGGATATTGTATTTTTATAAACTTTCTATACTAACTATATAATACATATATTATATATTATATATTCTATAAAACTATACGCGATATATTCTTATAATTATAAATAGGATAATTGATACAAGTATATTAAGGGGATTCACGGTCTTTAAAATAAAAAAATTTATAAACAAAATTTTATTTTTAAAATAGATTACTACATGTATAATGCATGATATGTCAAAATATCATATGTTAAAAACATATATAAAGCATAAAAAAACATAATTTTATAACACTACCTATTTCTAATAAAATAATAATTAGAAAAATGGCGCAAAAATTACGGTTTACATATATAATAACACTGTTTTTCAGCACCATCTGTTGGTTTCATTTTAAAAATGCTAGTGATTGGCCGTTGGCTTTGTTCTATAATAATAAGATAGCGTCATTTCATTATTATTATTATTTGATATGGGTCGATTGACTAAACGACAACTTTCGAGGCGTAATCAAGATACAATCAAGGTTTATATTATATATAATATGTAACTATTATATAACTATATAATAGTATCATATATTATTTATAAAACATCAGATAAATGTGTTTATTTTGGAATATAATATCATAAAATATTTACAATATTTCAATTTTATAGATTTTACGGGTAGATTCGGCGGCTATAGATGCTACAAGAGTGAAAGCCTCTAAGAAGAAACAGGTGACAAAATCTAGGGAAGGGAGACGGGCAAGACAAAGAAGGCAAATTTCATCAAAGGATTATGGAAGTGGATTACTTTTATAATATCTAATACAAAAAAAATCAATCATAATTATAATAAAATTTATTATT
This sequence comes from Osedax fenrisi, assembly GCA_964019155.1. NCBI lineage: Eukaryota > Metazoa > Annelida > Polychaeta > Sabellida > Siboglinidae > Osedax > Osedax fenrisi. The sequence goes on along the minus strand of OZ025240.1, from coordinate 84,678,299 downwards.
TGTATATTTTTATTCTTTCATATGCAACTATAATATATAATAATAATAATTTATATAGATGCAATTTATTTCAAAAGCATAACAAATTATACAAGTTATATAAATATAATATACAAATTGTAAGAATTAGCTAAACTAACTTTTACCATAATAATAAATGTCAAAAAGCAGATAAATAATATAGTCAATCTTTAAAATCAATTATCTCAGAATATAAGTTTTTTTTATGAACATTTCTATTTCTCAATGAATAATTGACTAAACTTGTTCAAATGTTCAAAGTATGTTTAGTATTATATGTATATTGTAGCTATAGACAATATTTGTGATTAGATGTAGAGTTTATAAATAATTGATAATTAACTTTTTTAAATAAATATTTTATTTTTAAAATATTTTTATTTTTTAAAAATGTTGATATTTTCAAAACTATTATTCTAATCATTTATAATTCCTATAGAACAATTAACAAAATATATCTTAATGTTATGCAATTTAAATTATGTGAAAATATTAATTATTTCTTGAGTTTTTGAATTTTCAACAAAAAAAAAACGTCCTATCTAATTACATTGAAATCTAAAGACCGTGAACCCCCTTAAGTTATTAAGTATATTAAAGCGAATTCTGTGAATCTACACATGAATAATTGAAAGAGCATCATTTAAATCACATTATTAGTGTCAGGTGCATTATTTCATCATCCAAACAATTATATTGATTAGATCAATGCTACCGTTGAAACTAGTGCTGAGACCTATCCTAGTAATGTTCTAGCGGTTTTTAGTAATTATGAGTACGTTTAGGGTAGATTTGAGTAATTTGGTCGTAATTAAAACGTACTAAATAAAAATAAACTATATTAATATATGGCGAATTTATATTTTAAAACAAAACAATGTTAATTATTTATATATATGCTACATTTATATTGTTTATTATATAAAGCTTTGAAACTGAAAGCCATTTCGAAAATCAAATATTTTAAAATTAAACCATTTTGAAACCCAAAAATTGGGTTTCAACCCATCACTAGTTGTGTCTATTGGAAAATGATATTAATTTATTAATGACAAATCATATAGTATAATAATTTAATATATATAATATTTATATAATATATTACATATAAAATAATTATATATTTTTATATAGAATTTTCTCGACTAAAATAAAATAATTACTTTATTACAAATGCTTTTTATGGTTTCATAAATCTCATTGATAATCTTGAATTATCAACGTAACCTTCAACAATTATTAAATTAAAAATATTTTTTTAAATTATAAACTATTATTTCAATTATAAAATAATATATATTGTATATATTAACGATACTAACAATAAATGAGGCCTATTCTATTTTGAGGAGGAGATAACACTTACATGTCATTAACTATATATGGAATATTGATCTCACTTACATATTCAGAATATAATATCCTTGATAGTTTTTAAATTATAATTGATCTCTATTCTCTATTCTTTATTCCCTATTTTATTTGTACATTTATAATGGTCACAGAATTAAAATAAATACTCCGATTATAAAAGAAATATTTCTTTTAGATATATAAATTATTAGTGAGATAAAACCTTAATTTTAATTAACATAATACATCATTTATTTTAACGGCTTTTTTACATTAAAATATTTAATATTTAACGAAAATATTATATTTGTATATATATTTATTATTATCAATCTTTTATTTTGTTTTTTAATTTTCAATTAACATTAACATCGTCAGTTATTTTATATGAAATATCCACTTATAGTTATGGTTCTCGATGTACATTTTAAAAGAAATAAGAAAAACTAAAATAATAAATTACTATGAATTTTTAAAAACTCTTACGATTTTTAAAATCTAATTTTATATAGCATATATATTGTATATACATAAATAATCTTTGTAAAATACCAAATCAAATAGTTAAAAATAGTGGATTGAATATAAATTATTGTAAATCTTTATATTATATTTATTATTTTTATAAATATAATACATGATGACATAAATATATGTATGATTAAAATTTGATAGCACATCAATTTATATTAATAGAATATCTATATATATATATATATATATGAAAGCGTAAACAATCAATTTTTTTAATGAAAATTCAATGAAATATACGCACTCTTATATAATCTATATCAGTACAGTAGTGCCCACTAGTCATGCATAAACATTTAACATAAACATAACGATTATTGTCATAATATACATATATATATATATATATATTATATAATATTTCATTTAATTAAAATGAATTGGTTTATACATATATTCGCTATAAACATTTAAAATAAACATAACGATTATTGTCATAATATATATATATTATATAATATTTCATTTAATTAAAATGAATTGGTTTATATATATATGCGTATCTTAAATGATTTGATCTAATGTAATAATATTATATTAATAAATATACATATAAATTATATAATAAAATATGTATTTTTTTAATATAATGTAATAATATTATATTAAATGTATATATATATATATATCAAATCCAATATTCAAATTAATATGTATAGAAAATCCTCCATAATCTTGAATGTAATAATTAGATGTTTCTTATGTCTGTTACTCAAATGTGTATCACCTATTCAGAATATAAGCAATCATTTTACTATTCTAAATAACCTTATTGAAAAGTAGTCACAAAACATACTAAATGCATATACTCTTAATAAAACTTACGAACTGACAACAAACATACGCTAAATTAAATTATAAAACGAGATCCTCTTTTCTCAAATTGTATATTGACATCATCATTAGGGGCACTGGAACAATTTTGTATGTAGGGGGGACCGACCAATCAAAATAAATTTGGTGGTAAAAGTGGGGGGGGGACCAATACATAGGAGGTCCCCCTAGATTTTAAAGTTGGGATACATATCCCTCCCGTCTCCCAGTTACAGCGCCTCTAATCATAATAGATTACACACTGATCATTATCCAGTTATTGAGCGAATACATGAATGTATCATCCGCTTTGTTGACGTATCCGAACAGAAATTGTTGATCTAGAATCACATTAAATATATGATAAAAGTGAGCAATGATATATTTGTTCGAAGATAGGGTGAACACTTTCTAAAATTAAATACATACTACCGTTGTCTAAACTAAATCACTTAGCTTATCGATCATATCGATTTGTTAAATAATCAATCCATTTTTTATACTCATCATATATATATATATGTACTACACACAAATATCAATACTACATCTGATGTAGTATTGATTTTTGTATGTTATGTGTCATTATTTAGTCAATGCATGTAGGTTTATTTGGATATATGATTATAATTAGCTATATAATCGTGATCTATTCAAGATCTATACTATAATTATATTATTATAATAATATCATTATAATTTTAATTACAATTATTATTGTTATAATTATTTAATATTGAATTTAATAATTATAATTATATATTATAATAATACTTATAATTATAATTCAAATAACAATTGTTATTATAATTATTAATAATTATTATGTTAATGATGTTATATTAATTAAAATTTAATGTATTTTTTTTTATATTTTATTTAAATCATTTTTTTTTAAATTATATTGATTGAAAACATTATTTCAATTCACTGAAAACATATATTTTAACATTTCAAATTTTAAATACACATATATTCAATATACTAGTGTATGTATAAAATTTATAAATAAATCAATATTATTTGTAATGTGTTAATATTAGAAAATATATTTATAAATATTATAATAAATTATTAAATAATTATTATTATATATTATTATAATATATCATATATTATATGTACTTGATAAATGTTAATCATGCGACATTTACCAAATTTGCGGTTCTTTTAAAATATATAGCAATATATAAGTAATACGAACCTATAAGGCATAGTGTAACTTTGTTACGATTATTTTTAAAGAAATAGTGTCATTTAAAGATATGTGCAATAATTTATATACAATTTAACACACATATGTAGTAATATTTATATAATGAAATTTATAAATTTATATTATAAATGTCAGACTGACACCGAAATATAGATGGAGCAACTAAACATAAAATCCACGAATCGTATTAATATGCCAAAGATGTATATCTTTAGACAATTTATATCAGTGATTTTTATAAAACGAATCAAAAATATAAAATACGTAATAGATTATTCACAATATATTGTGAATAATCTATATATATATATAATAAATAATATATATATATATATTATATATACATTATATATACTTAATTATATATACTTGTATATATATATTTATAATAAGTATAGTTAACTTACATTAATAATTTAAAATGAACAATACATATAGGTGTATATAATGTGAAATAAGGACACGACCAATTTCAAATAAAATTATATAACTATAAACACCAAAATTAAAAAAATATAATTCTATAAATAATATATTATATATTTATTATATTATTATATATATGTTCATTATAATAATGTTTATCTATTATCAAGATATAATCTATTATAATAATTATATATAATGTATATGATATATATATATTTATATATATATATATATATATATATAAATATATATTATAAATAATATATGTTGTATATCATATATAAATTATAATTAATTTGTATAGATTTTTATATATTGGAATATAAAAAAAAACACTATTAATATAGGAATTCCTATATAGGAATTAATTCTTATAATATTATTTTAAATACATTATTATGTTACCCTAATATAATACATACTAGAACTAACGGTTTTGTAAAATGTATTTGCTAGAACCTCACTATATATAACGTACCATCATATGATATATATATATATATATATATATATCTTATATATTCATACAGTATCGTGAAATATATTTTAATTAGTAATTACTAAGGTTAACCTACTATATAATTATTTATAATTGTCATATATATATATATATATACATATTTTTAATTTATTAATTATTTTACTTTTATAAAGTTTGCTAATATAAGTTATATCCCACTCTATAGAGTGTACGACGTACACTGTACGACGTATACAGTTTACGTATATGTATTTAAATATATATATATATATATATATATATATATATATATATGTATGTATTAAATAAAAATATATGATCATATAGACATGATATCTTACAAGACCTTCTCCTATAACCTCGTGGTTATATGGGGTATTGGCAATACCGTATTGGTAGGATATCCTATAGAGCTTCATTAAGGGAGTATACTATACTATACCTATAGGTAATACCAAAGCCCTTGGTAATACCCAGGGCTTTGGTAATACCAATACCTCCTATAACCTCGAGGTTATAGGAGGTATTGGTAATACTCCTTATAGGACCACTACCAGTATTTCTGAAAATAATGTACGGAAATTCTTGATAGAAACAATATTCTAGCAAGTTGTAGTGAGATATCGAACGGGATCCCCTTTCAAGTTACTATAGTTAACTATAGTAATTATAGTAATTACTATAGAATATATATATTTCCGGTAAGTTGCCTGAAAGTAAGGGTACATCACATTACAACTTGCTAGAAAATCTCTTTCTAGCAAGAATTTCCGGATATTATTTCCGGAAATACTGGTAGTGACTCACTACTAGTGAGATACCCCCAATGACATGTCCTTGATACCACCTGTATAAATAATGAAGTAACCCGTATTGGCAATTGGTCTTAAGACCTCCTATAACCCCGAGGTTAGGAGGTATATACCCCCTATAGGTCTTGGTAGGAATAGTATACCTATTAGGGAATTAAAATGTCATCCTTTAGCTTAAGGAAGCTTTGTTTAAAATATTATAATTTGTACCTATATGTTCTATTTAATTTATAATTTATTTTAAATTGCATACATTTATTTAAATAAGTTTATAAGTTTCTTTAGTTTCTCTAAATTCCTACTAATGCTTTTTAAGAATCTATAGTTTATAAATTAGTATTAGTTTTAAGATCTCTTACAGCTAAATGTACACATTTAATACTATATTATTAGTGAAATTACAAATGATAGAAAACGCCAGGAATTTGGGATATAATAGACCTTATAGATGTTATAAATATACGGAGCATATATAGGTATATATATATATATATATATATATATATATATATATATATATATGGAGAATAGAATTCTATTTACACTTAAGTGGGCCTTGGACAGAACCTTGTGAGACGCCATAGAGTATACTATAGGGTACATATATACCTTCTATAGAGGGTGCACCATGGCCCACTGGGGGGCAGAAGTGAACTCACAGAATTTAACAGATGATGATCTATGTAGGATGTACAAGTTAAGTCATTTTAGGATACTATAGTATCCTCAAATATGGTATACCATTAATGCCAATCATCTCAAGTCTCGAAATAAGAATATGATGGCGAAGAGAGTCAAATGCGAAATGGTTATCAAGGAAAATCTTTTGACAACACGGTGAAGGAGACACTTTCGCATATATATTATTCAAGATTTTAAGGAGTGATGTCTCTGTTGAATGACCTTTAAAGGAATGCGTAATTACGCAATTAACTTTGAAGGGCATTATGAGAGGAGTTTAGTAACATAAACTCAATTGAGTTTATGTTACTAAACTCCTCTCATAATGCCCTTCAAAGTTAATTGCGTAATTACGTCCTTAAGGACGTTATATATGAGATACGTTATACAGGGCTTCGCCCCTTAGATATCTATGCATAAACTATTATTTGATGAACAACGATTCTTTCAATAGTTTAACTAATAATAGGAAATTAGGATACATCAAAAAATATTGAAGCTAAAGGATGCCATGATATAACATATCTATTTTGCATGTAGATAGTATATAGATAAATATGAATTAATAGTGACAACGTAAGTAGAAATTCCATTACTATATATTATGTTATTTATAAGTTATATCAAGACTCCTAAAACCTTTGAGGTTATAGGAGGTTTTGGTTATATACGGTTAATTATAAATTATTTTTATTTTGCACTATTACCTTTATTATTGCCTGTTTTATATTGATTTATATATGAATTTAATTTCAGAATATTTAATTATTAATAATATTTAAAGTAAGAAGAAAATATGATTATATATCTGAAAGTATGCGTAGAATAGAAAAGTAATCTGTATAAATAACAATCTACAGAGTCATAAATATATCATATAAATCCGATAGATATAAATAATAAATCTTATCTTAATTTGAATCCTGGATTTGAATCATAAATCATATATAAATCGGATATAAATTATCTACGATCGGTGGATAAATTATTAATATTTATAATAACATTTTATCAATTAACCTTTATCTAACCTACTAAATAACATTAAAATAATGTTAAAATCTACTATTAAATCTCTAAGTACCAGGTGAAATTATACTTTATAATAGTAATTAATATTTTATATTAATATAAATACCTTAAAAACAAATGTATATCATTAAATTACCGAATAATTGATTGCATAATCAATAGATTTATTTAAAATTAATAGAGTAAATATTGTGTATACATTATTCAATGGGTAATTGTTGTATTTAATTTCTTATAAATAATGTACTCTTGAATTCTATATTACTTATAATGCATATTTAATATAATTGTAGAATATATCTACATACTCTCTATTATAATAATAACAATGTTGCTAAGTAGAATTTGTTATCTTTCGATTATTATTATACACATACAAATATATTTTATAATTATAATCATTATTATAATGATTATAATAATGATTATAATAATCATCCTAAAATATAATCCCATAATCATTATAAAATATAATCATTATAAAATATATTTTATCAAACATATAAAGTTTATAATAAACCTAATTTAAAATATATTTTATATTTGTTATTTAATTATTGTATTAGTATATTATTATAATATAATATAATATAATAATTATAATATGTATATTTACTTTATCTATTAGAAAATCTAATTATTTATTAATCTTAATTATTATCGTAATTCGGAAAAATCGGCTTATTTAAAAAATATTTTTTTTAAATAAATTTAAATAATATGCGGATGGTGTTCACGAAGGTTTGTTTCGAATATGGTCCCGTTTGTTTTAATTATGATACGTGACGTCAAATATAAAATACTCGTTTCGATATGTGAGTCACATAATCATTATGATAATGTGACACACTAATATACATGATGAACTTATATGGAAAATTCACATGTAGTATATATTATAACTTATAATTTATAAGGATAGTACGGACACCGTCGGACGGTAGGCAAAAATTAAATAACTATAAATAACAAAGTGTATGCGTGTCTCTCAAAGTGTTCGTCTCGCCAATACATTATTCGTAGTTACTAATTACTTTATATAGGCTCACTTCGATATATAAAGCAGCTAAAAAAAACTGAAGGATAAAACTAAACCAAATAAATCAAACAAACCAAAATATCAATCTGAAAATATTAATTAATTAATTAAAACGAATGGTGTATACGTATATTTTTATAGAGTCATTATTCCATATATACATGTTTTCATTTAGATTTTATTTTCGTGTGAACTAGAGCGTATAATACATTTTCGTAAAGCTTGCCTTGCGTGAACTTTGCTATTTAGTTATTTAATTGTTGCTTACCATCCGTATACCCCATTTATAAGATATATATATATATATATATATATATAGTGTTGTGAGTTAATAAAAACACGTTTTAAACAGACATTTTAAACGTGTTTTAAACCGTTTTAAACATAGAATAAAAAACGAAAAAAACAGTAAAAAACAAGAGATATAAATGTATATATATACATATATTTATTTAAATTTAAATTTAAATTTAATTTGACAAATAATAATTTCTCTGCTCTTTTTTTGATATAATATATTGTATAATAATTGAAAATGAATGATTATTTAATAAATGTATAAAAATATAATATTATTATAATAATAAAGTTAAATTAGATTTATTTTATGTTTTGATATAATAAATTGTATAATAATATATATTATGTTTAATATTATATAAAAAAAATAGTATGAATTTTCATAAAATATATTTAATAATAATATATTATTATATAAAAGAAATATGAAAATTCATAATATATATTATTATATAATTTATTATATCAGAACATAAAAGAAATCTAATTTTACTTTATTATTTATAATAATTTATTATAAAATAAATATGAAAGTTCATATAGCTTTTATATTATTAATTATATAATGTACATATATCTATAGATTGTGATACAATCTCCATTTCTATAACATTAAATAATACAGAAATACTCAGTGTTATATTGTAACAAAATAAGTATTATAATTATTATAATTGTCATACAAATGATTAAAAGTATGACAATATGATTTAATGATGCTAATAATACAGATAATATATTATTTGAATTATTACTGATTATTCATATAATATGCACTTACTTTATTATTATTTTATTATTTAACAACATATCTACTTTATTTAAATAATTTTATTTTTTGTAATAGAAAAATACGGATAGAAAAAGAATAAAACGAATTAAAAACGAATAAAACCGTTTAAAACATGTTTTAAACAAATATTAATAAAAAACACGTTTTTTAACACACTATATATATATAAATTAGTTATTATTATAATTATAAAGTATATATTGATACCTGTAAAATATTTTAAATTTGACCTCTGCAATCGTAATAAAAAATGGGGGCCATAACTTACCATATCCTAAGCCTTGCCTAAATACATAACGGAGACATTTTTGAAATTATAAAAATTTTTAAATACTTATATATAAATTACAGAAATGAAATATATATAATTATATTTATATCAATATATAATATATTATTATAAATTTGTATTTCTATTGTTATATATACATATCTACATATAGGTAGTTCCTGCTATATTATATACATATCTACGTATCAATATATAAATAAATGTTATTTTGTTGTCAATACAATAATATATATCATTTCGTATAAAATTGATAAGAATACTTTCACGAATCAATACAAGTGATTCACCAAGTATGATTACTAATAGCCTATATAGACTAAATAAATTAGTGGTGTGTAACTCATCCGTTTTAAGTATCATTTTTCATTTAGAAGCTATATATATATATATATATATATCTATATATATATATATATACAGTGTTTATTATATATTTTATATACAATATTATATTATAAATGAGTTTTTAAAATATTTGATTTTTTTACATTAATAATACTCAATAATTTCTCTACATATATATAATATTTATAACATTATCATAATATTCTAATTGTACAGTTTACGTATGGATATGTGTGAATATAAGTATACAGGCTTATAAGCATACCTATAGGTATGCTTATAATTATAAATGTATAATTGGAGCATTTAAGGGGAGGCGATACACTGGTTTGGTTTAGATGTAAAAGATACGAAAAAATACTATTTTTAGAAATCTAATGTAAACGAAAAAAACCAGTGTATCGCATCCCCTTAACATACTGTTACCAACTGTTCATCTTGTACAATATATTGTAATACATTATGTAATTAATTGAAAAATAAATTTGAAAAATATAATATGGTATATTTATACAAATTTCATATTTATTTAAAAAATTATATTTAATATAATATAACATTTTTGATTTCAAAGAAAGTATTACTTATTAAAAATTAATTTGTATTACTAAAAATGCATTATCAATATCATTAATACATTTCTTATTAATCTTCAATACACTATTTATAACACGTTCTATATTGTAGATAATTACATCCATCACAATATTAACTGACTACCCTAGTTAACAGTATAATTACATATATAATTACATTATAATTCAATCATCTTATATTTTGAACAATATATTTCTTTTTGTTACACATTACTTATTTATCTATTTTCTCAAATTACGTATTCCTCATTAACAAATATATATCCTTATTTATCCAATATACATGAACGAATCACTATATATGAGTCTGTTTCAATATCATAATATTCACTATTGGCAGATGCACATATAGGACAAAGTACAGTTATCTAATACATTCGTGTGTCTCATATTATTTCATTAATTTTTTATATATTTGTATTCTTTTATCCGAACATATGATTCCATCGATCATGTATAACCTCGTTTTGTCACAGTATAATAGTATCAAATTACATGAAAAAATACGCTCTACCCAATATAATCTAGTTTCACATATTATGTATTTTTTTTATATGAATCAATACACTTATTTATTCGTAATGGCTATATCGACTACTGTTGCAATGCTATTACTTTATTGTATTGCATCATTATGAAACATTTCAATGAAAAATACACATCACATGATTTAATATTATTTGTCATATGTTCTGCTCTATTCTCGAAATTGTTTTATGATAAAACTTTTATTATATACCAGTTTCTATACATGCACACATGTTTACTATATTTCACCACTGTATTATGAGGTGATGCGTTTTGAGGATAAAGTACACCCTGTATACTATAATCTTATTTCTCATACGTTTTATTCCGCGCTGAGTTCTCAATTCTGATCTCACATATCAGTCGCACAAATGAACGATCGTCATATATTCTCCTCGTCGTATTACGAGATATGTTTCAAGGACAAAGTACACATTACATAACATAATCTTTTTATATATTTCTCCTATTACGCATTCCGCTTAATTTTTCGGAATTCGAGCTCATATATCAGTCACCTAATGTTATCTAACATCACCGCTAATAAACGATCATCGACAATACCGATCATCGTGCCCCCGCCCCCCCGTTGCAGTACTTGTTGTATATTATTGTCACACTATAAGAATTTTATAATTGAATTATTGTTTAAATAAAATCATCATCATCATCGTCATCATCATCATCACTATCATCAACATCACCACCATCATCATCATCATCATCATCGTCAGTATTTCGAGATGCTCTCAGAGAAGCAAGTACACGCTGCCCGAGCTCAACTACTCCTACTCCGCCCTCGAGCCGATCATCTCGCGCGAGATCCTCGAGGTGCACCACGGCAAACATCACCAGACCTACGTGAACAACCTCAACGCGTTCGTCGATAAGGTGGAAACCTCTCTCAAAGACAGTTAGTCGCTAGATAATGATAATAATGTAATTTATCGAACATAGAAAATAGATATTCTAATTGACATAAAATAGGAGATCTCATGCGGGGTGTTTTCATTTGATATGGTGATTTCGAGCTCAGTGTAAATTCTACTATTTTAAATAATTATATATATTATTAACGAATAATAGACTAATGGTATCCTTAGTCACCTATCATATTAAGGTAAAGGTCACGATTTTATAGTTAAGTAAAGCTAGTTCCAAAAGCTTATTTTTAAATTTAATTTCTGATATTTATGTTTATATATTTTTCTGAAACACTAAATACTAATCTAGATATTGATTTAAGTTTATTCATAATTATAAACTATAACATTCACATATATAGTAGATTAACTATAGATAACTATATAATATAAAGTGTATATATTATATTTGATGATTGATATATAAGTAGACAAATTTAAAAATGAAATAATTAATATCACTAAGAAAATATACATTGTTACTCCTTCACGGAGTAGGTGAGGATGTACCTCAAAGGCATTTAGTTAAAATAGGGAATAGAGGGATTTATATTATGAGTGGTCATGTTTAATTATATTAAATGTATAATATATATCAATATTGCATATAATAATATTTTAAAATTTTGTATTATAATATGTGTAGTTTATAATTGATATTATATAATTATTAATATTGTAGGATTGATCATATTAATCTATATAACTAATCGGTTTTAAAACCCAAATGAATACTCTAATCTTTACGATATACCCCACCCCTCACAGAAGATCTCGACCAATACTGTGCCATTAGTCCGACCTTGCAATTCAACTACGGAGGTCATCTGAATCATTCAATCTATTGGAAAAACTTGAGTCCCAGCGGAGGAAAACCATCAGGTAACGCTAGCCTTTCATTATAGCTATATTAAGGTCATCACTATAGTGAATAGTCTAGGCTAAATAATAGGCTGAATTATAAGTATATTATCCTACTTTTTGTTCATTTGCATGAACTACGTTTATCACTTTGTTAGCGTGCAATTATCTTATCGTAATACAATTCATAATATAATAATAATGATATTTATTTATTAAGTATGACAATTTAACATAGGACACACCACAGTTTATAGCCTACAGTAATATTATCTTTCAATTGATTGATCAGGAGAATGATTTTTGTATACTCATCATATAAATTCATACTCATCATCATTTCTAAAGTATAATAAATGATAGTGTAAATTTAAATATAATTATTTCTGAAATGTCACAAAGTCACATTCAATTCATCCTTTGTAGTTATAATAATTATGATATTTATTTATTAATTATCCCTATTTAATTAGTCTATTTACCATGTAAAATAATCATGTATTAGTCATCTACTGAATTTCTACATTATTCAATCAATGACTTCATTAATATATGTATTTCTATTTAGTCAACAGAATGCAGGTGATCATTAAATACACATACATATATTTATATATATATACTATAGAATTATGATCAATAAATACATGTACATATATTTATATATATATATATATATATATATATATATACTATAGAATCTATAGTATAGATTATATATTATGAAGTATATTTTATCAATAATGATCTTCATCATATAATGCCGATAACCTAGTAAAATGTTGTCCCAATAGTATACATTATCACCGTACCTCCACCATGCTTACACACGTTAGCAATATAATGTGTAGGGTTATCAAGTGATAGTTTAGGAGGCATAGATAATAGTATTAACATGCACACACAGTATCATCAACCTGTAGTATAGGTGTTTAGTATACACCAGTATAGTATACAGTCTTGTCAATCACTTTATTAACCTGCACCCACCTTATCAACCTGTACACCTCCTTAACAATGATATTAACTATATTAACTATATAACATTGACTATATTAACAATCACACACTTGTAGCTGAACTATTGGATGCTATCGTTAAAGATTTCGGTTCCCTTGATGCTATGCAGAAGAAGCTTTCAGCAATGACTATTGGAGTACAGGTATTCATTCTTGTTATTTCTACAATATATATATATATTCAATAAATATATGTCATTATCTTTGTTAGTCAGTAAGTTATATATTGATCAAAGTAAATGTCTTATAACAATATAATATATCAATACACTTCTTAAAATTAATTTATAGAAGTAACTTCATGGTTAATAAATGTTGCATACTTACAAATAGTTATTATTATGGAAATATTAAAAATAATTGTGAAACGTAGAAATATATATTTGCGAGTAATTTTATTATTGTTAAACCGGATATAATGATTTTAGTTTATTGTGTACGTAGAAAAATATATCAAATGTTATTCACATTTTCAGATAATACAATTACTCTACAACCTCATCAATAATTAACTGATATAACGTTATAGATATCTACCTCGTTATACTGTTGTCGCATAACCCGTACCTACAATATCTGATGCATTACCCCTGGTACCGTTACTATAGGGCTCTGGATGGGGCTGGCTGAGTTATGATAAGGCTAGCTCTTCATTGAAACTGGTGACTTCAGGCAATCAAGTACCTCTACAAGCCTCTACCGGTACTACTACTATTACATTGATCACTAATTCTTTATTACTGTCTCTTTATAATGACAAATTTCATTTTTATAAGTATAAATTAAAATTAAATTCATTTTAATATAACATAATTACTTATATTAATAATCTTAATATATTATGATTATTTATTATAAATACGTAAACACATGATATTCGTCATTGCCACCTCGTACAATGAGTTTACACCGCGCAGGTTTGATACCCCTGTTCACAATAGACGTATGGGAACACGCCTACTACCTGCAATACAAGAACGTCAGACCCGACTACGTGAATGCCATCTGGGAGATTGCCAACTGGAACGACGTCAGCGAAAGATACGCCAAGGCCTCTAAATAAGCATATCAACGTAACTAGAACCACTACACACCTATGTGTGTGAATCTATAGATATTACTAGTAGCATTGGGTTTATATTAATAAAATTTCGAACAAATCTATAGTTTTATTGCTCACGTCGAAATATTCGTATATATATATATATGATTCAGCCAATAGATAACGAAAGATCACTACCCGGATTAGCAATAACAACTCATGGTGTGTGTGTGTGTAACGGTAGTGTGTGTCCTCCAGGTATTAATAACAGTAATGATAATAGTGTGGGCTCGATCAACAGGTTAGCAAACAACAACAACCTCCACAACTCCCTTACTATCTCTCTCTCTCTCTGTTGTGGTGGTTGTATGCACCACTAGGGGGGGTCACTTCTTGTTGTCGTAGAACAGTAACGGGAACATGCCCAGCAGACAGCCGATTATCAGACCAATTATACGACCCTGCGTATGAATAACATAGATGTAGGTATAGTCAGATAGATGTAGGTATAGTCAGATAGATGTAGGTATAGTCAGATAGATGTAGGTATAGTTAGATAGATGTAGGTATAGTTAGATAGATGTAGGTATAGTCAGATAGATGTAGGTATAGTTAGATAGATGTAGGTATAGGTATAGTTAGATAAATGTAGGTATGGTCAGATAGATGTAGGTATAGTCAGATAGATGTAGGTATAGTTAGATAGATGTAGGTATAGTCAGATAGATGTAGGTATAGTTAGATAGATGTAGGTATAGTTAGATAGATGTAGGTATAGTTAGATAGACTGTACTAATATAGTGAAATTTATAACAAATTACAAATAAATAATTATAAATTTGGATGATTTATAAATTATAATAAATAATTATAAATATAGATTAATGTTTTAGGGGTAAATAATTTAATAAAAATATGTGTAAGAAAGGCCCCATCAATAGATATATGTATATATAGTAAATATTAATAAAACATTTATACTTTGGAAAGAATATATATACACGATTGTGGTTATCATTTCCGATCAGTTTTTGTAATTTTATTTTAGAATTTCGCTTTATATATAAAATTAATATACGCATACAATATGAAACGTTTGTGCCAGCTATACATTGGTATATGGAGAGAGAGAGTTATCCTAGTTATAATTCATTTTGTATGTATGGTATTGAAATTATTAGATTTTTATAAAATATACTATATTTAAAAAAATTGTAAATCTATATTTTAATCTACATATCCTCTGTCATATATGTAAATCATATATACAGTAATCTCTATATAAGGAACTCGTTCTATAATAATGTATTTATTTTAAGGATGTATTTCAATGTTATGGTTGGCTTTGTATCTGCTATGTGTTAAATTTCTCCCCATGTAACAGTGTTCGAATTAAGATGGCATTCAATACAAGAAGTAATATGTGGACAAATATTTAGATTATTTGTATGACATTATAAGGAAAACATACATATCAATACATTACATATTAAATGTATTACCCTTAAATTAAACTTAGATTATATTCAAAAATACATTAATTTTATATTAAAAAATAATTTGATATTCTATATATTCTCAGTATTATCAGTGACTTGGTAATACTATTAAATATGTGTTTAATTATAATTAAGATGTGTCTATAAAACAGATTGGACTATAACTAAATCTGAAGCATCTACGCATAATATACTGCTAGTATTGTTGAATAATAAATATTTAGATATAATTATAATGAAATCATCTATTTGATATAATGTACACAGTTATGTCTCTCCATAATCAGTTACTCATAGGATAATATATCAATAACCGTAATATGTGTCTAATGTAAAGGGTAGTCTAGTATATACTGATACGCTGGTTATAGTTCTACTACTAAAACTAATATATTCTATAATGGTAATTTAATAAGGTGCGTCGGTATCAATAGTGAATTTATTTGATTTCATTTTCTTTACGAATTCAGATGCAATTATATATATATATTATATAATATAGAAAATACTATGTGAAATTTGAAGGTTAGTAAAAATTAAAATGGTTCAACTTATAAAATATTGATTACTTTATGAGTTTGAGAATAATTGTAAATATGTAAAATTGTAAGATCATACACAGTGTTTCATATATCTAGAGTCAACTGAATATATATATATATGTATATATATATATATATATATATATATAAACTGTCTGGTTAGATTGAGATGTCAGATAAACAAATAGTAGGACGCAGTTTAATCTGTGTCTGCACCTTTAAGGGTGAGCTTTTTGTACATACCAAAATAATTATATATTTATATAATTATGAGCATAATTATAAATAGAATATATAATTTGTGAAATATTAGATCATGCAATTTTTATTATGATCAACTAATATCTACTAGAATGAGATTGTTATATTAAATCTATTATAATAAAATTAGTATCATTGGAAAGCTTATTAAATTCTATAATATAAATCATAATTTGGTTTTTTTTAATTTTTATTATAACAAGTTATCAAAAATATGTGGTAACAATTTGATTGCTATTATGAAAAATAGAATTTTGTATAACAATAAATATGCCTTTACTAATTGTTTACTAAATCAATAATATACTTATTTCTAAATAATATTGATATTATTAATGAATGTATGCATACTATGTATTGCATAAATGTGATATTTCTATTGCAATAAATCCATAAAATAATAATATGATTTTAAAATTAATTGTATCTCGTATATTTATATATTTACAAAATACATATTATTAATATCTACGATAATAAAATACCCATTTTACTTATAAGTTTGCATGAAGTGACATATTACAATTTACATAGGCTTAATTAGCGACTGTATATCTTGGGATTTGGTAATACTTAAGGGGATACCGCATAATAGAATATGTCAAAAACCAAAAAAAAACAACAACAAATATTAAGATGGAATATTAATTAATGTAGTGTTATTTAGTTTATGTCAACAATTAAAAATTATATCCATTTAGAAATAGCATAAAAAGCATATTTTATGATACATGTTTAAAAAATAAATTATATAATATGGTAAGCCTATATAATTGTATGTAAATATATAATCAATAAAATAGTATATATATATATGTAAACAACTCTAAATATATTGTCTAAATAAGAACTAATTATTGCTCTATGCAATTATATAATATATTAGATAAAGGTGTATATGTGTATATTGTACTTTTCATATTGATTTTTAATTAGTGAAATTTCAAATGCGATTTACACAGAATAATTATTTACACGTATTTCATATATAAAATTAACCGCGCAGATAAAACTAGTATAGCAATCTTACTATTTTTTTTTGCTATATATAAATAACATACATAAGCAAAATAATATGTTGCCGTAATTTTAATAATGTATTAGAAAATACATTATAATGGCTATTTTCTATGAAATATTATTACAAAAAAAATAATTTATACTTATATGTATGAATTATATTGAAATGTAAAAATAAACCAACATATTGTTGTAGTTCTTTATTTCCACTATATATCACACAAAAAATCAATAAAATTCATTTAATATATTTTTGTGTGCAGAGCTTTATATGGAGTAATGTATCTACCATCTCTATACATTTAATGGAACGATTTTAATGGCGTTTTGCGATATCCCCTTAATAAGTGTACGTAATTGTTGTTAGTTAATCATCATAATATATGTACCATTGTTGCGTAGATATTTTTTATGATATATCTAATAAGAATTTATAAGTTTTTCCTTATTTGTTTCCAAATATATTTGTACAAATTTGTAGAAATAATCTATAGATTAACAAAATAAATCGTAGATTTAATTATTATATATTATATTGCAGTCAATAAATACGCGCGTACTTCATGTGCATATGAATAGTATTCATTGATTACTGCGATTAGCATACCAAAACTGTAGACCCTATACCCCTTTCTCTTCCCCCTTCCTGTTAACCCCCTGAACCCTACTATGATAGCCTCGATGAGTTAGATAATAACATCAGTCTCACCCCCTCCTCTTAATCCCCTCCACCCTACTATGATAGCCTCAATGAGTTAGATAATAACATCAGCTATGCGAATCGGGCCTATATCGGGCTGTTTGGTGGTGTGAAACTAGGGGCGCTGCAACAGTGGGGGACGGGGGGATATGTCCCCCTCACTTTAAAATCTAGGGGAAATAAAATCTAAAACTTCCTATGTATTGATCCCCCCCCACTTTTACCACAACATCAATTTTGATTGGTTGGTCCCCCCTACATACAAAATCGTTCCAGCGCCCCTACGTGAAAGCCCTAACAATAACACCCACCCACCCACACACACACACACGCGCACACATACACCCACACACACACACAGACACACACACCCACACACACATACGCACACGCACTACTCCTCTATTCGCTATACTAACGGACGCCACCATAAGTCTGATCTTGAACATTATCTGCTGTTTAGGGGTCAGGTGCGGAGGGTTGATTCCTATCTTGCAACACAGAGACTCCACGTAACTGGAACATCTGCGAGTAGGAGGGCAGGGCGGATATGTCAGAGTGTTGGTGGTAATAATTGGGGGCGGGGGGGTGGATATGTAAGGGTGTTGGTGGTAATAATTGGGGGGTGGGGTGGGGGGTGGATAGATCTGCGTACTTGGTAATAATAGGAAGGATACATTAGGGTTGATAGAATCAACCCTATCAACTTGATAGTAATAATGGGGTGGGGGGAACATGGTGGTTTGTTGTAATATAATAGCGAGTAGGTTAGCATAGTGTATTGTATTAATAATAGGGGAGATGGATACATTAGGAGGGGTAGTAATAATGAATAGTGAGGGAACATGGTAGTTTGTAGTATTACTGGGGGAGATGGATACATTATGACGTGATGAATAATGTGGGTGGGGATATGATGGGTCAGAATGATAAAGGGTAATTTTCTCGATAAGATCTACTTCTATAATTACCCAGTCGTTAAAAAAATCTGATAATAATATATGCATTAAATATATATGCCTTAAATGAAGTCAACAACATTATACTAGTGTAATGAATCATTACTAATGATGTAGTTAATGAATGGTTGCAGGCCTGCACATACAACTATAATAGAGCGAGTTTAGTATACTAAGCTGGGTAACTAGCTCTCACAGATTATAGAACTAAAGAGTAAATAAGTAGTTTTATGCAATTCCATGAATATGATGACAATAATATTATATGCTTATAATTACTCAAAAATTATTAATTTTATCTAACGATCTTTATTTTACTTATCTTTAAAAATTAATTTAAACATAACTCTACTAATTAGTAATCATTAATTACATTTTTCGAAAAATGGTATATTATTTGTGTGCAAGAGTTTGACTGATAAATCTAATACAACAATTATATAAATATTTGTGTTTGTATTAAAATGTTAATCAAAGTATAAAGATAAGCAAACTATTGAATAATACCTCTTGCATTTATATTATACATTATACATGTTTAATCGAAAAATGGTATATTATTTGTATACATAATTTTAACTGGTAAATCTAATATAACAATTATATAAATATTTGTGTTTGTATTAAAATGTTAATCAAAGTATAAAGATAAGCAAACTATTGAATAACAACCTCTTGCATTTATATTATACATTATAAATATATATATATTATATATATATATATATATATATATATATATATATATATATATATAGGTTATATATTATATAACCTATATATATATATATATATATATATAATATATATACATTATATATTATACATTATATCAGGGAGATCCCTGATTATATTAAGAATTAATAATACAGAGTAATTATAAGCATTATTAATATTAAATATATAATATTATAATGACATTCCATAATTGTATTACATATACTGCTGCATTCGCCTGACATCAACATAAATAGATTTACTAATCACAACAGCATATAATCAATTGTAATATTGTTTTGATGAAATTATCAGTGACTATCAGTGATATATCTTTATATTAGTAACAATACTATATCAATGATATGCAGAAGTACTTTTTATTTATATATATATATGTGTGTGTGTATAAATTTCAATGAACCAAAAATAAATGATAACATTATTTTACTAATTAAATATTATAATCTGTGCAAGCAATACTATGTTGACATCATCACATAATCACAACATGAACAACGCATTAACAAGATTAACTGATCACACACACACACACACACACAGAGAGGGATTAACAACAGCTAGGGAATGCCTACATGTGTGTGTGTGTGTGGACATCCATTTAGTTAACCACCTATACTAATTGTATGCATACACATTGATTTATAGTTTACCAGGTAATCTACAAATATATGTGCAGTGTGTGCCCAAGCTGGGAGGTATGCTATGCTTATGTATGCTAATTGTACAGTACCCAGATCTATATATATATAATTAATGTGAAATGGAATTAGATAAGTTAAATTGTAGCATGTACTGGTGGAGATACACATTTAAACCAGTAGGATTTAAATACTTGATTAGATTGCCCCTTATGAAGTGAAAGCAGGGGTATATAAATTATTGTTATTGTTATTGTTATTTTGGTGGAGTCCTTTCATCCCATCCAGGAACTTAGATGAAGTTTTTACTTATAACCATATACGGCTCTAATGTCCCTTCGAAGCCGTTCTCATGTTAAGGCATCCATGGTTTTAACGAGAGTCGATCATTTATTTATACACAATTATATAAGATCACTTCTAAATAATATTTTAAGACACATTTTATAAAATTAATTAATGGTCCGGATGACGGTCGAATCCGTGTCCTACTGCCTGTGTGTCTGACGCCTTAGCCACTGAGCCACACAGGCAGTTTTTAAAGTATATATATATAATAATCATTATTATTATTATTATTATTTGTTAGAAGTAATTTTGTTTTCTCTTTTCTTTAGTTTTCTATATTATCCGGAAATAATGTCTGGAAATGGTTGCTAGAAAGTGATTTTCTAGCAAGTTATAATGGAATACCCCTTTTAAAGTTACTATATTTCCGACAAGTTGCCGGAAAGTAAGGGTGTATCCCACTACAATTGTAGTTAACTTGCTAGAAAATAAATTTGTTTTCACACCTTGTTTTGGTGAAAATAATTTTGTATTTAAATTTTATTTTAATACTACTCTATATAGCCGCCGGAACTAGTTTTTCCCAGGGGGGGTTTTAAGAAATAAGTATAATTTATCAACTAAATAATAGACTGTCATTATTTTAAAATATATATTGTAACATATAATAGAGTACAAATTAGAATTTATTTTAAATGTTAAAACATATAATTATAATTATACTTAGTTAATTAACAAAATATGAATCCCATAATGAACATATCTAGAATATTTTAAATAAATATGTATATTATAACAAGAATAAATCCCAAAATAGTTTATATATTTATTATGTTATACTTATAAACAATTTTCTACAATTATTTCTTTGGCAACATTTTTTTATCAATTTATTGTTGTCAATAGAATCTAATATATCCTGATGTTCATTGCAGATAGCCAATATTTTTATTTTTGCTGTGTGATTTGTGACCTTCCCAGCAAACAATTTATCGACGCTTTTAACGCTTTTGAGAATTTATGGCACTTTTTCGACGCTTTTGGACGCTTTGATTCCGAATCGATATATTCGTCGCTTTTTCGACGCTTTTGGGCGCTTCAGTTCTCAATCATATTGAATTCGTCGCAAATTCGACGCTTTTGTACGCTTCAGTTCCGAATAATATTGAATTCGTCGCGAATTCGATGCTTTTGGGCGCAACAGCGTCCAAAGTACAATAGAATAATTCGACGCTTTTGGGCGAAAATTTTCATCAAAGCGACGAATTAATTCCGGAAGTTTTAGGCGCATGGCGTCCAAAAGCGTTGATATTATTGTTTGCTGGGTTAACCACGTCTTCAATCTTCTTAACATTAACATTAACATAGAAAAGCTTCTCTCACAGGACACTGACGTACTTGGTTGTACCATCAATAAATTGATTAATTTTGTTGTTTCTATAAAAATAATTCATAAATATATAAGATAATATATATATATATATATATATATATATATTCTATATATAAATATTATATAATATATATATATGTATTAGTACATACCTAACAATAATTCTTTTAGGCAATATTTTGCATTGATCATATTCTCTATATATAGATATAGTATACTGAATCTTTTAAAGATTGAGAATTGAAATGGTTATTGAACATAGGTAGTTCGAGTTTTAAAGCTTGAACACTTAATTCAGGATATTTATTTATCTGAAAAATTAATAAAATATAATATAGAATATTGTATTTGTAATATAGTAAACATTCTATATTATGTTTTATTAATTTTTCAGATAAATAATTATCCTTAATTAAGTATACTTACTTCAGCATAATCAATTATATTTGTATGTATTAATGACGATAATAATTAATCATATGAAATTATACTTTGATTATTTTTCGAAAATATTTGATTTAATTCAGTAATAAGGATATCATATATTTCAATGTGTTCTTTTCTAAAGTGTTATTATTAAAAAAATATTAAATAAATAGATTATTTGTGTACAACCTCAGTATAATATTGATATCATTTATGTCGGAATAAACATTGTTTTCTTTTCCATTGCACGCGCATTTTTTTTTAATATTTTGTATATAATAATTATAATATTTGATTATTTCTCTTTACAATGGTATATAGCACAGTGCATAAAAATACTTAAAAGTGACATAAATAAGCATTTATAAATACGAGCTGAAAAATAGTTCATATAAATATGATGATTTTTTCTAATCTCTAATTTTTAAAACGTGAATATCTCTGAATTAAAATAAAACTGTTACCATCTATGTTTGAACCACTTTCGATTATAGAAATACTTATTCAAATAACATGCAATTTTCACAGTATATTAATATTATGTTACTCTTCAGATATAACTATATAACACATTATTCAATGATATATAATATTTTTTATATTTTATTGAAATTTCTTACATATTTTTTTTTCTAGAAATAGCTATTATGTTAGTCCATTTCTAATATGATTTTAATAATCTAAATCTCATAATCGATAGTTATATTTGTAGATAAATATTAGTTATATAATATATAAAAAAAATTAGTTGATATTTTGAAGTATACATAGATTGAATCTATTTTTAGTATTACATGATTTTCCTATATCCACCATGTTAAACTCATGCTGCTGGCCCTTAAAAAGTCTAAGAATATTTATAATTACAAATAAATAAGATTATATATAAATATATATATATATTAATATATGATACAAACTTTGATGGAATTTTACGTTTTCCAGGACTACGTAATGGTAGAAAATATAGATTTTCAGATTATTTTTAAATCTTTTCTAAATAAATGTGACAATTCATTCGTTTGTTCCTACAATAGTTCCTATACTGTGTCGATTAACATATTAATGAGTAAAACAACATCTTCATTGAGAGTAGCCTTTTATCCAATTACACTTATCTAATGAAATATATTTTATAACTTATACTTTTAATATAAATATATAAATATAAATTAATATAATTAATATAAATATATATTTCTGTAATCAAGAATAATTAGTATAAGCTATAGGTAACACTAACCAATTTTTCTAATAAAGTGAATATATCAAATGATATATTTAATGAAATATATGTAGATGTTTCTAGTATACTCTATAGAGTATTCTTATATGAATATGCTTTGGCGATTAGTTCAGTACTATTTACGCTTGCCATTGTCAGTTTTTCTAATGCATTTATAATATCTAAATAGTTATTTAAGACTGCTGATATAGCCTTACATCTGATTGTCCATCTTGTAGGACACATTTATTTGAATCTGGTTTTATCATTATCAATAGATTGGTATAAATTGCTAAATTTTCCAGATTTGCTAAAAAGAACACCAATATAATTCACAATAGATAGATAACCAAGTAAAGCTTTGCTTTGAGCAACAGATTTACAAACAAGATTTAGGCGATGAAAACTACAATATGTGTAATATGCCAAATGTTGTTCTTTTTGTATCAGGGCTTGTTTTCTTTGTATACAGCTGACACATTGGACGCTCCATCATAACATTGTCCACGTAAATTAAACATGGATAGACTGAGATGAATATTGGTGTTTTTCAGAATATTTGCAATTGATTCGCTAGTACTTTATGTAGATGAATAAAATCCTATAAATTTTTCTTGTACTTTTAGAATTTCATAAATATATATAATCACAATCGATTCCTGGTTTTCCAAAGTTATATCTTGAGTTCCATTGCACATTATAGAGAATGGTCATAAGAAAAATTCTTCATTTTACCTAAATGGCAGGGGGGGTTTTAGGTATCAAAACCCCCCCATTATTTTGCCAGGGGGGGTTGCAACCCCCCAAACCCCCCCTGTTCCGGCGCCCATACTACTCTATGATATGTTTTTTAATATCTGTACACAAATTATTCATAAAAACAGTTTAGAAATGATGGTTTATATATATTCATTATATATGATATATAATGTATTCATATATATTCAAATGCTGTTTTCTCTAAATAATGAATTCACACCAATAGTGCATGTATAATAGGGTGTTCACACTGATTACGTGAAATCCGTACAGAAAATGAAAAAACTAAATTCTAAAATATACATATAAATACACACATATATATATATATATATATATATATATATATATATATATATATATATATATATATATATATATATATATATATATATATATATATATATTACTATAATATATTAGCTAATATACTAGTATAATAGTGTATCTATGTATATATATATATATATATATATATATATATATATATATATATAATCAAAGTTTCAATACTATTAGAAATAAATATTATATTTAGACATATTAAATCATCATAACGCCACCTATTATTAATAAAAAGGTTCATTCCGCTACGTATTTTATTTTTCTGTACAGAAAAATAGGATTATTTCTATTTCATTTTCTGTGAAGAAAAATAGGAATATGATTCATTTCATACATTTACAGAACAATTTCTGTAAATGATTCATTTTTTGTACTGATTTTCAAACATAAGAAAACGGAATTGGTATGAACACCCTATAAAGGCTATTATTATAAAAAACTATTATTGCAATATTATTAATTTGTATTGTATTATACTAATAAAATATGTTTATATATTCCCATAGAGATATATTTCATAGATATTATTTTCTAATATTAGTAAAAAGACAATTTAATAGAATAAATGACAATAAATAACAATTTAAAACAGTAAATTATATATATACACAATAGGCTATATATAATAAATTTTATAAATATATGTCTATTCATTTATACATGCATATATTATAAATACAATAAAAAAAAAACAGATTTATTCAATGAATAGAAT
This sequence comes from Osedax fenrisi, assembly GCA_964019155.1. Lineage (NCBI taxonomy): Eukaryota > Metazoa > Annelida > Polychaeta > Sabellida > Siboglinidae > Osedax > Osedax fenrisi. The sequence goes on along the minus strand of OZ025240.1, from coordinate 84,651,681 downwards.
TCTGTGTGCCTAGTTTTGTGTAGACCCATTATTTGCTATCTCTATACCATTGATGTGAAGAAAGAAAACTTTCTGTATATCAATGCTCTATACATTCAATGTCAGGCCACACCCTTAAGAGCTTCAAAATGATATCATTTCTATGGTTGTAACCTATATATTATGTCTATATATATATCAATGTTGTAGTATCAACAACATAATAGAATTGCTACAAACTAATATAACTTATCATATCAACATTATACATGTACACATATATTGTTTATGTATAGTATGATATCTAACCCTATGTGCGAATACCACATAGCGGTTAATTTAACAACATAACAAATAACATAGATATTATGAAACATGTGGCTCACATAGAACATAAGTGTTTCGTACAGACATATGTTTAATACACATGGGTATACATATCGAGTGGCATAAACATTATTCTGCTGTTGTTGAGAGATACTACTTACTAAGTAGAAGCATATAAGCGAAACCTCCATATACACAGCCCGCGTTGATTCTCAGCACGGTTGACATTACCACTCCGAGAATGTCAGCCAGGTTGAGATTTAATATTTATGGAGGTGTGGCTTAGAGATTTTTAAATTGAAAAGTATATTATCACATTGAACACAGCGTTAGTATATATATATATATATATATATATATATATATATATATATAATAATGCATAGAATTTATACAATGAATTATTAATAAACACCAAATTAAATTTTAAAAACATGTGAATTTTTTTTAATGCAGTAAATATTTTCAAATGAAAATTTCACTATTTATGCCTAGATAGTTAATGTTATCATACCTATTGTCGTTACAATAACAAGGTTATGTCCTCGATAACGGTTATAAGTATACGCATATATACGTTACACACGTATACACTGTTAAATAGAGTGAATAAGAGATAACATCATAAATCATTAACTAAATACCAGGGATACTGCGATTGCGTAATATTATTACATAACTGGCATATATGTCGACATATAAACAAATATGAGTTATATTAATTATAATATAGCATATGCTCCATGTGTACCATATGGTAATTCCTATGCATTAGTATTGTAGGTGGGTATTTAGGGGCAACTGTGTCCTGCTATAAGCTGCTTAACATATTAGCAAACATATTCATAGGATTACAATCATTGAAAATTAATCAATTTGTTACATATATAATTGTATGTATAATATTATCATATATGTAGACATGAATGTGTATGTATATTGATGAATGAAGTTACTAACTGATATACATTTATATTAATGTATCTGATAAATATGTCACTAGCTTATAGAATTATGTTATGATATAGTTCATAATTAAATGATTTAAATATACATATATATATATATATATATATAATAATAATATTTTTGATGTATTCATTGAATCACTATATATATAGAATATACAATTATATCTATATATATATATATATATATATATATATATATATATATATATATATATATATATATATACCTTAAATTATTCACAATCAATATCAATAAATAATAAGAAATATTAATACATCATAGCATTATAAATATACAGTAAATCTCTATAAAATCATCTTATATAAGAAATACCTCTTTATAAGAACATTTGATGTAATTGTTTATATCAAGATTTATGTTGGTATTGTAATGTAGAAATAACACTCATTAATTGTAATTAGTGAATGTATTTTGTATTTGTCACTGTATTGGGGTAATGAATAGTAGCAGGTGAACATGAAGAACTAATTAATACAAATAATAGTATTTTATTAATAATAAAACCAAAGCTATGTACTACCAGCTCCTGTGAGATGAGGGAGTGGAATTAAAATGTCAATACTACAATAGATAGTCATGTAATATACTGATTGTAGTCAGTACAACTATTACACGAACAATTATTAAAAACAATTTTTAATAAATCATATTTCTAAACTATTCTTTTGATTACTACTTTTCAATAAATAAATATACTATATATATAACCTATAGGTCATTTAATGCATTTTCAATTATAAATTCATTCTTAAAATTATTGAAAAAGTAAAAACCTCTTTATAAGAAAACCTCTCTATATAAACAAAATATTGAAAAAATCGAGTTTCTTATAGAAAAGTTTCACTGTAATACAAAATGTATAATGATTACATAATATATAGGTATATATATATATATGTATATAGATGCATATAATAGATTATGTAATGTGAATTGTATTACATCAATAATTAACTTCATCATACGAAGCTGACAAGCCAGGCAGATCTTCAATAGAATGCACACACCTCACGACTAATACGACACTCTTACACATACGTCATACATTAGCCTAGCTACATTGGTTTAGCGAGCCTGAGGTCTATAGAGACCACACTACAGGGCTTCACACACACATGAGTGGTGGTGGTGCGCAGTATAATGTGATACAGGCTTAATGGTGATGATTGCACATAATTATGTGTGTGTGTGTGTGTAATTATGTGTTTATAGTAGTAGTAGTAGTAGTAGTAGTAGTAGTAGTAGTAGTAGTAGTAGTAGTAGTAGTAGTAGTAGTAGTAGTAGTAGTAGTAGTAGTAGTAGTAGTAGTAGTAGTAGTAGTAGTAGTAGTAGTAGTAGTAGTAGTAGTAGTAGTAGTAGTAGTAGTAGTAGTAGTAGTAGTAGTAGTAGTAGTAGTAGTAGTAGTAGTAGTAGTAGTAGTAGTAGTAGTAGTAGTAGTAGTAGTAGTAGTAGTAGTAGTAGTAGTAGTAGTAGTAGTAGTAGTAGTAGTAGTAGTAGTAGTAGTAGTAGTAGTAGTAGTAGTAGTAGTAGTAGTAGTAGTAGTAGTAGTAGTAGTAGTAGTAGTAGTAGTAGTAGTAGTAGTAGTAGTAGTAGTAGTAGTAGTAGTAGTAGTAGTAGTAGTAGTAGTAGTAGTAGTAGTAGTAGTAGTAGTAGTAGTAGTAGTAGTAGTAGTAGTAGTAGTAGTAGTAGTAGTAGTAGTAGTAGTAGTAGTAGTAGTAGTAGTAGTAGTAGTAGTAGTAGTAGTAGTAGTAGTAGTAGTAGTAGTAGTAGTAGTAGTAGTAGTAGTAGTAGTAGTAGTAGTAGTAGTAGTAGTAGTAGTAGTAGTAGTAGTAGTAGTAGTAGTAGTAGTAGTAGTAGTAGTAGTAGTAGTAGTAGTAGTAGTAGTAGTAGTAGTAGTAGTAGTAGTAGTAGTAGTAGTAGTAGTAGTAGTAGTAGTAGTAGTAGTAGTAGTAGTAGTAGTAGTAGTAGTAGTAGTAGTAGTAGTAGTAGTAGTAGTAGTAGTAGTAGTAGTAGTAGTAGTAGTAGTAGTAGTAGTAGTAGTAGTAGTAGTAGTAGTAGTAGTAGTAGTAGTAGTAGTAGTAGTAGTAGTAGTAGTAGTAGTAGTAGTAGTAGTAGTAGTAGTAGTAGTAGTAGTAGTAGTAGTAGTAGTAGTAGTAGTAGTAGTAGTAGTAGTAGTAGTAGTAGTAGTAGTCGTAGTAGTATTAATACTAATACTATAATCATATCACTAAATAAATGTATTATGTTTTCATACTAGCCATAATAATACAACAATACATAAATCATCATTGAGTTATTAATGCATATATTAAATATATGTAGCTGCCCTTAATACGATTATAATATATCAATATATCCCATCAACTATATACATATTTACTTATACATATATAAATATATATATTATATAATATATATATATATATCAATCAATATGGGCAGTCTAATAGCTATTGATTTCGTAATCATTGCATAACCTAGTGTTTTAACTAATAAAGTATATATTGCCAGTGGCATACATACACACACACACACATATCTGCAGGCATCCCTTAGTGTTATTGGTGTATTCATATTACTAGGTAATATTGATAAATATCACACCTTCAACGCAGCTCGCATAGGATAAATATTCACCTATTATTAGTCTAAAGTATAAACTTAAAATATTAGTTCCGAAGTAATGATTTAATAGAGCGTTATATAGATTAACATTGTCTTATTAATTTATAAATAGTAACTAATGATACATAGTATACAATAATAGTATATAGTTTATAGACATGATAATAGTGTTTCGACTGATAGTTTCGTAATATATAATCTAAAATACATTAGGGATTTATTCAAACTTTCAATGCCATCGACTGACTCTACTATTGCATAATCCGTTTTGTACTCCGGCCCCATGAAGCGTTTCGTTTACAACAATCTATTCGCGAGCCGCCTAGTACAACCCCCCGTCGTGAATGATCACCGATAGAAATTAAATATACAATTCCGCGTTCAGGGTATATTCGATATAAAACGCCTCAATCGGTAGAAACCACCGTATATGGTAATATATAGAGGGCTATGACGGATCAGCTAACTATAGATCAGTAAGGACCCATAACAACATGCGGGTATCAACTGGGTGGTCTACATCGTTCTCAGGTATAGAGTACCGTCGCGTGCATCTATTACACTTCTAGCTGCGTATGAAGTACTTTATAATCTATATTCTATTTCTATATGTCTATCTTTGTTATTAATTTAGAGTTTCATACCTAATATCACACACTAATCACACACATTCATATCACACTCACATAAACACACTCACACACACATATTCACACACACACACACACACACTTATACAAAAGCGATGGGGAGCGGAACAACTAACCCTACACCAGCCACATCGGAGATCAAGTTACCCAGCGCAGCCGCTATAAATAGATTTCGAGGAGTAAGAATACAATGCATTATGTAATATATATATATATATATAATTGACCTACAGCCTATGATCGTAAAGTCTATATATAAACCTGCCATAGTAGAAATGCCGAAAGCAACGCCTAACGTCATGTCGATGTATTCACCCTGTTCACATTGATCATGATTAATTATGTACTTTAATGTAATGAATACCAAATATTTCACTCATATTAGAGGTTAATTACTATAGCAGTCGAGTAGATAGCATTACTGCCTAACTCCCAGCATGCCCGGGTTCGATTCGCCATCGAGGTAATATTAGGGTGAGATGTTTATAGCAGGATAGTTGATCAGAATATTGCATTTATTTTAATGTGGGTTTATCCATTTGTACGACGTTCCATGTTACAAAAATCATACCCTAAAAACTCTATTAATTCATTATTATATATGGGATTATTAAAGTATCAAAAAAATTATATAAACAAAAATAGTAACCTCCTTTTACATATATGTTATACACCTCTGATATTATATACATCAATATATATTTGTTCTCCGGGTGCCATCGAAATATTTGGCTTGGGTGCAAACATCATAGATTTTATCATTTAAATACAGTGAATATAAGTTGTGAACTCACTAACATATTACACGGGTTATAGATATACATAACAAAATAACTAATTCAATATTTCAAATTATTTAAAAAATATTTTATTTATTTCATTATTTTAGCATATCAACAAATTAGAGAGTTTAAATGATACAAAATTCATCAAAATGACTTTTTATGATATGTACTATATTTATAAAATTAATATATATGACAAAATATTGCAAAACACCTTTTAATTATAAATATTTTACAATAGTTATACCAGGGTACCTTCTTGGGTTTATATTTAAAATTTTTAAAATTCTAACATTATCACTAAAGATTAAGAAGTTTATTACGATAGTTATGTGTCAAAAGTTATTGCTATATACATACAGAATAGAAACCTCACATCAAAACCTTTAGGATAAAAAAAAATAATGACTATGAAATTAAATTCATAAACATATTATGTTATATTGTAAATAATATTATAAAATATTTACTATAATATATATAGATATATTTTGTATATAATATTAGAAGTAATCATAGCATAATACTTACATATCTAGTATTTTAAGATTATTTCCCCATAATATTGTATACAAATGAATTATTCTATATTCTAAATATATTTATTTGTAATACAATCTATATCACGGCTAATAATGATAACATATTGATAAAACTCTCAGAATGTCTTTATTATTATATAGGCATTTCAGGAAAACAGATATTACTTATTTATTCAAAGGAAAATTTATTTTTGTTATAAACATTATTCTTATAAATATTTGTATACTATATATTATAAAGTTTTATATTATATACATTTTGTTTATAATGTCTCTTATTTCCTGTTATTTTTAATATTTTGTTTAATACTTGTACTCAGGTATCATTGTGTTTATAATTTACAATATACAACTAACTGAATTAGAATTAATAAATAAATTAGGAGAAATAGATTTTTAGGTAAAAAAAACGCAATCTAATTGCATCGATTTTATAATCCATGTACACCATTAACTTACTAATTAAACATTACATTGTATATGCGATACGAATATGGGAGTGGCTTTGCCAAAGCTGTTAGCCAATGGGAATATTTATATTGAAATTAGTTGTAATCCTTTCCAACATAATATCTGTTTAACGAGGGTGGAATTATAATGATAAATGGTATACCAAGGATTCCATCTGTATATGCATAACTATGTTAAGTATAAGTAATAATGTATTCTATTCAGAGGTGCTATGCTATTAAACACACACTACATACTATACTACACAGTGTGTAGTACACACTACCTACCGTATATAGCACATACTACAGCACAGACTACAGAACAGACTACAGACTACACACACTAAACTCACTACCTACCATCTACAGCACATACTACAGACTACACACACTAAACTCTAAACACTAACACTACACTATTAACAACGATTTTTCTAACGAAATATATAACACTTACGCGAAATCGCGTAATACAATTGTGTACACAACACACGAATAGCGCCACCTATGTAGGTTGTATTTTGGGATAAATGTGTTATTTATAATGTAAATTTGTATCAAATTATACACATTAAATATAAAAAAAAATATGTTTTAAATCATAATTATATTATGAAAACTAATTATTCACTACTAAATTAGTTGTATGATATTAGTAGTACTAATATATAACAAAGCAATAGGATAGTTTGGTTTTAAATGCTATATATATATATATTTATGAGGTGAATAAAAGCTAATTTATATAATATGTAATGTAATAGAACAATGAAAACATTGTATGAAAATCGTGGCTAATATAAACTGTTGCAGTTAATTCGATACTACTAATAGTAGCGGGGCGCATGCATATTAATCACGTTGCATAGATAGGGAGTGTTATCTCAAAATGGTTCCTATAGGTTATAGCCTCTAACTACACTAATTACCACACGCCTCCACCTCACACACTGCCTAGCATATACAGCATATTACACTCTACGTGGTACTAACGGCCAATATCATGAATGCATTGTCGAGGAATCCAAACGCGATAAACGGGATACAATTGAACATGAAAACTGTAGGAGTGGTGGTAGTAATACATATTATAGTAGTTTAACATGCTTGATGTAGGAGTGGTGGTAGTAATACATATTATAATAGTTTAACATGAAAACTGTAGGAGTGGTGTTAATAATACATATTATAGCAGTTTAACATGCATAATGCAGGAGTGGTATTAGATGTTCTTCATGTATGAGGTGTATTGTGGTATCGTTAATGATCGTGTTACTATCATGAATATTTAACATCGACGTAGTCAGAAAAAATCACAAAATCTAAAAATTAATCTAAGGATTTATGTTTTACTGGAGTTTTGCGAATTGTTAATTCGTTAGTTTCGGGTTTTTAGCGTAAAGTAATAAAATTTAATTTCATCGATATTAAAATATGTGAATATTTTAGGATTGTTTATTTTACGAGATAATTTCGTTCAATCAATCATAATTAGATATAATTTTAGAACAAAAACCACAATTATTGTATACTAAGGTTTAAAACAGGTTCAAACCCAACCCAACCAGTACATTGTTAAACTAAAATACCCACATTCATATAACCAAAACACTCGTCAACACTAGCAACATAATGTTGAGACGGATTGGGAGATATTATTATATCACGATTTATACACACTAATTAAATTAAATAATCCCCTGTGAATATATGTTAATTTATTTTATATTCACTTATTTATAAACTATTAAACAAACGTTATGAAATAATGAAGAAACGATATAGAACATAAATATTAATGTACGATTACGATATGTAAGCGTTATGACATTTAATTAAGTAAATTAAAATTCCTATTATTAATCTGTGTATAAAGATTTATTATAATTGATATTTTATAGCATCGTTCATATCCGATGTGTCTATATGAAATGAGAATAGACTATTTTTATTTCATTTAAATAAATTATAAATATTAAAACATTATTATAAAAATTATATAAATGATATAATTTAACTTATTAAATAAATAATCGCATACATCAATGTAAGCGTGTATATTCTATAACTTGTATATACAATCAAAATGAAAACAAAGTATATATTTTATATAAATAATAATAAAGAAAACAATTAAAGAAAATTATAATTAAAAACTATAATATATAAAAACTATATATATATATATAATAGATTTTTAAACCTTGCTTATATGCTTCATCATTCATGGGAATATCAGTTTTTGTAGGTTTTTTCTTTTTTATAGAAAGAGAGTTAGATAATATTTCCCTTTCTTGTATACTTAAATATTTTACAAATAAATCAGCTTTTTCTTGAAATTTTCCATTATTATAATTAACATTGTGATTTCTAAACCTTCGAGAATATATAGTATGTGACGATGAAATAGATCTAACGCTATGGTGTGAATTACAAATCAAATTCTTTACATTTAATATAAATTTTGAATTAATAAACACATATGAACAATTCATTTTCAAAATTAATATAAATTTATTATATAATTAAAAAATGTTTATTTTACTAAAACTGGTATTTGTAAAAGTTGATTATGAAAACAAAATATATATAATGTTTTAATTATAAATTATAAATTATTCGAAAGAAAATGTTAAACAAAATACGCAAATATAATACTGTAGGGATTATTAATAAATTTTTATATTTTATATATTAAAATAACATTTTTAAGATATACATTTCAACTTAATATTAGTCTCTTATTTGATAGTATATACAAATATATATATACAATATTATATATAAAATATATAATATAAATATATCTAGCTAATGGAACACAAATATTAAAATAATATTGTATAATTTTAAATAATATTCTTGTGTATATTAATTATATACTATATAATCATTAAATTATTTAATAAATATATTGTTCTATTATAGAATCAATATTTAATATATATTATAACAAATTATTTGTATCAATATATTGTACACAATTGTATTTTATAATATATGATATTTAAAATCAATTAATAATAGATATTAAGATTTAATATCATATTAATATTTTAGTATTAATTGGGTAGTTTACTCATCAAGCAAATAAAGTGTACTTTATGATAAAGTTTATCATAAAACCATAACATTTATGGTAAATGTATGGTTTTAATAAAAGTTTCAAGAAATTATTGAGAATACAACTAATACTTATTATATTATTTCTATAAATATTATATATAATTATTATGATATAATTCTAAAATTCATGTTATAAATAATATAAAATAGTATTATATTTAATAAATAAGTTACTATTTAATAAATAATTTGTTAAATAATATAATTTCAAATTAAATTTGTAATAATTTATTACAAATTTATTAAATAAACATTATTAATTAGTTTAAAAATGAGTTGTTATTTAAATTAATTACATACATATACAATTTTTAAATGCTATAGTTATTAAAAAGAAATAGTATTATATTTGCTCGACTTTTTTATAAAATAAAGTTGTATTAATACTTAAAATAATATAAATCATTTTTGTCAAATTTAAATATGTTGTGATGGTAGATCCGTGATTTGATTTTAGCGGTTAAAGGTGAAAATGAGTTCAATAGGTTATATTCAAGGATATTGAGATAAATTCAATTAATTATTCATGTTAAAATTCGTTTACTCAAATAATTATATATATATATATAATGTTATATGCACATATTATAAACTACTACAATTAAATTTAATATTAAAATATTTTGGTATATATATATTTTTATTATTATTTAAAATCCAATTGGTTTAAAATAATATATTTGACACATATATATACCATCGATGTAAATAAAGTTGAAAAGTAAAAACTTTTATTTACATCGATGATATATACAAATACCGTATTAGCAAGGTCATGTCCTTGGTATTAGTATATTATTATATATTACATATCATTAAATATAGTTACATATATATTATAGTGATAACATAGTAACATCAAAGCCCAAAGGGCTTTGGTAACATGGTACCTTGGAAGATAATAACACATGCGTGCAATTAAAACTAAACTATCATAATACGCCTAAATACGCATAATACGCCCGGATAATACGTACTACATGAATCTATAGATACATATAGGCACAACATATGCGTTATATATAATATTTAATATATATATATGTGTGTATGTGGGCATTAATATATTGGATTTGTTTGATATCTATGATTTGGTTTCATTTTTCTGTTTTTTGTAGGTGCAATATTTCCCGAAGTGATATACAATGAAGCCTATACAATATTGTGTTTGGAACACAATTTTTCTTTTATTTAATAAAATAGGCCTAGTTTAATGCGGAAACACATTATATATAGCGAATAGATATATTTAGTTATTATTGGTTAGTTTTATAACTAAAGCCCGTGAACTTAATTCATACATTTAAAAATTTAACTAATTTTATTATATTTATCATGTAGGCATTTATCTTTATATATATATATATATATATCTATTTAAACAAATCTCTTTTAAAAAGTATATGATAATAGCTTCTAAATAATACGTTTAAAATTCGTTAAATATAAATATAATATAATATACAATAAAGTTAATCATTGAATACCAATAATATATTTACACTATTTTTATAAATAATTTATTTTTAAGAAAATGTATTAAGGTTACCATTGGATAAATTATATTTTACACTAATATAATAGTAATTAAAAATCCGATCTTCATTCTATTATCTGTGGCTAATAATTATTGCAATTAGGAATTATTGTTTATCATTAAATATTATTTGGTAAAATGGACGATGTTATTGAATTAGATGCTTCTTCTCCTATATTACCACAATCTCATAGGTAACTGAATTATTATTTAATATTTTATTAACTAAATATATACTTATCCTTTTTGTATTATTTTTAATATTTGCGATCTATTATAATATAATTTATTTGATTTTATATATTTACACGCATTTTTTATTTGTATCATTTAATTTAATTTGATTTTAAGTTTTTGATTATATAAAATATATATTTAATTGTATTTTTATATAAAATCCACATGTCTTGCATAACTTACTAAATATATATATATATATATATATATATATATATATTTATATATATATATATTAATATTTGTATAGTTAACAATTATAATATTTTCTAAAAATAATTAATATATCTGTACTAAAGCGACGCGGCTGGCGCTTGTGGTAGTAGTTTATACAAATATATTCGAAGTATATATTTCTTATACTCACATATACTATATGATTTAGAATATTGAAATATACACAACAGAATTACGGATATTGAGGAATAGGATATTTTAATTTTCTTTTAATTTTTCTTTTAATTATTAAATTAATAGTATACTGTAGTATTTATGATATTGAATATGAGTTAATATAGCCTACTATACATATATACGTGACTAACCTTATCTGGAAGTGCCGTATCTCGTATCGTGTATTATGATAGATAATATATATATATATATATTTATGTATAGGTGTTTATTAGTCGTGCATTAATTAGTAAGTAAGTCTTGTAAGTCATTTGTAATGGGCGTGGCTTAGTCACGCTATATATGTATAGTAGGCGTATTCAATATTACTACATCCCTCTACTAAGTATATAATATAAGCATTATAATATATAATAATAATAATTAATTGACAATATAAGTATAACAATATAATAAATAACATTACGTATAAAATAATATTTCTACCACCCATTTGTGTGCTTAGTTTTAAACTAAGCCTCTATAAGGCGATATGGAGGTTTTACATGCCTTCCTGATCTAGTGGTGTATGTAGATCCATTCGTGGGTATGAGCTGGCATCTATTCCTTCTCACATCCTGTTTCTCCGTTCTGAGATTATAAGATCTTGTACTCTCTGGTGTTGTGTTGATAACGGTTGCCATTCTATCTAGGTCCCTAATGTATACATCTTCCCCGTCTTCTATCTTTCGTAAGTTTTTAGTATACTTATTGTCTCTGTTTCTTTTGATTTCTAATTTCTTATTTTCGTTCTTGTCCCTAAATATACAGTGATCTTCTTTATTCATGTAATTATCTAATTTAAGATCAATTACTGTAGTTCGTAATTTTCTGTTCATCAGAAGTTCTGCTGGTGATCTTCCCAAGCTAAGTGGTGTACTTCTGTATGATGGTTGTCCTAGATTGGGATCTTCTTCTTTTTCTAGAATACTCTTCATCGTTTTTACAGCTCTTTCAGCTACTTCCTTAATTCGAGCTTGTAAATGTATTGGTACATAGATAGAATATGGTTTCACATTCCTATTGATATGGATTTTATATTTTCTTTTCAATTTCCCAAGTCTTTCAAATACTTCTTTGTGTGGGTGAACTTCTCCTATTAGTTTTATTAGTCCTAATTTAATGGACATGTTTCTCGATAATAAACCAGTGTTGGTTTTTTAATACGTAGATATTTTCTCTTATTGTACTTTCTTTGTACGTCATTTCGGCCGTAAACATTCCAACTATCTCTAATGGCACCATTCCTGGTCCACTCAGTTCTATGTTACTTTTTATAAGTTTGGGTAACTTTCTATTATAAGGGAGAATAGTTGCGCTTGCATCCATATTTAATCCAAATCTAATCCAAATTTAATCCATCCATATTTCAAATTGAAATGGATAAAAATTAAAAAATAATTTAATAACGAACACATTCATTTAAAAGTTAAAGGTTTGCTAAATAAAGCATTACTTTCTATAGATAAACATACAGTCAATGAAGATAACAATGTAGATATTGATGACGAGAAAATTTTTTTTCAATTTGAAAAAAATGAAAATATTTATAAAGAAAATCCACTTGATCTATTTCTAAAATCAGATAATAACAGCATAGAACAAATTCATAGTAATGATTTAATTAAACAAATATTTATTAAATTTAATACACAATTTCCTTTTTCTGCACCTGTAGAGAGGCTTTTTTCATATGTGGGCAAATCAATAACCCGAAAAGAGGTGTTTTAGACAGATTTAAATTTTAGCAATCTGGTAATATTAAAATCCAATTCTCATTTATTTTAATTTGTATTATATTATTATTATTATTTTATATTCATTATATTATTATTATTTCGTTTATATTGTAGGTTTATCCTATATAGTTATACTTTGCTATGATTAAATATTTTATTTAAATGAATTTAGTATAATTTACTATAATGATTTTATAATAAAATAAATTTAAAATGTCTATAATAAATATATATAAATGTAATTATAATTTATTTTATAAAAAAGTATCTAAATACCTGTATCGGTATCAGTATATATTATAAAGTTTCTAAAAATATCAGTAGCAGTATCTATTATATAAATTATCCAAAATATTTTATCAGTATCTAATATAGATTTTTTTTGAAATTTGCCCATCTCTGATAATATAATATATCTATTAACTAATGCAACTAATTCTAGATTTTAAGAAAATATATAAATAATATTATAAAATGTATATAATATTAAAATATGAATATAATAAGTAGTATTACCTCCATTGTATTACTTTTAAAATCAAATTCTATAGAATAAATATAATATTTTTCATGACATTTTAATTCAATAGAAAACAATTAAAATTCAATAAAAATACAATTTCATAGAAATTGATTCAATAAAAAAAATATTGTATTACAATTCTATAGAATACAATTACATAAAAACTAATACAATAAAAAATATTAACCTTTTAAAAATAAGGTATTTTTATGATTTTTATATCACTGTTTTAATATATTAAGGCTATGTACAGTAGTATGGGTTGTCTAATGTATAAGAATAGGGAATAATACCCTAATGCTAAAAACTACTTCTCATTCTATAATTAATGAATCGACATAAAATAAATTGTAACTTATTTAGTGAATATTGATCTGCAAAAATCACTATATAAAATTTCACATTTTTTTGGGGATAGTCAAATAATTTGTTGTTAAAAATGTTGTCATTTCTGGCCATCTTTTTTACACTTTTTTTTAATTTGTTAAAAATTTGTATAGTGATTATTATGTATTGTTATATAATATAAATTCTCTGAAAACATTATTGAAATCGGTAAATTATTTACAGAGTAGTAGTAATTTAAAAAAAAAAAATTATTCTGAGATAATCAACTTTAAAGTTTTTTTTTAAATATTTGTAATTATTTATAAAATAATTGATATATAACAACGATTTCAAAATAATTAGTTTATAAATATATACTTATTCATAAATTTAGAATTTCCCAGCCGAATATGATGATTTGTCAATACCTGACATTTCCTATAGTTTTCAATTTGTGCTCGTACAGCAGATTTTCTTCGAGATACAATATTAAATAAAAATAAATGCCTTCAACAAAATAATGCTATAAATTAATACATGTCATTCTTACTCGACCTATGAAACTATTGATATAAATATAACCTTTGACGTATATGTATTTGCAGAATATATTACTCAAAATGAATGCTAAAATCGGTAAAATATAACCTTATAAATGTCTAATTGAAAAAGTTAATATTTTATTCGAATTACATATTTTTCTCTAGCTATTTTTCGTTGAAATGTTTAAAGTACATGTTTTAAAATGCTTTTTTTAATACTTAAACGTAATATTTATATTCAAAAATTTAAAATATTAAAAAATTTAAAATATTAAATATTTGAATTCAATCATAAAAAAAATTGATAAATTAATTTATTTCAATATCCGTACATAGCCTTAAATTAATATTATTCATTTTTATATATTATACAATAAATTAATAATAAACTATTTGTATAATAAATTATACTTTTATTATTCATTTTATACCTTTTAATTTTTTTATGAAAAACCACAATAACCAAAAAAACCACAGCAACATATTTTATATTTTTTGGGTTTTTGTCATCCCTGCACATACCATATCTGATATAATAACATACTAAATAAATATAGGTTTATTAATAGTTTAATTAATTAATTATTCATCTACATTAATGAATAATATTTCTATATTTAATATTTTTTGTTTTTTTTTTCTCTCGAAAAAACCGGTTTATTGGTTTTTTCATGTTATTTCGGTTTTTCAATTATTTCGGTATAACGTATAGATAATAACGTAACATACAAACATATTAATTAATTAACAATAAATTAAGCATATGCTTATGATATCAACTATTAAAATGTTTGAATAAATATACAAGTTTTCCAGCCTTCTCATTTCCAAGTATGTTACTTAACTTTGACTGAACTAGACCAAAATATGAACACATTCTACCCCAGCACTAGAACCTTTAGCTGTCATTAAGGGGACGCGATACCATCGTTTGGTTTACATGTAAAAGATACGAAAAAATGCTATTTTTAGAAATCTATTAACTCAAAAAATATTCACTTTTTTTTTTTAATCTATTAATAATATTCCATATTTTTATATTATATGTTGAAATTTATAGATGTTTACAAATCTTTGTTATACGTTTCTAAAAAAAATAATTGAAATATCTGATAAAAAATGTTAATTTTCCAACTAATTTGCTAATTAAAATTTTTTAAATAAATATTTTTTAATTTTGACACATAACTTTAATCTTACAGGTTTTATATAGTTATATTGAAAAAATTAAGAAAAAATATTCAATTGTACATAAATTAATACTAGTTATGTCAGCATGATTGGTCACAAATAATTATTCTGAGTAAATCAAGTTTCAAATATAATATATGAATATAAACAATATGATTATACAGGTACAAATAATATAATATAAACAAAATGAATAATGTAATGAACATAATTTAAACACCATTTTAAAGATAATATTTGAAATATTATAATTTTACATTAAAAAAATTTGAAATTCAATTTTTTTTTCTCGAAAAAATCAATGGTATCGCGTCCCCTTAAGGATTCAATTATTTTAAAGATGTCATCAACATCAACATATGGTATGGCGTGATTATTTGATCATCATCTATAATATTTGTTACATCATTAATTAGATCTTTCCAGATTCTTATAACATCTGAAATTTGTGTTGAATCTCTCTGTAGCATTTCTAAGTATATAGCAATTGGTTTCATTATTTTTAGCTTATCATCCGCACTTCTTTTCAACACAATATTGGATATTTTTGTAATAATATCTTTACTAATGTCCTCCTTTTTATCTTCTCATATATTAAATAATATCGTCCAATTATTTAAATATCTCTCGATACTATCAGCAAGCGTATTCCATCGCGTTTCAATAGGCATATTTAGCTTCCACCTGCTTGTTTTAGTAGAGCTGAGTTAAATTTTGGTCTATAAAGTCTAGACAGCAAAGTTCAAACTTTGATAATATTTCATAATATGAAATTCATATTATATAATATATTATCATAGACATAGTCTTTTCATCTATGTATATTATATTTTCATTCATATAATTTCATTTTCTATAGAAATTATAATTAGAAGCAATAGAGAAACATAAAAGGAGCCATATAGTATATTATATAGATAATTATTATAATATAATCAATATTAATACAGTATTAATAATACTATGTAGTACTATTATATTTATATACAATTTAAGGAATAAAATTTGAAAAAACCAAATGAACCGAAAAAACCAATGTTTTTTTCATTTTAAAAAACCGATGAAAAATCCCATTTGAAAAAACCAAACAACCCTGATATACACCAATTGTACAATTATCTCTAGATATCTAAAGATAATTATTATTCTATCTTTATTCTAATATATTTTTAAAATAATATAAAGATATAAAACAAATCTCATATTATTTATATAGATTTATTAATAACAATTATATATAAATTAAATAGGATTAATAATTACTGATAATACATCATTATTAATACCAAACATGGCATTATCATCACAGGGACAGAGACAGGTCAAGATCCCCTGTGAGACCCACCAATAACACCATCATTATCATTAATATACCATATGATGTCACATGGAAGGATTTGAAAGATGTTATCAGAACCAAAGGTAGTATATGTATTTAGTTTAATAACTTATTTTGTTTATTTAGTTTAATAACAAATTCATTATATGTAATGTAATAATATATTTATTTTAGATATATTGATAACCTATTATATACTTATATACTTATATTATTTCATATATATTCATTTTATTTCATATTTATAAAACTTATTTAATAAAATGGGATCTAATCGACATCAAACTTAAGTTTATATAAACATAAATGTATGTAATTTTTGTCAAATGTACACATTTATATTACTCATTGTTAATATTCAATATTCACTTTATTAGATATTAGATATAAGAATGTATGCATGCTCTCGATAATTAAATCTATATACACTTAAATTGCAAATTTATCATAAATATAAGATATACGAATTAGTTCTAAAGAACAAAGACTCGGTTACACAATTTTAGTTATCAAGTTTAATGAACACAATTTGTTATAACATTGCCAACTAGTGAACTTGAGTAATAGTGATATATGTACAATGTTTTAGTAATCTAGAAATTTGGTATTTTATGAGAATACAAATGTAACATTAATAATGTTACATTATTAAGTGTTAGAATAATAGTATATAATATTTATAATAAAAATGAACATATCTCTTTGTTTCACCGATTGGTTATGTAATATGTATTAATATTAATAAAGGGGTGCGTGTAATGTCAAATAATGTAAAATATATTTATAAAATATAAATGTTTTTTTAAATTGTTAATTTAATACAATTACAAATATTTATATAATATTTAATTAAATTACAATTAGACAACAACAGAAAATATGCTATATTATATTGAAGCATATTAATATTATAAACAATAAAACGGAAAACAATTAAAATTCTACTAATAACTAAGTAGTAACATAGTACTATTATTATCATGTGTATGTACTAATCGATAACGTACTACAGTGAAAGATTACATCAAGTTCTTTGTGTCGATGTACATGATCGACGATCGTCCTATAGGAGTAGCGTTAGTAGCATTGCCTTCACTATAACGACGCTGTACTGGTACTAGTATAGGTCCATGTAGACCCCTTCGCCTGCGCTCGGGAAGATCAATAATGATACAATAATAATGAAATAACAATGTATTGATGTAACATCATTTTCCGATAATAATTAGATAATAATAATAATAATTGTATAATTAAATAGTGTTTAAATGACACTATTTATCTATCTATATATATCGTCAGTCAACTAATAACCTGTTATATAACCCGTATAACCTTCACCCCACCCCCTGCAGTATCATCGAGGCGCATAACCTTAACGACACCGAGTTGATTCTAAATGCCATGGATGGATATTCCGTTTGTATATATATATATATATAAATAAATATATAATTAAATAACATTAATACGTATTCACTTACTTACAATTATTATTTTACGAAGTATAGTTTTGTCTTTTATCACACCGTCTTGCTTGTGACCTAATCCCATTCTATCGTGGTACAGGACACGAGTAAACGCATGACTCATACGTGTATTACATAACATGTGCATATAACCGTGAGTAACCATTGTTTTATAAATGTATGCCGTTCATTTCTTTAGTTTTCATACAATAATGTGCTGTTATTGTATAGCTATATGAAATAAGATACCAACATAGTGGGGTTCACTAATTCAGTCATTTTACATACGATATTAATATTCTCAATCGGTTATGCTCACCAGAATAGCGTATAGAAGACCGATACTCTAACCATCAAAGTAATACAACATATATTACGCTGCGTAATTTACGCATGAATATATGTATTTATCGAATGCTAATATCGTACATGTATATTTCTAATCAAATATATGATTACTAAACCACAATAGCATATTGATATATCAGTAATACAACGATATATGATTATGTTTTACCAGTACTATACTCGACTCTACGTACACATGACGATATGTATTATACAACGTTAACAATAGTACTTATACACTCGTCGAACCGGTAACCAATACGTGTAGTTAATACACACGAGAACACCCACTCCTACTCCGGCTATCTAACACAGATGAGCGGACGCACCCTGGTGGCTAGATTCGAGCGTCCCAACGATCACCCTCGTTACATGGATAAGGGTGCCGTCCTCGAAGGGTTCCGCAAGAATAGACCCTCCCCCGCCATGCGCCCTCCACCTGAACATAAGCCGTCCTACAATAAGATACACGATGAACGTAACTTTTACGGTAAGTCCCACCACCCCCGTCATCTGTGAAGTGTCGATGTAATATTGTCAACGTGTAAAACTATATCGCTAGTTTATATAGATAAGAAAATGTTCGCTATATTCCGATTTAATTTTTTCCGACGCATAATTTATAGTTGAATTAAGTATCGCCTATTTATTTACATGTAAATTCCAACAATTGAGTGAGGTTGACATACCCTCTTAAGGGCCGGTTCATGAGAGAATACAATTTATGAACACTACATATATAACATATGTTTTCACCTAGGTATAGATTTTATTTTAATAAATCTTTTATTAATCTATTGTTAGTCTACTGAGAGAACATTTACATTTAACATAGAATATATATGAAATTGTATAATGGGTAGAAATAAAATAAATTAAATGCACTCCATAATATTCATATAATAGCAACTATACATTTTTTTCATATTGTATCCATAAATGGTCATTATATAATACATTTTTATTATGGTAGTAAATAATTATAAATTCTGGGAAATATAAATATATTTCTATGAATGTACATATATATATTTTTTGTATTATTTTGTCAAAGTTAACATAAATAATGTATATCTACAATATATATATATATATATATAGATATAAGTGTTTGAAATATTTTTCTAAAAAAAATGTATTATATGATTTTTTTTGTAAAAGGTATTTTTTTACAATAAATTTAAAAATAAGATAAAAAACATAACATTTCAAATTGGTTGTTAATCGAATATTTTTATCATTTTTTGTGTATTTGTGTATTTATATTTTTTTAAATTGTATAATGTAATTAAAATAATATTTGTCATGACATTATTTACGTGTAATCGGTTTCTTTACAAAACTTTTAGCAATGATTTACTTTAGAATTATTATTACTATTATAATCATACATTATCTACTGCTATAGCTATGAAGTACAGTATTACGAAGTATTATGGGTACATCTTGTGGAAAAAATAAGGAAAATGACACATTTATAAACAGCTTAAGAGCTAACAATATTATATTTTAACATAATTTTTTCATATATTTGACTTTAATAATTAGTCTACACATGTTATTTTATTGTATTTTTATATAATAAAAGTGAAAATTTAGTTAATATGAATATTATTCACATATAATGAAAATTTAAATAATATCTCTAATAATAATGTTGATATGGTTAGTTATATGATGTTTAAGTGGAGTATTCATTATATTATATCATCATATTCACACTACCAAGAATCAGGGTTGTTCGGTTTTTTTGATCAAAAAAACCATGGTTTATTTGATTTTTTTGATTATTGTATATACAATTATTGATAAATATATGTAGTATGGTAACTACTATGGTAGAATGTGGTAGAATGTAAGGTGGAATATTTGATATAATGTTTTTCTAATTGTAAATAGTTGGCGTAGTTTATAACTGAATTAACTAAAATATATATATATTCGTATTATTATATATGATACCACAAAGTAATATATACTCGTCCTTATCATATACCTTAATATATATTATATGTATATACATATATATACATATAGTATTATATTTACAAAACTCTGGTTTATTCCATGAACTTGCTATTGTCAACTATCTCTATAGAAATGTATATTGACAATGTCAATTTGACATAAATGTATTTATATGCCATCAATTTAACTATTAACCATCAATGTAAAGAAATATTTGTATATCAATGCCATTGTTAGAAGGCTGTTATTTTAAACATTAACCTTAAATCTATCTAATTTAAATACAAACTTCACAAATGGTATTATTCTTGTATTATTCTTCTTTGTGGGTTCATTTCTCACTAGAACCCTTGACATACTTGATGATATTATTTTACTTTCCGTTATTTTAATAAACTAAATAAACCTAATATAGGTATCCCAAACATATCTGTGTTCTTCCTATAATTAAATACAACCTGACGAGAACTATCATTTTCTGTGGATAACATATTTTTCACGCGAGATAACATATATTAATTTCAATATTATATCATTTAAAATTAGTATCATATTAATAATTATAGTATATATTATGTATATTATATAAATTATACCTTATAATTTTAAAATGTTATTGGTTTTTATCGTTTTTAAAAAAACCAAAACAAAAACAACAAAAATCAACAACCCTATCAATATTATTAATAATTGTAAGGTTATGTGTATTATATAAATTTATTCATTATTAAAAAAGCCTGGTCGAAAAAAAAATATAATTTTGATAGAATTTACTGAATTGTGTAAACCTAGTAACTACAAGGTTAGTTACTAGTTTTACACAATTCAGTAAATTCTATCAAAATTATATTTTTGTATACCTTGTATAAATTATATTACAATACTTTTTAATATAATATACACAAAATATCTAATAATTATCATATATCTTTAGAAGTATTTATTACAAATAACATCCAATATAACAATTTATAAATAATAATTATTTAATAATTAAAAAAACCAACAACCCTGCCAAGAATATTAATTATATGTGTTACAGAAGTTTTTCATAAATAAATACAATCTATCTAATCCAAATAAGGTTTAAAGTATAGAGAAATTAATTAATAAAAAGTAAAATAGACTAAAAACAACCAAGGGTGTGTATTCACAATAAGATGTGGACGCATTTGTATATATGTATTCAGACTGGGTAGCCACAGTGAAAGCAACCTAAGCTAAACATAATATGCTAATATCACTAACTTTTTGTATACAATTAAAATATCAATATATAATATTTATGATTATTATTTAATAATACTAGGAGTATAATAATATAAAACATTTGTACTTATTTATATAGTAGATTAAGATAACATTTTTATATGAAATAATGTGTCATTAATGATAAATATATAGATAAAAGATTAATTTGAATATTTTTTTAATTAATTTTATAAAAAAATCAAATTTTGAAAGTTTATTAATTAATAAATTCGTATTATATTTTTTTTAAACTGCTGCCTAGACTTATAATAATTGATAAAATAAATTTGTTTTCATTATGAATTATATGAACTTCATTTAATTTGCGGTACAATGTTAACACCTATTTCACAGCGGAAATAACAGACGACATAAAATCACAAGGGATTTCATACGAATTATTGGATCGCTTGGAAATCAAACCCGGAGAAATAAATAACAAAATTTACGTAGGAAATGTTAGTATTTAACAGAGATCAGGTCAACCTGTATTTATATATATATAAACCGATTTATCGTTCATGTTTTAGATCCCAAGCCAGTTGTTTTGAGAAATAAATTATCCTTAACTATCTCCGTAATGTTAAATATTTTAGGACAGTCTTATGAGAAATATGTTATCATAACAGCTGGTCACTTGTATTTAATAATCACCATGGTTACACCCTATCACTGTAGTTATCGTACGAAATCGACGAGGAAAAACTGCGAGAAGTGTTCTCATTGGCCGGAAATCTAACGAGTGTGTGTCTGAGAAACACAGCCGACGGAAAGAGTCGAGGCTTTGGCACCATCACCTACGAACTCGAACTGCACGCCATACAGGCTATATGTTTGTATAACGGGCGTTGTGTGTGTATGCATTTGTTATAGTGTTACAGGCGTAGGCTATTTGGGTATATAGCTATAGTGTGTATGTGTTTAGGTATATGTTTGTATAACAGGCATTATGTAGGTGTGGGCTATATATGTGTGTAGGCTAGGTCAATGTATATGTATATATAGGCTATAACTTATAGTAAAACAGGCTATATGTGTTTAAAATAACTATGTAGGTATGGATGCAGGATATATGTTTGTATAGGCTATAGAAGTTGTTAATATAGGCAGGGCCATGTTAAGTGGTTACAAGCAGTGAAACACCAACAAATTTTACCTTTTCAAAAATTAATTTCTGAAAGAATTAACTTTAGTATAATATAATGTTGAGCAAGCTTGACCTTGTAAGGAAAGGTATAATATAATAACTTTATATTAAATTATATTATATCACATTTTATCAAACATGTTAAGCAATTAACAATTAAGCATGTATTTAAAAGTGTATTTAAAATATTTTCTAATTTTATTCTTATGATCTAAATATTAATGATTTTGGAGCCTCATATTTTATTTTGCATGCCTGAGAATTGTGTCTTAACATGGACCTGTTATATGTTTATATCTGCTATAGTATTACTTGTAAATATATAAATGTTTGTATGCAGCAAGAGTTGTAAGTATAGTTTATGTATCAGTAGTCGTAATTATATGTTTGTAGTTACCATTCTAGTACACTATATTGCATTGTACATACATTTATTATATACGTATGCGTAAATTGGTCTACAATCTTTATTTCACATAACTCATCGTTTATTAAAATAGCATTTATGATATAGATAGTATTCATTTCAACCAATGAATAACTTATAAATAATCTATACTGCTATTCTAATGATATCCCATAGTGTTTAGATACAGTGCTGCTATTGCCAGACCTATTTGAATATAGTACAAGTACTGACATTGTGCAAATACAATAACTGTTATATAAAGTGCAAGCACTATTTGAATACTACTGTTAGTGCAGCGAGTGTAGATTACATAGTTACCCACCACTACCTACAGCTATGTTCAACGGACAAATACTGAACAACCGCCAGATGAGGGTTAGGATGGATAGAATCATTGACAACAAAGCGCCTCAGTCTCAGCTTAAACTACCAGGTTAGGCCTATACTAGTGTGAATAACCCAGTTGTAACTTGATCATTTAAGAACTCTGATAAAGTATAATGATAAATATATAATATATATATATATATATTTAGTATGGAATATTGTAAAGGATATATTATTATTATACAGATGGTCTCTCTAGTATTGGTGATGGATTAGGAATTATGGGCAAAATTGCAAAGGATGGTTAGTGAAAATATATAAATACTTGTTTTTTTATAAAGTAGTATTAACTGTTTATTATTGTAATATTAATCTCGAAACACATTAAACACACAACCTTTTACATATATTTCACACTCTATTAAAATATAGCTAGATAAAAAATAGAATAATAAAGATAAATACTACATTATTAGAGTAGTAATAATAGAAGTAGTTGTCAGAGATATCTAAAAAAAATCACTATCTAAGATAGTGATAAAATATTTGAGATAATTTATATAATATTATATTAAATGCACTATTACCGATATTTTTAAAACTTATATTATATGTAAAATACATGTATATAGATCAGGGTTAAAGTCAGATTTTTATTTTAAATCTAAACAAATTTGATATAAAGCCGATTTATGATTTTTATTCAAATTAAGTATGAAATATTTATAGGTATTGTTAGAATTAAAGAATTTATATTACTCCTATAGACTATATTCGTCCTACATATATTTACTAAAATAGTTTATTATTTAAATAATTTAGTTGATTAAAATTAATTTGATTAAATAAGATTAAAATAATTTAAATCATGCTTTTTATTGGGTGATTTAGAGAATAATAATAGTAATATTACTTAATATGTTAACGTTATTTGTGTAGCGTTACATGTAAAAGATAAAGAAGGTGTCTAAGAGGATTAAGTACTAGTTTAATTTTAAGGTAGAATACCAATAGCTTTTGAGATTGTGTACAAAATCTATTTATTTTTTATTACGTAGATAACATTCATATATAATTCACATATATTACTATCTTATATATACTATTAGGTCCTTTTGATTGTCATATATCAAGTATAATATTATAATAAAATTTTGTAAATTTTTACTGAAAAATGAATAACATATTTTTTTGTAACAATTTTTTCTATAAAGTATCTACTATTCTTACATTATCATACAGCCTAACATTTTATTATATATATATATTAAGTATATACTCTGAATATTATATAAATAATCATTAAAGGAAATAACAGATTGGTATGTGGTATATGGTTTATACATATCATACAAATGGAACAAAATGTTGAGATATAAGCTTCTAAATAATATTTTTATTTTATGTGTACTAAATTATAAAAATTGGTATACTAAAAAGTGGATAACTTTTGCGATTTTTGAGTATGAAATAACAATATTTTTATTACTATGTAGATAACATTTATATCTCTTATTATTATGAATTTGCTGAGATTTAATTGTAAGTATAATGTAATACAAAATTGATTTAGTAAATGTTTACTAAATATTTCATATCAGTTTTTATACAGGCGTATATTTATAATATTTATTTGATGTACTTATAATTTGTTTTGAATGATGAATAGATTATTTTTAAGATAAATAATTATATTTGCTTATTTTAATAAAATAATTTTGTTGATAACAAATAAAAATCCCTTAAATAATAATTTGTATTGGGTGAAAACAAACTATACTTACTAGTAGATCTTGATACTACATATATGTTACTACTTATACTACCTTATTGTTTCAATGTTATGTAATATAATTTATAAAAAAACGAATAAATAATTTAATAAGTATTTAATAAGTATAATTATTTTTATTGTGTTATTTAAATCGGACCAACACTGATCTATATTATACAAATATTTACAGATATATTTTTAAATATAAACATATTAAATACTAGCAATACTGCTCATCCGTGATTGTAGTATCATTAACTAACACCATCATCCCACCAGCCTCCTCAGTAAAACCCGAAGTGCTAAAGATAAACTACGACCAGCACGGTAATGGCTTCTCTAACGGTTCCATGATCCCGCCCAGTGAGAGGGGTGGTGGCGGTGGCGGAGGAGATGAATCCAGCCCCTACCCGGTACCGCGAGAACTGAACAACCGCAGCCTCGACTCGATCATGCGTAACCTCGAAAACAGCGACCGAAACCTTCGCTCGCGTAACTCGGATCAGTTCGGACGAGTGCTCGAAGCCCTGACGCGCAACATCGAGCTACCTAAAGTACACTACGATGACTACTCTCAATCGGATATGCCCGCTAGAGGGGGCTACAACGACTCGTACAAAGACTCTAGAATGTCTGGCGGAGGTGATGGTCCGAGAGGCTACAACGGGTCCCAGTACCAGAGCCACTCACCGATGCGTGGTGGCGGGGGTGGGGGTGGCTACGAAAGCAGTAGAAGGTCGTACGGTGATCGCAATGATAACCACCACTCACGAGCCTCCATGGAAGGTCGCGGTGAAAGAGGTCGTCCGTATGATCGTACACCCATGCGACGAGAGAAGGATCTTCAGCCTAACGTAAGGGATCGGCTGCAGATAGATAGGTTAGAATTGTCGTTATTGAACGTTAACAGTCGTAAGTGGTATAATAGTGCTTCGAATATACCACTTTTTATGTGCGTCATTAATTATTTAGCATTATTCACATATGGGGCAACAACAACAGATCTATATGCTATATTATTTTGAAACCATTTAGGAAGAAAATGCATATTAATATTATAAACGAAACAGAAAACAAATAAAATTCTTCTAATAAATATTATATATAGAGTAGTAAGTTACTAGTAACAAATAATTATTTGGGAGTTATAAATTCATTAGATTTCTTCGAGTTTTAAGAGATCGAGGATGGAGATATTTCACGTTATATTCATACATTTCAGTAAAAACTCCAGTAAGAAGGTTCACCACAGTCAAGAGTCGAATATCTCCGATGCTCACAAGTTTCAAACTGGAGACGATTCCATCATCGTAACTAACGTAAGTAGTAATCGTAGTAGTAGTAGTTGCTGTCATCTACTACTATAGGTATTAGGGTGTATGTTTTGTAGCAAGACAAATGGACAGTAAATAGAGTAGATATTGCGTAGATAACCTCGTTCCTAAAACATTTTACAGTTACCCCTGAAAATAACATATTAATCATTGCTATCATTTACTGCTAGTAGTAGTAGTAGTAGTAGTAGTCAATAACCCTCCACCACCACCACCACAGTTGCCCATGAACATAACCTGGTTAGACTTAAGGTCAAAGTTCCGCGAAGTAGGCTCAGTACGTTACGCAGAGATCTCTAAGGGAAACGCTAAGCGAGGAGTGGTCAGATTCACACTGCCCGAGGATGCTGAGAAGGCAGTCGGTATCCTTTATGCGTGATAACACAGTAATGATACAGTATATGTAACTTCTATAGATATGCAATAAGTATTTAGAATATACTTATCTATGTCAGTATTCCGTAAGATAAACATTACATGAAATAGTAATACCAAAGATTTTGCGAAGCAAAGATATAACACTACCTATGCATGCAACGTAATTTAGTAATAGCCCCAACCGCTGCTAGCAGTAGTATCGAAATCACTGAAATAGATTTAGGTTCGGCTCTGTTTGCATACAACAATGTTTTCATTGCTCTATTAAATTACATGCAATATAAATTAGCTTTTACTCACTAAATATATACTTATAGCATTTAAAACATACATATCATATTTGTTTGTTATATATTAGTAATGAACACTTAGTTTTCATCATATAAATATTAATTTAAAGCATATTATTTAACATTTTAAAAGTGTATAGTTAAATACGAATTTACATTATAAACAACGCATAGTTCCTAAAAGTAACCCGCTATAGGTGGCACCAGGGTATTTTGTATACAAATTCGAAATACACGATTTCGCGTAAGTGTTATATCTTTCCTTCGGAAAATCTTTGGTAATACTACAATTATTTATTTCTTATATAATATGTATTTAATTATATATTACGGATACATTTTATTATGATACGTTTATTTTATCTTGGTTTCTAATAGAATAATATATACTAATAGTTATACATTTTATTAATGTTGAGAATATTAAATATTGAACTATAAATTTCAAATAAATATATACATTAAAGTTAACTGTATCATTATACATATTCTACTATCTCAGGGAGTGACATCTAGCTTAAATTTGTCATATTATCAACAGTTAACTCAAATAAAAATCAATAATTTAATCGACATCAACTATTTCTATATCACGTACGAACCATTAATGTTTATATATATATATATATATGTATTAGTTATATAAAAGTAAAAATATGATTTGTATAAATTAAAATTTATCGAATAAAAAAAATGTAGACAATATTTTTATGTCGTAGAATTATCACCTTTATCTAATAGAAACTTAATTAATATCACCTTTATATAATGTGAACTCGTTGTGTTTGATGCCTTAACCATTGTACAAAAGATCAACTCAACAAGACTTCGTACCATGGCGAAACTATTTTAGTATGTCCGGAAAGAGACGCTAAATAAACAAGGTAATGTCCTTTTGGTGTCCTCGTATCTGTCAATCAATATTATCATCATCATTTAACACCAAGATTATCATTGTTTATATAACTGTTTCTGTATATTGATACATATGTGTGTAGGCTAGTAGTGAATTAATTTACCAACAATATTTAAATTAAATATTATATATGTATATATCTATTTTTATTTGTAACATAACTCTGATTTCGTATACATGTTAGCGAGTACTTTATTTATCTTCAACAGTAGACCCATAATTGAAGTAAAATTGTTTATATATATATACGTATATATATATACTAATTGTAATTATTATTTTTCCTCAAATAAATATTCTATACATTAAAATATATATATATATATGTATTACTGTATTTTTATTATAATATATTAATTAGATAATTTCTTTTATTCTCTTTCTTAATCAGGTGCTTACTCATTATTTTTGAATATAATAATCACTGTATATTGAGTTCATCCATTTTTATAGACTAACTTCACTTCGATAACTTTAAAGAATATTATGAGAAAACTATTGACTTTATAATTTCAAAAATATTTTTCTAAATCTGTCCTATATATTATAAATAAACTCTCATAAATCGCATAAACTATAAATCAAGTTTTTATAACATATCCGTACAAAGCCGAACCCGCAGTCTAACACCCTTACCAGAGCAGTGAATCATTACCACCCCTACACAACCACCAAAAGAATACCATCCACTCAGACGGACTTGTTCTTTTTAACCTCACGCACACTCGCCTTTCCTTCAATCGTTACTCCTCCTCCTCATGCCATCATCGTTAGCAGCCTCCTCAGCCTCATCATCATCATCTGCTGCTGCTGCGTTGTTAGCATGCAGTGGCGGCGGCGCAAAGTTTCAGTGTTTCTAGTTTTCTGTTTCTAGTTTTGTTTATAATCGGTTTTCGGATCGAGTGATCGTCTTTCCTACTCGAGTGCTACTCGCTTCATTGGTTCTTCGACTGACATCAGGTTATACATTGTGACATTATTAATCGTAACACATACATATATATATATATACATATATATATATATACATATATATCTGAGTAGATTTAATTAATTAATTATCGAAGTTATCTTTTCAACTCATTGAGCGGTCATTCGCTTCTATGTAAAACTCTGAAAATACTGTTTTCTCCTTTGTTGTTATTAGCTTGTATTCGTGTGTTCTATATACACGCGCGCACATCTTCGACCTTGGAACGACCTTGGTACCCCGGTATTCAGTTCACCTCATCTTGTGAATCTTGCGAATCTGATATATCTTATCTGACGTAGTTATATGCCTCTAAAACCACTATTACTACTAACACTACTATTACTACTAACACTACTACTGTAGTAAATTCCTACTATTTTGAAGCTCCCTATTAATTCATGTTTTCATTATTACAGTACAACAACGACCAATCTGTGATTTAGATATGTTAGTAATACGTGTATGATATAATGATTATTATAATATTCGTATTATATTGTTATTTAAGGGCTGACGCAACAGGGGATTTATTGGTAACATGGTAACATAGGAGATTTATCCATAATTATTGTTTTACCAAAAAAAGGACGATAACTTTAAAAATACATAAAAGAATAACTACTTTTTTTTGTATCTTGTACATTACATTTAGAGCTATAGTTTACATTTTTTGTTAAGTATAAGACCAAGAGAATGGGACCTACGATACGATATTAAGAGTGGTTACATCGATACATTTTTAGAAAAATTTGAGGCTATTATTATAGTTATAATATATAAAACCAAAAAAATTTCAGAATATTTGAACAATTTTTAGAGGGACAACGTTTAAAAATTAACACGATGAATAGGAATTTTTACAAAAAATAAAATTTTGGAAATATAGTTTTTACATAGATATATTCAAGATTGTATTATGAAATTTTTAACATATAAAATATACTAAGGGAGTAACACAATAAAACTAGTAAAATATTTGTTGCTGTTTTTTTCATGTCTTGTTTGTCAAAAATATTTTTGCAAAATTTCATTTTTTTTTATTTCACAAATATATTAAAAAAAAATATATTTGTATATAAGTGATTTATATATAAATAAATATATTATTGCATTAGACTGTACTTAATATTTAATACATTTTTATGGAAAAAAAATTAATATTTTAGACATTTAATATTGTCGAAAACCATTATATAAATTTTTTTTTACTTATGGTTGATTATAGAGTATTTTTGTTTTTTTTGTCATAAAAAAAATGTTTAATACATCTATATTTTATTTTAAATTTTCATAAATTAAAAAAAAAATATATATACATTTATATATAGGTAAATTCATACATATATATTTAATATATATTTATATTTGATCTAAACATAGTATGTTTAACATATTAATCGTACAAAATTACCAGATTTATATGATTAATTAACTTCATTTAATTTTAATGATTATCAATTATCAATATATTTACTATTATAATAAATAAATGTAATTACTAATATGAATATTTATTAAAATATATTCGTTATATATTATAAATATTATAGAGTATACATTAAAAAATATAATAGGACTTAGATACAAAATGCGGTAATAGTTTTCGTTCCATAAGGGTTATATTAATTAATACTGCAACGTGTCATCGATTAAATAAGTAATCTAACCGAATACTTTTGCTAGTAGTTTCACTAGAATATCGACCTTTGATTGAGATAAAAAAAATATTTATTTTTAAAAACTCATAAATATAGCTTATTTTTTAGTATAATTATTGTTAATTTATAATAAATATTATAAGAATAATGTTATCGATATATTAGTGTGGTATTATATTATAATTTAATACTAGAAATGTAGTCAAATATACAACACATATTATCATAAAATTAAAAATAAATGTAGTCAAACTCGATTTACTCAGAATATTGATTTTAATTTATTTTGAATCTTAGAAATGTTTCAGCCCTCTCAATAATTATCCAAACTTTATGAAATTTTCACAATATCTTTATTAATATATGTATAATAATTTTTACTTAAAAGATATTTATTAGAAATAGTATAACATATACAAATTAAAACAATTACAAAAATAATAATTTAATTTAGCATCATATTTTGTCTCAAAATATTTCGGGTTTTCAGTGAACTATTTTTTTTTAATTAAGTAACTTATATTGACATTATATTGGTAAACAATATGAAATTTACAGAATGTAAATCGAATCAAAATTCCTAGGTGCTGAAACTTTTTAAAATACATAAAAAAAATATCTCCTAATTCACCTTATTACATTGTAAAAGCTGCGAAACCATTAAAAAACCCTTAAAAACGTCATCGGCCCCTCTAAATATTAAAATATTTTAAAAATATATACTATTAAAATATATTTTTTTAAATACACGTTTTCCTGTATATGTTATCTAATGCAATGATTTGTATTTGCCTTTTTAGAGATAATAAATATTCCTGAAATTTCCATAAATGTTATATTATATTATATTATCTAATATTATTTTTTAGATTTATAACTATATCTGAAGAGTATACTAATTTAAATAAATTCTAAAAATGTTATAGAGTTTGATCAAGTAGTTCTAAAGTTATGGAGTTTCAAATATACAAAATTAGTTTTAAAAATAGAACAGAGATATTTGTGTTTTAAATAACTTTAGAAATATATAAAAGAATAACTAACATTTTTTAGTATCTTGTACAATACAGATAGTGTTATATATTTAATCTAAATTTAAATGTTGTTATAGTAAGACTTAGAGAATGGGACCTACACTATTATTAGTAAATAAATTAATACAAATTTTGTATCATTATTTTTAATTTATTATTGTTTATAAATGCATATTTTAAGCACTTATAATTATTTTGTGTATCATATTATATATCATTTTAAAGGGAATTAATCAAATTTTATAATTTTTATATAATATAATTTTTAATAATATATTTTTTTCTAAAATCCCCTGTTGCGCCGACACTTAATCATTATATGTTTGAAAATTAAAATGCATAAAGTTTACCTAATTATGTATAAATTTATTAATTTTTATTAATTGTAAAATTATAACAACAAAACTATTTATTTACTCTTTATAAACATTATTATTATTATTATCTTATGACTATTATAGTATTATATTATTACTTAATTAATTAAACTTGATTAATTTTACTATACTTATTATAAATCGTAAAATTATTAAACTATTATATAATAATAATATAATTTATATTATTATTATAATTGCTAACACCAACTATTATATGACTATTATAATTACTAATATCACTACTATATTTGATATTTAGTGATAATAATATAAAATTTCACTTAATTTCTCTTTAAAATAAGTGAATGTAATTTTTATATATATTATATTTATTATTTATAAATAGATAAATATATAGTAGAAATATGAAGAATAAAAAATAGTTTATACTTCACCTAATAGATAATAATTATATAAATTAGATTATGGAAATTTAAAAATTAAATGTTTACATTATCCATTAGGTAATATGTTTTATTGAATGACTGCTTTCACTGATATGTCCAGTGAAAATACTCGCCTTCCACAATTCATACAGGTTTAAATATTAAAATATAGATTATACATTTTTGTTATAAATTGTATACAGAAGTAATAATTGTCATCATATTAGCTCTTATAAATGTGTATTTAATTAATTTTATATTCATTATAAATATATATAGATAATTATCTAAATAATATTTATATTAATAAATTAAATTTTTTTTAAATTATAATAGTTGTATTATTATTTTTAATATATAATTAAATGTTTATATAAGTATCATATTATACTAACTTCAAAATTATTTTTAATAACTTAAGTTTTATATGAATTACTCTGTATTATCAAGATTTCCATAGAAAATATGGCAAATAATAATCATATACATTAACTTACTGAATATGATAATATTCTTTATTTTAGTTAATAAATAATTATTTACAACTATATTAATTTATTTAGAGATTCTAATATTAAGGGGATTCACTGCCTTTGATGTATAATATTAAAATGTATTTTTAAAATTTTTAATAAACGTTACTTACATTTTTTTTTTAAATGGTTCACTGAAAACCCGAAATATTTTGAGGCAAAATATGATGCTAAATTTAATTAATTTTATTATTAATTGTTTTAATTTTGTATGTTATACTATGTGTATTAAATATATTTTAAGTACAATTTATGATATATATAAAATAAATATACTGTGAAAATGTCATCAAGTTCATATACTTATTGAGAAGGCTGAAAAATGTCAAAGATTCAACATAAATTAAAATCAATATTCTGAGTAAATCGAGTTTAAAGTTTAACTACATTTATTTTACATTTTATTGTAATATATGTCTATTATTTATATCTTTGACTACATTTCTAAATTAAATTAATAAATGACGCAATCTCAATTACATTTATAATGCAAATTGCACACCCAATGCAATGCATTCATTTGATATCGGTCCACTAATTATAGATGTCGCTAGTTGACATAATATACCGTATATAACACTACATTTAACATTATTTAAAAATATTAACTTATAGATATCATATACATTTAAAATATTAGTATATTGCTATTTTTATAATTTTTTTTACCAAATAGATCATGTAAAATTGTATCATTTATAGATCTTTATATTCTATACAAGTTTCAGAGGATATAAATTATATATTAAATACTACTTATCTAAGAAGTTTAATATTTATTTTCAACAAATTTCATAGGCCGAATCCCTTAACTGCAAGTGTAAAAATAGGAAAATTATGATAATTATTTGATTTTGTTTATAAATTTGTATTTTTTAATTTATCGATAATAACCTTCTAAATGAATGGTTAGGTACTGCTATCAATATCCAAAATGATATTTTCAGCCATGCAGTCATAAAATTATTCTTACAAAATTTAAATGTCAATACTATAGTATCATTTAATATTAATATAAAGATTATTAATATTAATAATATTAATAATAGATTATATGTAATATATAAATTTATTCATTTAATAAACATGCCTGGCCAAAAAATATAATTAGGAAAGAATGTACTTAATCTTTGTATACATTATACTGTAATACTTTTTAATATATACAAAATATTTAATACTAATCATAGAAGTATTTATTACAAATAATATTCCATATAACATTTTATTAATACAAATTATTTAATAAATAAAAAACAAATATTCTTAACAAAAAAATCAAAGCAAAAACAAAAAAAACCAACAACCCTGCTATTTATGCAAATATATATAAAAAAAATTGTATTTATAATTTTATTGATGGATGTTTATAAATATATAATAATTTTTTATATAAACATAATGTGCGAATAAATATTACAATATAATAATCATTTTAGTTTGAGTTTGAAATTAATTGATTGATAGGTTAATAATTTATAGTTTATTGATTATTTATTTAAAGAATATTATATAATAGTAAGAATAAAATTGAAATATTTTCTAAAAATTATATAAGTTTTGAAGTAATTATTGAAAAATACAAAAATAAATAATATAAAACAATTTGCAAACAAGAAATAATCTTAAATTAAAATTATATTTATTGATCAATGATCAATGATCATACCTTGTTTGATAATTGATTTTTAAATATTTGGTAAACATTTCACTACTTTAAATAAATAGAATAAGTCTTAACTCTATAAATTGTTATATACGTTATTATATATTTTATTATTTATATGATAAACTTAAAATATATTTATAGGATATATGCCTCTATAAATCTATGCTAGCCTTTAATAATATATAGCATATTTCATATATAACAATTGAAATAAAAATTAACTTATTGAAAAAATAAATATTTTACAGGTAATAAAATTCTAAATATATGATTTTGTATCAATTATTGTATCTCATTATATTCATATACATTAATTTCAAAGCAATAAACTAAGGTAAAAATATGAAAAACCATGTACATTTAATCAACTCATGGTTTATACTTTAAGGGGATCCCGCACATTTAAAGTGATGCTAATTTATTTATTTTCATATTTTTTTTATTACATAATAATACTTGTATTGTTTTTTATTATCTGTAAACAAATTATACATGAATTCATTCTAGAAATTACATAAAAATGTGTTTTTTGACAATAAGATAATGCTATTCAATATTACATTTTTAAGCTGTCAAACTTTAAAAGCTGTTTTCTCAGAATAATTATGTTGTGCTAGGTATGTGCATTCAAACATACTAAACATAAAAACTATTATAGTAATAATATTTTTTTTTTTGATTCAAATAGAATTTAATTATGTGAATAGTAAAATAGAGAGATAATTAATAAAATGTATAGTAGTCATTGTATAAAATGATAATTTCTATAGAAATACCATAATTTTATTATTGCTAATTTTTAATTATAATTTAGATATATATAATATAATAAATAATAATATTAAAATTAAATTTCTACTTTCCTATGCATGAATACAATACAAAACAAATTAGGTCAATTGAATGAATAGAATATCAATTCTATTTTTGTAGGGGACCTATGTTTTTCTATTTATATTATTCTTTTTATACACGAAATTGGCAAATTGCGTGTTATGTGAGTGATAAAACCGGTTACCAGTGAGTATAGCCGGCGAATTCACAAGGGGTGGGACTATAGGCGTGGCTATATCAAAAATACTATAAACGCTAATTCGATTATATAATATTGTAGATAGTTTTTTAAAATATTTATTTAATTTAATTTGAATATTTACTTATATTATATAATAGTTAAAATTTTATTTAAATAAAGTTAATTTATGTTATTTATTGTATGTGCATGCATGACACGTGTTTATTTAAATGTTACATGTAAATAGATAGGTGGAAATAGGTGGTCTTTTAAAAAAGTTACTGGTCACTGAATATTGAATATTTTTAATTAATTTTTAGTATAATATATTCACAACATATAGCTCTAATTTATTCTTATTATTAAAAAATCTAAAATTAACTAATATATATTAAAAATAAGTATTAATAATAATCTATATGATTTATGACAATTTTATAAATTTAGTATATATTATATACTACATATATACTACCTATAGTGTATAAATATATAATTATATAATTATATAAATAATATATATATATTGGTATATATAGTTAAAAAACGTTAGGAAAGCGGCTTTCACACTAATATATAATAGCTATAATATATATATATATATACATAAAGAATATTTGGATCATTAGTCGTCTCGAACTGCAGTGTATCCATGAAAGGACATGCACATGAAAATTCTGCGCGCGCGCGCGTTATACACTATTTACATTCAGTGATTAGTGATGCATTTAAATGATTTTCAATATAATTTATATTCATACGCGATTAAATATAGATATAATCCATAAATACATAAATAGATATTATAAAGATATTATAAATAGATATAATACATTATAATTATATATACGTATACATATACGCGTATATATATAATATATTATTATAACCTTATATGTATATAACCATATATATATATATATATATATAGACACATCATATTATATATATATATATATATATGTAAATAAATAATTGTTTTATAATTAAATTACAATTATACTATCATAACATACTCGATTATGATTCGAATATGTTACGTACGCAAGAGATCGATATAGTTTTGGAATGTCCATTTAATTTCAAGTAGAATCAATATATGATATATATATAATACTATAAGCCATCAATATATTATCCGTTATAGTAACGGCACATTTAAGTATTTGTTGACTTATTATTTATAATTAAATTACAATTATACTATCATAACATACTCGATTATGATTCAAATATGTTATGTAAAAGTACATATATATATTAGTATATATATAAATAAGTTTACTATAATTAAGTTAATAATTAGGTATACTATAGTTAAGTATATATATATATTTATATATATAAGTATATATATATAAATTAAGTATATATAAATATTATTAATTATATATATATATATATATATATAAGTGTATATATATATACTTAATTTATATATATATATATATATATATATAAATTAAGTATATATATATATATATATATACTTAATACAATATATAAGTACATATATATATAAGTATATATATATATATATATATATATATATATAAATAAGTTTACTATAATTAAGTTAATAATTAGTTATACTATAGTTAAGTATATATATTTATTTATATATATAAGTATATATTTACACTTATTTATATATTTATACTTATATATAATTAATGAATATATATATATATATATATATATATATATATATATATATATATATATATATATATATATAGTAATATATAGTAATTATACACACACACACACACACACATTATATATATATATATATATAATTACTATACGATTACAATATATTACTATAAGATTAGGATGTATTTTCGTACGGATCTACTTTCGTGCGGATCTACTTTCACGCGTATGTATATTTAATTGCATATTTCAACTCCCGCAATATAAATATAACTCACGCAAGTATGTGTTCATGTGCTTGCGGTTGCAGACGACTAATGAACCGAATATTTAATAACATAATAATACCAAAGATTTTCCGAAGGATTCACAAAATCTTTGATAATACTATGAAATCTCAAAATACTATATAACTATACTATATAAATAATATATATATATATATATATATATTATAGCTATTATATATTAGTGTGAAAGCCGATTTCCTAACGTTTTTTAACTATATATACCAATATATATATATATATATTATTTATATAATTATATAATTATATATTTATACACTTATATAGGTAGTATATATGTAGTATATAATATATATTAAATTTATAAAATTGTCATAAATCATATAGATTATTATTAATACTTATTTTTAATATATATTAGGTTAATTTTAGATTTCTTAATAATAAGAATAAATTAGAGCTATATGTTGTGAATATATTATACTACAAATTAATTATAAATATTCAATATTCAGTGACCAGTAACTTTTTTAAAAGACCACCTATTTCCACCTATCTATTTACATGTAACATTTAAATAAACACGTGTCATGCATGCAAATACAATAAATAACATAAATTAAATAAATATGATATTTTTAACTATTATATAATCGAATTAGCAATTCAAATTAAATTAAATATCTCTATAAAAACTATCTACAGTATTATATAATCGAATTAGCGTTTATAGTATTTTTAATATAGCCACGCCTATAGTCCCGCCTCTTGTGAATTCGCCGGCTATAGTGCAGATCCCCCGATAAAACCCCTTAAACTTTAAAGTGTGTGTTTTTGTGAGAAAATCATATAATTTATTCGAGTGATTAATTAAACATTCAATTTAGAAAATCTATTTATATATAATATATATAATTCATTTTTTATGTAATTGATTTAGAATCAACATTTTTTTTATGAAATGAATTTATATAAAACTATTATCAAAGATTTTCCGAAGGAAAGACATAACACTTACGCGAAATCGTGTTATTCGAATTTGTATACAAAATACCCTGGTGCCACCTATATCGGGTTACTTTTAGGAACTATGCGTTGTTTATAATGTAAATTCGTATTTAACTATACACTTTTAAAATGTTAAATAATATGCTTTAAATTAATATTTATATGATGAAAACTAAGTGTTCATTACTAATATATAACAAACAAATATGATATGTATGTTTTAAATGCTATAAGTATATATTTAGTGAGTAAAAGCTAATTTATATTGCATGTAATTTAATAGAGCAATGAAAACATTGTTGTATGCAAACAGAGCCGAACCTAAATCTATTTCAGTGATTTCGATACTACTGCTAGCAGCGGTTGGGGCTATTACTAAATTACGTTGCATGCATAGGGAGTGTTATATCTTTGCTTCGCAAAATCTTTGCTATTATTATAAAATCTATTTATTTAATATATTGCAGATTTAATAACATTTATTACTGTTTAAATTTATTATATAATAAATTTATACACATTTATATATAATATTGGTTTTATGTTAAAATATACTAGCTAGTATATAATCTAAGTTAGGTTAATGTATTATACACTTTATCATAATTTAATAATTTGAACAGATTTAACATGGTAATCACATTTATTAAATAATTAATTTAGCTACACTTATTATAAATCTTAATACCTATTATCCAATACCAAACTATTGTTTTATAATAAGTATTAATACCTGTATATAAAGTTATTTAGTAAAAATAATATGATATTTCACTTATTTTCTTTTTATAACGGTCATGAATTGAATATTAACTTATTTTATATTTAAAAAATATGATTTATTTTTACCATATTTTTAAATTAAAATTTCTAAAACTTATATATTTTTAAAACTTTTTATATATATAAATTATGCAAATTATAAATATAATATTTTTCATTATCCATTAGGTAATATGTTTTATTGAATGACTGCCTTCACTGATGTCCAGTGAAAATACTCGCCTTCCATAGTTCATACAGGTTTTAATATATTTAATATAGTTATATAAATTATATTTTTTTTTTTAACCCAACAATAATAATATCCATCATAATTGTACTTATAAATGTTATATTCTATATATTCTTCTATCCTATTATATATATTCCTTATATCCTATATATCCTTTATATAAATATAATGTATTCTTTTTGTAAACAATATTTGTATTTTTTTGTAATATATAATAAATATTAATCTACATAGCTTGTATATTATTACTCTACATATTTGTAATAATCATAATCATTTGTAATAATTTAATTTGATAATAAATACTCTTGTAAGATATACATAGTAAATATACCACACGAAACATACATATATATATATAAGCTTCTCGATGTGATAAATTTCATTATTTTGGTATTAGTTATTAAATATATTATTTATATTTAAGGGCCGGCGTAACCTTGCCGGCGTTTACATGTAAAAGATAGGGAAAAATAGCTATTTTTTAATAGGCTATATCTTTTCTATTTATTAGTATTTTTATCTAATTTTTTTTAATTATCTAGATAACATTCATCTCTAGTTATATAGGTACATCATAAAATAATAAATGTATTATTATTTAAAAATAAATTTATTACCGATTTTTTTTATTATTTTTTAATTAATTATATTAATTGATTATATTTACATTAGCTTACATACCTATATAATAATAACCATATATTAGGTATATACTCAGAACATTTTATAAAGATTCATATATGAGTTCAATAGATATAGACATTTAAAAAAAAAATCAACAAAAAAAACACCAGAGATATTGGCATCTTAAGTTGTACTTGCATGTTTTCTAATTATTAAATCTCACCATTTTGAATAGGTGTATGATTAAACTTCGTATTTGAGGCACTTATGTTTAATTGTATATGATATATTATACATCATATTAAAGATAATGAATTACATTTTAATATTTCAATATACAAAAATGTCCCTAAAAAATAAAAATGAAGGTTACGCCGGCCCTTAAGGGAACATACAATATTCTTAAAAAATGTACTAAATTATTATTTATATAATATAATACCTACAATTTAACTTTGCACATATACATTAAAATATATAATATATATATAATGCACAATTTTAATTCAAACTATAATTTTTTTAAATAAATTTTAATATTATATTTATTTTTATATAGCCTTTTCCGTAATTAGAAGGTAGGCATTCCAGTTCGTTTTTAAATATAAAATGTTCACTATTTTTGAATGCATTATAAATTATTCCTAAACTAATAATAAAATTATTCAATATCTATGTATATTCCTGTATCTATAATTTTATATATATATTATTTTCTAAGCTATTAATTCTATTAGTTGTTATCATACTAGTAAATAAATTATTTACTTTGATCTCGATTAATACATATTTTTATAAAAAAATAATTACTAATATTTGTTATGCCATTTCTTACATACGCAAAATTATCAAACAAATTATTTTTTTAAATATTTATTATATTTAAATCATGTTTTTCAATTGTAAAATTATGTATTTTATCCTATGTAATTACAAAATTCCCTAATTAAAACTTGTTTATTTTTGATATTATTTATACAATTATCACAGTAAATGCATATACTTACGAATTTGGATAATTTTGGACTT
The DNA here is from genome assembly GCA_964019155.1 of Osedax fenrisi. Lineage (NCBI taxonomy): Eukaryota > Metazoa > Annelida > Polychaeta > Sabellida > Siboglinidae > Osedax > Osedax fenrisi. The sequence goes on along the minus strand of OZ025240.1, from coordinate 84,609,532 downwards.
TGATGACAATCAACTTAGAATTATAAATTATTTAATACAAATAAATAATATAATATTCAATATGTAATTCTCATTTATATTTATCACGCTAAATTATATGTAGAAATAATATATATATAGCAAAAGTATTCAATATATTTATATTTTTTAATATAATTCTAAATTCTAAATTAGTAATAATATATTTTCCAGCGGTGATGAACTGGCAGGCTCCAAACATCTGTAAGAAGAATTGTCATGCAGGCTCCAAAAATCTGTAAGGAAGAATTGTCATGTAGGCTCTGTTATCAGAAAGTACTGCGAGAAGAAGTGAACAGAGATCACAAGTCGAAGCTCTGATTGTAAACTTATCATTTCTAAACTGTTTTAAGCTATAGTTAAATATTAAAATTATTTATATCAGTTTCTATTCTTTATTCTAATAAATTTGAGTATATTAACTTGTTTAAACTTGATCGTATTTTATTTAAACCTTAGTTTGGACTCATCACCAATTATTTCATAAGCTATCAAGTAAGATAAAGTCAACATTCATATTAGAAGATAAACAAATGCGTATAACCTACTTTATTATCTAATTCGCATACAATTTGTAAAAATATTTGTTAATAATATACATATTTTAACTGCCTGTGTGGCTCAATTGTCTAAGGCGTCAGACACACGAGCAGTAGGGCACAGGTTCAAGCCTAGTCCGAACCACTAAAATGGGTCTTAAAATAATATTTAGAAGTGAACTCATATAATTGTGTATAAATAAATGTTCGGCTTTCGTTAAAACCATGGATGCCTTAACATGAGAGCGGCTTCGTGAAAACTTCATCTTAGTTCCTGGATGGGATGAAAGTACTCTACCAAATAAAAATAACAATATATATATATATAATCAATAAGCGTATAGTTGTTGTTATATTTATTTATAACGAGTTACCACATAGCTTTAGTGGATTTAAGTTGCTTTAGTCGATATGTTTAGTGTTTACTTGTGTTTAAATGCTTAGTCTTTGTGTTTCTATATTCCGTCCTTAGCCCCTCTCCCTATCTACTTCATATGTTTACTGATGTTAGTAGATAGTTTCAGAGGCATTTGTGAGAGGTACATTTGTAGCTCTGCGTTATTCTTCCTCTTTATTTCCGATAGTAAATTGACCAGTAAGGTTTCAACCTCTGTTATTCGTTACGAGTTTAATTATTACTATATTGTTAACATTAAAATGCAGTGTAATGAAATATTTAGTTACATGAGTATGTAGTTAAATAATGAATATGTAGAGATTATTTCAAATAATGATGAATTGAGTTATTTTATATCTTTTTTATGAGTCGTCGACACAATAATAGTGCATACATAGAATGAATACAAGATAATAGACATGTTAATACAAATAATTAGAAATTCAAGATATCGTTTAGGCATGAAATATAATTATAGTGTTATCATATCGTATAATAGCCGGTAACGTTATATCATCGATATAGTGAGAAAGTGGATAAGCAATTGAATGTAGTATAGCACTATCCGCTACGGGCGCTGCAGTCGAAACCCACTAATTTTTATTTATGATAATATTTATTTATACATATATATATATTGATAATTACTACCAATTTTAATGTTCTATTTATACTAAAAATAAAATAAAATATTTAAAATACATCATATCAACATTCCTCGTAATTTTGTGTATTTAAATTGAAGATATCATACTATTTTATTGATATTTATAATCTAAATCCATTGATATAGATAGAAGTCACTTTAATCTATTTCTATGAAAAGTCTACTGTTTTAATATTTGACATATATAATATGACTATATCCAATAAAAATCACTGATGCCATTTTGTTAAATTATCGATAAAAGTGTCATTCACATATCTATCTTTTACATGCATTACGTGCGTCAATTGCTTATCCACTTTCTTTATATCGATGCGTTATATGGGAATCTAATTTTAACATATATTCGATATGATAATTATAATATATATTATAATATATGCATTTTATTAATGTTTTAGAAACCGTTTGTGGTTCCTTTAGCTCCGAGCACTTCTCCTATGACAACCAGAACTTTACACAGTAACTCCATAAACTGTATTGCATTATGGGTAGCTTATTAATGATGAGATATAACATGTATATTGCATACTGGGCAGGGTTGTTATGAGACAATAATATACATTACATAATGGGGGGGTTATTAATAATGTGATACGCATTAATATACATTGAATGATATGTAGGTGAGATACAACAACAACATATACATTGTAGTGTATGTGCTACTAACGATGGTATTGTCTGAATTGTAGAGTTGGGCCAAGCATAAGTACACAGTGATGTTTTCCTCAAAGTCTACCTTTAGTGGCAGACACTGAATAATCACTGAGAATACCTTTGTAATTCGTTATTAATTAATATAATTAACTACTGATAAATAATAAATAAATAAATTGAATATTATTTAAATTCCATTGAAATTTGTATAATATATCGTTTATATAAAAAAATGTCTGCAAATAATTCTACTAAACAAGATAGTGCTATTTAAGAAAGTCAATGAGTCATTTAAATAAATTTGATAATTTCCACAATGGTATATAATATATATATATATATGTAAATTCTATTAGAACAGTTATATATAGCAATACAAAATAATGTATGGTTTTAGGTACTATATATAATACAAGGAAATATTGTCCTTGAACCACTAAGATATAGTAAATTCATATACAATTACCAGGTTGATGCGATGTTATGAACTGCAGTATTACAATATGATAACTAGTGATACTATAGAATCTCTCTCCATCACGCTTTATGATTAAACTTAATGTACCACTTCATACACAAGTATGCAAACAATAATTAAATAGTATAGTTCTAAGGTTGTAGATACTGTATATATATATATATATATATATATATATATAGGATATCTATTATTATTGTAATTAGAATACAGAAAAGATAAAAATTAAACAAAAATGCTTTTGAGGTAATAATACTTTCGAGTTGTTTGACTATTTAATGCCATATACATATAAGAAATAACATGTATAGTAAAATTACAATATAAAATTATATTATTTCATCGAATAATAAGTAACGATATATATATAGTTAAATAATGATGTATCAATATGTATATAAATATACATGTTTTCATAACACTGTGCGTAAATGTAAATAACTAAATATATATATTTAAAATAGTAACTACTACTAACATCGTGAACGCACATGGACTTGACATTGGTGAGAATCATGCGACTCAAGGTCACGACGGAGTTGTCAATCACGCGCGCATCCGTCTCCTTCAATAGGATGTTACATAACGTCTTCGTTATCTCGTCGTAGTACCTAGAAGGGGGCGGGGCTAGTTAGGTATCGACATAGCTATAGAAGTAAGAGAATCTATCTTAATTCCTCGGTTACTAGTATAAATGAAAATAATAGAAATTGCTTCGAATTGTTACTAATTATTTTTCATAGGTGTCAGAACATATATACAATGTTTAGTAGTTTACTATTTTTAAGTTTTACTATCACTTAACTTGTATAAAGTACACATACCTAAGTGTATTAAGTATGTCAGTATATTTCTAGGTACGCGTGTACTTAGTACGTCAGTATAGTTTTAGGTACGCGTGTACTTAGTACGTCAGTATAGTTTTAGGTACGCGTGTACTTAGTACGTCAGTATAGTTCTAGGTACGCGTGTACTTAGTACTAGTGATGTAAATGATGCCGAGCCGAGTCTTTTGGTTTTTAATGCCGAGCCGAGACTTTCATTTTCGGGAAAAAAACGAACCTGAGCCGAGTCTCTAACAAAACGAGCCCGAGCCGAGTTGAGACTTTAGGTAACTGAGACTGAGACTGCATAATGCTTTAGATTTGAGCATCATTTATATCACTAGTATATACTAACTACCGCAGTGTACTAGTACTTCAGTGAAGGCTCTAGGTACACGCGTACTAACGAATACAAAGCCTCCTTGGAGTTAGACACCAGAATGCCCACGGCGAAGATAGCGTTCTCCCTGACGTCGTCCTCCTTGTCGGTGCACAGCTTGATGAACACCTGCATGTTATGTAATCATGATGTAATGATGATGTAATGATGATGTCATCGCGTAATGTAGGATGCCGAATCATATATTTATACAGAATATATATATAAGTATAACAAATATAGAATATAAAGAATAAAAAACTATATATTTACATAGTATAGAATATAGAAGATCATATTTTTAGCGTTCATTTTTATAGTATGTTTCGCCCGGATTGTAGATATAATGGATACCGAAACATATATTAGATATAAAACATAAATACACGATTGCGCTACTCTCGAGAACACGATATGTAACAACATTAAGACTAATATGCATGTACACTGTACATTGTACAGTGTACAATGTACAATGTAACTGTACAGTGTGTACAGTGTATACATTGTACACATCTAGATATAAGTTATAACTACACACGCTTAAGTACATACGTACCGGATACAGGTGCTGAGTGAACGTCTCCATGCCTGATCCGGCGGCTTCTATTATCTCGGCCAATAGCGTGAGGGCGAATATCTTCTGGTGCGTCTTACAGCTGGGTCTCTACGGGTACGGGGGCGTCGGTTATCGGGGGGGTGGGGGTGTGAGGGGGCGATATGTAGGGGTGTGGGCCACACATTGCGGGGATAGTGAATTAATAGTTAGAGCGTAGTTAGCATTACGAATCACAATAAATGATGTAGACTTAATGTTGTATCGTTTAGTATGCTCGTAATGCATTCGTTGACATAGTTATATGCGTACATACATATATATATATATATATATACACTGCATTCACTCTTACTTATATTTGTACACACACATGCGTTTACACACACACACACACTCATACATACACACATATATACCATTGTGGGTTCATTCGCACATAAAGTTATGTACAAACCATTAGCTTTATATGCCGGTTCATTGGGAAGAGAAATAATTATATTCACCCTCGCATATATATACATACATATACCCCAACATAATCTCCTGCGCGTATACTCTTATATAAACACAATTCACATACACACACGTAACGCTGCGAACCGTGAGCTTAAGTATCTCTGGCAGTAGGGAAGAGAAGTAGTTACAGAACTCCAGGGGGGAGACTAGTCTAGCTATCGGGGGTATCACTTCCCCCGCGGCCTCCACTATCAACTGACTCTGTTCCGCCATGATCTCAGATTGGTCGGACAGATCCTGATCTTGACAATTCGCCTGTTACACATTGATAATCTTTATTAATACATAAGTATATATATATATATATATATATATATATATATTATATAAATAAAAGATTAATATAAATTTGTATTGTATTTTTATTAGATAATAATAATTATTAAATAATTTTAAATAATATGCCTGTGCTAAAGAGAGAAAAAAATTAAATAATATGTCAATGAAATAACTACAATTATACAATAACATTATTAGCCGCGTTCTACTACTAGTGACATGTATTTATGCTATTTCTTTAGAAGTAATGGAATTAGTGTGTTGGGGCACAATAAATAACTATTTCTCATTATTAATATAGTGACATATATTGAAGGTTGGAAAAATATTATCACTTCAATTTAATCACTCGTAAGGTTATGTATATATATAATTATTTTCTCGCTGCCCCTTCATAATATAAGTACGAATCACATCCCATACACACATATAAATATCATTATCAAATAATGCGTTGTTAACATAATAAATGATTATTATAATGTATACAATATACAGGACACCGATAATAGAAAAGGTTTACGTCTTAAAGTGAAGATCTTTAGAAGTAGGTACATATTAAATAAGAGTCTTTACTATTTATTATAAAGTTATACACAAAAACCTTCTAATGGTAAGGTTACCTTTACAAATATTCATGAATATCTTGTATCTGATGTATATTATATATTCGATTCATAAATTGATATATACATTTAATACAAATGTTTTGTCTAAAAACTGCGGATATTTGCCAGTGTAGCCTCATTTTAATAAATGATTACTATAGTATAATATATATATATATAATTAATAATTATATATAATTATAAGAATTAACTATTAGTATATAATATATACTATATATATTTATTAGGGGCGATGGAACAGGATGAGATGGGGAGGTATGTCCCTCCCACTTAAAATCTAGGGTCACCTCCTATGTATTGGTCCCCCCCCCCTTTTATCACAACATTTATTTTGATTGGTTGGTCGCCCCTACAATGTAGGGCATACATACACACCATCGTTCCAGCGCCCCTATATATAAGTGCTTATTATAGTGCTTATACTGCCTAGTTTCATAAGCATCGTACCCGATATTGTTGCACATTCTTAACGCAGGTGACGATGGAGTCGAGCAGGGCGTCCTCCTTAACGACAGGCATACCCACGCACCCCAACAGCGCGGCGAGCATCTCGAGCCCCTTTATCACTATCGACCGTTCCTGGTCGTCCATTATCATGCGGATGAACTTAGGGATTACTTTCTTCAGCATGTTCGCCAGTACTGGGGTGGAGGGGGGTGTGGTTTTAGGGGTGGTAGTGGTGGGCAAGATAGTAGTGGTGGTAGGGGGTGTGGTTGTAGGGGTGGCAGTGATGGGCGAGATAGTAGTGATAATGTTAAGGGTGGTAGTGGTAGTCAATATAGTAGTGGTAGTGTTAGGGGTGGTAGTGGTGGTCAAGATAATAGTGATAATAGGGGTGGTAGTTGTAGGAGTGGTAGTAGTAGGAGTGGTAGACTACCACTGGTAGTGGGAAAGTGTGTGAATTTATAATGGTGATAATAGTAGTTGTAGTTGTAGTGTTGATATTAGTGTTAGTGGTGCTAGTAGTACAGATGGTAATGCCCATGTAACATTGATAATAAAGGTTATATTTAGTGTTACTATTCGAGGTATTATTATTGATAAAACTAGTGACAGAGAGTATAGTTATGATGATATTGATGTGAGGGTGAGGGTGATAATGGTGTATACGATACATGTTGATATCTACAATATATTATAGTATAGAAATATAGTGTTATCTATACTCATTACCACTATAGCTATATTCTAAACTTATAATTTATTTAATTATTTTTGTACTAGATATATTTTAAATACATATAAAACATGATAATACTGGGATATATATATTTTGTAGGATATAATATTTATGTATTATATGTGAATTTAACAGTTTTTGATTATGATGGACAACGGCCTACTCTTATGTTTCACTTTGTTTACAACTCTTATCTACAATCGAAAGTGAATTTTAAACCGGTCTTAGTGTCTTTGGGAGTTTCTCTGAGCACCTGAGCTAGAGCGCAGCACGTGTTACATACGGCATCCATGGCAGCCAATCGGATCTTCAGAGAAACGTAGTCGAGAAGTTTGAATAGTTCGCGGAACACTTCCTCGGTGTGGGGCATGAATGCAACTCTATGCATGTATGTGTGTGTGTGTATGTGTATGTGAGTGTGTGTGTGTTAGTGTATGAGTGTGTGTGTGTGTGAGTGTATGTGTGTGTGTGAGTGTATGTGTATGTGTATGTATATATGTGTATATATGTATGTGTATATATGTGTGTGTATGTGTGTGTATGTGTGTATGTATATGTGTGAGTGTATGTGTGAGTGTATGTGTGAGTGTATGTGTGTGTGTGTGTGTATGTGTGTATGTGTGAGTGTATGTGTATGTGTATGTGAGGTTGAAAACATAGATGTAAAGCTACTTTAAATGTTTCTTCTATAATCATTAGATCGTATATACGAGATCGAAATATAATATAAATATCTCTACGTATTACACACGTAAGAATAGGGTTACTTCGCAATATCTAGATATGTAATCGAAACATTTATAATGTTACACGTGTTCCGTAGCTACTTCGACTTCGTTACGCTCAGCTCACGCGAATCGGTGTACCCCTATAATAGGCTACTTTACTAACCCCGTGTGTATCGCTAGTTCGCTGATACTGGCACAGGCTTCGGCTTTCTCGTTCAGGTACGAGTTCTCCACGTATATCCTGCACGGGGGAGAGGGGGGGGAGACATACAGTTACTTATTAACTATCAGTGTTACGCGAGTTAGCTATTTATGAACGTTTATGAAATAAACTACATTCGATACAAATATTATTAATTACTAAAATGAAACAAATTAAAATATAGTTTTAACTAATAACAATCTACTAAGGAAAAACTCTTCATATAAATATATGTATATATATTTTTTAATATATTGGTAATACTAATTAAATAATATATATATATATATATGTGTTTATAATAATAATATAACATATATGTTATATACTAATGAAAATAATCATATATTTGCATAAATATACATATCGTAAATAGATATATATATATATATATATATATATATATCGCATTGCTAACTTTGTGAGTATAAATTAAATATTAAATATTATTTTACATAATATCAGTACGAATAATATCGCTGATCTGTTATCGACGTTTCCTATCGCGCTATCTCACGTAACGATACACACGCGCTCGTACTGATTTATTATATACATATACTTAACATGGTGACAGCGGCGGGATTTGTACCGCGCGCAAACAAATCGATATTATTAGTATTGCTAGCGTATTAAACATATAACACTGACCTATCAGACTTATCGATGCAGGCTTCGCTCTCTTCGAACCTGGAATCGAACAAGTGGTACAGACAGCTCTCCTCCTCGGAGTAGTGTAGCTAGCCAATCGGAACGCAGTATTATTATAGCATGTTCGTATCGGTATAGCGTTATTTATTTTTTTGTCGGTAAGAGTAATCTCGCGACTATATTACCCCCCCCCCGATGTGGGTCACCCGCAACCCTACATCGCACCCCACATGCTATGCTAATAGAGCAAGAACACCTCTCATGAATAAATAACATATATTCAATAGCTATTAATAGATAAGGAAGGATGTTGTATATAGTGTAACACTGAGATGTGTAAGGTTGATTCTACTATACAAAACTTTAGGTTTTCAGCTGTTTATTATCTATTAGAATTTTAATAATTCGAGTCCTCCAGTCCTAGTAATGAAATGTCGAGTCGAGTCTGAAATATTCGAGTCCATTACAAAATATATTAAGTCGAGTTCCTATAGTTGATTTTCGAGTAGAGTTGAGTATTTAAAATAATACTCGAACACCAATTTTCAAACTTTACTTAATACATATAAGTAAAATCAATTAATTATATGGAATTATTTAAAAAATAATAATTTTAACTTTGAACTTTGGATTTATAATGTTTTCTATAATTGTAAAGGATTGATTTGGATTTGAAGGCCTCGAAGCCATCAATTTTTAGATTTAAAGGATTTGAAGCCATGGATTTTGGAATTCGAATATTTTTTTTTGATTTGATGGCTAGATTATTAAGATTTGATTGCTTCGAAGCCTTACTAGTATTTAAAATTTGTACATCACTATTATCTATATATTTTTCTAATCTTTTGCGCTCAACACATACAGAAGAATAGCGTAATTTTTCATTCGTAAGTACTCAAAATTAGGACATCTAATTATGGTGATTACACATTGAAAATCAGGGTTCTATATTTGCTCGTTTCATACACAGAAAATTAAGATATACTTCTACGGTATAGTACTTTATCCTTACATTCTTAACATTCTCTTAATACACTAAGATGATTATTTAACAACGGTATCAACAAAGAAAAATACTATACTATTATATTAATCCCTTAGAAAATAATTTACAATTAAAGAAATAATGAAAGCTATAAAGAAAATATAACTAACACTAAATGAATTTTATCTACTCTGTATTAATGTTTTAATCATTTACGAATACTAGTGATCTCGATTAAAGTTATTTCTTGGAGATAAATCTCACGAACGACGATAAGATATATATTAATGTAAATAGTTATATTAAAATAGTAGATTTACACTGCGCACGAAATCACCAAACTAAACGAAAGCACTCCTCACGAAATCACCAAACTAAACGAAAGCACTCCTCACGAGATCACCGGTCACCACCACCACCGCTAACCATGATGCCTTCATCCGAGGTGATCGAGTCTAGCATGTGTTTCACGCAGATAGCTAGAGACGGCAGCATCTCGACGTTCAGCAGGCTGGAGATGGCACTGAATAGCCGGAATCTGTCGGTAGGAGGTTATTGTTATCGTTATTGTTATTGTTATTGTTATGTGGTCCTTTCATTCCATCCAGGAACTTAGATGAATTTTTCACTAAAAATATCAACTAAAGAAACTTAAATCCACTAAAGCTATGTGGTAACTCGTTATAAATAAATATAACAATAACTATACGCTTATTGATTATATATATATATTGTTGTTATTTTTATTTGGTGTAGTACTTTAATCCCGTCCAGGAACTTACCTGAAGTTTTCACTTATAACCATATATGGCTCTAATGTCCCTTCGAAGCCGCTCTCATGTTAAGGCATCCGTGGTTTTAACGAGAGCTGATCATTTATTTATACACACTTACTTTTCGATGACCCATCCCACAGTCCCACAGTCCCACATGAGTTTACATGTATAAGCATACAGGTGGGACTGTGGTACTGAGCTAGGTTACGAATAACCCACCTCCACTAGGCATACTAACACTTCGCGTCTCAGATCTGGGTCAGAGTTATTGTCGATGAGGTTCAGACCGAGGAAGATGAACTCGTTAGCGAACGGCAGGTAGTGAGCCTTCTTCACGCTATGCGCCAGCGTCGTTAGTGTGCCTGTGGTGGGTGGTGGTGGTGGTTTAGAGGTGGCGATGGTGGTGGTGGTGGGGTTAGAGGTGGTGGGGTGGTGGTGGTGGGGTTAGAGGTGCTGGCGGTGGTGGGGTTAGGGTTAGAGGTGGCAGTGGTGGTGGTGTTAGGGTTAGAGGTCACTGTATTAGTATTGGGTATCGTAAAGTTTAATTAACATAATTATTTAAGTCTGCAATTTAATTCCATATGTATATATGTGGATATATATATATATATATACATGTATATATATATTAGCAAGCTCGACCTGGTAAGGTATGGTATATATATATATAATTATATATTTAATCAATGTTCAAACGTAATGTTTCGAGTTGAATTCGTAATTCGAGTTCTATCTTCGTTGGTACGAGGTGAACTTTCAACTCCGTGATTATCTGAGGGAAATACGAGAACAGTGATCCTTTGACGGCTTTAGCTAAACAATGTACGTTAGTGCGTTAAACTCGTGCTGGATAATGATCATATAATAAAGCTATAACATATATAGTGTAGTTTACTATATAGTATATAGTATGGTATAGTATATAACATTAGAGTATATATATATATATATATATATTAATTTTTAAATTATCTTTAGGATAATATTTAATATATGAAATTTAGAAAGTGAATTTGAATTCACAGTTATTACTTAACTAGTGTAATCGTAGGTTATACAGTGAATGATATATTTAATGTTTAGGCCAAAACGTATAATATGTAATGATTAACTATCTCATGAATATAAACTAATACCTATTCATTATAGTTATATGATTAAACAAAGACAATCGTTATATAACATTAGACAGTACTAAAAGTATAACTAAGTTCATCTAAGTACTTAGTTCATTACTTTCTTACATAATTATTTACTTATACATATATTTACCTATATTAGTATAGGTTATTCCACTACATTTAACATTTATTACTATAATTTCTATATTTTATACTTTTAGTACTGTCTAATTACTAATTACTAATTAGTACATTAATGAACAAGCAATCAAGAGTGTATTGAACGCGAGTAGTCAAGGAATGTGTGGAATGTTCGGGTACAAACCGACGGCCCCGATAGCGCTGATCACCAGCTCTTTAGCGTGAATGTTTCCATCTGACTTCAACGAGCTCATCAGGTAATGCATTACACTGGCCAGGTATTTCTCCATGTCCTTACCTGGTGTAGGCATTGCGGTGTCACGTTATTACACGCGCGTATGTACGCACAAATATAGCCCTATATCGGACCCCGCTTTATAGCAAGATAAAATATATATATATAATAATAATAAATGTATATTATAGTATTATATTACAAGAAATGAATAAAAAAAAATTTAGCTTTATTTATGATTCAAAATTCAAAATTTATTGATAAATTTTCAAATATATATGATTTATGCGCGAAATATATATAGGGAAAAGTATTATTTTTTTTAGATTTAAAAAAATCCATATTTTAAAGTCATTCTTGCACACATTAAATGACCATATTTTAAAATAAAATTTGTTTGCAAATTCATCCTGAGATTATATAGATCAAAATATGAACTAATAACATGACATGAAGATGATCGACCCATCTTACCGTACACTATACAGCGTATACGCATGTCTACGTATGTACCCCAATACTGAGATGTGTACAGCATTGTACACGTACCCATAGTTTTGCAGAGAACTTCGATAGCGTAGTAGGTCTTGTTGATACTGCGCAGGTCTTCGTCGCTGTCGTGTTTAGCCGTGCTGAAGTAGTTGAACAGCACGGGGAACAGTTCATCGGAGTAGTTGTTTATCTCCGGCTGTATTAGGGGGGCATGGTTATGTAAGGGGCGTGTCTATATAAGGAGCGTGGTTATGTAAGGGTATTTAAGGGGTGTGGTTATATAGTGTGCGTAGTTATGTAACGGGTGCGGAGTTTTAAATGATAATAATTTTCATATGTTTTGTTGCGTGATTTTTATACTTTCGTAATTCGATCAGCTTCACGCTTAAGTCAGTCATGTTTTACTCATTATTAGAGAGATGTAATCAGCTCTCCCTGATGTAATGCAGCTAAAATAACTTGACTATAGTCATTATTAGGGGCGCTGGAACGATTTTGTATGTAGGGGGGACCAACCAATCAAAATAAATGTTGTGGTAAAAGTGGGGGGGGGATCAATACATAGGAGGTCTCCCTAGATTTTAAACTGGGGGGACATATCCCCCCGTCCCCCCTTGTTGCAGCGCCCCTACTCGTTATAACCCGATAACGTGACATATGATTTAGGAGCAACGTTTAGCTTGTTAGTTAGCGTGTGCGAGTTGTTATGTCATGCATCGGTTGTGATGTAACGTAGCAGTGATCATGTAACAGGCGATACGTTATCGCGGTTCAAAATAATTATCAATACGTTTTAGATATAACTCACTCGATATTGTATAATCTCAATCCGAGCGGTATAGTTTCACTTAATGGAATCATTAATTAAAGGTTTAATTTAAGTTCTAGCTTATACGCTGATATACGTCGATATATCGACTAATATTATCATTTACATTCGTAATTATAAGTAATGCTAATATAATACACACCCTCACACACACATCCACACACAAACACACACACACATACACATGTGCACACAAACACACATACACTCACACACTCACACACACATCCTCACGCGCACATACAAACACACGTATTCAATTCATCGCCGCACACAAACCGTGAGATGTTCGTAGAACTGGCCGATGGTGAAGATAGCCATGTTCCTGACGCAGGTCCTCGAGTCTCGCATGCCCGCGTACACGTAACGTAACAGCTTCTCCAAATACCTGTGGGGCAGGGGTACGGTATGTGTTAGGTATGTGTTAGGTATGCGTTAGGTATGTGTTAGGTATGTGTTAGGTATGTGTTAGGTATGCGTTAGGTATGTGTTAGGTATGTGTTAGGTATGTGTTAGGTATGCGTTAGGTATGTGTTAGGTATGTCAAATATATAAAATAATTCTTATAGATCTAATTATATTTTACGACGTACCTAAAAGATTTGTGTTCATAGTAAAGTGTTACACAGTTATAAACTTTGACCTAGCAACGTACATTTTCACCCTAAATGCACGTAATATCGATGACCCTGTTATCTCGGAGTTAAGGGTGACAGCTGTCGTTGGGGTTTACCGTGTTAATTCTAGCTCTAGCTGAAATGCTAAGGATACTAAACTTATAAAGATAACGAAGTAATTTGGAGCGTCGTGGGCTCGTGTATTACTTCGATGTTTGTGAAATGGGACATCGTAATCGCCGTCATTTCCTTATAACCAGTAACACAATAAACTTTTGATCTATCTATCTATCTACATAAACTAGTTTATCCGCATGCTTTATCCACTCGCACTGCGTACATATACGCGTACGAACGAACGAGTGGACATAGTTTACCGAGTTCGGAAAGTACGATTTAGAAAATATAATTTCTGCTCGAAGGAGAGTACCAGAGATTATCTCGTAATCTATACTCGCGGAGAGGGTACCCTCCACTAAATGTACGACGTCGATGTTAGAATCGCGACGGATTGGCGCTAACTTGATTTATAAAAATACAGTTTTTATGAAATTAGGAGTTGCGCTTATTTATTAGACGATGTTAGTATTTATTAGACGAAGGTTAAAATAAATAGTTTTTAATAATAACTCAATAAATGTATTATTATTATTTCAAATCTATAAACATATAGTACTAGTTTATATGTTTTGTTTATATATATTATATATTTATTTGCTATTTTTATCTTTTTTTATATATAACCAATAACACAATAAATTGTTGATCTATATAAACTAGTTTATCATGTCGTACATATACACTATATACTAGTGATTCAAATGAAATTGACTTTGTGGTTTCGAAACATCCGAAACCTTCTTTATGTTGGTTTAGAAACAAATTAAATCGAATAAATTTGTTTTCGAAACAAATGAAACCGGATAAAGTTGGTTTCGAAACATAAAATATGGTCGTTATAAAATCAATATTACAATAAAATTATATACAGATAATAGATACCAGTAAGATATGATGGAACTAGACAGTACGGTTGTAGATCTATTAGTGATTTAAATTTTGCCCATTTTTCATTATCACGAGACAATAAAATCCTACAATTTATTATCTCAAGACAATCAAATCCTAAATTTCAGTATCTCGAGAGTCTCGAGATAATGAAAGTTTTTTTACCGTATTTACCGGGTAAACCCGAAAAATTAACTTGTTGTCATGTAAAATCTTTCGACGCTTTTTGAAATATTAAAAAAAAAAATTAAATTAAAAATTTTTTTTTTTTAATATTTTTAAAAAATTAAAAAAAAAATTATTAATATAAATGGAAAGCTAATTAATTCTATAATATACGTCATATTGTAGTTTTTTTTAAGTTGTATTAAAACATAAGTTATGATCACAAATGTATATATTTTAATATTTATGAAATATTTAAATACTTATTTTCCAAATTACAGTACGTTGTGCTAGAATGTGATATTATGATATGATTTAACTTAACAATAAGGTGTTTTAGTATAGTTTGCAGTCCAATATTTATTCATGAATTATTAATATGAAAATAATTTCATAATATAATATTATAATATTAAAAATAAAGTATATATTAATAACTAAAAATGTATAATATATAATTGATTATATCATTTAATATCTACTAAGTTATATTCCTTATTTAATTACAAGTGATTAGAACAATTATTTGCTGCACATAAATACCTTAATAATGATATTTTATTATATTAACAATAAACATTATTATAATGTATTGAACAATATCTTAATTACATATATCTGGGTTTTTATTCATGTGATCACCAATTACAATCGAATAGTCTAAATTATTCATATTTAAAAAATAATAATAACACAAGTAATGGTAGAAAAATATAAACACTAATAATATGATACATTTCAATACATTTTATTAAATAATTTAAATCCTTAAATCCTTAGCTCAATAGAGTTTTAGTCCGACTCGACTCGAAAAACTTTACTCGAAAAACTCGACTCGAAAAACTCGACTCGTTTGAATCACTAATATATACCCTATAGACTATAAGGGGGCGTAGTACCTGTGTTTCATGTAGACGGCGCAACCCTCGCAGCTGACCGCGAGTGCCATGAATGCCCCCTGGCGGACGTGTTCGTTTGTGTTCACCATAGCGGGCTCCACGAACTTCATCTGAGAGGCGGTCGGTGGGTGGATGGGTGAGCAGCGTTAGCGCGAGTGGCGGTAGGCGTGATAGTTAGGGTCGGCTAAGTGACCAATCGATGAGCAGCGAGTTAGTGCGCGTTACAGAATGTAGGATGTATATTATACACTGTACAATGTACATTATACAATGTATAATGTAGGGTGGTCAGAGTAACAGGTAATGATAGAGTTAAAGAAGTGTTGGTATCGGATCACAGCAAACTGTAAGTGTAGATTGAGAAAGTGACCAATCGGTGAGTAGCGGTGCATGGGAGTGATGGTAACTGTGCGGGTTAGGGCACGGTTAATCGATGAGTGATAAGGAGCGACCAATAGGAAAGCGTTAGGGTGACCAATCAGTATGCAGCATTAGGGCATGAATAAGTGGGGTGAATAAATGGTTGGTATTGTAGTGTATACTGTACAGGAAATCCGTGAGCATAAGGTCGAGGGTAGGGCTATCTTTAGAAAGTGATATTAACCAAGAGAGATCGAGAACAATTATAGCAATACATGTCAATCTATATGAATATTCACTACGTGGTGAAATAATTCAACATTTTCAGACAAGCGTGGAAGATGAAAACTAATATCACGAATCTTAAACATGACAAACATAGAGTAAACGGGTATACAAATAAAATACCCGATCACGTGACAGCATTACATTTATTTATAGATTTTATAGAAGAAAAATATATAATATGATACGCGGTGAATATTGAAATCGATGCCGTCACGCGTGAATGATTTCAACATTATATCACATATCACGTACGACGGCCTAATGAAAACTCGTTTTACGATACGTGCATCACTAACCAAAGGTACTATGAACAGTTCAGCCTGCACGTGTAATGCCATCACATCTATTACCTGTCGGACATGGTGTCATCGATAAATAGAGGTAAAATATAACAATCAATATCAAGTATATTCTATGATATATATATATATATATATATATATATTATAAACTTTATTATATACTATGTTTGTGTCTATATTTATATATTACACAATATTATAATCTGTAGAAATAATTAAATAAGGATTAAATAGAGATGCTGCTAAAATACGTGAACTATTTCTTATAAGGTAATTTTTACTAATTTGAAGATTTTCACGCTTTTAACAATAATAGGTGATAGTATGGTAAACAAATATAACTTAATACCACAATGAATATAATGCGTTCACCTATATTTACGAAATATCCGTAGTATACATTCTTTAAAGAGATGTCGCACTACAAATATTTAAATTTGTGAGTTTTTCTAATTATTTTTTAGAATTCAGATTCAGTTATATTTATATTTTATGAAATTTACAAATAAAATTATACTTAATCATTACTCTAAAGAGATATTATTTATTAGTAAAAATACATTTTTAAATACAAAATAATTAACCGTTTATTAACTGGATATAATTTTTATATTTTTATATAATTTTAATATATATATTTATATTTATGTAATAAAATTAAATAAATCTCTTTATTTCTACAATCTATTATATTATGAAATAAATATTATTATAAAAATAAATATATTATTAGAAATAATGCATTTATTTTATAATTCATTTATCTCAGAATAATTATTGTCTCGTACTCACTAGTATTTAACTGTTATCAGAGAAATCACAGTTTATGAGATATATCATATTTGTTTTGATATTAAAAGAATATGGATATGGATTTCTAATATGGATATGTAGCTATATATAACGATTATGTATGCATATTTTGATACATTTTTAGAATAAATCAAAACTAATAATAAAATACACATTTCATATAATAATATTATATTTTATGAATATATATCCTTTATTTTTATAGGTTTATATTTCTAGTTTACACGGGTTTACATAGGAAAAAAAATGTTGTAAATATTCAAAAAATTGTAGCACCGGATATATGTACAGTAGTACAATGTATTTCCTATCTATTAACATGTAAATACGTGAAATTTCCGTCGAGTTCGACATCCCTTAAAGATGATGTGGTACATTTCAGTGGAGGTGAATATGATAGACTATTAATGAAAGGTAAATGCTAGAAATGCTTTACTGCCGTATACTACAAAGATTATACTAAGGAATTTACTTCAGGAATTTACTTTACTGATAGGATATATGTTATATATATATATATATTATAATATAGAGTATTAGCTAAAGTACCGTACAATCTAGAGCTACAAAGACTATACTACAATGCATATACTACAAAGACTATACTACAGAGTGGTACCGTGGATGCAAAGATGGGCGCGGTAAGGAACTCGTCGTAGTCCCTACACAGGGAGTTCTTGTGAGGTGCTTCACACAGGATAGGGAACAGCATCGATAGCATGGGTTCCACTAGGTTCAGTTTAGGTATAGCCTGAGGGAGGGGGTAGGGTGGAGGTTAGGGGGTTAGGGGATGAGGTTAGGGGGTAGGGAATAGCATCGATAGCATGGGTTCCACTAGGTTCAGTTTAGGTATAGCCTGGTGGAGGGGGTAGGGTGGAGGTTAGGGGGGTTAGGGGATGAGGTTAGGGGGTAGGGAATAGCATCGATAGTATGGGTTCCACTAGGTTCAGTTTAGGTATAGCCTGAGGGAAGGGGTAGGGTGGAGGTTAAGATAGAGCTTGATGGGGTTAGGGTGCAGTTTAGGGTAGAGGTTGAGGGGGTTAGGGTAAGGGTTGAGTGGGGTTAAAGATGAATATTAAGAATTCACTTTCGTGTTGTAAAGGTGAATTGTGTTTGGTTCAGGGATTATCGGGGTTAATGTAAAATAAAGTGGAGGTGTATGTTAGCACGTCGGTAGGGAGGGCTGCCGATCGCGGATCGCTAACGGTTTTCTTGAGTCTGATAAGCCAGCTGACGAAGGAAAGAGCCTTGATACGAACACCGTTACCTAGAGTATCCGTAGAGGCGATCTAACAACGCAGGAGAGAGTGGTGTTAGGAGGGCATTCGGGTAGGTTGTCTAGGTAGGTTATATAGGTAGGTTGTCTAGGTAGGTTGTCTAGGTATGCTATATAGGTAGGTTATCCTACATCGCAGGTGTGTACCGATACACGATTAATAACGATCGATCGTTTAGTATGATTTAATATATAAGTATAACTCATGAAATATTTACATATATATATATATATGTGTGTATAAGTATACAAATTTAAATAATATCCAGGTATACTATGAGGTATATTATTTGTATGTATGCAAACACATTAACATGTTTATTATAATACTATATATCGAATCAGTAATAACCTATATATAAAAATCATAATAATGTATTAGAACATATTTTGCGTTCTATTTTCGTTTGTCGTTTATATTGTGAAGTTATTTATAAAGAGTTGGTGATAAAGTTACGATATAGTACACTAGTGACATAGTTATGATATGTAGGGTATGTATCTAGTAGGACATGAGTAGGACATTAGTACCAGCGGGGTAACACTACGAACCCTCAAACAGAACTCTATGATAGTTTTCAGATGCGGTACGATGATCGAGATGTCGTGTTCCACTATTTCGTCTAGAATCTCCATCGCTTCCAGAGCCTTCTCCTGTACGAGGGAGTGTAGTGTTAATAGTGATAGTAATAGTTAATAGTGTAGTGTATATAGGTCATGCGTTTATTATCATTAGTGTTTGTAACTAATTCATCTCGCTTACATCGTGATTAAATAATTTAAAGTTTGAAACAAAAGTATCTTTATTTGAAATTAAACCGTTTGATATAGTATAAAACTTTTATATACATAAGATAATGTAAACGATATACAGACGATGTAATAGAGATCATTGAATGAAATAAATAATAAACGTCGATAATATAGTGTATTTCTATATAGGAAGATAAACATACATGTATGAAACTTTAACTACTAGTGTGTGTTATATAAAATCACTTCTAATTATTATTTAAGACCTATTTTATTGGTGCGGATGGGGCTCGAACCCGCGCCCTACTACTCGTGTGTCCGGCCCCTTAGTTATATACACGCGTTAAGTTAACTCTAAGTTCTAACCTCGTCGACTTCTACCAGCCAACTTAAAACTCGCAGAATTTGGGGGATGAGCGTTCGGAACGGATTCTACAACACAAAGAACGCATTGACGTCGTGTGTGAATAGTGTTATAATTGTGAGATATGTATATATAGTGTCTGTAAGTGTGTTGGTGTATATAGTATTGTATGTATGTATGTGTATATATGTATGTGTGGGTGTATGTGTGTGTGTGTGTTTGTGTGTATAAATACTTATATAATATTACTTACGGCTTCACAATAATCCACTAAAGAAGTGATTTCAGTCAAAGTTCTGTAAATAATAATATCGTTAATAACTATAATTCATTCATACCTTCTATATATTTATATATTATCAATAATAAGGAAACTTGAAGTATTTTACTATTTAAAATATACTTCGAAAATATAACTTCGTTCTCGTACACACTAGGGGCGCTGCAACAGGGGGTGACGGGGGGATATGCCCCCCACTTTAAAATCAAGGGGGACCTCCTATGTATTGGTCCCCCCCCACTATTACCACAACATTTATTTGATCGGTTGGTCCCCCCTACATACACACCATCGTTCCAGCGCCCCTAACACACACGCACACACTCCTTAACACTAGTGAGTTCGCTACTAACTGAAGAGTATGGAACGGTACCATGTAGCACTGCGTGTCCTTGAGGGTCGTCTGGCAGAGGTCGAATATAGACGTGAAGTAGGGCACCAGACGCTGCGTCGTTACCGATGCCACGCTGCTCAACACGAACATTCCCAACTGTTACGTAATGAGGGTAATGGGCGTAATCGATTTGCGGAAATGTGGGTAAGTAAAATAAACCATTTTAATATGAAAATATATTAATATATCTATTATATATCTATTATATTATATTAATATCAGATATACCATTTTAATATGAAAATATATTAATATATCTATTATATATCTATTATATTATATTATTATCATATTTAGGTTTTTACGCTAGGGTAATTATAGAAGTAGAGATTATTGAGATAATTACCCTTAATTACCTTATTATTATATTATATAAACAAAGAAAAAAGAAGATAATAATGATAAAAAAAGATAATGATTTATTCCATTTGTGATTTAGAGAAAATATGACGATAATACATGGATAATGAATGTTATATTGCTATAAGATTAATATATATGTAGATTTTCGTGATAATATTAAATTTAAAGAAGATATTATCGCGAAAAAGTGAAGAAATTATCGCGATATTATCTCAAACTGGTTTAATGGAAAGGAAACGGGAAGTGGCAGCAGTTTTAAGCTGCAGTTTTAAATAGTTATGGGTTGCCGGCCATCCAATTGGATCGATATGTTTAAATAAACACTGATCTGATTGGACGAGCCTGCCCGGTGTACAAACCTCCCTGTGTTCGGCCATAGTGCTGTGCGTGTACCTCTGTATGAAGTCGAACAGCTCCGGCCACTTGCCTGTGGTCAGCTCATGTTTAGCGATGACCGCTATCAGCTGGACCAGAGCTTTACGTACCGACACCCTGTAGGGGTAGTGCGCGGGGTGAGAGTGGGGCTGAGAATGGGGCGAGAGTGGGGCTGAGAGTGGGGGGGCGCGTACAGGTGCAATATGTATGGTGTTATATATTGTTTAGCTGCTTCGAAGGGATATTAGAGCAATATATAAGTTCCTGGATGGGATGAAAGAATTCCACTAACATAACAATAATAATAACAATAACAATAGAGATATTATATATAATTACCTGATAGGGCTCGGGTCTCCAATTTCACAATTAAAAGCTCCACTATAACTAAAATCAATATTATTAAAATTAAATAAACACGACTTAAAATATAAGTGTTATATTGGTGACTTAGTGTGTACACATCTACAGATATAGGTGACGCTACTAACTCTGGTTCTTGAGTCAGCACTTGCAGGATGTTAGCTCGGATACTGAGGGGTTACGTAGCTTAATTAGTTAGTTAACTAATTATGTAGTTAGTTAACTAATTATGTAGTTAGTTAACTAATTATGTAGTTAGTTCATTAATTATGTAGTTAGTTAACTTATTATGTAGTTAATTAGTTATTTAGTTTTTTTAATAGTTATTTATCTAATTAGTTAGTCAAATAAGTATACACGGAAAAGAACTTTAGTTCCTTTCATATTTAGTTATGTAGTTAATTAGTTAATTATTTATTTAGTTGATCAATTTATTAATAATGTAATTAGTAGTATTTACGTTATTAAATGAATACAAATTAGAATATATATTCTATATGTCATTAATATTATAAAAATGTTAGATTCTATATTATATATATATATATATATATATATATATATATATATATATATATATATGTATGATTATTTAAAAAAATGTGTGTAATTAGTAATTACTAATTACCATAGAGCTAGATACACATTTTATCTCTAGCTATATGGTAATTACAAATATACTGCATAATATGCATCGCATATAGTAGTATACATATTATTATAGTAAACAGTAAGTACTATTAAATACTATTAACTTAATAGTATTAAGTATAATCAGTATAGTAATATATATATAGTAATATACTATAATAAATGATAGTAAATGAGATTGACAATTACTGACAAAAAGACATTATCTAATAGATCTCCTCTATTTCCATATATGGTATATAGATACATTGACATGTTATAATTGGGCACCTAATTATAAAGTGTCTGACTATTACAGGTAACACTAATTTGCATAATGGCTATTGTTATTATTATGGATATCACATTGCTTCGGGCCAAAGTACAACATATATTAGATAATTTCGAAATAAACTATATATAGTTACATTGTAGCACTTTAATGAAGTAACGAAAATCACGACAATAATTTAAAAATGGCCTATTACCCTTATCATATTGTTATATAAGTCTAAACCACGTTTTAAATAAACAAATAATAATATGTGCTGTACCTTGGTCCCGATTAAGCCGTCGCATACACGAGGGTATTTAGTAGTGACGATGACGTCATAACAAGATTACGATATATCGCTCACACACACCCATACCACAGAGCTAGAGAGAAATTCTAACATGTTTTCTCTCTAGCTCTATGCATCGATATAAAGAAAGTGTAAAGAAACTTTCTTTATATCGATGACACACACATGCACAATGTACGTCGCACATACACACATATACACAAACACACCCACAAACACACACGCCGATTTCTACTGGTATACGTCCACTCATACATACGCAACGACACGCCCCTCTATGACGTAATAGTACTGACCTGATGGCGGCGTCCACGTGTAACGTCTGCCACTCTTTGATGTTCTGTATCTTCTTACGTAATATGATGGCGGAATACTGCCGCACCTGTGTGCGTGTGTGCGGAGGTGTGGTGATGATTGTGCACCGCCCACCATAGGGGGAGTGGTGTGGTAGTAGTAGAGGTAGCGGAAAGTAACCGAATACGGACAGTGCCCGAATACGGACACTCTCGGTATCTCAGAAACCATAAATCCTACAAAAAAATGTTTAATGACAAATATTCATATTTATATAAATAGTCTAAAAAAATATTTTTTAATCATTAAAAATAATTCTGATATATCCAATAAAGTAATTTTTTTTACGTTTTTAAATTTATGAAAAAAAATTTTAATCTAAAACCTTCTCAAGAATATATAAATGTATAAATATAAAATATAACGCTATATTATTAAAAATTAAAGCATTCTAAAAATTATATATATATAATTTCTATATTTATTATCAAATATTCATTAAGATATATATTATATATCTTATATATAAGCATATATCTAGAGGTCATATAGGTTCTATAGACTTATAAACTACGTACTATAAACTTATAAGTTTCTAATACGGAAACTCTACATTTCTTAAATACGGAGACCCTATAACCAATCAGCGTACAGCGTATGAACAATTCTGATTTTCATAAAAATCGCGTGCGTTATAATATTAATACAATCAATAAAGCTAATTCTACATTTTTGATTATTTAGATACTTAAATTGTATTATTAATAAAATAATAATACAAATAAATAAATTATTAACTAATTAAATTAGAAAATATTTTTCATAAAATTAATTATAAATAATGTAATTGTAAATTGTCTGATTGATTTATCAATAATATATAGTTTATCTAGTGATATATGGGTACCGAATACGGACACCCCCGTTATCTATGGAATTAAAAGATTAAATAAAAGTTTAAAATCACAATAATATCTATAATCATATATTATTAATATATTGTAATTGTTGAATAAAAATAATGTGTAATAAAAAGTTAAGACTATTTATTGTTAAAGTGTCCGTATTAGTTTACTTTCCCCTATGCGTGTATGGTGGTGTGTATATCGGAACAATGCCGCACCTGTGTGCGACGCACAGTGTGCGTGTATTGATATTGGTAGTAGTGTTAGGTGTTAGGCGTTATGTGTTTGTGTGTGTGTGTGTAAAGTGTGAGGTATTTATATGTGACGGATTATATAGCTGAATACTGCCTACCTGTAAAGTTAGAGGATGAGGTGGTTGTCGTGGTGGTGGTGTATGCTACAACGTATACTATAGTATATGTATACTTATATACTATACTACTTTTTACAGTAGTACTAGGGAGTACTACGTACTCGGTACGTAGTATACTTGTAGTACTCTCTCGTAGTGCGTAGTATACTGTATAATATACAGTATACTGTATACTACAGTTACTATAGTAACATATATTAATTAAATGTTACTAGTATTAATAGCACTACGTTGTACAGTGTACATTATACATTGTACGCAGTATTCGTGTATTAATCATAGGCATAAAGAAAGTTCTAAAGTTCCAAAGAATGTTCTTTATATCAATACGTAAGTGTACGTAATAGATATATGTTACTGATGAAGTATACTACAATATAGTGTTTGTTGTGTGGTGTGATGTGGTGTGTTGTGGTGGTGTGTTGTGGTGTGTTGTGGTGGTGTAGTGTGGTATGTGTGTTGTGATATACACAGGTGTAGGTTACCTATATATCGTTTTTATATATTAACTATTGTAGTATCTAGTAGATATCTACAAATATATTATTTAATATTTATTTTTATATCTCTGTATACATAATACCTATAGATATAAGTACATAATAAGTACATAATAAGTACAATTTCATCACACTATATATATATATATACAGTAAAACCTCTCTATAAGAAACCTTTTTATAAGAAAAACCTCTTTATAAGAACATTTTTCACACATTTGGTTGGAATTCAACCTTTTCCACATTAAAAAACCTCTTTATAAGAAAATCTTATAAGAAAAATATAAGAAAAACCTCTCTATAAGAAACTTATTGTATACAAAATATAAAAATAATTATATATAAATAGAAGTATTGTATATTGATAACATTATAGAAATTAATTATTATATAAGATATTTTTTTTATTACAAATATTTTATATTACATAAATAGCTCGAAATAAATTAAAATAATTAATAATTGTTATTGTATATCTATATATTTATTAAAATGTATTAAAAGTAATTAATAAATGTTATTATATCCTTAATGTATTGTTAATACAATTTATTATGTTAAATAATAGATTATTATAATATTCATTAAATTATATTCATCAATGATGATTCATAATTTATAATTTCTAATGTAATAAATTAATCTAATAAAATGTCATTATATATTAACATGTCTAAGTGCAAACAATACAGTATACATTACATATAAATAAATATACTATATATATATAACCTATAGTTTATATAATGCATTTTCAATTATAAATTAATTCTTAAAATCATTGGAAAAGTAAAAACCTCTTTATAAGAAAACCTCTCTATAAGAAAAAAAGTACTGAAAAAAAATAGTTTCTTATAGAGAGGTTTTACTGTATATATATATATATATATATATATATATATATATATAAATAGATAGATAATGAGGAACATAGGAATGTTCTTCCTAATGTGTGTTATATTTCTGTGGAAACATACTGTGTAAAGAAAATGTGTTGTTAGGCAGCAAGTAACATGCAAACAATGGGTATTGTTTATGTAGCTATAGATATCGAATACATTATTTACAATACATATTGTGATTATAATTATATATAATTATAATTACAATATGTATTGTAAATAATTTATTCGATATTGTATTCAATTTCAAATAAATATATATGTGCAGAATACAAAATTCATCTAAAATAATAATTTAATATCCGAGTATTTGTAATTTTAAATTACCGCCCAGTATGCATGAATACTATTAGTTAACTCATATGTGAGTGTGTGTGTGTTTGTGTGTGTTTGTGTGTGACCTACCTGAAGATTTCGAGAAGTCACCAGCACAGAACAAAGGGATGCGATAGCCCCATTCTCCAGTAGTAGTGATTTCATCTTGTTTGACGCCTTCGAAGTGCATAATCATACATCAATATATAATATATATATATATATATATATGCGTGTGTGTGTATGTGTGTATATATTAATAGATAAGCATATATGCGTATATATATAACTATGGGTACGATCATACCTATATATATATATATATATGTGTATGATCGTATAGATATTATACCTATAGGTATAACATAAAGATACAATTATGATATGAATAATTAAGTTATATAGGTAACTTATATATATATATATAATGCGCTGATAACTATATTATGAGCTACACAAATACGTGCAAACAATGACGTAATTGTACACCTCGGTGTGACCTACGGCGTAGGTCCTACGCTCATGGTTAGCTAACGTTAGTGATGGTCGCATTGTCCGGCACCAGAAGATGTTCTATCAGCTTCTCTATTTGCGTGGCGGCCATGTTTGTTATCCACGAGTAGTGACGTAATACAATAGGTCGATATGGCGAGATGTGAGATGAGCGACGAAACTCAAAATTTTACAGAATTTACGGTTTTAAATTTACACGAATTCTCGTAGTCAAGGCGATATAAATAAATATCCGGTTTCTAATATGAATTTTAATATTTAGATGAATTATACGAAAACGAAATTTCTATAATCGTTGACATACCAGCGAATATTTATAATATGCATAGGATAATTATCCTATAGAATATAGTATAATATATATATATATATATATATATATATATATATATATATTATATATATATAGTAGAATATATACTTATTATTATATTAAAAAGTATACGTGTATATAATACCTACTTATATCTATATTTAGATATCTACTGGTTCACGATATAACTATTTGGTTTAACCAAATACAGTGGCAGATGTATAAAAATTAGGGGAGGGGAGGGAGTAGTGACCGATAATTAATATGTCTCAGAAGATGTCTAATATATCGATAAATACATAATTGTAGGCTATTATTTTTTTGAATAAGCTAGAAATCATATAGTTCTAGAATACTGTGATTTCACTTTTATATATAAAGTGTTTAACCTAATAATATAAACATTTTATTAGGCATTAAAAAAGCACTAAAATAAGGCAAGGCCGTAGTAGTGGCCGCTAGTACCAGAAAATGCTATAGGTGTCTTGTAATGTATTCGATTTATATTTTTTTAATTATGTAATATTAAATAATTATATTTATGATGCATACGTACCTTATTTGATTCAATGATTTAATTATATATACACATACTCTTACATATAAATAGGCATAAATATATATAATCATGTTTTTTGTCAAAATTTGACAAACAAATTATTATATAATAAATTAGAGTAATTTATTAATTATTAAAAAAAAAATGTGTACTATATATTATAGATATTTTGATTATCTAAATATTGTATATAGAACTTTTTATCCTATCAATCACCGTTTAAGCGTTAATTAAAACGACCACTACTACCTCATCGGCCACTATCCCCTTCCCTCCCCTAAAGTATATTTTACTAATAGAAAATATTTTGCGAATCCTTCGGGAATTATTTGCTAATAGTAACATACCACATTATTGATATTGTTCTTATATATTATACCTATTATATATGCGTCTATCTATACACCTATTCGTTATAACTATAATGTTACAATTATAGTATTATATTATTCTGAATCTACTTCCTGCTAAAGCTCCACTAAATCTGTTTATCCATTTATCAATACGCACTATAGTATACTTACTGAATAACTCGACTGGATCACTCTATAGAGTATACTATAGTATACATGTTGTATACAACATCTCATCAATAATATCGTATGTGGCTACTAGTGATGTAAATGATGCCAGTGAAATCTAAAGCATGATGCAGTCTCAGTCTGAGTTACCTAAAGTCTCAACTTGGCTCGGGCTCGTTTTGTTAGAGTCTTAGCTCGGCTCGGGCTCGCTTGGCTAGAGTCTCGGTTCGGGCTTGTTTTTTTTCCGAAAATGAAAGTCTCGGCTCGGCATCAATAACCAAAAGTCTCGGCTCGGCATCAAAAAGCTCGGTATTATTTACACCACTAGATGAAATTTACATTATTATTCACTGAATCGCGAAGTTGGCGCAGATTATTTTTTTAAATTGATGTAAATGTGAAATATATAAAAATTAGTAATAAAATGTAATTTCAAAAAATCATCATTTCGACTCGGTAATGTTTTGTAAAAGTCTCAACTCGGCTCGGGCTCGTTTGACTAGAGTATCTGTTCCGCTCGGGCTCGTTTGGCTAGAGTCTCGGCTCGGGCTCGTTTTTTTTTTCAGAAAATGAAAGTCTCGGCTCGGCATCAAAAACCAATAGTCTCGGCTCGGCATCAAAAGCTCGTCATCATTTATATCCCTAGTGGCTACCCTTCTCCCTCAGGTGTAAATTACGTGTGCTCTCTATAATCCATAAATCAATATATTATTTCGGGGGTTAGCACTAGGGTTAACCCTAGCGCAGGTCCCACTCTATGAAATTCCCTCCACCATACAACCCGTTTTAATAGACCACACAACATATATGACCCCCCCATTTTTAATCACCCTGCGATGCCCCTATAGGGGCGACATATATATGTAATACACGTGAAATAATTTTATTAAAATAACTAAATTAATATGCTATTAAAAATGTATATTTCATTTAGTTTTACAAAAAACTTTCTTGGAATATCCTTGTTTTTATTATCTTCTTATTATAATAATACACTTATATTTGCTAATATTTATGATTATATTTAGTAACCTGGCTTATTATATTACGTTTTTGTTCTCTTGGCATCTTAATGTCTATTAAATATAACTCTTTGATATTAAATAATGATCTCTCTATAGAGAATATATATAGAAATATCATATATGGTGATTTTCATTTTATTTCGTTATTTCTTAATGATTTCCTTGCTATATTTTACACACATAGGCGTACCAGAAAATATAGATGTTTATTTATAAATTAAAAGTTTATTAATAAATACG
Organism: Osedax fenrisi; assembly: GCA_964019155.1. Taxonomy (NCBI): domain Eukaryota; kingdom Metazoa; phylum Annelida; class Polychaeta; order Sabellida; family Siboglinidae; genus Osedax; species Osedax fenrisi. Next base: position 84,579,953 of record OZ025240.1, on the reverse strand, counting down.
TAATGTACCTGGAAAATGTCTAGTAATTTAGATATCTTTAAAAATTATCAAGTATAAGAAATACATTCCATTTTTAAAATAATAAATCCGACTTCCCTTGCATGCTGTTATTTATCAATATGTTATCTTCTAAGATTTTAAGCTTTTAAGCCTTTCAAAATAGGATAATAATAATATATAGGTACCTATATGTACTATATTACATAATAATAAATGTTGTATATAATAATACATAATAATAAATCCTACCTGTTGTGGATGTACAGACATATTATATGAGAAAGTCTAATACGAGGGATATAATATCTTTAATTTAAGTATTATAAGGGTTATAATCCCGATATATAAGTATAATTAATACGAAGAGTAAATGGTAAAACTAGTAAAAACACGACTACCCCGACCGACCGCCCCCACTCCCACCCGCCCTTAAAGGATTTTTAGGCCGAGCTGCATTTCGCCATTCATCGAATTATGATTAATATATTACGTTATTAATTTATATCCTATATCGTAATCGTAATTGTAAATCCTAAATATAATATTATCTTGAATTGCATATATGCAATTCAAGTTATAAAGGATAAGGTAACATGTAATTATAGTTTCAATAGAAATATACTTATCCAACTTTGTTATATTTAATTTTTATTTGAACAGATGAAATATTAACAGATATTACTTTCTATTTCATAGCCAATATTTTTACCATCAGACAAATATTTGGTCATAGTAATACCAATTCAATTTTTATATTTAGAATTATTAAATAAATTACTATTAGTATACTATGTTCCAATATTAATTTATTGATTATAATATAAACAACGTAGAACCTACGACGTAGGTCTATTCGTAAGATAAAATTATTCAGCATTATTAAGAATAATATTAAATTATTACCTATATTCATTCAACAACAATTAACCTAGAATACATTGTCAGATCTCATACTATACACACATTTAATAAGTGCCTTTTTAAAGTAGTATTTATAGGAAATTCACCCACTATTTTTTTAACCTCCCACTTTTGAAATTTTATACACACAAAAAATCAGATTATTTCATAATAAATGATATTGAAATACTATATATTTAATAGATATATTTTATTAGATTATTTTTCATATATATCTTTAAACAAAATAATTATTTTTGGAATGTTCTCCCCCAATTTCAAATCATTAAAACATGAACTTCATTGAGGTCCACAGATAGTCCACCAATTACCCCCCATTCACCTAGACATGTAGGTATAGCCTATATGATATAGGCTATATCGTATATGTTCACATATATGTTATATATATGTTATATATATGTTATACATATATGTTATATATATAGTTATATATGTATAAATATATAGGGAAATTAACCGAATACGGATACTCTCGGTATCTCAGAAACCATACATCCTACAAACAAAAATTTAAATTAATATATCATTCATAATTATATAAATAGTCTAAATAAGTATTTTTTATTTTTTAATTATTCAAAATAGTGCTGACATATCCCATAAACTGATTTTTTATTATGTTTTTAAATTTATGAAAAAAAATGCAACTTAAAACCTTTTTAGAATATACAAATGTATCGATATAAAACATACAATATATTATTAAAAAATAAAGCATTCTAAACATAATATAAATAATTTCTATATTTTGTATCAAATATTAATTAAATTATAATCATTTATCTAGAGGTCATATAAATCCCTAATACGGACACTATATGTGTCTTAATATGGACAGTGTCCGTCGGACACCCTATAACCAATCAGCGCGCAGCGTCTGAAATATTCTGATTTTCATAAAAATCGCGTGCATATTAATATTAATACCACCAATGAAGTTAAATGTTTATTATTTAGATACTTAACTTGTATTATTAATTAATAAAATAATACAAATTAATAAATTAATTACTATTTAAATTATATTAAATTATTCATAAAATTAATTATAAATAATGTAATTATAATTTATCTGATTGGTTCATAAATAATATATAATTTATCTTGTGGTATATAGGGTGTCCGTATTATAATACAGGTTATCCGTATTCGTACATGGGTACTGAATACGGACACCCCTGTTATCTATTGAATAACAAGATTAAATACAATTTTAAAACCACAATAATATCTATAATCATAAAATATTAATATATTATAATTTTTGAATACAAATATTGAGTCATAAAATGTTAGGACCATTTATTGGTAATGTGTCCGTATTGCGTTACTTTCTCCTAACTATAAGTTACCCAGTAGGTTACAATTAGTTACCCTAAGTCTTATATATATATATATATATATATATATATATATTATAATATAGTATACTATAGGATATTAAACAATATACGTTACTTCTCATACGAAGTATATGTGACATATATGCCACGTAAAATACATTAAACATATCTGCTACAGATACAATAATAATGATGATAATTATGAAAATAATAATTTTAGAAAATTATCAAGCGCATATAATTATTTTCGAATTGAGCTAATAATTTCATATACTGATTTATCAATTGTAAATATTCGTTTTCCTTTCTCGGTATGAGATTCCTAGTATGAATTAGATTCATATGTATTTATTATTTTCTCTATGGTTTCATTTAATGTACATGTTTCACAACCATATAATATAATAGAGAGTATCAGAGATTTGTATAAGTTTATCTTGGTACCTACGTAGGTATACGTATGCGTCATTATAATGAGATGAGTCTGCTTTTACATATTGTACTTAGGTTTACCAGAGCCGAATTTGCTGTCGCTACTCTTATTTTTTATCTCCTTTTCACTTTGTCCGTCTATTGTCAATGTAGCTCCATTGGTGCTACACGATAATATATTTATGTAACTTATATATGTATACAGTACCTACTATACGTATATATTATACGTTATGTATTAGCAGGACAGTACTGCTGATGCATATTGGGTGGAACTTTTATTTTCCGCTTGAGTGATTTTATCGTATTACATCATGGCACAGGAGTACAAATTTAAATTTGATACAAAAATCAATACAAAAACTCGTTTTAAAACAATTATTTCAATATGATTATATTTATCCCAATTCATATTATAATTTAATACATATTATTTTCATTTGAAGTATTGATATACATATTTATATAATTATATTATATAATATAAAAAACATCGTTCAATTCAAACCTATTTTATAAAAATTCGTATTTTTAATAAAATATATAGAAATACAATTTAAAATATGAATGCATTTTATTTGACAGCTATTGAAATATAAATAAAAATATATAACTGAAAGGTATGTAGCCCAGAGTACAAAAAGTAACCATTACAGATATAGCGAGTGTATAAGCGAGTCCGACGAACGTTATGTCATCGATATCAGTTATATAACTTAATTTATATAATCTTTTATAATCTAATTATATCAACTTCTTAATATCACGTTATTCACCGCGGAATCCAATGTCATTTGCAATTACTTTGAATCTATAACTTGAATTATTATGGATTCACACATAGTACTTATAGTATTATCAAAGATTTTCCGAAGGAAAGATATAACACTTACGCGAAATCGTGTAATTCGAATTTGTATACAAAATACCCTGGTGCCACCTATAGCGGGTTACTTTTAGGAACTATGCGTTGTTTATAATGTAAATTCGTATTTAACTATACACTTTTAAAATGTTAAATAATATGCTTTGAATTAATATTTATATGATGAAAACTAAGTGTTCATTACTAATATATAACAAACAAATATGATATGTATGTTTTAAATGCTATAAGTATATATTTAGTGAGTAAAAGCTAATTTATATTGCATGTAATTTAATAGAGCAATGAAAACATTGTTGTATGCAAACAGAACCGAACCTAAATCTATTTCAGTGATTTCGATACTACTGCTAGCAGCGGTTGGGTATATTACTAAATTACGTTGCATGCATAGGGAGTGTTATATCTTTGCTTCGCAAAATCTTTGGTATTATACTAATTAACGGGTCGGCAAGGTGACGCTAACTTTGACCTTGGATAAAGCCCACTGCCAACCTACACAGTAGGACATACAAGTCGTGTACGATACAACCAGGCATGCTGATGTATTCAATAGTAGTTTATTATCTAACTATATAATACATATATCATTAGAAAATATTTCGAGAAGCATCCTTAGATACATATTTGTTATTACTATGAATTGCGGACTTGCATACGATGTATGTTGATGTATGGTATACTATGTACATTGTACAATGTACAATGTACAGTGTACATTGTACAGTGTACAATGTACAATGTACAATGTACATTGTACATTGTACACTGTACTATGTACACTGTACAATGTAAATTGTACAGTGCCCAATGAATGCGTTAACCTACTCATTTCTCATCAATACACTTCTGAACTTCGCGAAAGAAGGAACTATTCATTGCTATAAACCTGTAGACCCTACAGGGTATATATATACTATATTTACTAGAGTAGTTAAATAATATACGGCACTACTTATATTCACCGGTATGAACCATAGAGCTAGAGAAAAATGTATCTCTAGCTCTATAGAGCTACCATATACACTATCATATACGCTATCATACCATATATGGTATGAACTAACTTGAGATTTAAGAAGATATGATAATTTTTTGCAAGAGGTTATGACCTCTATAAATAGAGATATATCAAGGACGTGTCCTTAGAGATATAATGTGGTACTGATAATTACAAGGGTATTTAATATCGAGTCTACTAGGTTTCCAAAATCGTTACGGTATATTAATTAAATGTATTATTTTCTCAAAGATATAAGTAACTGATATAATTAACTAATAATTATATTAGTTACTTATATCCTTAAGACTAAATACATTTAATTATATAGGTTTACCTATATATATATATATATATATATATATATATATATAGGTTAATAGTGTTTAATAATTATTAGTTACTTATATATTTGACAAAATAATACATTTAATGAATGTATCGTAACTGGTTTGGAATCTGGTAGACTCGATAAGTATAGGATATCAGCGTAAACGATTAGTTAATTGTAAACCAACACATGCTGAATTATTGTATAGATAAAAACACGTAGGTTATACTAGGTTCTACCTATATACACTATAGTGTTTATATTTATAGATCTATTATTCGATGTCGAGATTATCGATTTATCTCTTAATTGGTCTACCCAATTATATAGAAGGAATGTATACCTAACTAATAATTATGAACTAATTACCTATTTAATATTAATGTGTTAATATAAAAAGGTATTTATATATTTATAAGAATATATATGTGTGTAGATAATATACTGAATTTAAGATATATATATATATATATATATATTAATTATATAATTAATCAATTATATGTTTAAGACCCCATATATGTATAGTGTATAGTTATATATATATATTTTTTTAATATTTTATCACATGTAACTCTTATTAGATATTCTAAAACATTTTATATTTTATATTTGAAGTGTTTCTTTAACGTGTAATTTCTAAACTTAATTCTAAATGTGAAGTATTAACCAATGAATAGGATTATATATAGTGTAATTAGCATAATTAAATTTAAATATTGTTTAGATTTAATGATCACAATTAAGGAATTCAATATAGGAGCAAGCTTGCTGCTATATGCCTAGGCAATAGCAATTTATGAGATAATTAGTGACACACCAGTGACACGGGTCCAGTGTTTATCATATCAAAGGTGTATACTTTATATTATCTCTTCGATTCATTACTCATGTATACTTAAAAGTTTTCCAATAACCTTGTTTAAATGTATATATTAATAATAAAACATTATAAATATTACCATGGACATGTCCTTGGTATTAGCAAATTAAATATCAATGTTGCAAATATTTAATTATCTTTGTCGATATATTAACATTATTGATAAAGGGGGTTCCTATTATGTTATCATAGATCAACATCCTGTTTTGTTTAAAGTTATAAATCTTGAAAATGCCATGTAAACGAAAAAGGACTACTGTACGATTTCCCCCTGTAAGTAGTTTTATACTAAATAAATATATTTAAAATCATAAGTTCAATTATATATTATTTATATATAGTTTTCATTTCGTATTAATGTTATAATACTTATTTTAAATAATTTTTTTTATAAAATTTATTTATCTCAATTTAAATAATACACTATTTCATAAACTAAGTCCATATTAATATATTATATTCTATATTAATACGTATATTTACAATTTTTAATTATATTAGAAATTTAAATGTTTAAAACCATATAATTATAATATAATATAATTATTAATAATTAATTTAATTTGTGAACAATTGAAATTTTTTATGAAGCATCAAATTATATTATAAATTTATTTAGAATTAAATAATATTCAATTTATATTTAACTTATCTAATTATTGTTTATTAACAAATATCTATCATGATCTGTTTAGGTATATGTTATGAAAACTATTATATATAGAATGAAATGTGCTAGAATAAATATAAATTATAATAATTTTACTCGTGTATCTGAATTAATGATGCCATATTTATATGAAGTATAGTATATTATTTCGTCGGTTACACGTTGTAGTTAATTATGTTTTGTGAGTCATACTTTATAATTATAATTTATTAATAATACTGTTAACAAATAAGAAATATTAAATTTATTGTAAGTTACCTATAATTTTCCGAATATTGAAAATCTGTGCGAAATTCGTGTATTGAAAATTAAAATCCGCACATAAAAGATGCATGCCATATTAAATATTATCGGCACCTAATTATGATATTAGGATTGTGAATTACAATTAATCCACATATTCATACTATATATTTCAAACTAATAATATAACTAATATACATTATCCACTTTATATTTCCTTTTATAGTGCATAAGTCATGCTAAAAATAATTATTGATATACACTATTATAAAGAATATGATAGTTATCTAATATTACACCCGATATACTACTAAGATATTTTTCTAGCGCTATTTTTTAAATAGAATATAACGTGCTGATTTTTAATTTTTAATGTTCAGATTACGTTCTATAACCGAATATTTAAATACGATTATATATTATCTAATGTGTTGTTCGTTTATTATATCTTCAAGATAATCTTGCATTCTTAATTATTTATCTGACATTTATTACAGTAATTAATTATATATATATATATATATATATATATATATATATATTCATACATTATGAGAGTAGTTAAAGGTTCTTTCACACCACCAAAATACCCCGATATCAGATCGGTATCGTCGAAAATAAAAATGGGCGGTTTCAGTATGAACGACTATATCGATATCGGTCAGGAAGACAGTACGCTTTATGCGTATATGTATATGTAAATTACCTACTAAATGTTTAACTTGCCTGATATCTGGTAAATGGTAATATCAGTGATATCAGATAAATGTTTAGGCGAATACATAATAAAACGATTTGTTCATTTGAAAGTACCTTAAGGGCTCGTTCACATTGCGAGCAACACCGTTCAGTGACTGTTACAGTGCTTATCGCTTAATACACATAATTTAGGCTGTTCAAATAGCGAATAAACGGTTCAGCGACTTTTTACGCAATACAGAACGTATCGAATGCGGTGGCGACTTGTTATCGGGGCCCGGAGATTTAACACTGCGCTTGTTAACCAGCGAATTATATGATCTAAAATTTAACTTTTCATAGATTACGCGGTGACTTGTTACTGCGGTATGAACACCTTTTTAGATATAGTATATAACTATAATATATCATTAGTAATATAAATATGATGTAATAAAAACAATAATGTACAAAAACACTAAATTTAGTTTTATACTAAAAAAATAAAACCCGATATCGACCCGTTTTTTATAGCCCGATATCGTCGAACATCAAATCGGATAGTTTCAGTGTGAACAGCTATAATTACAGACATATATCATGCACGTTGACGCACACCTTATGCATGCGTTTATTAATAAATGACCTATTATCAACTCTTAAATCGTTGATTTTCCTGATATATAGAACATTTTTAAAACAAATAATTTGAAGCCGCTAATATCGGTCTATAAAAATCTGGCCGTTATCGGGCTTTATTTTGGTGTAAAAGCAGCCGTATTGGACTATTAATATAAACTCTATAATATGATTTTTAAATAATATTTATATATAATATAAATAATATGCCTTTGATGATTAAAAATTCACATTTATTATAATAAATCACAAATAAAAATAAAATGGATTGATTAATTTAATTTTAAAATGTTCGTTAATTGATACTATTTTTTGATAAATTACAAAATAAAGTATTTCACCAGTTAGTAATTAATAACCACATGATAGCTTTAACATCCGTAATACGATTTGTATATAATATATATATATATATATATATTTAGATTAAATGTCTCGATAAGCCTTTGTATCAACAATTACTATGGTAATTAGTTTTACTCTCCACATAGATATTCATAGAATTGTAAACCATTATATATTGCTTTGTTATATTTTAGTAATAAATACTTAGTTTTTATCATATAAATAATAATTTAAAACATATTATTTTACATTTTAAAAGTATATAGTTTAATATGAATTTACATTATAAACAACACATAGTTACAAAAATTGACCTATGTAGGTGGCGCTCTTAATTTTTGTGTACAAAATTGAATTACGCGATTTCCGCAAGTGATATCTTTCCTCAGAAAAATCTTTTATATAACTATCCCCAGATTTAATTGTTCCCATTCTTATAAACTATTATTATCTAACTATACAGATTATTTCTAATTAATAATTAATTAAATGGATATAATATTGCATAACAATATTAATCTCTTGATATTAAATAGTATTAATAATTATTATAAAAATATAATAGGAATATATTGTTAAAATTGTAAATACAAAATTGAAATAATCTAAAATAGAAATAAAATACATGTTTGGTAAATAAGTACATCGAAATACTCGAAAACTTAAATCGCAACTTTAAATAAATTGAATAATTCTTAACTTTATAACATGTATATAATATAAAAATCCATTATTAATTATATATTCTAATATTTAGATGATAAATTTGAAATATATATTATAAAATAAATATGTTAGAAATGTTATATAGTGCAATATTATTACAAATAACAATATTAAACTTAAGCCTATTACTTGCAAATCTGTAGTAATAATAATGAAATATAAAGTTGTCCTTGGTAATACATTATTAATGTTAGATGTTTATGAAGAAAATAATCATTGAAAAAATATCTAATGAAATATAAATTAACATATACATATTGCATAATAACTTATAATTGATAAGTCAAGACCTTGAATTAACTTTACTTTATTACAATAATTGAGTCCATTTGTTCCTTATCTTTATAGTTTAGTATAGAAATGTATTTAATTATTAACAAGTTTTTAATAATACTTTATTCAAATTGATAATTATTTTTTATTAAACTAAGTAATTATAAATTATCTTATCTTATGATTAACTAACTATAATAAAATGACCCATATCTTATAGGTTATTTTATTGTTTATGAAATATAGTATTTATTTTATACATTCATTTATATAATAATGATTAATTATTGTAATACTATTTGATGTTATAATTAACATGTATAAACAGTTTTTATTAAAATAATTAAAAAAATTAAATATATTTATATTTTTAACATACATTTATATTATATAAAATATAAAAAATATCATTATATTTTTGATAATATAATAATACTATTATCCTACTATTATTACAATAGGTATATAACTAACACAATGTAAATAAGATTTACAAATTAAATATTATTTCATATTTTATTTTTAATTATCTATCTTAATTTGTATATATAATTATAAAATACCAATCAAATAAATTATTTCTAATAATGTAGAATATAATAAAATTGAATATTCTAAAATTAAAATCAAACTATAACCAAATCCCTGGGCTTTGCTATATAAGCTCATCATTGTCATATTATATATCATATAATTAACCATTAAAGTTAATTTAAAACACATATATGTTTAAAATATGTATGTTATAAATTGTCAATAATATTTTTATTTTGACTAATACTAACAATTTACAACTACTAATCTTTTTGTTATAATATATTAAGATTTAATAATTTATAAAAATAATTTATTCATGTACATTTAAAAGAAATCCCAATCATAATATCATTATTATTTCCTAGATATAATAATTTATACAAAAACACTTTCAAATTACATTATATAAAAGCAAGCATAAATAATAATCATTTAAAGATCATAAATCATGGAATACTGTTTATTACTAAAAAAATTATAAATTTTTTTTTTTAAATTAATAAAAAAACATCTTTTATCACGAATATGAAATTGATTAAACAATTGATTCGCTAATTGTATTCTTTTATACTGGTACTATTTATTATATATTTAATTTTTTTTTTTTAGTTATTCTATTCAATTTATAGCTTGGAATACACAATTCAACTCATTGCTATGATTTGTTATATAATTTTACATAATTTATTTTTACATTTTAATTATTTATATTAATTTGTTTAATTGAGAATCTAACTCGTCTAGATTAGGGAAATTCTCCTTATGATTAGGGAAATTCTCGCAACAAAAATACATTTGTTTATTAACTTCTAAATTTGTTGATGCTTTACAACATGACATAATACATATGATTTATCTGATTTTTATATATATGTGTTCAAGAAATTATATTAAACATATTAAAAATTTATATAAATGTCAAAAATATAAAAAACATTAGAAAAAAATTCAAAAAACTGTAAATATATAATTACAAATACACATTAGATATATTTAAAATAATTTGTTTAGTAAATATTAAAATAAATTCTATTTTTAAATTCTTACATGAATCTCTAGTATAATTATGGAAATATCTAAAATAATTAAGCGTCATTATTCAATGATATTATAATGTTAACCTCACAAGACATCATTGAAATATAGTATTAATAATATGTAAATATCTAATATTGACTTTATTTATCTTTATTATAAATTTAAATTCAAAATGTTATATTATATTCTAAATAAACATGAAATAAAGGTCATAACCATTAGCGGTTATTATATAATGAAAATATATCTTTCTTTACAAATAATTTCTGTTGTAAATAAATAATAAACTAACACAAAATACAACTATTTCTTTATATGTTATTAATCATCAGTTATAAATGACAAATATATAACACATTATAACTTAAAATATATTATACTGTATATCATATATTATATATCTATTATAGGTTAAATGTTATATATTATAAAATGTTAAAATTGTAAAAATCAATAGTAATTATTAATATTAATATCAATGCTATACCACAATGCAGTGTATAAAAACTAGTTTCAATACAATTTGATATTAATGTATTAATATAAAAATAGCTTGATATATAGATCAATAGTACATTGGTGATAAAACAAGCTGAAACCTCTGTAAATTCACTTAATTTATTGGTTTGACATTATATGTTTTAATATATGAACTATATGAATAACAGCATATTCTAGTAGTTTGATTTGCATTCACAATCATATTTTTGTTGTTGAACAAGTAATAAACAGAAAGATAAATATATATTTCAATGTTGAATAAATTCCAAAAAATAAAGAAAATTCATGAACTAATACTGAACCTATGTATTGATGGACATTTTATCTGTCCAATATTACAATGTGAATGACTATTTATTCATATCACATATCATCATCATATATGTCAATGTATATCTGGGTTGACCTATATACTATAAAGTTCAAACAGTTACATAATGTAACAGTTCAAATAGTTGCCATTTCAGTAGATAGAGGGCAGACTTTATCATGTCCTACGTTATGTCCACGTAGTATCTGGTTTCATGTGCATTGACACCATGTACATATCACCATCAAGTAGTACAGTGTGGTTTACTAGCTAGCTATTATCTCAGCTTGTGTGTGCGTTTAAAGTGAGAGACGACCAATAGAAATGCACCACATCGCTAGTGTAAACAAATCAAATATTTATATGAGCCTCTTAAGAATAGATAATATTAACAAGATATTGATAATGATGATGATGATGGTGGTGATAGCGATGTTGGTGGTGATCATGATGATGATGGTGTTGGTGATGATGATGGTTGTGGTGATGATGATGGTTGTGGTGATGATCAGGGATATGGTCAAATACATATTTGTATTTAAATACGCTGCTTTGATGTATTTGTATTTGTATTTGATTGTCGTATTTTGTGTATTTGATCAAATACAGTTTCAAATACACTTAAAAATATGTTTATATTTTAATATATATATTATTATATATATTTAATAATTTAATAGAATGTAAGTAGAATTTAAACAATTGCATTTAAAATAGAATTTAAACAATTGATTTATGAATGTAATAATTTTCAAAGAATTTTATGAATACTATATCAATAAATTATGAATTTATATTCTATATAGCAAATGTATAGGTATTATAAATATAACTTATAATATCCCAAGCAACCAGTTTATTGTTTACAGTTTTTTATTTTATTGATTTTCTTTAGGTATTAAATATATTTTAAATAGATTTCAATTAATTATTATTCAATCTGGTATAGGATAATGATTATTATTTTATGATTTAATTTTTAATGTGTTAATATTTGTATTTTGTATTTGTATTTAAAATGTGTTTATATTTGTTTACAATTTTAATAAATATTTGTATTTGTATTTATAATTTATTCTTTAAAGGGATATCCCCTTAAAGAAAAATGTATTTGTATTTGTATTTGATAAAGTGTATTTAACCCCAACCCCAACCCATCATTGATCACTGATGATGATGATGTCGTAGTGATCATGTGATATAGCCTAGCAGTAGCAGCAACAGTAGTACCAACAGTGATCATCTATGTACATAAGTGTTCTACCCACAAGTCACCTCATTAGTTGCTGCTTACCTCACACACACGATTAGTCCTGCTTGGCTATCACTACCTATGCTATAGACTTACAGCAAACAATACAATAGCGGCGGGTGTCTATATATAGATATTGGCAGTAGGCAGATTAATTAGGTGTTGACTACAATGGTATTTATCTGGCATCATCATGTGACACCCACACCAGTCATTGATTCTCTGAATGTATCATATTAATTAGGAACGTTTGTCTACCCTATCTCTCCTAGTGTATTCATAGCATCTAATTAATCATTGGTATTAATGCTATCTTATGTTGTGTACAAATGTAATATATATATATATTATTAAATATATATATATATATATATATATATATATATATAAAGCTCAATAACATTTAGCTTCTACAATAATAAATGTAAATCATAAATCTGATAATAATAATCATATATTAATTATTTATCTATCTAATTTATAATTAATTAAATCATATATCATAATAAAATATTTATTTAATCTAATATGATATTAGTAATATCAATGTCACTGTTAATGATCTCTTACTAATACTTACAGGCGAGGATAAAAAAGATAATGCAAAAAGATGAAGAAATAGGAAAAGTCGCAGCATCGGTGCCAATAATTATCTGTATCTTTTTCGTGAACAATTAATTGTTACTTCTATTAATAGATTGCTTACACGCTTGTTATTGTTATTCAAACATTAATTATAATCATACCGTAAAACAATCGCCGGCGTCAATACTATGTCTAACAAACGATCATAAATACCTTAAGTTTGATGCGAAAGTGTCGTTCTTCGATGTGCGTAAATATAGCCTGGTATAATTGACTACTACTACTACTACTACTACAACTACTACTACTACTACTACTACTACTACTACTACTACTACTACTACTACTACTACTACTACTACTACTACTACTACTACTACTACTACTACTACTACAACTACTACTACTACTACTACTACTACTACTACTACTACTACTACTACTACTACTACTACTACTACTACTACTACTACTACTACTACTACTACTACTACTACTACTACTACTACTACTACTACTACTACTACTACTACTACTACTACTACTACTACTACTACTACAACTACTACTACTACTACTACTACTACCACTACTACTAGTACTACTACTACTACTACTACTACTACTACTACTACTACTACTACTACTACTACTACTACTACTACTACTACTACTACTACTACTACTACTACTACTACTATTACTATTACTACTACTATTACTACTATTACTACTGTTACTACTACTATTACTACTACTACTACTACTACTACTACTACTACTACTTAATGATTAATGATTAATGATTAAACAATGGGGCTATCACTTGTAAACAATGCATTCTTAATAACTCAATCATTGTTAGTTACCTAGTGCTTAGCCGACTTCAACTTAATATATTATATAGTACTACTTAAGTATACAGACACCCACGTATATATATATATATATATATAAATATCTTCAATTATTTGTTTATTAAGTAATATATCATGAAATTATTGATAACATTTTTATGCACTTTTGTTTGTAAATCATCCTTTTATATATTGGCTATCTTTATTGCATGAGTCATTCTATTTTAATATGTATATACATAATAAAAGTCTAGTCGTTTAATGTAAACAGTTAATGTGGCAAGCACTATAGTTAGTAGTAATACTAATTACTTATTAGTAATATTTAGATAATACTAATATACTTTAAATACTAACTACCTATAGTATTGTATATATATTATATATATATATATTAATTAATAGAGATATCAACGATTGACATTTAATTAGTAATAATGATTAATGACATAACATTCACAACCATCATTGTGTGTGTGTATGTGTATGTTCTAGCCATTGGTGTTGTTTTAAGGGAGCACAATTAACAGATGATATGATACCACCCCACCCCACTCCACCCTACTACTTACGTTGCCATCTAGTAACGAGAATTGTTAATAGTTAGTTTATATCTCATGAAAGTGGGTTAATACAGGTGTAGATGTACCCATACGAGTGAAAACAACATAAAATATACTATATTATTTTGAAGGCTTTTGGAGGAAAAATCATCTTAGTATATAGTAAACGAAATATGAAACAAACAAAATTATTCTAATAAATATTATTGTTATTATTATTATAAGTGTGTTAATATAAGTGTAGTTCAACACCACCCTGCCTACTATTTGTGTATCTCACTCCATCATACACACACACACACACACTTATTCCGGTTAGAATGTGCACCCTTCAGTCGTCATAGTAAACGGCATGATTTCATTGGTTACCGAGTATATTACGCAATATTACATGCTCTATACATATATATATATATATATGAGATCACTATGTCTACTATGTATCTCTCTCCCATACGGACATGGTTGTTTGCATCCACTATTCACTAATGTATCGCGCGAGTACGATAGCGTGACCTTTGACCCGAGGTTATGTCCTTAACGACACCGCTTCAGCTCGTACTCTGGAATTGTTCCTGGAGTCTTTCCTGAAGAAGACACACAGCTATGCTAAGGAACACAATGCTAAAACACTGTCTGCCGAACACATGTTAGTATTATGTATGTGTTAGTGTAAGTAGTAGTGGTAGTAGTAGTAGTAGTAGTAGTAATAGTAGTAGTAGTAGTAGTAGTAGTTGCAGTAGTAGTAGTTGTAGTAGTTGTAGTAGTAGTAGTAGTATAATTTATTTATTCACCAAAATCCAATTTTAAATATTTTGTTCGGAAGTGAGATATAATAATAATAAATTATGGTGTAATAAAAATAAATAGTTTGGAAATGAGTGGTTCATAAAGTAAGTTGGTCCAGGTTAAGTAAGTATCTGTGTAGTTGGTTTTTAAATTTTTTTGAGTTTTTTTCAGTCGACAGATTATGTTTTTAAAGGCTACTATTTGATAACTTATTTTTCTATCTTTAAATTCAATTGATTCTATGATGTATGGATCTGTGTTTAAAGGTAAGCCAGTTTATTTTTTTTCAGTAGTATATGGTAATTGTTCATTTCGGAAGCTCACAAGAAGTCTGTATGTTTTGTTTATAATTTATTAATAATTGTAATTAATTCTTTTTTCTATGAAATTCAATAATAGTAAACAAGTTTTGATATTATACATGTGGATATTATTATTTTACTTTATTTGTTTTAATTCATAGAGTTTGTTACATTGTTGATAAAATTTGATTATTTAGTGTAAAGTTATTATCATATATAAGTGTGTGTGTGTGTGTGCTGTAGAGAGATGAACATATATTAGTATATACTTTCATATGTACGTTGGTGTACATTAAGAGTGATCATGTAATGTATGTTGAGAGCACTTAATATATACATAACATGCAACCAGTAGTCTATGAAACACGTAAGAGACCTACAGAAGATCTCATTCTAACGATATTTCACTGTTAACTTTAGTAAAGGAATGATAAGCTGTGAGCAAGTCTACAAGTTCTTACTTCCCCTAATGGAGGATATCAAGGTCGAATCAGACGATAACACTGAAGAGAAGGTCGTACGCGATTCATCCACCAAGGTCAAGAGAGGAAGGTTTGTAATGATAGTATTGTAGTAGTTTCTATTGCAGTAGTAATACTTATGATAATGTACTAAACAGGGTAGCAGTAGTAGTAGTAGTAGTAGTAGTAGTAGTAGTAGTAGTAGTAGTAGTAGTAGTAGTAGTAGTAGTAGTAGTAGTAGTAGTAGTAGTAGTAGTAGTAGTAGTAGTAGTAGTAGTAGTAGTAGTAGTAGTAGTAGTAGTAGTAGTAGTAGTGTTATTGAAACTATTACTCATCACTACCATTATAACCAGACCTAAGAAAGTGAAAACAGACGACTCAGTGGATTCTAAAGATACTGGAGAATCTGATACGGAGGTTTCATACAAAACATGTACTCAATAAACTTCAAAACAACGCATTTCTTATTTTCACAAACTAATATATCAAACAATAAACGATATGATTATTATCATCTCAATAACTCATATATATATATATATATATATATATATATATATAGGATAAGGTGTCTGACCTAACTATGATAACACTAGTCCAATTCTGGCTCCTGTAGATTTCAGCCGGACCGTCTTCTAAGAAAGCGACACCTTCGCACAAAACTGAATACATCAAGATCGGCCACTACTCGAAGGAGAATTCCACCAGCACCACGACCTCCGTTAAGGACGATCGTAAAGAGGTCAAGGTTAAACTGGAATCTCCCCCGCCTCTGATGGTAATAGACGAGGGAGAAGAGGACGAAGACAAACAACTTAAAGACAAGCAGGAAGACGACCAAAGATTACAAATAGACGAAAGCGGCGAGGTCAATGCCGAAGAGGTCAAGGCCGAAGAGGTCATCACCCCTACCCCCGCTAACACACTGAACTCTCGTGACTGTAAAGATCTAGACCTCATTACCACGACTGTCTCATTGCAATGCGGCGACCAGAAGCCTAAAGATTCCGATGACAAAGTGCTCATGAAGAAGTATAGCTCAGACTTCAGGGAGAGGAAACTTAAATTGGACCGCGTCCCTTCGTTCAGTAACATGCAACAAGCCAACGATGTTGCCCCTGTCGTCGTTACCCCAGCAGCTGTCGCCCCGACCAAACAGGAAGTAGCGACGCCAGAACCAATCGCCAAGATTGAATCTCATCCGACCAATGAGATCGCTCGGTCATCTCCTCGCGCCGAAGAGCCGAACAAGAAAGAAAAGCTCTACCTGCCGCCGACCAATAGCGTCGAGGAAAAACCCAAGGAACCCGCCCCTAAATCCGCTTTCTCTGGTTCCCCTCTGAAACCCCACTCGATGCCCTATCAGATGAACTTTTCCAGTGCACCGACGCCCGCATTCAGAAATGCGGCTCCCCCTATAGATAATCCCCACACCCCGGCGTTTAACCCCTCTAAACCCCTAGCTCTAGGTCCGCTACACCAACAAGGGGCACCCCTACCATCGCATCACCTCATCGCCCCCACCCCCATGCAACCATCTCCCCCCATACATCGTCCGCTACCCCTACACAAGTCTGTGATACTACAGTCATCGGGTCTACCAGCCTCATCCCTACGGCTAGAACACCCACCGTCGCCCCATCTGCACCCTGTTCCGATGCAACTAGAACACACGCAACACTCGCCATCGCTACGGCTGGAACACCCACCACAATCTCACCAGCACGCCCCTTTACGACTGGAACACCCACCACCATCTCACCAACACGCCCCTTTACGACTGGAACACCCACCACCATCTCACCAGCACGCCCCTTTACGACTGGAACACCCACCTCCATCTCACCATCACGCCCCTTTACGGCTAGAACACCCACATCCATCGCACCATCACGCCCCTTTACGGCTAGACCACCCACCTCAATCGCATCATCACGCCCCTTTACGGCTAGACCACCAACCTCCATCTCACAATCACGCCCATTTACGGCTAGAACACCCACCACCATCTCACCATCACGCCCCTTTACGGCTGGATCATCCACCGCAGGTATGTCACCCCATCGTCGCCCCTTTACGTTTAGAGAACCACCACCCCCACCACACGCAGCAGCATCAACATCAACTACCCTCTCCTCAGAGTCGTGATATGCTCGTTCAAGCGTGCTATTCTCGCGGAGGTGGTGACAGTCGTTATTCACCGAAAGTAGACGCTAAACATCCGGCACCGCCGCCTCCCACTCTACAGACTCCTCCCCCTCATCAGCCCCCACCACCTCCCTCTCATGCTATCGCTCACCCGATACCGGTCAACTATTCGAGAGATCCGGCCCTAATTCGCGAGACTCCACCCCTTACGCCTCGTTTCTCCGCATATCAACACACCCCCTCTACCGCTGATCTGCCCACTAATCTTAGCATGAGGATGGCAGCCGCTGCAGCCCCGCATCGTGATCAACAGTTTAATCACGACCCGTCCTATGGTTATTATGCAACGTGTGTTATGTAATCTCTCCGTTATTACGCAATACCATATCTTATTTAATCTATCTCCCATGTGATTATGGATTTACGCCGGATTCTAAAAAAAGAAGCTATTTAAGGAGGGGTACATTGTACCTTCACGACTTTACATGTAATATAGGCTAAAGTACACATAGAATATTCCAAATATAAACCTCATACGTTTTAACTTAAGATTTTCAACCATTATCTAAATATCCAAAGTTATATTTTAAAGTTTTGTATGCATATATTTAGATTTTAAAGAAATATGAACAAATTAATATTATATTATTTTTATTTGTAAAATTATGAAGCAACATAAAATGTACTGTAATATTTTAATTAGAATATAAATATATAAATTAAAATATTTCAAAATGTAAATATGAAAGTTATCATCTAGTACAAATATGAACAAGAAAGTGCAATAATAAAAGTTATGCTATTTTTAGAGTGGACTAGTAGTAGGCAAGTTTATACTTTTATATCGAAGTAGAGTAATGTTAGGCAAAATCAAAACACCGAGAAAATCAGATTTAAAATTGATAGAATTATTTCAACAGAAATTAAGTTAAAATATAACTAATCACTTTAAATTTATTTTACAAAACTAAAATTAAAATAATAAGATGCATATTCAAATATATATATAAATATATTTATTGTTTATAATACTTTATAATTAATATTTGTTTACTTATTTATTAGTTATATAGATTATTAAGACATAATTTTTATATTAAATAATAGATAACTATAATAATGTAAAGTAATTTTGATAATAAAGTTTTTATAATAAATGTTGTTGATACAAATTCAGAAGGTGTACCATTTCATATGAGATATTCTATTACTAAATTTTTATTAAATTGATAATTTACTAAATAATGATAGGATATCATAATCACCAGATGTTGATAAGCTTATTTTCATCTACATACTTGATCATTAAATCATAATGACAATAGTTTGAATATTAAATTATATTATAATTGATATCATTACATTTAAATTGCCGTTCACATTTACAATTATTGAAGACAAATTATTTATATTTATTGAATTGTATGAACTCATGATATACTAGTGATGTAAATGATGCCGAGACGAGACTTTTGGTTACTGATGCCGAGCCTGAGACTTTCATTTTCTGGAAAAAATGAGCCCGAGCCGAGATGAGACTCTTACAAAACATAACCGAATCGAAATGATGCTTTTTTGAAGTTACATTTTAATACTAATTTTTATATATTTCACATTTACATTAATTTAAAAAAAATGATCTGCGCCAACTTCGCGATTCAATTAATAATAATGTAAATTTCATCAAGTGATGTAAATAATATCAAGCTTTTTGATGCCGAGCCGAGAATTTCATTTTCAGAAAAAAAATTAGCCCTAGCAGAGATGAGACTTTAAACGAGCCGAGACTCTAACAAAATGAGCCCGAGTTGAGACTTTAAGTAACTGAGACTGGATCATGCTTTAGATTTGAGCATCATTTACATCACTATGATATACTATTATAAAATGAATACTATATTACTATATGAACTTAAATATATAAAATGTATATATATTTTGTATGTTTTTTATATGCTTTTGTAAGTTTTAAAAATTTATATATGCGTAAATGAATGCACAGTTGAAATTTTACTAATTTATATTTATGTAACATGTAATACAAACATATTTCAGATATTAATATTTGTACTGTTTATTACAGTAAATAATTAAAATTACGAGAGGATATAAAAGAAAATTAAAAGTGAATATATTATTATTTATGATCGAAATTGATACTATATATCGTTAAGTTTATAATTCTACATTGATTGAGTGCACATCGAGTGCATCATAGTATACTGGACCAGTATTACTGGTGTGTACACGTCTACGATAATCTCATACATTATCACACAATATCGAATACTTTTTAATATGAACATTTGTATAGAAATCATCCCTAGTTTTACGTATTACCCTACATTATAATTGCGAGGGAGATCCGCGCCAATATCACCTGATTGAACGGCGCTCAATATTATACGTGAAATACATTAATTAATTTTATAAATAAAATATATATAAAATATTGTCTATAATTTAAATGTATCATCTATATGTTGTCATGATAACATTATAACTTTAGTAAGATAGTTTTTAATCATGGATACATCGATTAAATGTCGTATATTTATAGAATCGGCAATTTAATAATAATATTGACGATATTCAATAGTGTTGCTATCCTAAGATTCTTATTTAAACAAATAACGTACTGCTCATTTATTATGTCTGTAATTTAATATGGTACATACAAACTCATTACATTATAGATTTCACATTTATATCATTAATTAATGTCTAATAAAGTCTATATACATTTACAGCTCTAGACTTGAGAACTCAGAGGAATTACAACATCTCCGATAAAGAGTCATGTTAGTATAACCAATTTATGTCTACTATTATTGTAACTCTATTAATAGTATAATCATATATATATATATATATATTATAATTATAACTCCTCATCGTATATACTTAGCTCCAAGTTCTTCAAAATTCTATTGCTAATTGCATATACAATATATTCCCATACTCTTATATCTCCGTTCCAAACCAAACCCCACTAGTTACCTACAATAGAATCATCCCTACTACCCGCATACAATTAAATCCACCATGACTCACCATGACTACCCAGCATCTCTACCCACACTGAATCACCAACCGCTACACGTTCCTACTCCGACTACCTCTAACCTACATTTAACTAACACTCGCGCATGAGCAATATCTCAGTATCTATTGGTTCATCTATAAAAATTCATAAACATATACACAAATTATTTAGTATTTCATTTTACACTTTTGAAAATCATAAGATATTAATTAATTATTCGTAATTTAAACGATCACAAATATTATAATTCACTATAGCATGATACCCTGTAATAATAATATTTTAAAATTATTGTTATATATATTCAATATCATTGTCATTGTTAATATTTGATTAAATACGATAGTAGAATTTTGTTATAAATCCGTTATATTATTCCGCAGTAGCGAATAGAATTCCACCTGAAAATATGCGGATTAATTATGGTGAAGAAACAGCTCCTCATTTCCATGTTTGTATGCCCCCTCTGATCACTATAGTATAAGTATTAGTATACCCTACCTCACACATATATAGCAGGTATGGGGTCATATGAATTATTCAAATAAAAATAAAATAATTAAAAAAAAATAATCAAATACAAATATTTATGTTATGTTTTATTCAAATACAAATATAATGTAATAGCCAAATATTACTAAACTTAATCATTTTACTAAATAATATAAATTAAAATACTATTTTAGTATATTGTAACTTATCCTAACATAATATGATTCATGTTATATGAATCATGTATCATAACATTTTATGATTTAAAATTATATTTTCAATACAATTTTTATTTGTTAATAATTAATATATTATTATATAATTATAATTGATATTATATTTTTATTTAAATAGCTATACAAATTATATCTATTCATTTATTTCACAATAATGGTTTTTAATAACTGATGATTTTATTAATTAATCTTGATCTTAAAATTATTATAATTTTTAATAATGAGTAATGTTAATTTCACATTATGATATATAATAGATGTGTTATAAATGATTGTTTTCAATGAAAATTATTCATTATACAATTTTTTTATTTTTTATTACAAAATATGTTGTTTTAAAATGATATCTACTTATTTAAATCAATTATTGAAGTATTATATCATATCATCAACATTCCTTTAATTAAATTTAGATAATAATCTATTTTATAATATGACAGACTTGATATTTAATATTTATTTTTAATATATATATTATAATTATATAAATTTTATAATCGAATACCAATCAAAAATAATATATTCTAAAATTCAAACTTTGCATTATGTGACGTCTATATATTTAAAAATTATAATAAAAATAAATTATTTAAAAATTTAAATATTATGATTTAGTTAGTTTTTGTTGTGAAAGAATTAGATTTTTAATGATAAAAACCCGTTACTATAATAAATGATATTTAACTATTACATAAAGTCATTCCAATATTACTGAGCAAATCGATGCAGATTACTTCGTAATCATAATCTATATAACATAAAATACATGTCTAATCAATTAATTAATATTATTTATTAATAATTTACCTAAAATAATGTTAATTATTAATAGTTAAAGTCATCACAATATACTTTTATGTATATCCAGAATGATCTCATCCAATATTACTTATATCCTAAATACTTTATTTTATACGATATATTTTTATATAAAAAAAATTAATATTATTCTTATGAAACCTACAATATTTCATATATAGCATTTAATAAACTAGATTTTTTACATACATATATTTACTAACTTGTTTAAAATTCTTTATAAAATATGTTTCTATTTAATAATTATATATTGTGAGTATATTTCAATATATACATTATCAAATATATCTATGTATTTATTCCAATTCAAATATACAAATACATATTTGACCACATTCCTGATGTATAGCCAGTGAGTAATGTCCATGTTTGTATCCCCCCAGCTTTAGGCACTATAGCTATATAGCATATCTTATCACATACATAACGTGAGGCCATACTTAAGAATTATCGCAGATTTTAATAGATCAACTGTATTAGATATTTGTGAATTCGGGTATTTCGCCTGACCTTAATATCCAGGAACTAAATCTAAATAAATATTACTTCTGACGATAAGTAATAGAACTTTGTAAAATTCCACTTGTTTTCTATATCGATGTTATTGATTAATAAAGAATCCCTACCCAATACAGCCTGATCACTTGAACACCTATAGAATGACTAAAGAAAGTCTAGCACATGTTAAATATGTTTGTATACAATTATGTATAGTTTATATATATATATATATATATAGTATACAGTATATATATTATATTATTAATAAATTCTCCATTGCGATCATTATTAATATATTTTCTATGAAATTATCCTTGACATATTATTAATATACGCATTAACTCACACAGGAAATGCCTTTAGAAAAGAAACATTTTTATTCTCAGTAAGTACCCCATCAATGTAATGTAATGTTTACTATACTCATACATTCTTACGCAACACGCAGGGAGAAGAATCTATAATTGCATTAGTGATTGAAAACGAGCGAATTTTTTTTTACTATCTAATTTTATATTTGCCTCTTAATTATTATTATTATATACTAATTTACCCTATGATGATTTTAACTGTTCGTTATTTATTTGTTTATACATGAAATGTAAACTCCACGTTACTATATACTTTTGTATACTTCCATTATTGTAC
This sequence comes from Osedax fenrisi, assembly GCA_964019155.1. Classification (NCBI taxonomy): domain Eukaryota; kingdom Metazoa; phylum Annelida; class Polychaeta; order Sabellida; family Siboglinidae; genus Osedax; species Osedax fenrisi. The sequence continues at coordinate 84,555,495 of OZ025240.1, read as the reverse complement.
TACGACATTATATATAATGTATTAATAGGATATTGAAATGATGATGACACCTTTTATTGGTAATGATGATATTGATGAAAAGAAATACTTTAATTTCTCCTTCGTTTTTTATTTCCCTTATTCGCTTTCTTCGAGTTCCAATTATTTGTTGCGTCGAACTTCTTTTGTCGTTTTTCTTCCCATTTCAATTGTTTCGCATCTTAGAAAGGAAAGCACATACGTTAGATGAAGTTGCATTGAGATTGTATACTTCAAAAGTGAAAACAGATATGATATTTATACTTATACTTATATGATACTTATAGTTACTACGTTGATGAAGTATATTTAGAGAAATTATGGAATGTAAATTAAAGGAATGTTTAATTTATATTTTTAAAATGTAGTACTACATAAATATTACTTAATATTATTTGTAAAGTTTAACATTGTTATAATTGCACATTCTTAGAGCTAGACATGTTGATCTCGTGTGATAAATATATAATAAGGGAATATAAATAACAACTTTTAGAAATCTGTATACACGCAACAAAGATAATAGAAATAAATGCAATAGTAGTAGTGAACTAACGAGAATTATCCTTATTGGAGACTGCATTAGAGGTGATGGTATCGTAGCCGGCGTTTGCTGTATCGTCAAGGATCATAGAGAACTGTGTATGAGATAAGCATTAGCTATCTCGTCAGACATGACCAATACTTGGGTAATAATGTCAGTCACTGAATATATAATATTAGATTAGTAGATAATTAATGTATATGTATTTAAAAATATTCTTATTTTGGGAGATATATCTAATATAAGCAAAAACAGGATTTATATGTCATTTCAAAGATAATATTGTTGACAATTTTAATATTTTAATGGATATTGTGGTTCCATAGATTAATAAGAGTTACAATAACCTTGTTAAAATCGATTATTGTTTATATATTACTATTAAATATCATTTATATATTTGTAAGTTTGTCATGTAATATTACGGTTATAAGATTATGAGAAAAGTGGTTCTATATATGTAAAATTTAGTAAAAAAAATGATTATGTACTAGAACTATTTATTTATTAATAAAATATAATTAAGAAATATTATATTAACTACAATTCTATTCTTTTATTAATTACAAAATATTAGTAGGTTTGAATAATAAATTATTACTAATTTGAAAATAAAAGATGCATAAATTTAACAATATTAAATTATGTAATCATATTTATGGTTACTGATAATTTAGAGTGAAATAATTATGGATATTTAATTTAATCGGTATTTCCAAGTAGATTTATAATACTATTAATTAATGAAAATATTTTATATTTATTATATATATTCATTAATGATATCAATGTATAAATTTGCAATATATTGTAAACTTATTGTAGAAAAAATAAACATTTATAAATTTGTTAATCATTTGTGATACGTGAGTAATATTTTGAAATTATATTTAAAAAGGGTGAATATTTTAGAGATATAGGATTATTCATTACTATTAGATAATTTTTACTAATCAATGATTAGTAATATTAATGATTATCAATATAGATTTTACTGAGAAAATATGGTCAACTCACTATCTAAGCTATGTAATTATTTTAATATAGTTCCGATACTAACCACTAGATGGATATACATGTATTATTATAAGTTATATTTACTATTAATAATTCATAAGGTTATTAATTTAATTATCAGACTAATATATTTTCAAATTACGAAATTCTCACGGTATTGAAAGTCTACATGTAAATAACAATGACAGAATCGATCTACTTTTGACCTATACAAATTCGGTAACATTTTTATGAATTCATTTTCGATATCTCCAAATAATATTTTTGTGGAACACTTACTTTTCTATTTATATCAAATTTTTATACATATCTTAATTTAAGATTATATTAGGGTATTATTTTGTGAATTTACATGTAAATAGATACGAAATCCAAATATAGATTTTAGTTTTATTACCCGTCGCATTTGAGTTAGTGTTTTTTAATTTCAATAATTCGGTCGAGTGAACCATCTTTCCTTCAGAAAATATTTGTAATCAAATAGATATAATTTTAGCAGAAAAATAACTGAAATTATTTAACACATAAATATCAAAAACCTAAACAAATTATATTAACTTATATTATAATATATAAACTTATAATATACTTCTGATTCATTAAAGTATAATGCATAGTTAATAATATTTATAACCTACAAAATTCCATAACGTTTTAACAACAAATAATACACTCTAATTATATGAACTCATGATATATATAAAACTTATAGGTTTTTATAATTTATTTAAGTGAAAATGTATAGTTAATAATATAGTTTTTAAATGATCATATATCTATAATTTTATAATTATTATAATATAAATATATTAGTATATTCATTTAAATTATATAATACAAAATCTATATATATATTTTGGCAACATATTGAATTATAAAATTGATTAATATTGAAAGTTTGTCTATCTATGTTCGTATAAACAGACACAATAATTAAATCCAAGAATTCCCTTAAAATAGTTTCTAACAAATATAATAAATAACATTCTTTCTAATATTAAATTGAAAATGGCTAAAAAAAAACTATTTAAAAATTAGCAGTGTAGCCTAAGAATAGTGTAGAATAGAGAAGACTAGGGTCATGCAATATAATTTCTTAAGAGAATCTGTAATTTGCAGATTTTGTAAACATTTGACAAGATCCTACATTATTATTACTATTTAATATAATTTCTATATGATACAAAATTAAAATTTATTGTAAATATTTTTTAAAATCGTATTTAACCTAATATAGATTTTTATAATAAAAATTATAAAAATATTTAGAAATGTATTAGTTTTTGGTCGCTTTACATGTTATTACCAAAGATTTTCCGAAGGAAAGATATAACACTTACGCGAAATCGTGTAATTCGAATTTGTATACAAAATACCCTGGTGCCACCTATAGCGGGTTACTTTTAGGAACTACGTGTTGTTTATAATGTAAATTCGTATTTAACTATACACTTTTAAAATGTTAAATAATATGCTTTAAATTAATATTTATATAATGAAAACTAAGTGTTCATTACTAATATATAACAAACAAATATGATATGTATGTTTTAAATGCTATAAGTATATATTTAGTGAGTAAAAGCTAATTTATATTGCATGTAATTTAATAGAGCAATGAGAACATTGTTGTATGTAAACAGAGCCGAAATCTAAATCTATTTCAGTGATTTCGATACTACTGCTAGCAGCGGTTAGGGATATTACTAAATTACGTTGCATGCATAGGGAGTGTTATATCTTTGCTTCGCAAAATCTTTGTTATTACCCTAAATTAACATCAGACACAAGTGTTATCCAGTGCTATACTGATGTCCTACTACATACATTGTAGACTTGTAACATTCGAGCCCCGCATTTTAAGATTTGAATATTTTGTCATATTTGAAGCTTTGATTATTAATATTTTATTGATCGAAAGCCTTCGCAAGTATTCGATATGGTAAAACCCTAGTCTACATAGGGGCATATAGCATGTACACACGTATATATAAAATACGACCATATATGTATACTTAAAAACTAATGAATCAGACTACAATACTGTAATTCACTATTCTCAGGATTTGGAAAACTGACTATAGACAAACGACAACATAATGTATCGCTCAATATATACAGAAGACTGACTATACAACTAGTATTACTAACTTAAGTAACAAACTCAACTGGTTAAACACTGAAGACACTCTCAACTACAAAATACTTACAATACTTAAAAGTTATACTATAATTTACAAAAAAAAATAAAACTTTAAGTAATACAAATTCCACTAAACTGCACCAACACATTACCCATTGTATGAAATACGAAAGGAGAAAATTCAGCTCAGCATCATCAATTAAATGAAATAAACTACGCCCGTCACTTAACAATAAAAAAAAATAACAAATATCTTATCGCCCAACATTGATATTCGTTTCGCATCGTGAATATTATCTTGCGAAGTAAATACTGTTACATTCGCTATTTGTATCTATACGTGATATATTCAGTTCGATACACATTATAGAATTATTATTATTAATGATGTGACTACTAATAAATACTTCAACAACAACGTAGCATGTACACACACGTGTACACATACATGTCTAGGTTAGTAACCTCATCTGCAGCTGCGAATAGGTCCGCGTTGTTCGATCTGGATAGGTGGTGTGTGTAAGTATAGTGTGTGGGTGTGTAAGTATAGTGTGTGGGTGTGTAAGAATAGTGTATGTGTGTGTGTAAGTATAGTATAATGTGTGTGTGGTAAGTAATGATTGATTATATTTATATATAATAAAACTTCTGATGTTTGAATAATAATCAATAATTTACGTGGTTAGATAATAATATTTAATGTTGTATGTTAAAATATAAAATGTTGTGTATAAATAATACTAACCATAACACTGATATCAATACATAATGGATGTAACGAGGTACGATAATAATAGAAGTTAAATAGTAGTACGTGACCTCAATACTATATCTATTAATAACCTTTTCGATCTCTTTGATCTCTTCGAATCGATGATATCTTCTGTAAAAAAGTATAAATTATAGATAAGCTCGACGACAATGAAGTATATAATTCAATACAACTAAAATTCTAGTGTTTCCTATAGTAACCTTCGTCTTCGGACTCCATGTCGGAGTCTTCCTCTAGGTCGTCGTCCCCGATTTGATGACCTTCACCGCCATCTTGTTCACCTTCAGCTTCCTCGTCGCTGAAATCACTGAACTCTCCTTCCATGTCCGAGAAGTCCATTTCCTCCTCCGATAAATCATCTTCATCGTCAGAATTACCCTACAAATACATTGATACATTGATATATATAGATATGTTATATTATTGAATGGTTGTTTTCAAAGATACATTTAAAAAATGTGATAAAAAATAATTTATAATAATTAATATTAGTATAGGATATCTATTCGTAATGATATACATTAACGTTAAGGGCTGATTAATTGTCATCATCGTAATTATCCTACATAGAAATATATATAACAGCCTGTGTGGCTCAGTTAGCTAATGCGTCAAACACACAAGCAGTAGGGCACGGGTTCAAGCCTCGTTCGGACCATTATAATAGGTCTTAAAATAATATTTAGAAGTGATCTTGTGTATAAATATATGATCGGCTCTCGTTAAAACCATGGATGCCTTAAACATGCCTTAAACATGAGAGCGGCTTCGAAGGGACATTAGAAATATATTTTTATAAGTGAAAACTTCATCTAAGTTCCTGGATGAAACGACTCTACCAAAATAAAAAAATAAGATATATATATATATTAAATGCAGTGTTTGGCAGTTCCGAACTATAGAGTGGTGGGTTAAGAATGAGGAGACCTCAAGCCGTATGCTAACCTTGGCCTTGACCTGTCTGGCTATGGAACCAGTCTTGAAGTCTTCAGCGAAATCAATGTTCTTACCGTCGAGTTGGTCTTCGTAATCATCTGTATTGAGTGTGAGATGTGTACTGAGAGGTATATCAGGTTTAGTCTATACAGCGTGGTCAGGGGTACGATGAGGTTAAGAGGTGTAATTTATACAGCGGGGTTAGGGATATAATGAGGTTAGGAGATGTAATCTAAACATAGTGGTCAGGGGTACAATGAGGTTATGAGGTTTAGTCTAAAAACTTCTACAAAAGAAAGTACAATTTAAATTTTTCAGAAAATAAATATATAATTTCTTATTAAATTGTTTAAATTCAATATTAATTCCTCAGATTTGCCTCCTTTATATATTACACTATATACTAATTAAGATATAAGATACACTGAATACAATACAGGGTACACTGAATACAATACACGGTACACTGAATCGTACGAACCGAGTAAGTCATCGAATTCATCGTCTCCCACACTCTCCTCATCCGAGTCCAACTCTTCCTTCACCTTGGCATGTTTCATCTTCTCTGTGAAGTATCTGATGGATGCAGTGGTGGTAGTAGTGGTAGTAAGACATATACACGTATGTGTTACAATTATATAGCCGGGGGGTAATGGGTTAGATGGCCTTCAGTGAATGAAATCGCAGAATTTATAGTTATTAAGAATTATTTTAGGAAGATTTTTGAAAATATTCTAATTAAAATTATAAATTAAATTATCGTAATGCTAGCTATGTTAACAATGTTAACTATATGTCCGTCCTACATGCTATTATATAATAAACCTGACTTGAGGTGTATATATTATATTCTTTATTAGTTTTAACATTACAATAATTCACTATAATGATTTGGAATATAATGCACATAGATTAAATCAATAAGCATTACTATTTTAAACAAATATTACAATCAAATTTAACATTTACAAATCACGTTACAACTATTTTCCAATTCTTTAATATTCATTTAATATATATATATATACTTACAGATACGCACCCACCCAAACACACCCTCCCACTACCCACACCCCCCGCATACACCCCACCCCACCACACACACCCTCCCACTAACCACACACCCTTACCACCCACCCACCCCTACCTACTCCGTACACATCCATACCCCCCCCGCACTCACCCCTACCCCCCAGCACACACCCCCACTAACTTATGGAAGAACTTCTCCTCCACAGGTACCATGTGTTCCTCAGTGCTGGCGTACTTAGCATCATTAACTGCCAGTGACTTCAGTCCTTCCTGTTTACCATGCTTACGTGCCATCTTGTTCAACTCGGCTACATCGCGCGGGGGGGGGGGCGGGTTAATGTAGTACAGGGGGTTAGGGGCTCATGTAATATAGCAGGGGTAGGGGGTTATGTAGTAACTGCAGGGGGGGGGTGTGAGGTGGTTAGGGGGCTCATGTATGGTGGGGAGAGAGTTAGTTTAATATGATGTGGGGTAATGTATTGACAAGGGTAGAGAGGGAGTACATATATAGTTCAATATAAGAGAGTTAGCTTACGGCTAGTCTTACTTCGAGACCGTTTGAGGATGAGTTTAAATTTGAGGAATTTACGCATTAATCTAAAAACTGAATAAATTCTACTCTAGTCTATATTGCTGTGGTGGAGGTGGAAACCTTTGTCCTTGGGGTTACGGAATACGAATCTGTCGAGGAAACGGATGAGGGTGAAATCCTCGAGGGCGTTACCCTTGTAGTTGATGTCGACGCCCTGTGAGGGGTGGAGGGAGGGGGTGTGTAGTGGATCGCCTCGCTAATAGTGAATAGGTATTATGCCGTATAATGATGCATGTCTCAGGGTGACGGTTATTGTGAGCTGATACCGCGGCCTAGATTAACGCAGAGATACGATACACTTAAAGCTTAACAACTAATACAGTTTTATATCGGCTACACATGATTTGCTTTAGAATAGTTACGCGTAAATAAATTTCAATAATAATAATAATAGTAATATTAAATTTAGTGAGTAAAAATGGTATTGTACATTGGTAAGATACGATATGGTATTAACTTAATATTAATAAATGGATATCATATAAACATAATTAATTTTAAATATATCTTTATCTCATAAATTTTCGTGACACTCATATAACGATAATATTGTGTACATAAAATACATACATATTGATGTATGTGTCATACTATGCTTACAGATTATTACTACTGCTTCTCAGGTAGCGACCAATGTGATCCGTATGACTAGTGTAATGCATTATTGGTTTGTTTGAATGCATATTTATATGTTATGTTATAATATTATCGTTTATTACATGTATATATTTCGTTAAATACATGTATATTTATAATATATATTTCACTATATTATATTAGTGCGTTGTGATGAAGTATTAAAATCAACAACGTAAACCACCAAATGAAACAATCGCGGATATGATTATATTAATGCTAGCTATTATCTATACAATTTCACTGAGGCGGAACGAACACTGTACAATTACAATACCGTTCATGTATTAAGATCGCGGCGAGTTGCGCATACATTTATTATGTAGTAGAGTTGAAGTATAGCTGATATTCAGTGTTGAGGGAGGTGTCTTTCTACAGGAGTTTAGCGTATGATTCAGCTAAGCCAATCGGTATCGCGAATACCCGAATATGGGTGTTAGCGCAGAGCACTAGGATGGCGGTACCGACCTTGATAATGCTGTTAGCGAAGAGCACAACGGAAGGATGGTAGTGGCAGCACAGGTTACGCAGTTCTATGAGACATTCGTGTTCGGCGTTCGAATACATCGGGTTTCTGTGCAGGATGCTGTAGGTTCCGATTTTACGATCTGCAGGGGGGGGGTAGCGGTAGTAGTCGTTAGGGTAGTAGCGGTAGTAGTCGTTAGAGTAGTAGCGGTAGTAGTCGTTAGGGTAGTAGGGGTAGTAGTAGTTAGAGTAGTAGGGGTAGTAGTTGTTAGAAAAGATGGGGTAGTAGTCGTTAGGGTAGTAGGGGTAATAGTCGTTAGAGTAGTAGGGGTAGTAGTTGTTAGGGTAGTAGGGGTAGTAGTCGTTAGAGTAGTGGGGTAGTAGGTGTGGAAAATATCACAATATTGGATTTAATAATACGCGATAAAAGTGATTAACTTAATTAAAAGTATTAACTTATACTGAAAATCGGTATAAAATAATTCAAACTCTTTCAAACTCTCAGAGTAAATAAGAAATAAATATAATACAATAGATAAAGATAAATTTCTGACATCGCAATGGGAATTCGAATGTAGGCCACAAAGACAACGGAAGCTTTACGATGACGCTGCAACGGTACCTTGTTGGACGGCTTTACCGGAGTGGTTCCTGTGAAGCCAGGTGGAATTGACCTTCACACCTCCGCCGTCGCTATCGACGACCTCGCCGTCGCTATCGACGACCTCGCCGTCGCTGTCAGATGAAGCGTCGGGGTCAGACTTGATGGTGACGTCGTGTTCGTCCTTGATGTCGGCGTAGTGCTCGTCTTCTGAGCCGTCGCTGTCGTATACCTGGGCAGGGGAGGGGGCGGGGCTTGTAGTAATGGGACAGGGGAGGGGGCGGAGTTTGTAGTAATGGGGGCGGGGCTTGTGGTAATGGGCGGGGGGAGGGGGACGGGCTTGTAATAAGGGGATGGGCTTGTGGTAATGTGGGAGGGGGACGGGCTTGTGGTAATGGGGACGGGCTTGTAGTAATGGGTGGGGGAGGGGGAGGAACTGTAGTAATAGGTGCGTGGCTTTGAGGGGGTGGAGCTTAAAGTAGTAGAGGGAGAGAAGTGAGGCAATGATAGTAGTAATGGGTGAAGCATGACAACTATTGTAGAAATGGGGGGGGGGTGTGTGAGTGGAGTGAGATAACGATCATAGAAATGCAATTAGGGGCGGGGGCTTATGATTTAGAGTGTGTAGTTATACATATAGAAATATATAGAGTTATAGCTATAGCTATATCTATAGAAATATATAGAGTTATAGATATAATTATAATTATTGTAATAGTTAGTTATATATAAATAGAGATGAATGCTTAGATAGCTAAATAGGGGTGATATCAGGGCGTAAGGTGGAGGATGGGTGGAAGTGCTAACTGTGGCAGATTTGATCTTCAGCAGAATGTTCTTGTGCGTTTTCCTCAGCTGTTGGAGTGAATGATATGAGTTAACTATGATCACAGGGGGTAAAGGGCTTTATTTTGGTGGGGGGGGTAAGGGGCTTTATTTATGGGGGTAAGGGACTATTTACGGTAGTAAGAGGATTTATTAAGGGTAGTAAGAGGCTTTATTTAGGGTATGCCTATTGTAGAAGGACAGGTGGTAAGAAGGACAGTGAATTGATATATCGGGTGTAGATATAACTGTAGACTGTTCATGCAACAACAATCACATCCTTTATGAGGTTGAGATATTAATGTTAATAAGAGGAAATGGTAAGGGAGTTTACGTTTGGTTCAGAGGTTAAGGTTTAGTGATGTAATGTAGGCGGGTGTAGCCTACATTAATTATGAGTAATATACTATAATCTTTGTTGTTCTCGATGTGTAATATTTATCGATATTACTTGATAATTATAGCAAATTTTGCTATTTTACGAAGTAAACAATTTGTATCGATATTATTTATTCTTATTGTTAATTACTATTGCTGCAATTGATTACGTTGGTATATATTTCTCTCGCTTATTACTATTAACTATTAGCATGTACTACATTCCACGTAAGTATTAGACGATTAATTATACTGTTGAGGGGGGTATAGGGGGAATCATTATTATGGACAATAATAACACTACTACTGTTGTATGTCTATATGTCTATGTCTCGAATAGATGCTATCAATGTACACGTATAATTAATGCACCAGATAATGGACAAACTGTTATGTAACTTGTTTTCGTATAACTAATTGGTTCAACACCATGCGTGTGTCACTGTATGATAACCTCTCGCACTTAGTCACTAGGATAACCTCGGCAACGTAAGCCGCCTTAACGTAGTCAGGCACTGTACGCCGTATATATACTAATAAATATGCACAACCCCTTCCGTTTGTTGTTCACTTCCGTAACCACATAACACTACTACTATCTACATCTTCTACTAACCTCTGATAGTAGTATCAATGCAGCGCATATGAACGTTGGCTGCTGGTTCGTGCACACCTATGTAGTGGATGTGAATGTTAACCAATGGGATGACAGGCTATGGCGGTGTAGTAAACAGACACTCACCAAGGGTTGGCGTATTAAGAGTTACGCAGAAAATATTGAAATTTGTATTGATTGATAATTAAGCAAATACATAGTCGAAATATATAATCATAAGTATAACGCTTTGCTAATGAAAGTGACATATGTTATAGAAATAAACAAAGAATAATGCGAGATTAAAACGTTTAGTTACCGTAATTATATTTATTTAAATTTTTAATTTTATATAAAAACATTGATACCTTATAATTGAATATAATGAATACATTTTGTAATTGTTATACTTGAATACTATGATGATGTTATTACAGTTATAATCTTTGGTGACGAATAAATATATGAATAATATGCAAATTAAAAAAATATTAATTGAAAATATTTTGAATATATTTTCATTTAAATATGTTATATATATTCAATATACTTGTTTATATGTTGTGATAAACATTACAAATCAATTATGTAATAATATATTTATATTTATTATTAACTATACATATTTTGAAATATAAGTACATTCTGTTGTATAGATTTTAGAGTAGATTTTTTATAAAATTGTAGTTTTATTTTATTGCCCATTCTGAATAAATAGAAAACAAATAAATTGAACAATAACATTATTTTAAAACCATATAAGATATCAACTTGATGTAAATATATAGTTATAAAAAAGAACATTTATTAGATGTACATTATGTTATAATACCTCATCAGCCTAAGTTAACATGAGGCAAAGTTAACCCCACCAGCTAACCTGTAGCAATCTCTTCACAAAGGACTGAACCCTTCTCTCACAGGCGTCGCTCTTAATAGACTTGTAGATGAGGTTAAGGAACTGAGACTGGCGGGACGATCTCTTCAGCTCCGGGTCGAGCATCTTACGGTATAGGGCGACGTAGTAACGGTCTGTTATTGAGTCGCTGTGGGGGGTGAGGAAGGGTAAGGGAGGGGGTTAAGGAGGATAAGGTGAGGGAGGGTATGGCGGAACTTATTAAAAAATGTTAACTTATGGTCCTTATCTTAACGGAAATAACATGATAAACAATTTGGTAATAACAAAAAAATACATACTAGTGTATTTATTGAGAGTTATGCGATTAAAATTATGTTAACAAAAAAACCCTTTTTCCCATAAACAATGGAATGTTCGATTACATGCGCGTAAAAATTGATTATATTAGCGATTGTATTTTAATTGTATTTCACTTATTTACATGTAAATAGATTATTACAGCAATATAGGTAGGTTTACAGAACCTAGCTATGATAGACATATAATAGCTTTATATATTATAAATGTTTCTTCAAGAATGTGGTTCGAAATCAATAGTTCTAAAACAGAAATGATCGATTACAAAATTAGGTGTAATAATCAGTATATTTATATGTAATAATCAGTATGTATATATTCATAAATATTTTAATTTTGTTGAAAATAAATATCATATAATGTACTTTATTGATCATTTTATTTTTTTAAATGTATCAAAATAGTGTCAAATGTCTCGATAATAGTAGTATATCATATATTACATAAAATATATTTTATAAAATTTGAGAACAAATAAAAAATAGCCAAAAAGTTATATGTTGAAAATTATTCTTGTAATATCATTGTTTAGAATTGGTTAAATAAAATTTGAAACTTATATGTATTATTATTTATATGTATTATTACTATTATAAATTATTATTAAAAACTGATATATATATATAGTCTTAATACATACATTTAAAGAATATTGCTATTTACACCATGTTAAAATTGCTATCCCTTCCATGTAAAATTTCTTGACAAAAGTGGAGGTGAAATTTAAGCTAAGTGAATTTTGCTTTCTAAATATTAAATTTGCATAGGTGCACCTGTAACTAATTATATGTGTATTCTTTAACAATAAAGTATTATAGAATCTGCCTTAAGGGAGGGGTACAGTGTAGGGGGTATGGAGCTAATGATATGTTATGGCGTAACTGGTAATACTATAGATATAGATGATGATAATGATGATGTTAGTGGTGATAGTGGTAATGGTGTTGATGATGATGATAAAGTTGATGATGATGATTATAATAATGGTGTTAGTGGTAATGGTGATGATGATGATGTTGATGATACAGTTGATGATGATGATGACAGTGATGATACTACTACTACTACTACACTACTACTACTACTACACTACACTACACGTACCTGATATTCATGACTTGATGCAGTAACATCAGTGTCTGCACTGATATATTGAAGTTAACCACATGAACAGTACGGTATAGCACGTCTATACGATCTTGTACGTCAATACGACCTGTAGGGGGCAGTACTAGTGGTTATAGGGGACAGTACTAGTGGTTATAAGGGGCAGTACTAGGCGGGGTGGTTATAGGGGGCAGTACTAGGCGGGGTGGTTATAGGGGGCAGCACTAGGTGGGGTGGTTATAGGGGGCATTACTAAGAGTGATTACAGCCCTGGAAACTATATCTATGTTTAGAGAACCTAGTTATAAATTGCAGTGCCCGACATATTATGTATATTATATGTATGTAGTTCTATAGTAGTAGTTCTATATGTAGTCATCACAGAGTGATACATGTACAAGTAGGTTTAATACCGGTGCATCGTCTCCTTGGCTAATAGTTCATCTTAGGGGGGTATCTACCAGTATTTCCTGAAATAATGTTTGCTAGAAAGTGTTTTTTAGCAAGTTAACTACAATTGTAGTTAGATACCCCCTTACATTTACGGCAACTTGATGGAAGTATAGTAACTTTAAAGGGGGTATCTTACTACAACTTGGTAGAAAATCACTTTCTAAAAAAAATTTCCGGAAATACTCGTAGTGAGATACCCCCTTTATAGACTTTAATGCTTCTATAATTAGTAATTATTAATTACCCAAGTTAAGCCCAATGATGCGTTCATACCAAACAATAAAGCCAGATGTTTAAACATAATATCGGTTGCTTGAAATTACTCGACCGATATTCAGATAAAGTTCTAAAATGAATACTTTGAAGCAGCAAATCGCTGACTATTTAACTGGGCCCAATATCGGGGGGGGAGCTGTACTGTGTTGATGTGAATGGGTTCTAAGTGTGATGGTTATAATAGTGAACACAGTACAACACGAGACATACGTATTAGCTGAACGCAGGTACGCATAGGATATACTTAATAAAGAGCTACGTCGTTATGATCAGAACACATAAATAGGTTACTATTACTACAGTGGCGCCACCTTTAGCAAACGGAAACGCTCGATTCACTCCGGTCAACAGGGCACTCAGCATCTTGCCGTCCACTTCTCCTTTCTTCACAAATATCTGGCAGTAGTAGTGATGGGTGTGTTGAAAGGTGGGTTTTTTTATAGGTAGTGATGATGGTAGTGATAGTGGTAGTGATAGTGTGGTGGTAGTAGTAGTGGTAGTGACAGTGATAATAGTAGTAATAGTGTGGTGGTAGTGGTAGTAGTTGTAGTGGTAGTGATAGTGATAATAGTAGTAATAGTGTGGTGGTAGTAGTAGTGGTAGTGGTAGTGATGGTGGTAGTGATGGTGGTATTGGCAGTAATAGTGGTAGTAGTAGTGATAGTAGTAGTGGTAGTGATAGTGATAATAGTAGTAATAGTGTGGTGGTAGTAGTAGTGGTAGTGGTAGTAGTAGTAGAAGTGATGGTAGTGGTGTGTGTATATATATATATATATATATGTTACTAGTTAGACAGAGTTGAATGCATGGAACCAGTGATGCAATAACAATATTTCCATTGAAAACAATACCAGCGACGTTTACATCAACACTAGATATTCTGTACCATGACCTAATGAAACCGTTTCGCTAACCTCGAAGAATGCGAAATAGATCTTAATGAGACGACCTGCCAGATCTGTCATGTGATTATTCAACTGCAGCTGGTTCATGAAACATATCGCGTAATACCTAGGTGTGAGTGGGATGGGAGGGTTGGTTAGCGGGGTGGTGAGGGTTTCTTAGCGCGGTAGTGAGGGTTGTTTAGTAGGGTGACGAGGTTTGCTTAGTGGGGTGGTGAGGGTTGCTTAGTGGGGTGGTGAGGGTTTCTTAGCGCGGTGGTGAGGGTTGCTTAGTGGGGTGGTGAGGGTTTCTTAGCGCGGTGGTGAGGGTTGTTTAGTAGGGTGACGAGGTTTGCTTAGTGGGGTGGTGAGGGTTTCTTAGCACGGTGGTGAGGGTTGTTTAGCGGGGTGGTGAGGATTGTTTAGTAGGGTGATGAGGTTTGCTTAGTGGGGTGGTGAGGGTTTCTTAGCACGGTGGTGAGGGTTGTTTAGCGGGGTGACGAGGGTTGCTTAGCGGGATGGTGAGGGTTACTTAGTGGTGTGGTGAGGGTTGTTTAGCGGGGTGACGAGGGTTGCTTAGCGGGATGGTGAGGGTTACTTAGTGGGGTGATGAGGGTTGCTTAGTGGGGTGGTGAGGGTTGCTTAGCGGGGTGGTGAGGGTTACTTAGTGGGGTGACAAGGGTTGTTTAGCGGGGTGACGAGGGTTACTTAGTGGGGTGGTGAGGGTTGCTTAGCGGGGTGGTGAGGGTTGCTTAGCGGGGTGGTGAGGGTTACTTAGTGGGGTGACGAGGGTTGCTTAGCGGGGTGGTGAGGGTTACTTAGAGGGGTGACGAGGGTTGCTTAGATCAGTGGTATTGTATAGGGCAGTGTTATACTCGACATTGAGCATATTACATAACACCTAAGTATAATGGGTGGTTAAGGCAGGGGTACTGTAGGGTAGTGTTGTACGAGGTTAGCATATGTATATATTATTGCCTGGGGTATATAGCTTAGTGGAACAGTCAAAAGCTAGTAGGCCAGAGGTCCTGGTTTCGACTCCAGGTAGTTCTTATTTTTATATTGTGTTTATCGAGAACTTAAAAATTTAATTTATTTTAATACAAAATAAATCATAACACAAGAAAAAAATGTTACTATTTTTATTGTATTTTCCTGGGCCCCTTACAGTTATTTATAACATGTATAAGTATATGACTTCTTGAGGGGGTCCATTTGTATCCGCTATTTGTTTTGTATTCAATATATATATATACACAATTTCAATTCATAAATATTATTATTATATATTTGTAAAGGTTAATCTGATATACTCAAGACAAAGTAATGATGTGGCCATTGTGATACCAAACTTTTTAATTGGACAGGATATCAATGCTGCTACCAGTAGTGACACAAACACACACCCGTATGGACCACCCTACACAAAGATAGTATCACTAGTTACCCCCCCGCCCCCCCTGACTATACTAACTGTGCTTTAGGCGAGATGTTACTTCTGTACAGCATTCTCTCCACCTCATACACTATCACTGCCATCATGTTAGGGTGTTCGTCCACTAGTTAAGGGGGAGGGTGGGGGGAGTTAGGCTGAGAGGGGAGGAGTTAGGCTAAGAGGGGAGGATTTAGGCTGAGAGGGGAGGAGTTAGGCAGAGAGGGGAGGAGTTAGGCTGAGAAGGGAGGAGTTAGGCAGAGAGGGGAGGAGTTAGGCTGAGAGGGGAAGAGTTAGGCAGAGAGGGGAGGAGTTAGGCTGAGAGGGGAAGAGTTAGGCATAGAGGGGAGGAGTTAGGCTGAGAGAGGGGGAGTTAGGCAGAGAGGGGAGGAGTTAGGCTGAGAGAGGGGGAGTTAGGCAGGGAGGGGAGAAGAAGGAAGCTAAGGTATAGGAGAATGGATGTAGAGGAGAATGATGATAAGGATGGAAGGAAGGAGTTTACAAAAGGGATCGTGGATAAAACAGTATATATGTGAATGATCCGCTAGGGAGCTAGAAAGAGGGTCAAATTAATCGATGAGGAGAGACGAAGAGGTGGGGTTAAAGAGAGATAGTGTGTGTGGAGTTAGGGATTAACCCCTATTACTTACTACCATTAACCCCTACTACTACTTACCTAGCTTATTAAGCTGGTGGATGGCATTGGAGGCAATCTTGTGGTCAGGATCTCCTAGCTTGTTGACCAGCATCGATAGTAGCATCTTAGAGGGGGGTAGGAGGGGTAGTATGTTTTAGTGGTGGGGGGCTAGTATTGCGGGATTAATGTTTCAGGGCTTAGAGTTAAGGGGACTTAGTATTGGAGCTTAGCATTAAGGGGGCCTAGTGTTGGGGCCTTAGTGTTGGGGCCTTAGTATAGGGCCTTAGTAGTAACAATGTTAATAAATGTTTATTATGCAATCTATTATATCTCAATGATAATATGTACTGGATGTTATGTAATATTGCGTGAACTCTCGTAACAGAGTAAGGTCACCTAAGGTCATCCTACCAAGGTGTAATACATACATAATGTAATAGCCACAATGTAGTAATCTAATTCTCTAATATGGATAATTAATCAGATGATGTAACAATTATATCTATACGATATATGCTTATTATATAACATTAATTTTGTTGAATCGGTGGTAATTTTTTAATTTTCTCAATAACTTTAGAAATGGAATCATAGAATTGTATTGTCTTGTATTATCGAATTTTATGTTTGATCGTTGTGAATTGCTTGATTAAACATCAGGTAATACACGAGGACTGTTTACTAGTTAGGTTACACAATTCTAATAGACATCCTCATACTACTAATGCTGTATGTAAGGGTATATATTCTATTTGAATTGTACATATGTGTTGTGATTCAATAGTATAGTAACTACATAATAAGTGTGTGTGGGTGTGTGTGGGTGTGTGTTAGTGTGTGAGTAGATGTGTGTGTGTGTGTGTGTGTGTGTGTGTAGATGTGTGTGTGTATGTGTGTGTATATGTGCGTGTGTGGGTGTGTGTGTGTGTTAGTGTGTGCGCTGATTCTAACCTTCTCTTGTTCTCCATTAGTTGACAGCAATGAATATATGCACCCTGTATTATGATCACATGATGTATTATTAGTATGTGTACATTATGAAATAAACATGTAATATAGTGTAATGATTATGATGAATATGATAATTATAGTGTTATTAAAGTGGTATTGTTATAAGTTTATTTATTAATGAAATAATGATCATAGACATCAATAGACATTAACATAATATGATAAGATAATATGTTTAGTACATAGTGGTTAATGATAATGAAAACTTCAATCATGATTAATGAATTACCAACTACATGTAGGCGAATATATAAATAATAAAATATATTTGTTAGACAATATTATTTTATAATTATTAATATTATGAATTCAATAAATTTCGTTTTAATAATCACAATTTAACTGTTTTCATTAGATTATATTGATTATTATAAATATTGTTGATATCGACTGTCGACAACAACAGAAAATATGTTATATTATTTGGAATCCTTTAGGAGGAAAAAGTATATTTATAATACAATCTAGTAATAGAAATAGAAAACAAACAATATTTTTCTAAATATGTATTATTATTAATATTATTATTAATATTAATATTATTATTATTATTGTTATTATTATGTATGTATTATTATTATTATTATCATCATCATTATTACACAACTGAACATAAGCTCAGCTAACCGAGGGCCTTCTGTTTGGAAGAGGAGACGGTATCGTGACAGAGAGACTCGACGGCCTTGATGAACTTCACGTAGAGAACCTTCAGTTCGCTCTCGTAGTACCACAGCAGAAGTCGTTTGTCTCGGTTCTCCTTGCTTGACTTCGAGATCTCTAGGATGTCGCACAGGGGGTTCTGTGTCAGAGAGGGGGTAGTGAGGTAGGGTGTAGTGTGGGTGTAGTGAGGTAGGGTGTAGTGTGGTAGGGTGTAGTGAGGTAGGGTGTAGTGTGGTAGGGTGTAGTGAGATAGGGTGTAGTGAGGTAGGGTGTAGTGAGATAGGGTGTAGTGTGGTAGTGAGGTAGGGGGTAGTGTGGTAGGGTGTAGTGAGGTAGGGGGTAGTGTGGTAGGGTGTAGTGAGGTAGGGTGTAGTGAGGTAGGGTGTAGTGAGATAGGGTGTAGTGAGGTAGGGTGGAGTGAGGTAGGGTGTAGTGAGGTAGGGTGTAGTGAGGTAGGGTGTAGTGAGGTAGGGTGTAGTGTGGTAGTGAGGTAGGGGGTAGTGAGGTAGGGGGTAGTGATGTAGGGTGTAGTGATGTAGGGTGTAGTGTGATACTAGAGATGTAATACAAATTAAAAGGTTAGGGGTTAAATTAATGTTATATTTTTAAACTTCGTAACTTTTAACTACTCGATTAATTTACGCAAAGCTTTCAACATTTATTTCATATAAATGTTCATTCGTATCAATTACCAAACATATAATACCTAATAATTATTATTACATTTCTGGATTTTTTATGTTCTTACAAATCATTAATTATGGTTTTGTCATTAATTATTAATTTAGGTACCATTATTATGGTTTATAATTATCATACAATATCATAAATATTTATCATATATATAGTCCTAAATATAATCTATAAGATTTAAAAAAAATATATTATTCAAAAGTATTTTTTTATGTATTTTAAAAGTTAGCATACTTTTAGTAAAGTAAAAAGGGCTAAGTTTAAAGGGCTAGGGTTAAAGGGAGAAGATTAACAGTCGCTAACCTCTTGGAAATAGCGTAGTTTACGTTTAGGGTGTAGAAGTTCGCCGGAGAACAGTTCCAACAGGACTTCCATGGCGGCTAGACTCTCTCGTTTAGCTTTCTTCACCACCATCGTTACCATGGTTTCCACGTAGACTAGGTTATGAACGGGGGCTTCCTATTGGTGGAGGACGGGGTAAAGTCGAGGTCAACTTAGTATTCGCGCGATAGGAGAAGTGGAAAGAATATAATAAATATTCCGGTGTTACATTATATTAAGCCGCATTCACATCAAAAATTAGTCTACTATCACGTCAGGTTTTGATAGCCCGAACAGTGAACATCAATATCGGCCAGTGTCGGTGTGAATGGATATACATATATATATATATTTATAACTGCTTGTGTGGCTCAGTTGGCTAAGACGTAAGACACACAAGCAGTAGGACGCGGGTTCGAGCCTCGTCCTGACCATTAAAATAGGTCTTAAAATAGTATTTAGAAGTGATCTTATATAATTGTGTATAAATAAATGATCGGCTCTCGTTAAAACCACGGATGGCTTATAATGAGAGCGGTTTCGAAGTGACATTAGAGCCATATATGGTTATAAGTGATAACTTCGTCTAAGTTCCTGGATGGGATGAAAGGACTCTGAACCTGAATGAGGAGGGTGTAGGCTGCGAGTTTGTCCATCAGGGTTCCGGAGGTGAGTACGGTTCTCCTCCAGGTGGCGTCGGAGCTCTTTTGAGACTCCAGCTCTACGGGGGTGATGATGATGATGATGATGTTAAGCTTGTAGCTTATTGTAAAGTTATGCATATTATTAAAGCTTATGTATATATAAAATAAATTTGTATAGTATAGATACTAATGGTAATAAATGCCTAAATAACTGTAATTAATACACATAACATATTATAATTTATACACTATACATCATATATTATACACTATAAAATATATAGTATACAATATATATAGTATACACTATACATTATACACTACTGTAATACTGAATATCCCATACCACACCCACACATAAGCATGCACACACGCACTCACAAAAATAAACATAAACACACAAAAATGTATATGCGAATTATGTACTAATATATATAATATCTTTATTCACAATTTGTATCCATATGTGATATATATATTATTAAATATTACACATTATAGAATTATTATTATTAATGATGTGTGACACAAAGTCTAAATAAAACTTTCAACAACAACACACACAAACATGCATACACACCCACATCCATACACACCCACACCCACACACCCTCACACACACATCCACACCCTCACACACACACACACACTAACACCTACACACACACACCCACACACACACTCACATACCCACACACACATACACTAACTCTGTGTATACAGATTGATATCGTCTTCGTAAAGTCTGCGAGAGAAAGACTTCAGGTTGGCAAGGGTGGTCTCATTAGATTTAGCAAACACTCTAGAATCATCTTCGTACTGTTTCAACGTTATAATATACACAATTATTATATCACTATTAACTTTATGTTATCACTATAACGCATATTGTATATCTAGAATCGCCAATATTGTTTTAGGTTACCCAAATAAAAATTACGAATAGTAATAGTGATAGTAATACTATAGTATATAAGACTACGTATAGATGAAGCCTTTGCCACGCAAAATATCATCAAGAATATGAATTTAGGAAAAGCCGCGCGATACAATATATTTTAAATTAATATATATTTTATAATATCCTCGACTACCTCTTTAGTGTGTCGTGGACTTTAGAAGTATGATAATTTACTAGTAGTAGTAGTAGTAGTAGTAGTAGTAGTAGTAGTAGTAGTAGTAGTAGTAATAGTAGTAGTAGTAGTAGTAGTAGTAGTAGTAGTAGTAGTAGTAGTAGTAGTAGTAGTAGTAGTAGTAGTAGTAGTAGTAGTAGTAGTAGTAGTAGTAGTAGTAGTAGTAGTAGTAGTAGTAGTAGTAGTAGTAGTAGTAGTAGTAGTAGTAGTAGTAGTAGTAGTAGTAGTAGTAGTAGTAGTAGTAGTAGTAGTAGTAGTAGTAGTAGTAGTAGTAGTAGTAGTAGTAGTAGTAGTAGTAGTAGTAGTAGTAGTAGTAGTAGTAGTAGTAGTAGTAGTAGTAGTAGTAGTAGTAGTAGTAGTAGTAGTAGTAGTAGTAGTAGTAGTAGTAGTAGTAGTAGTAGTAGTAGTCAGGTAGTAGTAGTAGTAGTAGTAGTCAGGTAGTAGTAGTAGTAGTAGTAGTCAGGTAGTAGTAGTAGTAGTAGTAGTAGTAGTAGTAGTAGTAGTAGTAGTAGTAGTAGTAGTAGTAGTAGTAGTAGTAGTAGTAGTAGTAGTAGTAGTAGTAGTAGTAGTAGTAGTAGTAGTAGTAGTAGTAGTAGTAGTAGTAGTAGTAGTAGTAGTAGTAGTAGTAGTAGTAGTAGTAGTAGTAGTAATAGTAGTAGTAGTAGTAGTAGTAATAGTAGTAGTAGTAGTAGTAGTAATAGTAGGTGTTAACCGTGTTCTGATGCCACCTGGTGCCGGGTTTGAAGAGACTATAGTTACGTCTCATGTACGTGGAGAGGAGGTCTATATCGACGTCACTGACCACCTCTTTGATTTCCACGACCTTTTTAACCTCTTCGACCTTTTTAACTTTTACCACCTTTTTAACTTCAACGACCTTTTTAACCTCTTCGACCTGAAGTGTTTGGGTGTATCTAGTTAGTGGACGGTAGCGCTAGGAGGTGGGGATTATAGGGGTATAGCTTATAGGAAGAGGGGGTTAATAGGGGGCATTAACGGGTTCCATGTCTTCATCCTTCTTGAACTTATTCTTGGTTTTCTTCGAAGGGCGAGGAGTGTCATCATCATCGCTGGAGTCCTCCTCGGGGATGTTAGGATCCACTGCTAGCTTCACTTTACTAAGATCCTAGTGGTGGTGATAGTGATGGAGATTAGGTGATAATGATGATAATACGCGGGTAGATTACTCATCGCGATAGATAACGCTACGATAACACTAACTCTCGGACCCTCGACCTCTTTACTCTTGAGTTTGTAGAATCCCAGTTTTTTTATTAGATCCAGAAGCTGTGAAAGTATAAATATTGTGGTGATAATATTGCTATTTGGTGTGTTAGTATTAGTAGTAGTAATAATAGTAGTAGTTATAGTAGTGGTAGTAGTTTTATTAGGGTAACCTCTTCTTTATTAACAGGATTTGCATCCAAATCATCTTTAAATATGGAACACTTTTCTTCATCGTTGATATCTTTTATGAATTCATAATCATCCTGGCCGAAGTAAGGTAACCAATGAAAACAGTGAACAGAAAAGTGATCATATATTTTCAATATAATATTATATACTTATATATATATATATTACTGTATATATAAATGTAAATGTATAATGATATATATATCATTATACATTTACAGTAAATATATAATGATTTACTACATTTTTTGTATACCTGATTTACTACAACCATTATCATATTTTCCAGTACTGATCATATTATGAAGCTTAATGATACTATATCAAAAAATATATATTTAAAAAAATACCTAATTTTAACTAGTATATGCTTGCGATTTAATGAATTACAAAATATACATCAATTTTAGTAGTTTAGTACGTAGAACTCATAATTAATTAACAATTATATATACTATTATTATTAATTTATTCAATTATATAAATAATTCTAAATGAAACTCATATATATATATATATATATATATACCTAATAAATGCATAACATCAATATTTTATTATATCAGGTTGAAATTACAAATCATTATAATGATACCTACCAATTTAATAAAAATAACAATATAATTTCAATAATTATTTTGATCGCAAAGTTAATCTGATATTCTATACTGTGGAAATCGATATCCGTCGATCATTAAGTGCACTTGACTTTATTGTATTATATGTACGGAAAAATTCGACCGTCATCGATGTCCGTCGATCATAAAGTTAATCTTATGTGCTAAAATTTAATAAATCAAGTGAAGTTTACGATCGACAGACATCGATGTCGGTCGAATTTTTCATTTGATCGTAAAGTTCCTTTGATCCAATATTTAATATTGCCGGAGTCACTTGCGAGGATTACGTCCAGGTAACTACGAAACATCACTTAATCATAGATAATATTTATATATACCCACTTATATAATAATATATGTTTTATAAAAGATTACAGGATGAAGTCGGCACATTTAAATACCTATATAATTATGTCGTAAATAGAACACCCATCATACTAAAATATCGTAACTTATATTTCAAGATATTTTTATTGTTGTGGGTGGTCTAATTACAACATAATTACATGTATGAATGAACTAATTACATGTATTTATTTGAATACACTATATTATATATGTATTATACACTGTATAATGTATACAGGTACCTTATTATAAGGCTTATAATCATTTTAATAATGTATACTATATATAAACTAGTTCTTATGTATTTAATAAATAATTATATGTAATGTGATTTAATTAGTAAATTATATATTCAATGTAATGTATTAGTAAGTATAATACATTAATTAATTTTTCGAGTGATCGAATTTATATAAAATAATATAATTATTATTTTTATCAAAATATTTTAAAGAATTTCCTAATATATTAATTTAAAAATTGTAATCTTTATCTGTAACATTTATTTTATATACAAAATGATATCGCATCACATATTTAATACTATAATTAATATTGATAATTTAATTATAATCTAGATGTATAAGTTCATATTATAATTATATTGTTTAATTAGCTTATTTATCATTATCTATAAAATATATATTTTATTTTAAACAAAAATATATATATAACTTGTAATATCACCCAAAATTTTAAATCTATGTTTATGTAAAGTTAAAATTTTAAACCTTTGTACCTCCCAATTCATTTATTAATTCTAATGTAAATTCAGTATGTTCACTCTCTTCGTCAGAAGATATAACTTCCATAGCTGGAGAAATCGACATTTATATAATATTATTTTAATATAATTTATTATAATAAATTATTTAAATTTATTAATAATATTTAAAAGTCTTTGTTATTAATATAATAGGAGCAAGGACATGTACCATAGAATATGTTATATAATAAAGAGAAATATGTTATATATTAGGTTATAATATTATATATTGTTAATATATTAGGAAGTTAGTTCCATAGATATATAAACCCAAATCAAAGTTTTTCCGAAGAAAATGCCCAAAGTATATAAATTATGCATCTATAATAAATCCATGATAAGTTGATTTACGTATTTCGTATATAACAAGAGTCATAGTATATATTAAAGGTAGATTCATATACAAAATTAAGATATATATATATATATATATATACACAAATATGTATGCACACATGCAAAAAACAATAAATTGAATATTCGAATCAAATGTATGAATCCTACTCGTTAATGATATATCAGGAAGTATATATATATATATATATATATATATATATATATATATGATATATTAATAATAAATGAGAATCTAGTATATAGGTTTATGTATAATATTTCTATTCTAATAAATATATATACTTGGTAGTCTTTCTTTAATTTATATTAAGGGGATATCCAATACCTCCTATAACCAAGACCTCCTATAACCTCCTATGACCGAGGTCATAGGAGGTCTTGCTATAACCTACTATAACCTCCTATCACGCAGTTGATTTCCATATATTAATGATGTATTGATATTTAACGCACGATCAATGATAAATGAAATTATATTATAATTATATACATAAACATTCGAGTGAGGCCTCACTCAATATCTATGTATATATAATATTATGCATATAATTTGATATACTATTAAACTATAAATATGTGTATACTCAGGGAGGTCCCTGGTATAATACAAAATATGTTAATCATTAACAGTTAACTGTATATAATTTATAAATTGAAATGTACATACACATTTAATTAAAATATTAAAGTTGCGAATAATACAAAATGTATATTACATTTAATAAAATATAGGTTAATATATAATAATATGTATTGAAATTAATTGGATTATAAAATGAGAATTATATTTAAGTTTAATTTATAATTTATTATAAATGTAATTAAAATATAATAGTTTTACAAAATAAAAATATTAATGTTAAGTCAAAATAATATAAAACTTAATATAGTTATCCATTATAATAAATAATGCTTTATATTAATTATTATGAATATATTATTTTGTAGAATTTTAGGTTATGGATTAGTATTTTACGTTTTATCTTTTTTATTATCTCATATATATATATATACTTGTATATATAATTATATAATTAATTAATAATTAATATCATAGATTTATAGTTTACCATAAAAGTTAAAGGTAAAATACAAATCTATGATTAATATTAATAATTTATTAATTATATATCTGTGTTTATACAAGACCTCCTATAACCTCGAGGTTATAGGAGGTCTTGGTTTATATTGGCAAAGATTTTCCGAAGGATTTTTTGCTTCGTAAAATCATTGATATTGGATCCAATTATTAATCAATTACACTATAATCATTGATCAAAATAAACAAAAATGGTTCGAAAATTAAAGTATCATGAAAAAAAATTACTCAAAAAGGTAGATTTCATATCATGGGATATTGATAATAATATACATGAATTAAAGATAATGAAGAAGTACTATATTCAGAGAAGGGAAGATTATACGAAGTAAGATGACTGAATGATTATATATAAATTCATTATCGCTCATAATAAATAACAATTTTTAAATATTTTATAATATTAATATTACTAATTCAAGTATATAGGACAAATAATGTATATCTTTTAAATAATGTGATGAGTATATTCACGAATGCACTATATACATAGCCAATGAACAATATATTATTTAAAATACGCTGGTTTTTCTCTCTAATCCTAATTCATAATACTTATTTAATAAGTTATTATAATATTATTATAATATAATATTATAATATAATAATTATTATCATAATAATTATGGATGGTACGGAAGGTAGGCACACATTAAATATCTATAAATATAAAAGTTTAAGCGTTGCACGCAATGTGTACGTAGCGCTCACTTCGGTACATATTATGTAACATAACTGTTATGATAACACAGCTAAATAATACTAAACGAAGTAAATCAAACAACACAAACACATTAAATCCGCAAATATGATGGTACTCATATTTGTATATGTAATACATAATGTATATATCATATATATATATATATATATATATATATATATATATATATATATATATATATTTATCATGGTTGGTGGTTTTTTCGGTTTTTTCGTTAAACCATTAAACCCGGTTTATTGGGTTTTTTCGGTTTTTATCCGGTTTTCGGTTTTTTCAAAAATATAATATTTCAATGAAATATTATATTTTGTTCATTAATATATTATTGTATAAAAAGATATAGGAATTTAAAAAAAAATAGTTTTTAATATGATATACACATATGTTTAGTTTGATTGTATATTTTGTTAAAATTTAAGAATATATATAGTGAATTTTAAAATAGTGAGAATAAAATTTGTTAAAATAGATTTGATTGAAATACGATTTTTATATCTTAAGGAGATCCCGAACATTTAAAGTGATGATAATTTATTTATTTTTATATTATTTTTTATTACATAATAATACTTATTGTAGTGTTTTTTAGTATCTGTAAAAAAAATAGACATGAATTCAGTCTAGAAATGGCATAAAAATGTATTTTATGACGATAAGATAATGCTATATTATATAGTATATAATATATACTATTCAATGTTACATTTATATGCAGTCAAACTTCAAACGCTGTTTTTTCAGAATAATTATTTCGCGCTAGGTATGTGCATTCAAAAATATAGAACATAAAAACTATTATAATTATAATATTAATTTTTTTTGCTTTATATAGAATTTAATTATGTGAATAGTAAAATAGAGAGATAATTTATAATATGTATAGAATTCATTGTATAAAATGATAATTTCTATAGAAATACCATCATTTTAGTATTGCTAATTTTTAATTTAGATATATATAATATAATAAATAATAATATTAAAAATAACTTTCTATTTTCCTATGCATGTATATATTATGAATACATACAAAAAAAATTAGGTCAATTGAATGAATAGAATTTCAGTTCTATTTTTTTTAGTGGACCTATATTTTTCCTATCTATTTATACACGAAATTGGCAAATTGCGTGTTATGTGCGGGATCCCATTAAAGTTTAAGGTACAGAATAAATTTCACTATTTACTATTGAATTGAATATTATTTGAATATATTATAAATAAAATATAATAATAATATAAAAATATATAATTTTTTAAATTATATATAAACCTCCATTCACACCGAAAAAATTGGTAGATTTTTCATAGATATTTTTCATAGATATACGCAGTAATGAAATCGTTGAGAAATCGTTAAATATTTAGAGACATATGATGAATAGCGATATCGGTGATATATAGGTGATATATCGGTAGGGGTGTCGCACATAGAGAGAGAAAATCTGTTAAAAATCTGTACGATATCGGTGAAATCAGGTGATATCAGCCTACTTTTTCGATGTGACAGGGGCTTAATAAAAAGCAAAGATTATTTTAAAAAAAATTAAAATCATCAAAGAGAAACTATTATAATAATAAATTATTAATAATAGCTTATTGATAATATTATCATATAAATAATAATAAAAAAATATGTTGATCTATTATGATAAATGTTATTAATTAAATAATCTTTTATCTTCAAACAGTTATATGATATAAAAGAAAATATATATAAATAATATTTATAAAAACTATTATTAAAATATTATTAATTTTATTAAATATTTTATATATTTATTTTACATATATTAATATAATTATAAGATTTTTTTATTTTAACAAGGATTTTGTAATACTTGAAAAATATATAAGTAACAATTTAATATCAAAATATTATTTATTGTTATGAAAATATATTTATTTATAATTATACTGAAAAAATCAAAAAAAACCAAGGGTTTTTTCGTTGAAAAAACCAAATGAAAAAACCCAATCAACCCTGATATTAATACTAATGGTTTATACATATAATTTTCTAAAGGAATTATTTCATATGTTTATTCAAATTTTATTTGTGTGTGCACTAGAGCATATAATGAATTCGGGCAACTCACGCCTTGCTCGCATGAACTTTTTCTATTTATAGTTATTTAATTTTTATTATATATCGTATTACCCATTATTATAATAAGTATTATGAATTAGGAGTAGACTCTAATCCTAATAATTATAATTATTATAATAAGTAGTGTACTATTATAATAACTATAAAATAATACTTAACATTATTATTATTAAATAATATTATATATAATATTATAATTATTATTATAGTTACTATGAATCAGGATCAAAACTAACGCGCGATAGTTCAAAATTAAACAATGAGAGGCGTGAGACGCGAATACACAGAAATGAATATATATATATTCAATAAAGGACTTGCAAGCCCTTTATATAATATATACATTTTATGACCTAATTCAAATTTGATGATCAACTTAAATTCAATTCGATGATTCAATTCCAGCCTCGCGCGTGTTTTTTTAATTATTGCTGGTTAGTTTTGACCGGTCACCGTAAAAATATTAAGACCAGTTATAACAGATAGTTGTGGCACCCCCTAATTATTGAGTTTATACTACACATATATATATATATATAAATAAATTAGACTTAGTTAGATTTTCTTTTATATAAGTATATATATATATATATATATATCAATTATAAAGTTATACAATATAAAATAAAGCAATACTATATCCATACTATAGATATAACAAGCTATCCAGACACATAAGGGAACTGGCAAAGAAGATAAAAGATGTCAATCAAAAAGACCCTTTCCGTACTGAATCCACATCTCAACTACTCGAGAAACTGTGAGTGACAGTTATTATCAGTAAATAGACAGTATTTAATGCGGACCATAGTATTATACATATTACGTAATTTAGCTTCAATGTCACAGCATAGTCACATGCGGATGTTACATTATAAATAATCTACATCGACCCATGATGAATACATCATTATTTTGAGTAGGTAAATATGTACAAAATATGATGTAAATGTATAATTATTCAGGTATCGAAGAGTATCAGTCTATTATTTAGAAATTACGTAATACAAATGTGTACATAGGCCCCCAATAAACCACCACATTTATTAATTTCCTACATATCCACCACTACCACTATTATTGCTAGGCTAACTATGGGTATGATACATGCGTGTACAATATTCAATATTCAATGTACATAGGCCATATAACCACCACTAGGTTCACGATGGGTCTGATCCCTACGAAAGCATCGCTGGAACTCTGCGATAAAGTATCGGCGAGTTCTTTCTGTCGCCGACGTATACCCGTAGTGATGGTACGTAGTCACATGGCGGAGAATATCAAGGCCGCGACGACCTTCATCGAAGCTGGACGTATCCTTGACCCCCCACATCGTCACTGTATTTAGTGATAATCACCCCTCACAGTATTACGTGTGTAAATCTCAGTCAAACTTAACACTATTACAGAATTGCTAATCCTCTACCATACTATGCTGTGTTATTTATGTATTAATCTCCTCTGTTAAACAAGAATAGTGACCTTCATAAGTCAGTATTTATATTATTTCGATATTTATAAAGTTTAATTTATAATTAGTTATATTTTAACGCGAAATAATCACTACTATTATTTTGATATATCTATAAAAGTTAATCTATTAAAAATAATCTCTCTCAATTAATAATATTATTACGGTACATTTAATGTATATCTATAATTTAGATAAAGCATAATCAGTATTATTAATATTATTAAATGCAATGCAATGCATATATAAAACTACTAATAATAACATATATATAATTACACTATTTCTATTATCATTACATAGTTAAAATGTAAATTATTTTATATCTATACATAACATATTAACATTACCATTTGAATATATATATATATTCATTATGAATGTAGATAATAACTATTATCGAGAGATACAATATTTCAATGATGTTTTCCTTAACGTCTATTGTTAAGATGTCAGAGTAGGTCCAGAAGTAGTAACAGATCCCGCATATCTTCTCTCAAGGTATGTATAACAGTTACATTTGTGTGTATATATATTTATTGTTTCATTTATGTACGAAGGAATCTGGAAGATTTCATCACTTGGACAGATTCTTCAGGCATTAGGAAACATGTACAAGAATATAATGAATTGGTTTGTATACTAAGATGGTTACTACTGTAATGCGATTGCTAATACTCCTTTTATTTGATAGAGAGATGACTTTGATCTAATGGCCTAGTTCTACTTCATATTGGGTAATATTTTTTTTGTATTATTTTATAAAACTACAATTTGTATTTATAAGAAATAATTGATAATTATCAACTTTTTATTGAATAAAATAATTACTATTTACATATGTTTTCATAAAGGATCGTGAACATTCTTTGACCTATAAATTATATTTACATATTAAATTACATAGTAAATATCTATAGTTAATTAATGTAGTTTAGATATAATATTAGTTAATTATAATATAATTAATTACCAAATAATAATAATCTATATAACTAGAATACAATTATCTATAGAATTAAATTTGTTAATATTATACAAATATAAATAAGTATACATTTAATAAGGACAAACTATAATTGGCATGAGACTTCAAGTTGAGCGATCACTAGATGAATTTCTAGTTCTATTGGAGGAGTTATCTCTACTTCTTGATCCCGTTCTCGTTCTTCTCCTCCTCACTCTACGAGTGGTGCTCTTATCTCTTGTTCTACGCGAGGAGGAGTAGTTGGAATAGTGGCTTCTGGATCTGTCACTTTTCGAGTAGGATGCGGAGGAGTTCGAGTAGGAGCCGGAATAGGAACCTGTCGGTAGTGGTTACCAATACGTTACTTGTTCTACTGGGGCCGGTTGCTGCGACATTTGATAATTTTAGCGTACGCAACGCCCTAGCAAAATTGGCCTGCGCCATATCCTTAGCCATATGCAAATCGAGTTGTTCCGACAATTAAAATAAATGTCCTAGCCTAGCTAATTCTAGCGCGAATTATCTCGGCGACTGTCCGACTATGCGTATTGTATAGAATAAAAAAGAATTTTTTATGAAACTTTAAATCCAAAATAAATAAAATATGCTTATTTTATATTCAAAACAATGTGAAATAACTTAATACAATTATATATATTAAAATAATTAATTATTAATAAGTATATTATTTTAATTCAAGTAATAAATAATAACTATTTAAATATATAACATATTCGCACTCACTATTTTTAGTTAATATAAAGTAGCGCCACCTATAAAATGATATTAATGTGTCACTCAAATCTAAAAATAGAATATAGTTATAATTATAATTGAAATACATAACAATAATACGCGCATATAATGTATATAAATTTCAACTTAAAACCTTCTCAATCATATACAAGTGTATAAATAGAAAACATATATATTATTAACTATAGTTTGAAGACTAAATAAGTTTGATTCTTCCTCTACCAGTGCATTTATGCCAAACTCTGAAATTATTTTATATATTATATATATATATATATTTGAATATACACCTATATAATTAGGTCATACAAATTATGATATTTTCAAGTTTTATCATGTATATTAGTTTGATTAATTAATAACAATAAATACATATATTATGTTATTATTATTAATAATATGTTAAGTGAATATATATATATGTACATTATATAATATAGAAACAATATTTATATACGTGGATTCACATTAAATTTATAATATTAAAATGAACAATTTATTTTAACACAGCCTTATTTATTTCGATTAATAGGATCGATTAATATATGTCTTAAATATAAATTTATATTTATACTTTAATATAAGTACAGTATATATAGTATATTAATTAATTTTATTAAAATTATTGAAGTTTATATTAAATATAATATTCTGAATATATTGTAATTATTTTAAAGATAGATTCTATAGTTTATTGTATATTATATTGGGTTATACTCGATAATATTTGTAATTATATTATTATAATAATTATATATTTATATAATTATTATAATTGTATATCTAATACATACTACAATACAATTAAATTAGGAATAAAATGTGAAATAATCAAAACATTTTATTTAATATTTAGCTAACGCCAGCTATTAGTTGTCCTTAAGAAATGGGTAAAATAAACGCTGCGTGTTTAATTTATATGTCGGAACAACTCGATGATCTTAGCGTAGTATTTTTTATCATTTTTACGCGTAATATCATCGGAACAACCGATCGCTAGCAAGCGCTAAGGCGAATTTGTTCGCCTTAATGACGCACGCCTACGCTATTTATTTTTCATCCGAACAACTCAATATCGTAAAATAAGCGTAGGATAAGCGTAGGCCAATTTTATTTTATCGGAGCAACTGGCCCCAGGTCATAGGCAATACACAGTTTTACACCACTACTGGTCGTACGTATTGTTACTATACTACTACTACTGGTTGTAGCGGTAGTGAGGCACCGTTATCGTGGTACTAACCACTAGAAGAGTAACTCCTATCGGTGTAGCTGCGATCGCTACCCGTACTGGAATCACTCAGATCATCATCGCTATAGGACCGTCTGTTATTGGAACCTCCAGCACCACGGGAACTGTGCGTTCCATTGGATAGGGGTGCTTGTGTGTTGTGTTGAACACCTATATAGTATGTGTTTGTGTGTGTTTAATGTAATGAATTCACACAGTATTGTTCTATGAAACATTAGTATTCTACATATGTGTATATCTCAAGTGTATGTTAAAGTCCGGCAAAACCTTCGCTTGTAATTTTTATCAAAATAATTAACAAATTGTATAATCTTTAAAATGATGTAAAATATATAATATAAAATTAACTATAGTATACATTATAAACAAGCATATCAACAAATTAGTGAGACAAATAAAATTGTAGAAGCTTAAAGGGATATAATATAGAACTTTAAGGGGATATAACACGTAAGTTTACGCATAACACCATTACAATACATTACTCTGTATAAATCTCACCAGACAAAAATCTATTCAATGAATTATATTATTATTTTGTGATATACAAAGGAAATATAAAGATACAACAATATGTAGCCTTATTTTTACATTTCAATATAAAAATACACACAATAATAAATTATTATTTGTATAGAAAATATTCATTATAAATTATTTTATAATATGGCTTCAAATTATTTTGAGCATATATTATTTATATATTGAAACAAAATTAGTAAGATATCTAGAATAGTTTTATCTGTGTGGTTAATATATAATTTATTTATGAAATACATGTAAATATTTATTCTGTGTAATCACAGTTGAAATTCACTAATTAAAAATCAATATGAAAAGTATAATTTATACATATATACACTTTTATCTAACATTATATAATAAATAGTATAAAGCAATAATTGTTTCTTATCTATATAATATATTTAGAGATGTTTATATTATAATTATATACTATTTTATTAATTATATATTTACATAAAATACTATAGGCTTACTATGATATATTTGCAATACTTGTTTATTATCTAGATAATATAATTACAGATGTTTTATATGTATATACAATATTGTATTGATTATATACAATTATATAGGCTTACAATATCATACAATTTATTTTTGAAATATGTATCATAAAATATGATTTTTATGCTATTTCTAAAATGATTTAATATTTATTTTGGTTTTTAACATATTTCACTATGAGGTTCACCTTAAGAACTTTTTTTGAATTATAATTTTGTTTATAACTCCATATCTTTTGACTCCTTTGATGAATCTTTATAATTTTATTATAGGATATAACTAATACAAAGTTAATAGTAAATAATTATATTGTATACACATATAAGACAATACAAATAAGATATTTTAACTTTTTACTAAAATACTACAATCTACTTTTTTGAGCCTATTTTGAATATTATATTTAAAAATAAAATTATATATGATTAACTTTGTATTAGGTTATACTCTTAAAAATTATAAAGGTTCAACAAAGGGGTTGAAAAGATATTGGGTTATAAATAAAATTCTGAGATATATATTATTTTTAAGTTTTATTTGTCA
The DNA here is from genome assembly GCA_964019155.1 of Osedax fenrisi. Classification (NCBI taxonomy): domain Eukaryota; kingdom Metazoa; phylum Annelida; class Polychaeta; order Sabellida; family Siboglinidae; genus Osedax; species Osedax fenrisi. The sequence continues at coordinate 84,521,017 of OZ025240.1, read as the reverse complement.
CACCAATTTATTGACATGCTTATTTTATAATGCATATTTTAGGCACTTATAATTCATTTTATACAACATATTAAATACATTATTTTAAAGATAATTAAATAAATTTTAATATTTTAATTAAATATTTTTTTTGATCAAAATTATAAACTAAGGTTTCACCATTAATAAATAAGTAATAATCACTGATTTTTATAATTACTTAAATTTGCAGCTAACCTAAACAAGTTTTCTAAGTGAATTTGCCATTAGAAATATAGAAAGCTATTCGCATATATATTAATGTAGTGTACAATGTACACTATTGTTAATTCCACTTTGATATCATTGTGTGTAACATGGATTAATTAATATATGTAAATGAGTATTATGTGTTAGTTTTTGGTTGTTTGTAATATTCGAATAAATTATACGATGACATTTTACAAATAACAAATAAATCAATCTAGGAAATAAAGTTTAAAATATATTTGTATAAACTAGAAATTTAGAATTACATTTTGTTTTAAATTAAGTTATAATTTATTTATAAATCATATTTTATACTGCATATTTTTAGTCTGATAAATATATAGTATTTTCAATTATTAATGTCAAATAAACTATAGAAATGCTTATTAATGAGAAACAGTTATTCGTTACAACTAATAATCTTTATTAATATTAAATATAATATTGAAACATTAGAGGTAATCATTTTGTTATTTGTCATTTTATTTAAAAATCAGTATTACAAAATATATATATTAAAATGTTTTGTTGTTGTTGTTTGTAATTTTTTAATTATAAGGATTTATCCAATTTAAAAAAAATCAATATATATATATATTTATTTTATTACAAATATATGCTTTTCTATTAATATTTTAATATATTTATTAAGATCTACTGTAATATACATACATTATAGAGGTAATCATTTTGTTATTTGATTTAAAAATCAATATAATTAATCAGTATTACAAAATATATACTTTAAAATATGTTTTTTTTAGTAGTTTGTCATTTTCTTATTTATATAGATATATACTATTTGAATAATCAATAATGCAATAATATATATATATATATAATATACAAAAATATATAAAAATAAAGTGAATTTATTTATAAATATGTTAATATATAACAAGAAAAAACATAAATTTGTAATAAAATAAAGCTATATATAATTTATAAATAAATTCCTTTATTTTTATATATTTTTATTTTGATAGTTTTTCCTATAAATCAATACAACAATATATATAGCTTTATTTTATTACAAATCTATGTTTTTTCTTGTTATATTTTAACATATTGTTATTTCAATAGTTTCTCTTATTACACTGTATAAAATAATTGTGAAATATTTTATCTGTGAATAATAATATTATTAAAGATAAGTGAAATGCAAATTAAAATATATTTAAAATTAAAGAAATATTTTCTAAATATACATCAAATTGTATATAATACTGTATCCTATAAATTAAATAATTAATAAGTATAAACTAATTAATAATATGATTTATTAATTATATAATACAAATAATATATAGGTATAAAATGTGGACACAAATTAATAATAATTTTGTAGAATATGAGATAACATAGTAGTGATTTCTAAGCTAATATATATATTTTTAATATATATTATTTATACTAATATATTAATTAACTTTTACATAGGCAAATATATAATCAAAAGAAATAATAAAGGTGAAATATTAGATAATATAGGTTATAAATATAAATAATTAATTATACAAACTAAAGTAAATAAAGAAAATACTAGAGTTTATTAATATGCAATTATTAATATAAAATTAAATACAATACCTATTTCCAAGGTAATCTATTAATTGAATACTAGTATTTTATACTACCTTTGATCATATTTTGAGTTATTACTAGAAGTTATTATCATTTATATTAATGATAGAATCACACACATACACAGATACATATTAATATATTATAATTATTATAATTAGACTTAGTAGTCTAAATTATGAATTCATTTTATATTTGTAAATATTAAATTATTAATATACTATACTTAATATGTTTATTAATTAATAAATCTCTTGCAAATAGAAATAATTATAATTATATATAAAGAATGAACATATATACTACGAGACAAACCTAAATGAATGGGAGGAGGTGGAGGTGGTGGATATTTAGACCCTGGCAGGTAGTTGGCAGGTATTTTGGCCAGTTGACCAGAAGCTCTGGACGTCTGAGAGATTGGACGTTGATGAAGCTGCTGTTGGTTGTGGCTGTAGTCCTCGCTGAAGGGGTATGGTCAGTATGAGGTCAAGTTAAGGTTAAAGGTCGAGTTAAACCTGCCGATCGGAGATATGGAATGATTACCGAACTTTGGAGGATTTACGGAGACGAAATTAGGCCCCGCCCCGCGCTGTTGTTGTTGTTGTAGTAGGGTTTGATGAGCTAACAGTTGATCCTTGTTCTGTAGACTCTGGGCATGCACTCCCCCACCCGCAGTTAATATAGACGTATCCTGTATGTACTGCTGCTGATTTTCAGCTGTGTACATAGACTGCTGCTGATTTTCAGCTGTGTACATAGACTGTTGTTGTTGTTGTTGTTGTTGGTACATGGATATCTGTTGTTGAAGCTCAGATACAGAGATAGCGTTCTGTTGAGATTGTGACTGCGATTGTAACAACGCTTCCTTCTGATTGGCTAAATCTTGCTGGTTGTCTAGATACCTCGATTCCACGTCGGTTAATCTATGTACCAGTATTGATATATAGCGCTTATTATTGTTTATGTATGTATTACCTTTGTCTTAGTTGTGATGATTCTAATTTTGATTCTTTTAATTCACGATCTGTTTGCCTAGATGATAACTAAAAGGTGATAATGGAGATGATTATTCACTAAACATTCATAGCATGAATAACTAACCCATGTGTCATGTGTGTTCTTCTCGTGTATAGTTATCTAAACAATGTTAGTTATATTAATTTATAACTATTGATTATATGGTTAATAATGAATAACTTGTTTATGATGGGATTCTTCTAGACTAATTATTTCTTTTTTCATATCCTTTACTTGTAACCTAAACACAAATGTGTTATATCACATTAGAATGGCATACACATACATACTTAGACTTACTTGTAAGAGTTCAGTTCTACATCTATCTGTTTCTGTTTATTGGAGGCTGTTTCTATATCATGTTCGTGATGACGATTCATTACACCTTGTTCACCTAGAGCTCTAGAGATTTAGAAAGAGATAGAGAGATAAGAGCGGGCTAGCTATGATACTAGAATTAGATGGGAGCTTACTTTTGCATTTCAACTTCTTTATCTTTGAAGTATTGAGTCAGAATTTTCAGTTTGGTTTTCGATTCCTTAAGATCTTGTGTGGCCTGCTGGCTTTCAACCTTATGAAGCTCGCTGTACTCCAAGGCATCTTTCATCTTCACTAGAACACAGTGACGTTAAGATATGATATACACACGCACAATACACTATGAGCATGCTGTACACACACACACACTAACCTACAGATTCTTCCTTTTCTATTGTTGCCTGCTTATTTTGCTCATCGCTTGCATCTCTTTGTTTACGCATCTCGTTCATTTCGGTTTGAATCTGGTGATTATTTAATAATTACATAATCGAAATGTATACATTACCACAACGATCTACTAACTTCATTCACTTCAATCATCTTCTTCATCTTGTCGTTCATGGATTCTTTTTTAACTGAATGAAATGTACAGATTATAAATACAATATATTGTTGACATTGCTGTTGTAGTCGTGGTAACCTTGGTCCTCAAGGTCACTATCATCGCCATCAAATTCATCGGGAATATCGAGTGTCTTCAGTTGGGAGAAACAATCTTGCAATACCTTTATTTGAATATGATGATGATGCAATTATTACATGTATATGCGAAATATATAATTACATTATTTAACAATAATATGTATAATAATAACATATCTTATTAATAGTTTTTATATTAAAATATATAATTTATATGAAAATATATATTTGAACAATTATCAATAAATATTGATTATCAGATAAATATAGAATTATTTTAATTATTAGTGGTTCAAACTTCAATTTCATGATCTTTCGACACTACGACTGCATTGATGGATTCTATCTCTTCTTTGAAATCAAACTCTGCCTCTTCAAGTTTATCAACTCTATTATACGTTATAATGATTATAGTAGTGTGGAGGAATGCATATTGTGGATCATACCTATCTGACCATGTAGAGATTTGTACTAGAAGCTCGTCTTTACTGTGTTGTAGATAGTCAGTTTCTTCTGTCATCTGTATGTGCTGTTCAGATATCAACTTGAATTCATCTTCCCTTTCTCTGAACTTCTTCTCTATCTATGTGGATGTATGTGTGAAGTAGGTCAAGGGCAATGACTTACAGTATCTATTGTTACTACCTCTATTGTTTGTAAATCTGAGGTGTTAGCTTTTTCTTCTAGAATTTTCTTCTCAGTCACTAGTTGTTCAAGCTGTCAATTGATCACAGTTTATTATTATATACTACAGAGACAGATAGGTAAAGTGTAATACAGACCTCCTGTTGTTTAGCGTACTGTACATCCGACAGCTCTTTATTCAATGTTGATATTGTCAGTTCATAAGATTCATATTGATTCACCACATTATAGTTATTAGACTGCGTAATCAATATTAATGTATAACAATATCAGCAACTCCCAAACAATATTATACTTTCCTTATACCTCAACTAACTCACTCTCTCCATCTGCCTATTTACTCACCCTCTGCCTATTTACTCACCATCTGCCTATTTACTCACCCTCTACCTATTTACTCACTCTAACCTTCTTCAAGGCTTACTGACCTTTACCCTCATTACCCATAACTTCACCCTCGGTACTAACCTCATGGGCGCTGATGTCATTATTTAATCTTTCATTGTCATTCGACAATACATTTATTTGTGTAATATACTTTTCAACATCTTCTCTATTGTCTATTATTACTTCTTTAACAATCGTTTCACTCGGCTATATATCATGCAATATATTATGTACATATATTATACTATATAATATTAATAATCTATATTATATATATAATATTAATAATCTATATTATATATATTATAATATTATATTAATGAAATTATGTAATATTAATTTAATGTTCTGAATAGTAATTATATATATATATTTTTACTTATTACTTGTACTTATATGTACTTGATTAATTACAAATATTATTTAGTGAAACTATTTTATCATTTACTCACATATGATAATTATTTACGATACTTGTATATATATATATATATATATATATTTATTTAATATAAATATCTTTTTTATTTGGTTTCTATAATTAAAAATGTTATCAAATCTATTTCGTCATTAAATAAATAATATATTTTCTTTTACTTTGATAAATTCTACATGTTTCAAACTAACTTCAATATTATCTAATTTTTCTTGCAATATATGTCTTCCATTTTCACTCATCGAAAGGTTATTTTGTAATTCAGAAAGAGACTGAAGATCTTCTTTTGTGATGATCTAATTGATATATCATTACAATACATATAATCAACAATTTAAATAATATTTTATTTGTATTGGTTATATTGAAGTTTATAAAGTTATTTATATTGACAAACTAGCTTGGTATTAGTAGCGGATAATAGTAAGGGGGGATTCAAGATCAACATTCGTAAAATATAAACAAATTACATATTTTAGAATAATTTATAGATTACAATTAATATGTCATAATAATAATATTATCGGTTCCAAGTTTCATTTTAATATGTATATCATGACGTTATATAAAAATGGTTCTTCAGATAATATATAATGAATAGGTACAATCAAAATAAGTTTAATGAATCAATATAATTATACTATAGTATAAACATATTATTATAATTATAAAATGTGTAGTCGATCATAAATAAAAACTAAACTAACATACATCATGAACAAACCTTAGTGGTGGCTTTTATATAAGCGAAATAAATCATCACGTAGATACAAATCATTAAACTTAGAAAGGCGTGAGATTTTTTAAATCCAAAAGGTTCGTGTTTTAAAAAAATCTGAAGGAACTCTGGCATCTATTGATGTTGTTAATGTATTTATATGTACATACACACTATTAACAGTTGTAGATACTAACTATATTAACGAACGGCTTAAGAATAGAATCCACGATAGAATAATATTCCATATCTTCTGCAAATGTTCCAATTTCCTGGTAGGTTTATTAATTAGTCATGGTTTAGTGATTTAATTATGTATATATAATATATATTATATATATAAATTAGTGATGCAAATAAAAAGTTTTTTAGTATTTATTATTCTAATTTTATAAATCAATTATTCGATAATTTTTCATATCAAAAAATCAATATTAACATATGTTATTATTATTAAATAAGTATTGGAATAATTTTAGAACAAAATGTAATTTATATATGTTATTAATGACATAATTTTATTCATAACCATTATTATATAACAATAATTACATATCAACATTTTTATCTCTTCTGAGAAACAGAATAACCAAAGATTTTCTGAAGGAAAGATATAACACTTACGCGAAATCGTGTAATTCAAATTTGTATACAAAATACCCCAGAGCCACCTATAGCGGGTTACTTTTAGGATCTATGTTGTTTATAATGTAAATTCGTATTAAACTATACACTTTTAAAATGTTAAATAATATGCTTTAAATTAATATTTATATGATGAAAACTAAGTGTTCATTACTAATATATAACAAACAAATATGATATGTATGTTTTAAATGCTATAAGTATATATTTAGTAAGTAAAAGCTAATTTATATTGCATGTAATTTAATAGAGCAATGAAAACATTTTTGTATGCAAACAGAGCCGATCCTAAATCTATTTCAGTGATTTCGATATTACAGCTAGCAGCGGTAAGGGATATTACTAAATTATGTTGCATGCATAGGGAGTGTTATATCTTTGCTTCGCAAAATCTTTGAAAATAGTCTCTCACTTTCCACTGAGGTAACCACGGTGCTTAAGATTGTTGGCTTTTTTTGAATCTATTATTTGTTATCAATAAAACATATATAAATATAATTTGGAAAGAATTTATTGAATCTTTGTATAAATCTACTATAATACTTAAATATAATGTACACGAAATATCTAATAATGATCATAAAAGTTTTTATTACAAATAACATTCAATATAACAATTTATTAATACAAATTATTTAGTAAATAAAAAACCAATATTCTTAAAAAACCCTGCCTTTGCCATAACATATTCTAGTTCTACTTTTGTTAAGGGGGTATCCCACTAACAGTATTTCCGGAAATTGTTGCTAGAAAGTGATTTTCTAGCAAGTTAACAACAATTTCAGTGTGATACCCCTTACTTTCCGGCAACATGCCGGAAATATAGTCATTTTATAGAGGATACCCCACTACAACTTGATAGAATATAGTTTTAAATTTCTATATTTCTGGCAACTTGCCGGAAATACTGGTAGTGGGATACTCCCTTTAGTTTTCAATATTTCATCTGACATTTAGTTCACTATATAATGGAACATTTATCATTTATATATTTATCAATACTTTTACTAATATCAGTAGACTATTCAGTATTCATTTCAATATATAGCACGAAATTATTTCTCACGAGATCACAGGCAAAGTATTAAGTACGCATAGATACAACTACGGGTAAACCTTCTCTTCCGCTTCGTGGGCAGTGGAAGGGTCAACGGTAGGCTCTACGTGGGATAAGGCAGGATCCGTAGGCGGAGAAGTTAAAGAAGGTTCCGGAGACGGTGTAGAGTTCACTTCACTAGTCGGCGCTAAAGGTGATACGGGAAGAGCGCGCTCCGTTGAGAATGGGTCTCGTGCTTTTGTTTCTGAATAAAGTGTTGATCATTATTGTTGTGGTTGTTGTTATTATTGTTTTTTTCAGATCTATTATTTACGTAATATTGTAATAATATATCGATTAACATTAATACATTATATATTATAAATATGTCATGCGTATTATTTAAAAACCTTGCTTTATAGTATCGTCTGACGTATCCAGCTGTATGAAATAAGAATATAGGATTATAATATAGATTATATTATTCTAACATAGATTGACATAATTCTAGTATAACTATATAGTAATATTAGAATTATGTCAGATTAGATAATCACTACCAAATTTCTATTAAATACTTTACATAAGTTTTTATATCCTGATATAATGTCTGCCAAAAACAGAATATCTGATAGGATTATTATTATAAACTTTAGTTTACAAATTGAATAATTTGATAATTTTTTACAAATAAACAGTATCTCTTTACTTTATTATTGAAACGGTAAGCTAAACGACTGCAGTGTGTATTGTGCAATGATCAAAGTGTAACAGGTAAGGTTTTATCATCATAGCGGGGGTAGACAGAGGGGAGAGGACATCATAGTATCGTTGTAGTTACTTACCAGAGTAGGTTTAGTGTCTTCCAAGTCAATAAAATCATTGAGTTCATCTGTTCAAGGTCATAGTGTTTGAATCATAGTTATGATTATTGCAATCTAAACAATGTAATAACCTTCGATTTCTATATCCACTCCGGATTCGATACCTGAATCGATTTCCTCTGCGATAATAAATAACTTCAATTATTCATTTATAGAAATATTATACTGTATTCTATACTACATGTGTGATAGTTTTTATTTTCACGAGAAGCTTAATATGTATATATATATATTTATTTAGATCATAAGCTAAATATAACTTTAATTTATTACAAATATAACTTTTAAATAAAAAATATTTCAATATCATATTAGTGATCGGTAAGCAAGAACTTTTATTTAAAATATACAGTCTATCTATTAATATTAATCTCACTATATTTGATGAAAACAAATACAATTTGTATTAGTTAACTAATTTAGTTACATAATTTATGTAAATTTTAAATAATGTTAAATTAATGTTCATTTTTCTATTTATAGATAAGAAGTAACATTTAATATATTAATCATCAATGATTGATCATGATCTTTATTAGCATTATCTCTATTTAAGGTGTATTACTGAATATGAATAGAATGCAAGACAACAAATATTATACAATTATAGAGAAAGAATTATATTTTACTTATATAAAAATGTACTAATATAAAAATAAAATGTAATTAATAAGAGTTGGAGTAAGGCAGTTCAAAAATAAGGAATTAATATATTAACATAGAACAAGTTGTATACATTTATATATGATAAGTTACCACCAGGGTTCCTATATTAGATAAGATAAATACTTATAATCTGATAACATAGAAACATAACATATAAAATACATACATTTAATAAATAATTAATTAAATAAATTATATATATTTATGAATAGATTATGAAATGTTATAAGAATATGATATATAAACTTTGGTTTGGAGGTTTTTTGGTGATAAGAAAAGTTGAATCTATGTAGATATTTTAATATAAATATGTATATATATAATATATGATTATACATATTGATGTAATTATATATTATATGAATATATTAATTTTAATATATAGTTTTATGGACTATAACAAGATTTGTTAAATAACTTACCATTATTTAAATTATTATTAAATTTATCTTCACTTGGTTTTCCTTCTTCATTTACAATAGGAGATGGAGTTGAATTAACATCATTTATTGTAACTTTCTCATTTTCAATAGGAGATGGAGTTGAATTAACATTATTTATTGTAACTTTCTCATTTTCAATAGGAGATGGAGTTGAATTAACATAATTTATTGTAACTTTCTTATTTTCAATAGGAGATGGAGTTGAATTAACATTATTTATTGTAACTTTCTCATTTTCAATAGGAGATGGAGTTGAATTAACATTTATTGTAACTTTCTCATTTTCAATAGGAGATGGAGTTGAATTAACATTATTTATCGTAACTTTCTCGTTTTCAATAGGAGATGGAGTTGAATTAACATCATTTATTGTAACTTTCTTATTTTCAATAGGAGATGGAGCTGATTTAACATCATTTATTGTAACTTTCTCATTTCCAATAGGAGATGGAGTTGAATTAACATAATTAATTGTAACTTTCTCATTTTCAATAGGAGATGGAGCTGAATTAACATTATTTATTGCAACTTTCTCATTTTCAATAGGAGATGGAGTTGAATTAACATTATTTATTGCAACTTTCTCATTTTCAATATGAGATGGAGCTGGATTTACATTATTTATTGTAACTTTCTCATTTTCAATAGGAGATGGAGCTGAATTAACATTATTTATTGTAACTTTTTCATTTTCAATAAGAGATGGAGTTGAATTAACAACATTTATTGTAACTTTCTCATTTTCAATAGGAGATGGAGCTGAATTAACATTATTTATTGTAACTTTCTCATTTTCAATAGGAGATGGAGCTGGATTTACATTATTTATTGTAACTTTCTCATTTTCAATAGGAGATGGAGCTGGATTTACATTATTTATTGTAACTTTCTCATTTTCAATAGAAGATGGAGCTGGATTTACATTATTTATTGTAACTTTCTCATTTTCAATAGGAGATAGTGTTGAATTAACATCATGTGTTGTAACTTTCTCATTTTCAATAGGAGATGGAGTTGAATTAACATCATTTATCGTAACTATCTCATTTTCAATAGGAGATGGAGTTGAATTAACATCATTTATTGTAACTTTCTCATTTTCAATAGGAGATGGAGTTGAATTAACATCATTTATTGTAACTTTCTCATTTTCAATAGGAGATGGAGTTGAATTAACATCATTTATTGTAACTTTCTCATTTTCAATAGAAGATGGAGTTGAATTAACATCATTTATTGTAACTTTCTCATTTTCAATAGAAGATGGAGTTGAATTAACATCATTTATTGTAACTTTCAAATCTTCAGAAGTAGATGATAACATTTTTTCTTTTATTGTAAATTTCTCATTTTTAGGAGGAGATGGGCCAGATGTAACTTCGTTTATTGAAAGTTTTTCATCTTCAGGTGTATATGGAGTCAAATCTCCTTTTATTGTTACTTTCTCATCTTTCGTAATATGTGGAGTAGAAATATTTTCTTTTGATTTATCTATATAAGTTTCTGGAGATTGTGTAATCTTTTCATTTAAAATTTTAAATACTAATTTGTCAATAATTGGTAAATATAATTCATTTATTTCGATCTATAAAAAATATATATATATATATAGATATAAGGTGAAAATAATAATCGTTATATTTGTGTGAAACCTGAACAATCTTTTTCGTATTTGTCATTAATTTCGTTTCATGAATTAATTTGTTACTTATTAGTATAATTTTATTCTCATTTATAATCAATAATTTGTCTTCAGATGATAATTTTGCAATTATAGATATCTTGAAATATTTATAAAAATAATTATTAAATTATTTAATTATACTAGATACATATATATATATATATATATTTTAATACCTTGGTATCTTTTTTGATGATAACATTGTTAGCTGAGAAGTCTTCCAATAAAACACCAAATGAAATAGTATCTACAAATAATTATATGTTAACCTATTATAAACAATATAGTAGTTAAACAAATAAATTTAAAATATTTTGTTTAAGGGGAAGGGTGCCTTCATACGAATATTTTGCTTGTTTAGTTTTTTATAAAACTAATACACAATAAATTATTTTAAAATAAATATCCCATAAAAGATTCTTTATATGGTATTTCTAGATAGATTTAATTTATATTTTGTTGACATAAACTAAAAAATATTAATAATTAGTATTGTGCAATAAATATTTATTATTTTGTGTTTGATTTTTATCATATTTGAACTCGCAACCCTCCCCTTAAGTGTTAATATAAATGATATTATAATATATATTTAAATGCTATTATATTTTAACATAGATTATTATATCATAAAATTGATTATTTTATTATTAATATTTAAATTTATATAATGATATAATATACTTTAATAGTTTTAATTTACAATAAAAGACAGGGGAATAAAGATGTATAGCTATATATGTAGAAAGAATTAATATATATATATATATAAATAAATTTAAATTATATATTATTAAATATTATATTGTTATTTAATTTAGTAGTGAAATTAATTGATGGAAGTTTATATTTTATTTTTTTAATAATTTATGATATTATTTATTTATTTTAAATACTAAATAAATATAAAATTCATAATAAATAAATGTAAATTCATATTAGTAGATTAAAGCATTTTCAAGGCAATTATAGAATCAGTAATGCTTATTTAGATAATTATCATTTTATTCATATTAATAAGTATCAATATAAATTAAAATAATATTAATTCTTAGTATATACAAATAATAAAATTAATAAATAATATATTTCGAAACTTATCAATTGTGTCATTGCAAGTGAAATCAGAAAATGGCTCCCTCTGACCTTCTTCGATATATATGAAAATTTCAGTTTATTTATTATTATAAAAAAAATAAAATGTTTAAATTTTTGGGGCACAAAATTTCATATTGTCAGAATTATGCCCAATTGAAATTTTGAAATTTTTTTTTTTTTCAAATTTCCTATACTTTTTTAACTATTCATATCTCTATAAATACTTGAGATAAATTTAAACTTTTAACATCTATTTATATCTAAATTTTCATCTCTATGTTAAATATTTATATAAAATTTAGGATATTATTTTGATTATAACTTTTTTTCAGCAATGCAATCAAAAAATAAAAAATAAATAATAGGTAATCTAATATTAATTTATAATAACTTTTAACATATGGAATATTTTGAATAATTAAAAGTTATTGGGTATATAAATATTTGTGGTCAATATTTTTGGCAATATTTTGAAAGTTTGAAAGCAAAAAAAAAAGTACATATGTTTTTTTTTTTTTTTTTTTCTACTACTTAATATTAACCTTCTTCTAATATAATCAATCGAGATAGTGGTGGCTATTTGAGTTTTAAAGATACATTTAACAATTTTAATATCTATGGATTAATTATAAAAAATTCAATAAAACATACACATTACATATAAATTTTAACTTTTATGAATTGTATAAATGATTTACATTTATAAATACATTTATCAATAATAAATGAATTTTATAAATAAATTATGATCAATTTTCATTAATAATTATAAATGTTTTATTGAATTTTTAATTGAATTTTAACAATAAATAAATTATGATCAATTTTCATTAATAATTATAAATGTTTTATTGAATTTTTAATTGAATTTTAACAATAGGCTATATATAATAAATATATGTATATATATGTACATGTATATATTATAAATAAAATATTTTATATGGTATATTATACCTATATTATACCTATATGGTCTATTAATAGTCTGACCCAGAATTCTATGCACCACACTGTTTAATAGACCATATTCCGCCTATATATTTACATGGTAAACTGTGAAATGTAGTGTGAAATGCACACTGTGCACTATGACCTTAAGTAAATAAAGCCACATATACTGTACAATACTTCATTAATTTATAACAATTCAATATATAAACATCTACTATACAAATTATATTAAAAATGGACAAATGTTCCATTTGTATTGACTCTAAAGGAAATATAAATGTACAGAAACAAAATATAATGAATTGATTAAATATAGATTGGTAATATATGATAGTGAAGGAATTCATTGAGTATGTGTATGTGTAATTCACCAAAACGTAAAATTAATATTAAATTTTCTACACCGTAAGATAAATTATAAGGAATTATTAGAAAATGTAGCCTGTAATATAGAAATTGTATGTTAAGTAATTGTAATGACTGACCTTGTGTAGATAGTATTAGTTAATATTTAATTAATTTATTTAAGAGTTTGATTATGAAGATGATAGTATTATTAAATAAATTAAATATAGAGAGTGGGTACAAATAGATAGATCAGAATTGTATACTAATAAATTATTAGTAATAATATAAAACTTTTAGAATTTATATTTAATTAAAAAACAAAATGATATTAAATCTCATTATTTTATAACTAAATCTCAATCTGCATATTTAAAATCAATTAAAGAAAATGTAGCATTAGATAATAGGTAATATTATTAAATTATTCAGAAAATTATATTTATAAGTTTTATTTATCAGGATGCAATTCAAAGTATACACTAGTATACTACTCAAGCTACATTGAATCCTATAGTTGTATATATTAATTAATTTAAATAGTAAATAGAGTTTGTATTATATCAGACCATTTCACTCATAATACCACTGTCCATAAGTCCACTGTACATTCATTTTTTAAAGTAGTTTTAGATTATATTAAAGTAAATTATGTAAATATTAAACATGTAATATATTTTAGTGATGGGGCAGCTAGTCAAAATTAAACCTATATAGGTGGCGCTGTTGGCTTTTATATACAAAATCAAATTACACAATTTGCGCGAGTGTTATATCTTCCCTTGGACAAATCGTTCGTAATATTATTGATAATATTCTTATTTTTATTACAAACAAATTATGCATACAGAATAACAGCAATTTTTTTATAGAAAAATGCCATTTTAATTCTGAAAATTTATCATATAGTTAATACTCTTCTATTATAAATTAACTTAATTTATCAATTATAATTATCAATGGTAGATTATATTTTTGTATTTATGTATACAAATATATGGATTAATACATATTTAATATGATATTAGTAACTATTGAAATAAATATAAATATGTATGAATATTAATTGAATATATATATATATATATATATATTATATAATTATTATAATAATATCATATCATATTAAATATGGACCATAACCATGTTATATGGCTAACAATAGTATTATATTAGGTATGACATAACCATTATGTATATATATAAATATATATATATATATTTATATATATACATAATGGTTATGTCATACCTAATATAATATATATATATATACAAAATAATATATATAATCATCATTAGATAATATCAAAATAATAGTCATTGAATATTTATATATATACATGTTGAAATAAAATGGGTGTTAGTGCATTGTAACCAACAAAAATAACAAAATATATCACTTTTTATTTTTTTAAACTTTATAAATATCTTATTCTTACGATTTTATAACGTAACTATATATATATTATATATATAATAATGGTATTTAAAATCCATTTCAATGTCATTACATTGTTTTTCAATTTATTAAACTTCATCAAAATGCTGTATACGGACTAACTGCAATTTTATTTTAGAAAAAAATTAATTTTAATTCTGAAAATGTATCATATAGTTACTACTATGATAGTATAAGTTAACTTAAATTTTCAATTATCATGAGACTATTGAAGATTAGATCATATTATTGTATTTATGTATTAAGATATATATTTTAAAACATATATAATATGATATTAGTAATTGTTGAAATAAATTTAAATATGGATGAACATTCATTGAATATATAAATTATATGATTATTACAATAATATAATATCATATTAAATATGGTTAACAATATAATAGTATAATATAATGAATCATTATTAATGATATATCAAATATTTTGTAAGAAAAGATATAACACTTACGAGAAATTGTGTAATTCAATTGTGTATACAAATTACCCTAGTACCACCTATATAGGGTTATTTTTACAAACTATGAACATACTATTTTTACAAAACATTTTGTTTATAATGTAAATTCGTATCAAACTATACACTTTTAAAATGTAAAATAATATGCTTTAAATTAGTATTTATATGATTAAAACTAAGTGTTCATTACTAATATATAACAAATCAATAGGATATGTTGGTTTTAAATACTATAATTATATATTTGGTGAGTAAAAGCTAATTTATATTGCATGTAATTTAATAGAGCAATGAAAACATTGTTTTATGAAAACAGAGCCGAACCTAAATATATTTCAGTGATTTGATATTACTGCTAGCAGCGGCATTGGGTATTACTAAATTACGTTGCATGCATAGGAAGTGTTATATCTTTGCTTCGCAAAATCTTTGATATGTTTAAATTATTATTTATATGATAAAAACAAAGTGTTAATTGCTAATATATATATACTAAATCAGTAGGATATGTAGGGTTTAAATGCTATAAATATCTATGTGGTGACTAAAAGCTAATTTATATTGCATGTAAATCTTTACTCAAACTTAAATTATCAACTAGTACCATTACACGCTCCACCAATACGTTTCTACTTCAACTACCTGCTAAACATAACTTACATCCAGTAAACACTCGCGCCTGGGCAATATCCGTTCTATACTCCTGGAACATTCTCCCTACATTCATCCGTACTACATCATAAACTCCAAACTTCAATAAAACTGAAAACCCATTTATTTAATGTGAAATATTAACATCAAATATTTATGGATGGCCGATTGTTTTATAAGCACAGTTCGTAGTCCGAAAACCGTAAAATGTAATGTATGTAATTTAATTAAGCTATATAAATATTGTTGTATGAAAATAGCGCCGAACCTAAATATATTTAAGGTAATTAGATACTACGGTTTGTGTAGTTGCAGGTAGTAGTTATTAATTATGTTGCATATATAAGGAGTGTTAAATATTTTCTTAGCAAAATATTTGTAAGTAGTAATTAACTTAATTATTAAGATTAGTTTTTTTTTTGAATAATATTTTTTTTCTTTTTTTGCTTAAATATAAATTAAATAGCTATTCTATTACAAAATATAATAAGATTAAATATATAATTATTAATTATTGTATTAGAAATAAAATACATTATTATAATTTAAATAATCTATATAATTAATATGTTATGGTTTAATTGACTACTTTATTATTTATGATTATAAAAATTAATTTTACTAATATAAAATATAAAATAAAATGAATAATTTTTACTTCAAATCAATATACATAATTATCATAGAATTATTATATAATATATATAATATAAAATATATATATATATATATATATATTCATCCATGTAAAAACCAAAAAAAAAACATAAATAAACCACGAAAAAAACAAATAAAAACTAGTAGCCACAAAAAGGTTTTTGGCCAACTATATATATATATATATATATATAATATATACTATCATTATTAGTTAATATCGAAATAATAGTAATTTAATAAATATACATATTTAAATATTATTGCCGTTAGTCCGTTGCAACCATAACTATTATTAATTAATAATTAAATTATTCATAAATAAATTGATATTTCACGTTTACGTTTAAATTTTTACGTTATTCATTTAAAGTGATATATATTATTGTTAGTTATTTTGTCATATGTTCAACAACATCATTATTCTACTGGTTATTAATATATCATTGATAGGTTAATGATTATTATGTTGTTTTGAACAGGACGAAAACTAGATAATCTCAGATTTACCCAGTCAAAGTTACTACAAGCTTAATAATTATGCTAGTAGAGTAATATGTACTAAATTATGATATTATTATTAAAATAATTATATACATATATATATATATAAATAAATATACACATAACATATAAATTATTATTTTAACAATAAATTATAATAATTATTATTATTGACTAAAAAATTAGTCTAATTTTAAATTTAATTTTTAATAAATATCATAAACTTACTTTTGCATTCATTATCAACACAATTTAAAGTTTTAATACTATGTGATTCTGTATTAGCTAATGTTTTATAAAGAGATAATGTAGAAAATAGTAATATAAATATAATATAGTTAAAATACATTACAATATTATTGAATTTGATATAAATATATATTCTTTATTTTAATTTGTATTTGTTTATTTTTATTTATTATGTGTCAGATTTAAAAAACACGTCATCCTCATCCGGATATTATTATGTATATCATTTATATTGGGTTTAATTTTGTAGTTATATTTATTTATTTTTCTAACATATTCTTAATATTTACTCTAATTTAAAAGTTGTAGTTAACTTAAAATAACAACTAACCTAACATATAAGCTGTATGTATTATAATAATAAGACATTATCATAAATAATCGTGATTTTTACATTATTTTAATGATTATAATTATTTTAATAATAAAACTAATGTAATTATTATATATGTTGGGTAAAATATTAATTAAGATAACAATTAGTTGTGTATAGATATTTGAATGTTATATATACTGTTAAAAAGTCAATATTAGTATTTTTATATTATATGTAAATGATGTACATTATGGGTATATAGGCCTAATCTAGGCTATATTATCAAGACCTCCTATAACCTCGAGGTTATAGGAGGTAATGATATTATAGGCTTAGGTCTATATAGCTATATACTATATATGGTATTTTAAATATTGTTCGGTATTCATCCAATTTGGTATTCCTAAAAATGGATAAATTATTTTACTGATTGTTATCCTATTGATAAATAGTTTTTATAAAATCACCTATATATAATATGTAGGTATACTAATTGATAAATATGTGTTATTCATATAGGATATTTATAGGTTCTAGCCCTAGGGATTTGCTAGTAGGTAGTAGCAAGACCTCCTATAACCTCAGATTATAGGTGTTATAAGAGGTATTGGTAGTAGTAATACATTATTTTAAATAGTTGACATCAAATATCTAAATAATTTACCTTGGTTTCGGAAAAAAGTGTTCACATTTTATTTGCATGGTTTCGAGATCGTTTGCAAATATGTATGTCATCAAATCAATAATAACTAAATCTATATTAATCTATATATGTTAATAAATTAAAAAATAAACATGTCGACATGGTCTATGAAAGAGAATTTATTATATTACATTTTAATAAATATGCCTTTAAATTAATCTAGAATAGTTACTAGAAATATCTATGTAATTTAATATGTTTTAAGAACAGGATGAATTAGGTTATCTACTATATAAGCGTAGGTAGCATACCGATATCATCTGCTGTTTTTTAAATTTGGTGTAGTAATATATTCGCATATTTCATTGTATTCGTAGTAACAGCTATATCGTCGACATAATCAATGTATATTATATGTAAAGCTGAATATCGTCTGGATCTTCTTTGAGTCAGTGTGAAGCCTAGTTAGCTAACTCTATACTGTTATCTATAACAGTCTTAATAATATAATCGAGACATACTATGAACAGGAAAGGTGCGAGGGTATCTCCTTGAAGTGGTGATCTTGAAAAACGTTGTATCTCCATCAGGTGATCTAACCATAGAGCGAGTGTTCCTGTGCAACATAATTATAGCGTTGATTATCTCCGTTGGTATTCCATATTTACGAAGAATAAACTCCATCTTGTTTCGGTTTATTGAATCAAACACTTTTGAGAAGTCTACCAATAGTATTGTAAGTGATAGGTTTTTCGATTTTACACATTCTAGTATGCGACGGATTGTTAAAATTTGTATTGATGTCGATATGTTTTTCCTGAAGCCATTTTGATTTTTCCGTAGTATATTATCGATCTCTGGTCTTATTCGGTTTAAAATCATCAGGTTGAATATCTTAGCCGCAATTGAAGTTAGTGTAATTCCCCTATAGTTTTTTGTTATGGATATATTTCCTTTTCTGGGGAAAGGTAATATATAGCCTTCTCTCCATGTTTCAATAACTTATTGAGTATATACTCTATTGCAGGATTAAAGTACAAATTCTTGAAATTCGTCCAATTTCTATAATTCTGCTGGAATTTCATCTAAACATACAGCTTTTCCATTTTGAATACTTTTTATAGCTTGTTTTAGTTCGTATGCAGTAAATATTCCAGTTTTCATATCTAGTTGATCATTAACTTGTTCAATACTTTCATTGTATGTTGAGATTGGTGTTGGTTTACCAAGTAAATATTTAAAATGATCATGCCATAGCTGTATGCGTTCTTTTTCGCTAGTAGCTTTAGAGCTACTAGCTAAATTTAGTTTGGCTTTATAAGATTTATTTCTCAACTAACTTAGTTAACTGTTTTCCAGGCGAGTGCTAATTTTTTAAAACTAATTGCGTTTTGTATTTCTTAAATCTGTCGAGAAACATATTCCTCTTGTTCTCTTTCATACGTTTTTGTGAGTGAATTTGGAGCCTCTATGAAGTTTTTGATATTTCTTTGAGTTGGATCGCTATTTTTAAGTTCAGCTGTCTGGTGAAGTATTTCACGTTTCTGACAGATATACAGAGTTTCACAGGGTAGTATCTTTTCTAGTTTTTGTTTTAACGGAATTACATTTGCAGCATCTTCTTTCCAGGATTTCACAAAATTAGTATATATTGTATTTGCAGATAAAGCAGTTATTTCAACTTCTTGGAGAGTTGACAATTTATTTTTCATTTCGGTTACAAAGCTACTACGGGTATCAGTATCGCGTTTAAGCATGGTCCAATTAAGGTTTATTATTAGGCATAATAATTTCTATAAGCCTACATAATTTCTTTTTATTTGCTCTCAGACAAATTCGTATATCGGCTGAAAAAATACGATGATAAGATGCAAAGCTGATAAATGAATTGTATGCTCTACAATTTTGCTGTTTTTCCAATTCTTATTTATGATTAGGAAATCAATTTGGTGACTTAAAGCCATTTGGAGAGGTGTGTGTCCATAATTGTCCTGATCTTTTCTGGAAGTGTGTATTCAAACATAATAGATTGTTTTCTCGAAGAAAATTATGTAGCATATTACCATTACGATTTGTAGTTCTGTGTAACGAATATTCGTATCCATCATATTTTCCGAGCTGCGCATTGAAGTCTCCTCCGATTATTAGTACATTATTTTTTGGAATATGTCTGATAAAATATGTTAGATCGGTGTAGAATCTCTCTGTATCATGTTCGTAACTCACGTTTGTTGGACTATAGCATAACATTACGGTTGTCTGTTGGTTTCCCTGGAAATGTATTGCCATTATTCTGGATGTTATCATATCAACACTAGATATAGCATTATAAGCCCTCGAGTTGATCAATATACCAATTCCTCCGGTGGCTGCATTCATACTATTCCTCCACGCAGAGCAGGTTAGAAGTTTCCACTTACCAAAGGTATGTTCCTTGATATCAGTGTTTAAATGTTCGTTCAGGAAAGGCTACCAGTTCAGGTATTTTCCATAGTTTTTATAGTTTTTGCGTATTTAGAGATCCGATTATAAAGCTTTTCTTTGATTTTAGAAGTTTTGGTAAATTATGTATATTCTTTTTCTTTTTATTTTTATTTTTATTAAAAAAAAAATAAATTATTTATATAAATGCATTGAATTTGATTCAAATATCTACTCATTGTACGACGTACAATGTACGTTGAGTTAAAGTCGGTGATTTACTTATATGATATAAATTGATTAAATTCTATTATGGTAAAAATAACAATTATTATTTAAATACTACATAGGTTTTAACTAGTTTTGCAATACCTTGGAAAACATTACAAAATAATGATCAATACAATATCATATCAATGTAGGTATATAATACTAACATTTTGTTAATATATATAAATAAATATAATAATATTAGAGTATCGCATATGCAATGATGTGCAATGCTCCTTTTTGTATGGATCGGGATCGCCGATCCCTATCCTTTTCCCGATCCCGATCTTCCATTCGTTACCCGATACTTTGCCGATCCCAATCTCGATCCTCTCTTTATGAGCCGATCCAGATCCCGATGCTGACCACCACTGCAGTATAGGGCATGCCCGTATTAGTTATTAAATATACATCCGGGTATACTTAGGTTGGTTATTTAATTATGAGATAGAAGTACTTAAATATCTAAGGTAGATATCTATATATATATCTATATATCTAAGGTAACATATTTCCGATTCACTTAATCTTGGTGGATTCAGAATATTCAGAGAACCATTAAAGAAGTATATGAAGTAGTTCAGGTATAGGTATATACCTACCTAATACAAATATGTAATAGGAATTGCATTATATTTTCGGCTTATAATTGAATTAGGTAGGTAGTTTTACAGGGTTCAAAATAAACAACAGAATTATCAAATGAATATTTTCGATATTTTAGTATACAAGTAGCATCGATCTATCCTGTTATAGCATATGCTATCATATGTCATATGATATATAATATTATAATAATGACGAGGAAGCCTCATACTGGCAATACATCCTATAACCAAGACCTCCTATAACCTAACGAGGTTATAGGAGGTCTTGTTATAATCGAGGTTATAGAAGGTATTGCTATAACCGAGATTATAGGAGGTGTTTCTATAACCGAGGTTATAGGAGGTCTTGCTACCGATGCGTTGTTTACTCGAGTCTTTAACTAATCATGATCAAGCATATCGGCGTGTTAACTTCATCGATAAAAGAAATCAACGTCGATATTTACTTTCTTTATATCGATGCTTAATCACTTAACGTGACCTAAACGCATTATATCGTCCGTAAATCTAAATGTAAACATTTTATATTGAAATGTTAATATATATATATATATATATATATATATATATACGTTATACGTTATAGTTATATAATATAACTATAGGACGACTATACGACCATATACCTACCTACATTTATAGTGATCATCCGATTCGAATCCGCAACACAACGATAGAAAAGCAGTTTAACCGAAAATTAAACACCGAGATAACTTAAAATAATCGAGAACACAACTATATAGGTACATAACCGATATTCACAATCCTTCGTTCCGTAGAAAAGAGAATGTTATGAAAGTGTCACTACTTATTGTTTAAGAAAATATGTAGAAAAGTTAAATATGAATAACTACACATTGTTTTTATTTTGGATGGTAACTTAATAAAATGATTAATTTTAATATCAATAACCCATGTGGAACAATTAAAAACTAGTTTATAAATAATTCGTATATATAATATTTTATTATTTTTTAATATAATATTTTTGAATACAATATAGGTTAATCATACAAAATTAAAAATAAGAATGCATTATAAGAAATGCATTATATTTAACAAATAAATCAATATATATATATATATATATATATATATATATATATGATATATTTGATTCAAATATTGAAATCATGATTTCAATATTTGAGTTATATCTGAATTATATTTGAATATTTGCATATTTGCATTGAATTATAATTAAATTTATATCTGAAAAATATCTAGTTTGGATTATAAAAAGTTGCAGAGATAGCGAGCGAACATCGTACGCCGAAAATGCTAGCATTGGTGGTATAACTATTAGGTGGTATCTAGTAGATACTATCTACTGGTCCTACAACTATTATTTATTATTTTAAAAACATTTTGTTCATATCATAATCATAACTGAATCATGGCATAATTATTTTAATAAATATAATTCATAATTTCACTGTCATAAATATCATTCTTGATAAATTCAACGTGGTATATTTAATGTTCATTCACACTTATTTACATTTAAAAATAAATGAAGTTTATCAATATATAATATTTAATTAGATATATCTATTTATGTCTGCTATTTTGAGTGAATATTATAATATTACTATTATTGCTACCACGTGTATTTAGGGGGTCGGTAATGGTGTAAGTGGATCGTTATTAGACACATGTATCCAATTACCGACACCCCAGTTTATTATTGTCAATATAATTATATACAAAATTTAAAATAGCAAAATTATTTATTATCATAATATTATCCTATTTACAAAATTTCAAATAAATATATTGAATATTGAATAAGATATTACAAATAATCATTTAGGGGTCGGTAATAGAGGACTTTCCCTTATTTGTAATATTTCTAATTTTAAATTAATTAGTTCTTCACAATGTAATTACATTATATAATATTAATATTATTAATAAATAATTCGATTAAAATCTCATTGATTTTAATGAATTACTAGTTACAAATTATTGGTCGAATATTATTTCATGTGTATATATTTTCAAATGATTCTTACGAATTATTTATGATAATTAATTATAATAATTTTTAAATAATTTATTAAATTAAAATTAACAAATTAAAGAGTACATAATATTTATTGTCTTTTTAAAAAATCAAGTAGATTCAAACATTAAGCCATGATTAAATAAAGCTTCCCAGTAAGTAAAGTAATTATTGATAGTGCACTAACCACGCATGGTTAGATTGTAGTTTGGTACACATCATGATTTGGGCTTAACTGATCATAATTATTATCAATAATATTAATATGATTATAATCATATTTATGCTTTGCTCAAGAACTACACTTCTAAATCATTGATTTTAATCTGATTGTAATCAATGCTAGTTAACTGATCATAAATTTAAATCGATGTTCGTAATCAAATGAATATTAATAGGAATATTAATAGAATATCAATCCTAATTGTAATCAAATAACAATCTGTTCTCGTAATCAATACATAGCCAACATCATACTATAGTCAACATTAGTAATGTGTAATGCAAGGTATACCTTTATTTATAACTTAACTGTATATATATATATCTTGATTTTTTTTTGTAATAGCGAAACCAATATATGGGTTATTGATAATAACTTATTATCCAATTATTTTTTCAATATATATTCGAGTAATATAATGAATACAAATGGTGCAATTGTATCTATAGATAGATATATACATGTGTACTTGTAATACTAAAGCAGTTCTATCGAAGAAGGGAGTATCACCATTAGATGATATTACACTGGAGCGAGTGTTATTGTAGAATATCGATAAGGAATTAAGTAGGAATACCATATTTGATTAGATTATATTTCATCTTTTCACGATTTATTGAATACAATTATTTTGAAAAGATTACGATTAGGAGAGTAGCTGGTAGATGTTTAGACTTTATACTTTATATATATATACATATATATATATATATTGTTATTGTTATTTGTTATTGTTATTTTTATTTGGTGGAGTCCTCTCATCCCATCCAGGAACTTAGATGAAGTTTTCACTTATAACCATATGTGGCTCTAATGTCCCTTCGAAGCCGCTCTCATGTTAAGTCATCCATTGTTTTAACGAGAGCAGATCATTTATTTACATACAATTATATAAGATCACTTCTAAATAATATTTTAAGACCCATTTTATAAAATTAATTAATGGTCCAGACGAGGCTCGAACCAGTGTCCTACTGCTTGTGTGTCTGAAGCCTTAGCCACTGAGCCACACATACAGTCATTATAATATATTATAATGTATACCTATAGGTCGAATGATTTTACGTCAGATGAACATGAAATCTATTATTGTGGACAGGAGACCTTAAAACGTAATGGAGTGACATTAATATGTAATACTAAACTCCGAAGATTTGTGATGGCTTTTAACATAGTAAATGACATAATTGCCACAATACGCATACAGTGTAAACCTATAAACATAACTGTACTACAAGTATACGCCCGACATCCAGCTCAGAGGAAGATAATATAGAAGCTTTTTTAATGAGACAGTACAATCTGTAATAGACCAAACTCCAAGAGGAGATATTCTTTATATTATTTATATTGAGACTGCACCTATATATAGGTAGTAGGTACACTGTACGACGTACTCTGTACGACGCGTACGACGCGTCGCGCGCCTAGTAGTCGATATTTAATTATAAAGAAGATACGTATTGCGTAATGTATTACAGGATACAGTACCATCACTTATTACGTCATATAGTACATAATGTGTTATGTCGTCTATTACATGAGGTGTTGCGTAAGATACCCGCGAAATAGAATAGTCGTCGTAATTAATTACTGCATTAGCGATCGCTGTAATTTAATATTATTTTAATTACAACCTAAACAATCAGTATCCTGATTTTCTATTTATAAATTAATTGTTTTGTTATATGGAATTGTAATTAAGTAGTGGTTAAGATATAAATGGATATATATAAAGGTTACGATTAATGAAGATTTTTGTTATACTAACATACTAATATAATATGTAATATTCAAATTAATATTCAAAATATATGATATTCATTCTATATTCAAAGTTGTAAATATACACTACTATACCTATTCCTAGTAGAGAACTGATTACGAGACTTGAATCTTATGCTATAAAATAAAAATTGTATTATGTAATATATAATTAAAGGCATACGCATTCGTAGAATCTTTGCAATCTTTGATATTAATTACTCTCTAGTAAATATTAAATGAATTAAAATTGAAATAACTAAATATCGGTTAGAACATTTCAACAACAGTATCTGTTATATATATATATATGTGTTTCGTATCCATGGAATGCTAAGGTTGGAAATGATATATCAAATGACATTACTGGTAACTTTGGTCTGGGTGAGAGAAACGAGATGATCAACTTGTAGAATTTTGTAGTAGAAATGACCTTCGAATCATGAATACATTTTTCAAGTTGCAGTCACGGAGGCTTTATACTTGGAGATCGCCGGACCAAATTACTAGAAACCAAATTGATTATATTTTATGCAAGACAAGATGGAAAAGTAGTATAAAGCGAGTTACAACATTACAAGCTGATTGCGGTATACCGACAATAATTTACTAATATCAAACATCTAGATCAAGCTCAAACGATTACAACTATCAAAGCAAACTCCAATATACTATGTTGACAAAATCGGATTTGACTATATATAGTCCGTATACGGTGTAGGGATAAAAATAGGTTTAACGAGCTTACAACAGAATATAGAGAAGCTTTAAAAATTGCACAACAGCGAAAGGAAATGCACAGTAAAGAAAACTATGAACAACATACAAATATAGAAAGCTTAACGCAGCGTTCTAGATGCAAGCAAGACAGGATAAAGAGCAACATAGTTAATACATGTTAACAAATTGAAGTGAATAATAAAATGGGTAAAACAAGTTACATGTTTAAAGAAATATAATATATGACAGGATCACGCTGCTCAATATTTGGTGCTGTGAAACTAAGTACTGGAAGAGTGGTCTCAGAAAAAAAAGGATATAAAAAGAGATGGAAACAATATATAGAAAATCTATACAGAAGAAATCCCAATATAAATGATATTTTTAATGAGAATTTATACGAGATCGAACCTGATTTATTAGAATTAGAAGTAAAAGAAGCAATCCGACATATATCTAACATAAAAGCTAAAGGCTGTGAAGGAATACCTATAGAACTCCTAAAAGCAGGAGGTGATTAGACTATAAGAGTCATGACGAGTGTGTAATAATATATGGAAAACAAAGATATGGACAAAGGACTGGAAGAAATCTATATATGAATTAATTATAAAAAGGGCGATAAACAAGATTGTGGAAACTACAGAACAATCGCCTTAATATAACATATGTTAGCATATGCTAGTAAAATACTCTTTAGAGTATTGCAGAAAAGAATTGAGGCATTCCTCATCCCCGAACTAAGCCGGGTTTCGAAAAGCTAGAGGAACTCGAAAACAAATTGCTTACTTGATATGGATGATGTAAAAGGGTAGAGATCATCAAAGAGAACTCTTCATGTGATTAATTGACTACAAAAAGGAATTTTACTGTGTATATCATCAAATACTATGATGTACTCTCAAATATATGGGAGTATCAGAATACATGATAATAGTGCTGAGAAATCTATACACAAATCAAGAATCGACTGTAAGGACAGAGTATGTTGAGACAAGCAGCATCCCGATTGGTAAATGAGTATATCAATGATGTATTCTATTCCATTTCTGTTCAATATTTATGCAGAAAGAATAATGCGATATGTCCTGGAAAAGTGGGATAAAGGCATTGGTATAGGTGTAAGGAAAGTTACAAACCTTAGATATTCTAACAATACTACATTGATAGCGGAAACAACAGGTGATCTCACTGAGCTATTTATAAAAGTCAAAAGAGCAAGCGAATAAGTAGGATTATATTTAAACGTCAAGAAAACAAAGGTTATGACTACATATGAATTGGACTATATCATAGATGATAATAATAACGAAATCGTTAATAAATTTATCTTCCTGGGAGTCTTAATTACAAATGACGGAGTCACCGATAAGGAGCTATGAAGAAGACTCGCAATGGGAATATGTGCCATGGGAAGATTGAAGAGTATATTCAAAGACAGAGGCATCAGACTATCGACCAAAATAATTATTGTTTAAACAATGATATTTCCAATTATCCTGTATGTAGTAGAAACCTGGAATATCAAAAAGGTAGAGTTGTTAAAAATGTATACATTTTAGCATATATGCTTGAGGAACCTACTCAGATTCACCTACTTAGATAGGAAAAGAAATATCGATATAATTTGTATAAAACCTAAAAGTACACTCGAATCTATAATTGTCAAGTATACCTTATAATTT
Source organism: Osedax fenrisi (assembly GCA_964019155.1). Lineage (NCBI taxonomy): Eukaryota > Metazoa > Annelida > Polychaeta > Sabellida > Siboglinidae > Osedax > Osedax fenrisi. Next base: position 84,492,643 of record OZ025240.1, on the reverse strand, counting down.
TTAGGACACGTTCTTAAAGCAGATGTGATGGAATTGCAAATTATGCTGGGAAGAATTTAAGGTCGGCGCGGAAAAAGCAGACCACGTTGCAATTGGCTCGATAATATAACAAATATTTCTTTAAAGATATCAATAATCTCTGAATAAATGCTAGATACAGAAGTGGATTGACAATAGATATCATGGACGTCGCCAGGGGTCGGTTTCGACTCGATGGCAGAAGGTGAAAATGTGATAGGTCGAATGGTAAACATATGTCTTGGCGTTGATTTCTTTGTGCGGAAACAATTTAAATTTTTCCTCAGTATATGATCTATTACCTTATGCTATTTAATAGCATCATGTAATATATTTTAGCTACAATTGGAGTAAGTGTAATTCCCCGATAGTTCTTTGTGATAGAAATATCTCCTTTTTTCAAAAGCATTTTTCTTTCCATATATCTATCGGTTCTTGAGAGTATACACACATTGATATATTTTATATGTGTATAAATACAACAATACATTGTATATACCTATATATAAATATATATATATATATATATATATATATATATATATATATATATGATGTACGGTCGCCTATGTTAATATAGTCCACAAATCCAAAGATAAAATATGTTTTTCTGTAAATCACTTTATTCAATATCAACCGTGTACACGAGTTCGTCGATTAGTTATTAGATATTCTAATTAATAAATATATGGCACTATAAGTTTCGAGTCCAAAGTCATACTGAAACTAATAATCACATAAACGCGAATCACTATTTAGTGAACGCGTTCTACTCCAGTGCGTGGGATAGTGGCAGTGTATTTATAGAATACCGATTTAGTATACTACAATATACATTCGCAATCTAGGCGTTATTGTATAATAATATAAACCTATCATGAATCACTCTATAACAGCTACCCCTACTCCAAACTAAACTGTTTCCCCAAAAGGTTCATATATGTATAGTATACTAATATAGTATACTATTATATATAGTATACTAACTTATAAGTATACTTAAATGTCACATTTCTTAAATTCCTTCGATTCTCAACCCTTTTTACCTCCCCTCTCCTATCATATATGCAGAGGTATCTCTAACTTTACCTTCTACGGTCCAACTGACATCACCCTAAATATTCGCTAATTTCCTTAGCATAATACTCTATTTTTCACTAATACCTTACATCCGACTTCGAGATCACCACTCGATTCATCCTTACCTCTATTAGTTTCCCCTATTAATTTGAAAACCCGCCGGTTAATTTCACCCATCTTTTTACTCGTCTCATAAACCCAATCACTTTCTACGTTTCTCCTACTTAAACACATCTGTGTGTCTACAGGTAGATTTTCCTCTCGACAAAACATCAGAAAGAATGGCGAAAACCATGTGGTTTTAAGCGGAGTGCAATTATAAGCCTGAATTAATTTCGGTAGATGTATTGGTCATTGACTTTTGTCCTCAGAACAAAGTGTCCTTGACATATTGATTATCGACTTATTCATCTGCTCACACTGACCATTGCCCTCCGGGAGATAGGGACTTGTTCTACTTTGATGTATACCAAATAACTTGCAAATTTCTCTAACTACTTCTGATTGGAATTTCTCCCCTGATCCGTATGTATTTTTAATGGTATTCCATAGCAGAAAATCCATTCGTTAATTAGTATCTTTGCTACAGTTACTGCCAATTGGTTCCTAGTTGGTACATATTAAGTTAATTTTCTGTATAGGTCCGTAATTACTAAGACGCTATCACTTCCATCTGAAGCCTCAAATCCAACGAAATCTAAAATACTAATTCTAGAGGTCTAGTTGCCATTAGTGATCCCATCTCTACTCTAGGTAATCGACCTTTCTTCGAAATCTGACATACTTTACACTTAAGTATATATTCATTTACATCTTTATATCTACCTTTCCATGTATATCTACTATTTATCAAAGATACGGTGCGGTTTATCCCCTGATGTCCATTGTTATCATGTAATCCTACTAAGATGTCTTTAATATATACCCTTGGTACTACCAGAACATCATCTCCATTCTTTCTACCCATATGTAATACACCATCAATTATTCTATAGTTTCTTTTTGAATTTTCCTATTCTATTTCTTCCATAATCATCCTTAATTCTTCCTCTTCTAACTGATATTTCATTAACCCCTCCTTACTAATATCCTGTACTACCTTAACCTCAGTAACCTCCAGATCATCTTCGTATAATATCATAATGTCTTCCCCTTCTACTTTACTACCTCGATTCCTAGATAAGGCGTCGGCCATCTGGTTTAAACTTCCTGCTCTATACTTTATATCTAAGTCAAACGATGCTAACGAGCTACCCATCTCTGTTTTAATGCTGTCAACTCCCGTTTCCTTGCTATATATTCCACATAACTATTATCAGTATATACAGTGCACTTCGGTCCCATTAAATAATGTCTGAATTTATCAGATATTGCCCATACTATCGCTATAAACTCTAATTTTATCGATGAATAATTGGCTTTATTTTTCTTCCCTGAACTAAGCGTTCTACTTGCAAAGGCTATTGTTCGTAATTTACCATCTACTCTCTGACTTAACACACCCCCTATGCCAACATCAAAAGCATCGGTTTCTAAAATAAAAGGTAACCCATATTTTGGTAATGTTAAGACAGGGGATTCAATAATCTTCGATTTTAACGATTTCATGGCCACCTCACAATCATCATTACATTCTAAACTAATTTTCCGACTTTTCCTCTTATAAATACTACCCTCCCTTCTCCAGACTTAGTTAACAACGTCAATGGTGACACTAATGTTACATATCGCTTAATAAATATCTTATAGTATACTATAGGACTTATGGTCATATAAGACCCTACTCCTAGAAAAGATCTTAATTCTTTTATATTCCTTGGCCTAGATCAATCACTAATAACCCGTGTTTTCTCCTGATTAGTCCTAATCCCCTTATCCGAAATATTTATACCTAAAAATGTAATCTCCCTCATAAAAAGTTTACACTTATTGTTATTAAGCCGTAGTCCCACCTTTTCTAATCGTTTTAATATTATCTCTACATGTTCTACATGATCTTCGTGTGTTTTGCAATAGACCACAAAATCATCTAAGTAAAATACCATAAACTTATATATCTCATCCCTAAATAAATTTGACATGATTCTTTAGAAAATTGCGGGTGCGTTAACCGAATGACATCCTAGTAAATTCATATAGGCCCCATGGCGAATTAAATGACGTTTTATGTTGGTGTTTCACATCTATTTTTACGTGCGTATAAGCTGATTTAAGATCAAAGCATGAAAATATGTTAGCCCCTTATAAAGATTCCAAAGAATCATCTACCCTTGGGATGGGATATGCATCCCTTACAATTTTAGCATTTAATTTACGATAGTCCAGGTATAGTCTTAGTTCCCCATTATTTTATTTACAACTACTAAAGGGCTTACATAATCACTCTTTAACTTAACTATAACTCCATCTCTACACCATTCATACATTTGCATTTTTACCGGTACTGTCTCCGTCTGTATTAACCTTCTATATGGTTGCGCTAATGCGGTATACCGGAACTTCATCAACTATCCATATATTATGAGTATCTACCTTAGCACACCCTAACTGGCTACCTTTCCTCACAAATAAATCCCGATAGTGATCAATCAGACTTTTGACCTCCTTCCTTATACTTCCTATATTGCACCCAATATGAATATCTAGATCCTTACCACCTTCAACTACTACTTGATTAATACGTAATTCCCATATACTGTACTCGATTATTGCAAGTATACACATCCCTAATATACATACACCTTCAGTCCTCGTAACTACTAATCCTACTCACTTTAATACATTTCCCCATAATTCTATATCTACCATAATATTGCCATAATTATTAACTCTATGCCATTGGCTGCCTTTAACCTTAACCTTGGGGATTCTATAGTATACTACCTCTAACCCTAATTCCTTAACTATGCTATATGGAATTATCGATTCTTTACTTCCCGTGTCAACTAAAATGTGTACTTCACTAACTCTCCCCCTACACTAATATTAACCACTACCCTTGGACAGTCGCCTACAAACCAGGAATTCGACCTGTTATAACCCACCTCTGTAGCCTGACCTACTGAGATGGGTTTCCATTTAAAGCCGCTTCTCGACACCATCTCGATATATGCCCTAAGTTCCCACGCCGATAGCATCTTAAACCGGTCATCTGTACTCCTCATATATCCACTCTCCACCCTATTATCTACCCTACCTATAACACCTATATGTCTACCACTACCACCACCATACTCTGACTTCGTACTCTCGCCCTGAGCTGAGTTATCTCTTCCCTTGTGTCTACCTTATCCTTATATATTACTCCTACTCTAAAGCAAGTCCCATCATCATAATCTACAGTCTAAAATTCTCGCGCGCGCTGCCATATATATGTGAATTTTTTAGTTTCTACACTTAATAATATATACCTACTTCCTTAAATCCATATATCTCACATTGGATTTAAATACGTATATTATTAGAGCTTCCCATCCATCTACTTCTCCTTTTAGGCCTAAGCCTAATTTAGTAAACCATCCGCAAAAGATGTAATAGTTTCCCCTTCTCTTTGTTTTCTATCCACTAATTCCCTTAATCTAATACCCCTTGCTCTACCCCTACTACATCTACTTCTAAGAGTCTTAAAAATTACCTCCCGATCTAATAACCCTTAACCTAGAATAGACAATTATAACTTCGCCACGTATATGATACAGTACATACGCTGCTGCCTCTTCCCCTTTATAGCTTAGGAGCGAAACGCACTCTACTGCACTAGCTATCCTTTCGTTAACATCTGTACCCTCCTCAAAGAAACCTAATTTAACATAGCTTAGATCCTTCTTAGACTATAGTCTACCAACTTGTTTAGTTTCATTCACGATAGTATAATAAGTGCATACGAGAAACCTGGAAGTAAATACGGTACCCGGAAACGCATCGAACGAAAAACCAGGAAGTACACACGGTACCCGTTAACGTATAACGAGAGACCAACATCGATTGGGTAGGTTTATTTATTGAGTGCATGATCGTGGTATACCGCAATCGTTATGCGTACTTCCGGGTTTCTCGTGTGCACTTCCGGGTATCTCGTTAAATGCGTTACCGGGTACCGTGTGTACACTGTACAGTGTACATCCGGGTTTATCGTGTGCACTTCCTGGTGATAATACGCGGTCTGCTAGATTTGATTGTACATGATGCCGCTGTCACCAATGTTTGACCGTCGCCTATGTGAATAGACTGAAACGTGAGTCCACACGATAAATCCAAAGATAAATGTGTTTTTCTGTAAATCACTTTATTGAAGTATCAACCGTGTATACGAGTTCTTCAAATTTGCTGTGAATGAATCATTTGAAGTTGAAGTTACACGTACGTTTTTTAAAACGGAATTGATGTGAACCCCCTATTATAGGGGGTTCACATCAATACCGTTTTAAAAAACACCAGATATAACTGGCGAGAAGTTAGAGAAACTATCATTAATTTTAACACGTTGTTTTCTATCGAGTAAATAATATTTTAACCATTTATAAAGATTACCACTAACGCCATAATACAATATATATGTATATATTTTTTATATCAAATAATTATAACTATAGTTATAATTATATATAATGTAATTACATTTATCTATTCGTGTATAATGTATGCATATTTTATTCAGTAACACATATACATATATCACCATACACACATACATACATACATACACACACATACACACGCACATACACTCACACACATACATATACTCACACGTATACGTGTATTATATATATATATATATATATATATATATATATATATATATATATATATATATATATATATATATATGTATATATAACTGTACTAACAATGTTTTATTATTGTATTCATTAACATAAATATGCTTGAATGTTCAAATAATTTTACAATATTGTAATAAGTCTGACATATAGGCTTATATATATATATATATACATTCCACTAATTTGAAGTGGAATAACCACAAATATGACTATAGACAAATCCCATATGGGATCAAATAATTTTACAATATTGTAATAAGTCTGACCTATAGGCTTATATATATATACATTCCACTAATTTGAAGTGGAATAACCACAAATATGAATATAGACAAATCCCATATGGGATCACATATGTGATAAGTATATATATATATATATATATATATATATATATATAAATATATATATATATATATATATATATATATATATATAATGTATCAATATGTATCATCATATATGATGATTCTATTGAGTGCAGCATATATATATATATATATATATATATATATATATATATTTATTTATTGAATCGCACATATAATAATATCGGATACAAATGGACCCCTCAAGAAGTACTTCGACAAATTTTTTTACCTGATATATATATTACCTATATATATATATATATATATATATATATATATAACAAACAATTTACCCCGTTAAAGTATCAAATTAGCACTACCAATATGTTTGTTATTTAGACCACTAATTACTCGATGAAAAGCTAATGCCAATTTGATACTAATTGTTAATAAAACGGGAGTATACTACTAATACGTTACTACACAATATGCATATGGTAGTACCAATTCATAAATTCATAGTATATATATTACATTGGCAAACTAATACATTACGATACAATATGAATAATGCAGTACCATTTCATAACTTCATAGTACTGTCATTGGCAATACTAATAGGATACTATACAATATGCATACGGCAGTACTAATTCATAACGTCATAGTACTGTCATTAGTAATACTAATATCTTATTATACAATATGCATACGGCAGTACTAATTCATAACTTCATAGTACTAGCTATGGTAATACTAATAGATTACTATTCAATATACATACGGCAGTACTAATTTATAACTTCATAGTACTAGCTATGGTAATACTAATCTAGTAGCTTGTAGTATTAAAATAGTATCACTAATCCTATACATTACAGCATTGAAAAGGTATCGCTAATTCTTTACTTTATGGTAGATATTATAGGCCGTTCACATCAACTCCGTTTTATTTTAACTCCGATTTATGCTCCGATTTTTAGATCCGATTTTTAGCTCCGTAAATTTAATTCTGTAGTCGGCGTCACATTGACTCCGAAAAATTAACTCCGAAATTAGCTCCGACAAAATAATTGTATTTATTAATTTTCAAATTTATTATTATATTAATTTGTTTACAAAATTCGAAATCTTTGTTAATAAATATTGTAATTTACATTAAAGCATAATATGCATGCGAATAGATTTATCATAATATATGTAATATTAATTAATTAATAATACGTGTCGAGTTAACAAATTACAAAAATGTATATTATATTCATAATATGAGTTTAAAAGTGCTGTTTTGGCATATTTATTATGTAAATAGAATTATAATTCATTTATAACACATCAAAGGATTTTAATCTTTTTAACACATTAATTTTAATATTAATTTTATAATTATATTCTATACATAATATTTCATTATTATAATCCGATATCATTATAATAATGATTATTCAGTGATTATACATTATATTTAATCATGTATACATAAATATATATAAATATATATATTTATACTATCTTTAAGATAATCATTATCTTACAAAATATAATTGATCATTCTATATAATTCTATCAAATTATATTGCCAGCAGTAAATTTGATCGATATATATCTTATCTCAAATAATGTACAATATTATATATGATATCACGGTTACATTTAATCGGTTATATATTTCAATTAAAATTAGTAACTATAGTTTATATGATCTATATTTATATTTGAGTGACACATCTGATGTGTCACTCAAATCTAAATATAGATCATAGTTACTAATTTTAATTGAAATATATAACCCAAGCAATACGCATATCGTGCAGTTAAATGCAGTTAAATATACACCTATATAATTAGGTCATACAAATTATGATATTTTCAAGTTTTATCATACTTAGTAATTTGATTAATTAATAACATTATGTATATATATTATGTTATTCTTAATATTAAGTGAATATATATTTACGGCCTCATTTATTTTGATTATTATACGTCTTTTATATTTCGAATTACTAAACCTATCTACATATTACGATGTTTATTATCCTTAGTAAGTCTATATGTTTGTCTATATCTAAAATAGAATCCAAAAGTTACGAAATAATTATAAATTATTTAACTATATATTATATATATATATATATACCTATATATATATATATATACCTATAGGTATATAGTTATATATTATATAATATAAAATAAAAATTGAATACAATATTTTAAAATTTAAATCCCACAATGCAATATTTATTATATTGTGTTATTATAATTGATATAAAATACCTCCGTAAATGTTTAGCTCCGATAAAAACTCAACATGTTGAGATTTTACCGGAGCTAAAATAATTCTTCAACATCCCATAAAACGGAGCTATTTTATCTATTTTTTGGAGCTATTTACCGGAGCTAACTACTTTTCGGAGCTAATTATCGGATCGGAGGTAAAAACGGAGTTGATATGAACGGCCTATAAGATAGTACTAATTCTTTACTTGATGGTAGATATAAGGTAGTACTAATTCAATACTTTATAGTAGTTATAAGGTAGTACTAATTCATTACTTTATGGTATAGATAAGGAAGTACTAATTATTTACTTTATGGTATAGATAAGGTAGTAATAATTATTTACTTTATGGTAGAGATAATTATCTCTATATCAATATTAAGTTTCGATCCATAAATTAATTATATTTATACTACACAATTATATAATTTTATTACAATGTTAATACAATTATAATATATTAAATATTTTTATTTTTAAATTGCTTGAATACACTAAAATAATAATAACAATAGTATATATATATATATATATATTTATATATACATATAATACATTCATAAATATCATCAATAGTAATCGTATGACGTAAGCAAATAAAGATACTGATCAGCAGCTCTATTTGCGATAATATAGAATATATATAAGGTCCCATGTTTGTTGTATGGTATCATCGGATATATGTTGGATATATCCAACATTCTATAGTATGGATATCTTCTGGTGTTATGTTCATCCTTTTAGTAGGTAACTCCGTTAGTGTGTCAGTATGATCCCATTCTCTCTTTATATACGATGGAATGTGAGACAGGTAATATAGCATACTCTTTTTGATGTGATTGTCCAAAGCTCCTTGATGTGTTGCGATGTAATTTCTGAAAATAATAATCGTATTATATGAACTAGGTATATATAATTATATATAGTTATATATAGTTATATATATATATATATATTTATATATATATATATATATATATATTTGTGTAATAATACATATTATGTATTTAATTTATATGTGTGTTTATACGTATGTATGTGTGTATGTGCACACCCATTACTATAGTATAATATAGTAATTTACATAATATATCGAAATTATATAATATATATAAAAGTATAATATATAAAAATATACTTATAAGTATTTGAATAACGCTATTAATACAAATAATATGTATGTTATTTATACTTATATTTATAATAATTAATGTCGTATTGTTTTATATTAAATTATAATTGCAATTATATATACATGTAAAACTATATATTAATTAATAATCATTAATTAAATAATAAAACGCTTGAATGATAAATATGTATTATTGAACATATAAAACACGTGCTTTATGGGAAGACGGCTTATGATTGGTCAGATTTCACCACGTTACAATATTAGTTGACTAATCACTAATTAATAATCAGGAATTAGGGAGAATCGGATAACTATATATATATATTATATATATATATAATATGTGTATATATACATAGGTATATTACCGTATCTTTATGAATACGACTGTTCATTCTTCAATACACTTTTTAAGTAGCATGCCTTTGTTTATAATCATTCATATTGTTGAATTCAATGAGTACATAATGTAATGCAGCGATTTCTTATCTTCATTCTATATAAATAATATATTATATAGTATATTATAATAAAATATTTTATTCGTATTATTATGTATATTATATATATATATATATTAAAGTATGGAATAATTATATTTGATATAAAATGTTATACTATATTGAAATGGTTATGGGAGTATGAGATTATTATAATTACAATTAATTTAATTATTTAAATATATAAATAAAAACATAAGAGATATACAATTGATATAATATATAAAATAATATAAAATATTAAGTTAAATTAAGTAAAAATTAAATAAGTTAATATATGTGCTTTATTAAATAGTAAATATATATACTTATGTGTATTACCTTATATTTATTTACACGACTGCTTCTCTTGCAATATATTTATTACATATCATTCCTTGGTATATAATCATTCATATTGTTGAATTCGATGAGTCAATCATGTAATACAGCGATTTCTTATCTTCATGCTATATAAATAGTACATAATATATTACAATACAATATTGTAATTATAGTATTATTAATAATATATATATATATATTTTAAAGTATGAAGTAATTATATTTTATATTAAATTAGATATAATATTAATATATTAAAATTAAGTATGGAATAAAGTATGAAGTAATTATATTTTATATAAAATTAGATATAATATTAATATATTAAAATTAAGTATGGAATAAAGTATGAAATAATGATTATATTATTAATATGTTTAATATATTATATAAATTAAATATTAGATGAAATATATTTATATAAGTTATATACTATTTATTAAATAGTGAATAGAGTGAATATGAATATGTAATATATATGTATGTATGTATATCTGTATATGTGTATGAGTGTGTGAGTGTATGTGTGTGTTTGTGTGTGTTTGTGTGTGTATTGTGTGTATGTTCAGAGTGAATGCATGCGTGTGAGGTGTATATATATATATATATATATATATATATTATGATTCATAATGTATGATAGATAGTAATTTATATATTAATAATTAGTAATACTTAATTAATTAGCTATAATCCGTATTTACATAAATATATTCATTGTTATTGTAAACTTACCTATATCGTCTATAAGGTCTATATCCGTGTCTTCTATTGTATGGTACTGTATACATATATGCGAAGTAGCAACAACAAAATAGAAGCTTAAAAATATAGCGGGCGGCGCTTCTCGCGTCTCAAAAATTACATTTCAATGAACGTGAAAACTAAAGTTTGGCATATGCACGTATTATTGTGAATTAGTAGTACTATATAATATACTACTAATTTGCATTATATGATATATGACCTAGTTTTATATTATGCACACTGCACCATAGTGCACATAGCTATTATTACACAGCTATACATGTGTAATTAGGGGACAATGAAATAATATATATATATATATATATATATATATATATATATATACACACATAAATACACACACACAGACACACACACACACACACACACACACACACACATACACACACGCATATACATAAATATATATATATATATATATATATATATATATATATATATATATATACACACATATATACACATACACACGCACACACACAAAAATACATATATACATACATATAAATACACACACACTCACACGCACACATACATTCGTGTGTGTGTGTATGTGTATGTGTGACGTACTGTGTGTATATTTATACAGCAAGAACATTTTTAAATACTAGGATCAATATACAAATTCGAATTAATTCGAGTATGGCATATATATACAATGTATATTATACATATATATTAGCCGAACGATATAGTATACTTGAAAAACAACTATTGATAAATAAGCATTAATGATACTACCCATTGCAAGTAAAGATTCATATAGATTAGATGAGAATTTATAATTGTAAAAGAAAAGTATAATGACAAATATATATGTAAAATTGATGAATGTACACTTATTACTTAATTTTCCAATACCATCTCAGCTTCTAGGAGTACATGTAATATTGCAATCTTCTCTAACCAATCAATATATATTACAAAATATATTGAATAATACTGGAGATAATAGACAACCCTGTATACATATACTGTCATTGTAAAGGGAAGACCAATTATGTTGTTCAATAGAATAGAGCTTATTGTAAAATTATGTTGTGATTGTATTATATTGATCTGTTCGATGTGTAATCATTTTTTCGACATGGTATGCCATAACAAATCATGTCATACTCTATAAAAACTTATTTAATGTATACCTTCTATAGATGAAATAATTATAGATTTGCCTTTGTTGATCAATTTATTTCTCCATTAGTAGTCTAAAGCTTAGAATTTTATCGATATCGAGCACCATATATGGTGCTTCGATGTTATCTAATGATACCTGTTCCTTGGACAAAAATCTATTCTGCCTATTAGTTAACCGATTAAAAATGACTCTTTGTAGGATTTTGCTCGAATGAATTATGAGACTACTATAGTAGTGGCAAAGAAAGGCGCCCTCAAAAAGTTATTATTAAACTATAGTGTGATAATTAGAGACATTTTTGAGGTCCCCTTTCTTTTGTATATGTATACCTATTCTATAGATTCAATGATATAGTCCATGTTGTTGGCCATTCCTTTGTTATCCAGATTTATTGACACAGTTTATTAAATGTATCAGTTACTGGTAGTGTTACCACCTTAGTTGGTAAGTTCACTTTGATACATTATTCATTCCAAGTAATTTTCCATTCTTCAGGCAATTTATTGCCTTTTCAACTTCTGACTTCAGTATTTGCAGTGTCTGTTCCATCTCAGAAGGATGATTGTCGTTTTGAAATTTATCACAATCAGGATTAAGTTTAAAGTTATAGATATCTTTGCAATTTTCTGTCCAATGGACACTGTCCATCTTTCTATTCTGGAATTATTATCAGCAAACAGTATACCATTTTTATCTTCGACGATTGACATTTTTAATAATTAATAATTATCAATTATATAATTACTAAATATAATTAATAATTATTAATTATATTTATTATTTGTTAATAATTAATAATTATTTAATATATTAATTATTTAATTATTAATTATTGAATTATTAATTATTGAATTATTAATTATTGAATTATTAATTATTTAATTATTAATTATTTAATTATTAATTATTTAATTATTAATTATTTAATTATTAATTATTTAATTATTAATTATTTAATAATTATATTTATTATTTATTAATAATATATTATGTAATAATTATTAATTATTTAATAATTATTCAAATAAAATAATTATTAATTATTCAAATTAAATAATTATTAATTATTAAATAATTATTAATTATTACTTATTTAATAATTATTACTTATTTAATAATTATTAATTATATTTATTATTTATTAATTGAATAATTATTTTTTAATAATTAATAAATAATTAATAATTATTTATAAAATAATTAATTATTAATAATTACTGAATATAATTAATAATCATTAACTTGTTAATAATTATTAATTAACTAATTATTTATTAATAATTAAGTTGAATAATTAATTTTTAATAATTACTAAATAATTAATAATTACTAAATAATTAATAATTACTAAATAATTATAATTTCTAAATAATAAATAATTATTCAAATTAAATAAATATTAAATAATTAATAATTAATAATTATTAAATAAGTAATAATTATTAAATAATTAATAATTAATAATTATTTAATAATTATTTAATTTGAATAATTATTTATTATTTAGAAATTATTAATTATTTAGTAATTATTAATTATTTAGTAATTATTAAAAATTAATTATTCAACTTAATTATTAATAAATAATTAGTTAATTAATAATTATTAACTATTTAATGATTATTAATTATATTTAGTAATTATTAATAATTAATTATTTTATAAATAATTATTAATTATTTATTAATTATAAATAATTTATAATTATTATTAATAAATATAATAATAATTAATTTTGTAATCAATAATAATTAATATTTAAATGTTATCGTTAACAAATATTTATACTTTATACTTTCGATTATATTTGCTTACATAAATTATCAATCAATAATAATAATAATAATAATAATTATTATAATAATAATTAATAATTATTAAATAATAAAACTGTTTGATTAAAATTAAATAATTAAAGCAACTTTCACTGTATAGGTCTAACAAATATATAGGTAATTATAATTAGTATACTAACTATAGTATATTTAAATATCATGCAAATAAAATAAACTACAATATTAAATAAAGTTCCTTAGTAAGTAATTTTAAAGTAAATATCAATTATGAATTATTAATTATAAAAATAGTATATAAATAATTTATATATTCATATATATTTAATTTTTATATATATTATATATATACTTGACAATTTTAAAGTAAAATTTATTATTAAATATAAAAATAATGGATCACATAGAGAACATTTAATACTGCAATGCAAGGACATGAACTTGAAATTAACTAGGTCATCATAATATATATATATATATATATATATATATATATATATATATATATATATATATATATATAATATACAATATAATAATATATACTACAAAATATAATAATATTAAAATTATAATGATACAAAATAAGTAATACTATATAATATATATATTCTTTGATATTTCATGAATAATTTAAAGTGTATTGAAATAATATGTTACAAATTAAATAATATAATTATTTCACTTTGATCCTAACATCATATATAAATATGATATAATAAAAATGTAATATTTGAATCATTAATTTTAATCATAAATGGACTTTAACATATATAGAATATTGAATAATAAATGTTGTATTCAATTATTTTTAAATAATATAAAATAACAAATTAATTTAAGTAATAATGTAGCATATAATATATATATATATATTGTGAGTTTGTGTATATATAAATATATATATATATATATATATATATATATATATATATATGTGTGTGTATGTGTGTGTATGTGTGTGTGTGTATGTATGTATGTATACATATATGTGTGTGCATGTGTTTGTTTATGTGTGTATATATGTGTGTGTCATCGATATATATATAAAGTGTACATGGCACACACACTTTCTTTATACACACTTTCTTTATACACACTGTGCGACGCAGTTTGCACACAAAGTGTGCGTGTATGTAATACTATATATAAAAATAAATATATATATATATAATACATAATTTTATAACTATGATATTTATTAAATTGTAATTTTTTTTCTAATATTTTTACAAAAAAAATATATTATTTGTGATAAGATTCATTGATTTATACATGAAAACTATTTTTAATAGTAATTATTTTTTAGTAATTTTATTTTTATATATAAATCGATAATATATATTCATTATAATAATATATGTGAATGATAATTATAGATTTTATATTACTATATATATATATATATAATAATGTTTAATTCTTTGAAATATCATGCACTTCTATTGTAATATTATGATTAAAGTTTAATTAATTATATTATATAAATAAATTATGATGTTTATTTTACATTTAATGTTATCTATACAAATCTACTATGTACATTTACATTGTATATTCCTATATTATATTTTAGAATAACTATATGGTATATACGTATACTAATATTATATTTTACAGTAGGTAACTAGTATATCTACCCTAATATACAATCTAATAGTATTATAATGGTATATGTATCCCAATATACAACTGAATAGTACTATTAAAGTAGATGTATTCCAATATACAACCAATTGTATATTGTGTAATAATACTAAATTAATACTTCACACTAAGTAATTGGTATACGTATACTAATATTATATTTTACAGTAGGTAACTAGTATATGTATCCCAATATACAACCTATTAGTATTATAATGATATATGTATCCCAATATACAACCGAGTAGTACTATTACGGTAGATGTATTCCAATATACAACCAATTATATATTGTGTAATAATGCTAAATTAATACTTCACACTAAGTAATTGGTATACGTATACTAATATTATATTTTACAGTAGGTAAATAGTATATCTACCCTAATGTACAATCTATTAGTATTATAATGATATATGTATCCCAATATACAACCGAGTAGTACTATTACGATAGATGTATTCCAATATACAACCAATTGTATATTGTGTAATAATACTAAAATAATACTTCATAAACAATAATTGGTATACGTATACTAATATTATATTTTACAGTAGGTAAATAGTATATCTATCCTAATGTATAATCTATTAATATTATAACAGTATATATATCCCAATATACAACCTAATAATATTATAATGGTAGATGTACTCCAATTGTATATTATGTAGTAATACTAATTTAGTACTACGCGGTCAACACATGGGATAAATATATATAAAGTATACGCCCCTTACCAATATTATATTTTACCGATGTAAATTAGTATTTTATTATACTAAATCAATACTAAATAGTATAGATATACTAACATTACTATAAACAATGAATATGGCATTAAATTAGTAGTTACATAGTAATCTAATACTATGTAATATCATATTAGTATCAAATTGGGAGGATTTTGTTTGTCGGGTGGCTTACTAGCTTTTGGTTGTCCCACTGAGCCATCGAACCCAGACTAAAAGTAAATAAATATT
Source organism: Osedax fenrisi (assembly GCA_964019155.1). Lineage (NCBI taxonomy): Eukaryota > Metazoa > Annelida > Polychaeta > Sabellida > Siboglinidae > Osedax > Osedax fenrisi. Next base: position 84,475,877 of record OZ025240.1, on the reverse strand, counting down.
GATAATATAGTTTTAATGTGGATCTTGTAATCTGTAAATATACACATTAATCATGATGCAACACATACACACACACATAAATATATATATATATATATATATAATGTATAAATATGTTGCATCGTATATGATGATTCTATTGAATGCAGCATATATATATATATATATATATATATATATATATATATCTATGTGTGTGTATGTGTTGCATCATGATTAATGTGTATATTTACAGATTACAAGATCCACATTAAAACTATATTATCAATATTTATATACTTTTTTATTTGAAAAGTTGTGGTCGTTTTTTATTACGAAATTAAAAGTATATTACCAATATTCGTATTTTATATTGTAGAGGTTAGTATACTATTATACATATTCATGTTTAATTATATGTAATATACTATGTATGCTATATATAGCATGCTATAGCATGCAACATATTCTAAATACTTTGAAACATAGCATACCCAGCTAACAGTAAGAAAAGCATAAGAGCAGCATAATAGAATAACATAATAGCCGCAAATGTTTACATTGTGCTGTTATGCTGCTCTTATAAAGTTTGATTTTGTTACTATTATGCTGCTTTTATGCTGCTTTTATGCTGCTATCATGATGCTATTATGCTGCTTTTACACTGCTATTATGCTGCTTTTATGCTGCTTTTATGCTGCTATTATGCTGCTATTAATTTGGAATGCTATTATGCTGCTATTATTATCAAATATGCTATTATGCTGCTGTTATGCTGCTCTTACTGTTAGCTGGGTAATTTTTTAACTGCTAATATTTATACATATATATAGAGATATGACAATTCTATATATTATTCTATATATATATAATAAATATATATATATATATATGTGTGTGTATGTGTGTATGTGTGTGTGTGATGGTATATGTACGACGTACATATACGTACATTGTACGTACAATATAATGAAATTCAATATAACTTAATAGTGACGAAGTCTATAGATTAGCTAAATGTTATACGAGTTACCGGCGCCCCCAGAGTGCCATGGCCGTCCTCCACCTAACTAATCTCCTAATTATACACGTATTCTGTAGGGCACTAATCGCCCACCAGGCGTCGATACCTACCACCGCGGCGATTACGTAATCGCCGCAGAGTTCCTAAATTAGCCCGTATACAGAACGTAGCCGCGGCCACGTACTATAGTGGAAATTTCCGAACTAGATTTAACCGAGCGTGTCGAGTTGATGGGGGGCAGTCTCTGCGGTAGTGGCTAGGTGTACACACGCATACACACACGCACACGCATACACACACGCGTACACATACGCATGCGCACATACACATACACATACGCACACAGCGGTGCTCGGACCAAGCGGCTAGATAATAAATGGTCGAAACGACCGGCCACGCCCACTTCTTCTGTCGACCACGGCGCCGTCTATTGAGCGGAGCGAGAGAGAGAGCGAGCGCGACACTTAAATAAGCCGCCGCTGGTACGTAGAATAGAGAGCACGTGATCGACGCATGCGTGCGTCGTGCGTGCGTTAACACGCGCGTCCTGCGTGCCCTACCGGCGTAAAGTTTACCTACGACGGCGATATTTATGCGCGTATTTACAGCTAGGTTCGGCGAGATCGTGATTTAAAGGTACGGCGCCTGCGCTAATAAATGAGGTCGTGTCCTGTTGACTGCTCTCAGAGAGGGCGCTGTTTTTATTACGATATCGGCTGTGAATACGGCGATGGGCTTCGCGAGCCACGATTATTTAGTTAATCGAGCGAATGTGTCAATCAAACTCGACCGAATCAAGTTCTAGTCAATTTCGACGAATATTGACATATTGAAGTATTAGTAAAAGTAACGTGATAATTGAAATATCATTTTCAATCAATAATATACATGTATTAAATAGGTACTGTATTATATGCATAACTATATTTATATTATAAATGTATTTATTAAAATAAATTAATCTATATCGTATAAACATAGTAATATTATTAGTAATAATACTTGTATGATTTATTATTTTCATAAATTTATTTATTGTCGACACCTTTCATTGCTACCATCGATTTATAATTAAGAAAAGTAACGTACGACAGAATTAAAAATGAATATGATATAACAACTTTCAATATAACGTAAATTATTCGATATATCATCATTGTATTAGATCATGATATATCAAACCACACATATAACATATGATCGTATTACTACACTCAAGGTTGTTCAAGGTTGGCAATTTTGTAGGTAAACCATTAAAAGAGTAACATATTTTAAAAAAGTGAATATTTTGTAATGTGTATAAAAGAAGCAACTACGTATTCAATAGAATATTAATATGATCGAATTAATTCATTGAAATTAATTAAAATACGTGACTCGACATTTGTCTAGAAAAAAAGCGATTATTTAAAAGACTCCGAGAGTAGAATACGTTTAGACGCGGCGCTTTATATACACAACGGTCACGTGATTCCGAATCTGTTTCGTCGGTCGTCCAATCAGCGAAGAGTTCGATTATCGGTCAGGTAGAAAATGATGTAATGCGTAACGGATGACTGAACATGCTTATAAATATCGCGGGCGTCGTTCAGAGCTCTTCAGAAAACAATTCTTCGTTTCCTCATGCCATTATCCTAGTAACATTTAAATCCTCACAACACGTTTACGATACTATCATTATAACATAGTATCCTCATTATCACCTGTACACTATCTCATACACGTATTATTATTTATATTATATCGTCCAACATGACTACCGTTATTCCTTTCGAATCATGTTAGTTTTTAATTATATAAATACACACACATATATATATAACATTATATATACATTTATATTATTATTATATTTACTTATATGCTTATTTTAACATACATGTATACAAATAAATATAAATATATAAACATAGACATTGTAATCATAATACAAATGTATTATATATAATATTATATATATATAATTGAATATTTTATTCAGATGCACAAGATGAAAAAGATGCGAGCGTTCTAAATGAGGACAGCAATGTCGTGATTGTCGTAAGTATACATACCTACACACACATATATATTATTGTAGGAGCTAAGCATACATAGACTTAACAGATCTCTAACATAACAGGCAAAACCCGAAGTGGATCCGTTTGCCCTAACCGACACCGTACAAAATGGAAAAGATTGGAAAGGTAAAATGTAATGTATTAAATTGAAATTAATATTTAATATTTAATTAAATTGAAATTAATATATTAAATTTGTATATCATAAGATTTTTTTTCTTTAAGTATTATATATTAAATATGATATTATATATATATATACTTATGATATTATTTTATTATAAACAACGATATAACCGCCATAGATATGAACTTCAACGAAAAGTTAAACGCAACATTTTGGATCGTTTTCAAATTTATATTATTATTGTTCCTGTTGTACTTATTTGTCAGTTCGCTGGGTTTTCTAAGTGATGCTTTCAGACTACTCGGAGGTAAGCATATACATATATGAATGAATGAATGAATAATATTTATTCATTATTATATATATATATATAAATATATAAGCAAAAATAATTATATATATATTCATATAACATATCTATATGTAATTATACAATATTTCATCAACAATTTGTAACGTGCCTATACAAGTCATACTCTTAAATACGCAACTTCAATAAGCTTGTGAATACATAAGTTAATTAAGGGCTATACATAGTTAATTACGCTATGCGCTAGCGTATAAGCTGTATATATGCGATGTGTGTGTATGTGTGTGAGTGTGTGTGTATGTGTGTGTATGTGTTACATAATGATCGCCTAATATGGACATGTCGGTGCCCCGCCGTTAACATGTACATGTACATGTACGCCGACCCGATCGATAGTTTTATTAGTAATATCAGTAATAACTTATTACATTATATATATTGTTATTTAATGTTTAACCGTTGTAACTCTCAGTACGAACTATAGTATAGTTATAAAGTATAGTATATTGTGTGTGTTTGTGTGTGCGTTGTGTGTTTGTGTGTGTTGTGTGTTTATGTGTGTTGTGTGTTTGGATAATTATATTAGCTTGACTTAACTTAACTTAACTTAAATTAATATATATATATATATATATATATATATATATATATATATATATATACGTATACGTATAGTATACGTCGTATACTAGTAAGATTTCAGTTGAGATTAATACACCTATATTAATTCTGTGCTGTATCGTAATAACGTATTGACCTACGCGCATTGACCTCTATAGGGGTCAGGGTAACTATAGTTAATCAAGTAGTGCTCCGGGTAGTGCTAAGTACAGTTATTACATGTACAGGCGGCTTCCTATTGCGTACGTAATCGGCATTATAATACTAGTTATAACTAGTAATTGATAGCGCAATCAGCAATTGTGCACATACACGCACATACACACACGCATATATATATATATGTATATATATATATATATATATATATATATATATATATATATAGTTATGTGATATTTGATATACGAGTTAATCTATTTTTTTACGAAATTATACCTATTATATATATATTCGTGTATGTGAGTGTAACGTGTGTGCGTGTATACGTGTGCGTGTATACGTGTGCGTGTATACGTGTGTATTAATGTTTGCATTCCCTCCTATAATCACTCTTAACGCACCCTTCCGCTCCGCAGGAAAAGCCGCCGGAAAAGCGATATCTAACAATAGAATCCTGTCCAACCCGATCTCCATGATGATGATAGGTATCCTGGCCACCGTACTGCTACAGTCCAGCTCCACTACCACCAGTATAGTGGTCACTATGGTGGCCGCTGACCGTTAGTATTGCCATGGCAACGCCCTTGTGGTCATCGCTGTAGCACCTTATGTATAACCTTATGCGTAACAAAGATTTTGCGAAGCAAAGATATAACACTCCCTATGCGTGTATTAGTAATTTAGTAATACCTGATGACGCTGCTAGCAGTAGTATCGAATCACCGACATATATTTCTATTCTCTATTAAATTACATGCAATCTCTTCCTTAGAAACATCTTTGTATATAATGTGCACATGCTGATATATGTATGTATGTGTGCTTTTCTATATATGGTAATGAGTAATCTGATCGTATTTATATATATAAATAATTTTGTAATATATTGATAATATTATTGCTTGTGTAATTGTTGATGGTATTTAAATAATAATACTAATAGAAGTTATACCATTATATCATTATTATATATATATATATATATATATATATATATATATATATACATATACATATACATATACATATACATATACATACATGAATACATACATACATGAATACACATGCCTATATATGCCTACACGTGTACGTGTATCTTACACAGTGCTACTAGTCCGACCGGCGATATTCATCATCATGGGAGCTAACATAGGAACCTCGGTTACGAACACCATTGTGTCTATGGCGCAGGTTATCAATTACACACCACCGCACAGCACACATGTATTACTGTACCGTTTATTTTATATTGTATTCTATATGGTCAATTTACTCGACTATACTGGCACACCAATATATACACATAAATATATATATATATATATATATATATATATATATATATGCGTGTGTGTGTAGATCTATACAAATTGAAACCTTCTTAACATACATACTTCACTACATCAATTCTGTATATAGCGATGCCGTAGACTATTCTAAGTTCACAGCGATGCATCACGTGAAATGAACTAACACGTGACCCGCCGGCCGTGTTACGTAATTTATTACCTAACCCGCGGGTAGTATTGCGTCACCCATCGCCCGCGGGTCGGCTAACACTTACTTTTACCGTATTTAATAACGAAACAGCCGATTATCGGTAATAACTTATGACCGCGGTGTACCAGTAAAACGATAGGATAATAGGATTAATTATATGCGTCGGGTGTTAGTTATATCGGAAAAAATGTATCTCCTCTAATTAAATTTCGCGAAATTCCTTGTCGATGACACAACTAAAGTTCTATCATATATATATATATATATATATATATATATATATATATATATATATATATATATATATATATATATATATATATATATATATATTAATATGAAATTGTGAATGATGTAGATGTCAAACCGAGCCGAGTTTCGGAGGGCATTCGCCGGCGCCACGATACACGACATGTTTAACTGGCTGAGCGTGATCTGCATTCTGCCCATCGAATGGATAACGGGTTAAACACCGCGCCACCTTAGTTACCCGGCCCCCATTGTTCTATAGTTATTAGCGGTATCGATTAGTGTACGGGCAACTAAATACTACTAGCCACGCCCCCCGCCACGCCCCCCGCCCCGCCCCTAATGACTATGTCGCAGTAACTATAGGCAATAGACGCGGGAGTTCCGCGAAACCGAGACCACCCCATCAAAACAATTCTAAAACATAGTTCGAAATATATGTCATTAGCCGCGTTGTGTAGTATGAATCACTTGGTGTATACAGCAAGTGATTCATATATGAGTAACCCAGTGTTCTATATATGATTGTATGTATTCACCCACGCACATACAGCTACTCATATATGCGAAGCTGTATATATATATATATATATATATATATATATACACACATATGTATACACTCACATATATACACACACATATTTATATATATACCATTAATTAAAATAATTAAATAACATTAACATTATGTCACCTTTTTTGAATTCTATATGATCTTAAGTCTAAACAATTTAATAATAAAACTATAGCATCATTATAATGATATATTAATTATATATATATATATACATATATTCTATATAATATATGATAAAATAAACGTACAAGTGTGAATAAATATATTCATAAAAACAATCAAAAATGTCATATATTCACAAAAACATGTGTTAACTTATAAATATATATATATATATACAGTATACTGTCACACTTGCATGTATAATTGATGTAACATGTAAACCCTTTAGGCTCCATAAAGTCTATGAACAACTGCGGAATCCTGTGCACCGTGACGGAGAGGATGACCCGGAACCTCGACGTCACCTCTTCCAAGTCGGAGAACACCGAACTTCTCAAGGTCATCACTAAACCGTTCCACAATCTTATCATTCGACTCGATAAGAAGGTTAGAATCTCGCGCGCTGTTTCCTTTAGCTCGAGTAGAACGCGCGTAATGGAGAAATAATTGCGTATGAATACTTATTGACATTAAATAATGTTACCTATAGGTAAAATATAAAGATATATCGTTATCACTATTTACAATTTATTTACTATTTATATTAATGTTGAGTATACTTCCTGTATTCCCATTGTTCGTTATTATCAGTTATTTTATTTTCGTTTACGTTCCGTTATAGGTTTTAACTTTTACTTTAGTCGCACGATTTCTCTGGCACGAAGAGTCTTTAAAATAAATTAAATTAAATTAAACTATAAAACAACGATAGTTTCTATTACTATATAGCATCTGACATCGGTTGTCGCGCCGCACGCCCCCTATCGCGCTGTAACGTTATCATGACGACGCCACCCCGCCAGATAATCAAGGCCTACGCTAAAGGAACCGCCCTTGGCAACGAGACGCTGGTCAAGCACTGGTGCACAGAGGTCAAATACGTACCGGAAGCCTATATGGCCGCCGATAATGCGTCATGCGCGATACGCTTCGTCGAGAAGAAAGTCAAAGTACGATGTACGTGTTTATTGTTATTATAATATAGATAATAACGCTAAATACTATACTATACCATTATTAGAGAGTAATATTAATATTCTTAATAATTTGTAGTAAATAGAGATTATAAAGTTATCGCCGATTAAGATTTATAAATATTATACTATATCATATGATCACATCGTGGTAACTACATTGTGTATATATATATATGTGCTACATTTCCTATACATCACATACCAACATCCTATACATATAGGTGTATACATCCTATACAATATATACAAGGTGTCCTATACAGCCTGTTCATCATATATGGTATATGGTATTATATACGGTATCATACATGATAGTATATGATATATATATATATATATGATATATAAATATGATATATATATCATCTATCATATCCGGTACATCATACGCACCATCACTCGTAGGCAACTTCCTGTTCGAGAACATCGCGAACAACTGGAGTGACAGCGTGCTGGGAACGGTGCTGTTGGTGCTGTCGTTAGTGCTGCTCTGCACTTGTATGGTACTGATAGTTAAACTTCTGCATTCTTTGTTGAGAGGAAACATCGCCACCATGCTCAGGAAGTTCATCAATGCAGATTTCCCGGGAGTATTCAAATATTTAACAGGTATGCAACTTCAATATATATATATATATATATATATATTCGACATACTATATCATGATATATCGTGTATATATATATATATATATATATATATATATATATATATATAATGCAAATTGACATTAATAGACTTTAGATTGAATTTGAATTGTTATATATTATAACTTTAATTGAGTTTTTGTTAATTTATGTATGTTTGTTAATTCGATAATGTACGTAATATAGTATTATAAAATGTAGATATATATATAATGTTTTCTTCATTAATCCTATTTATACTTATATTATAACTTATATAGGTGTTATCTATTATGTCCATTATATGAATAGCTTTCACTACATAGAAATTATGTTATTACTTAATTAATACTAATTTTATTGTACTTAAATATATATGCATATACACGTATTCGAGAACATTGTTGAATATCAAATTCAGTGGTGTTTAATTACAATTAAGCATCACTAGTAACACAAGTACGTACAATAATCAGTATATATTCTATTGTTTCCCATATGTTAATTAATCATCGCGGGAACTGCAAATTAAACTTATAAATTTAAATATTACTAAGGACAAATTATAGTTTCTAATGTATACATTCACTGATATATATATATAGCCTATATAATATATATATATTATATAGGTATATACCTATAGGTATATAGGTATACCTGCTAAACTGAGATATCTAGGACCTATAGATATACATTCACTGATATATATATATATATATATATATATATATATATAGCCTATATAATATATATATTATATAGGTATATAGGTATAGCTGCTAACCTGAGATATAATTACTTAAGTATACTTACCCGATCGGGTTACTAAACTTACTAAATATGCTTATTCCTTGGGAAAATATATAATATTAAATTTAATCAATAATTTGACAACAATTAGCTCGATTTACCGCGCACTTATATGTGTACAATGTGCACTGTACATTGTATAGTCTGCATATTAAAGGGGTGTATACATGGGGAGCGCAGGCGAGCGCTATAACACAACGTGGCTCGGTAAATGTTCTATTATCGCGTACATTTGCTTATACCAGTTATGGTATACCTACAAATAATCTAAAAATGTATATATATACCTATTATAGTAGGTAAATAAAATACGTTAGTGGGAATATCGGTATATTTTGGAAAATTATTCACAAATTTAAATTAATTGAATAATTCTTAAATGCCACTTTTAGATAATGTTGTATAACTTTATAAATGTTAGTTCTAATTTGATAATTTTTTCAATATAGATTCATCTTATGGTATATAAGAGGACTGCTGAATCATTTTTTCATTTGAGTTATCTATTTGAAATTATTAAGGTGGCCACATTACCCCCCTATTAATTATATATTTTAATATTTATATGATAAATTTTAAATATATATATAAAAAAAAGTTAAATATATAAGAATACAGTGATAACACAATCACATAATACTTATTAGTAATAATACTTATAATACTTATAATTAATAATATAATAATTAATAGTAATAAGTTATTACTTTAAAATCTGTATTAAATTAATACTATTAATAGTATACTATTAATATTATTATATAATAGTATAGGAATTATTAGGAATGCACCTATATGAATGAACATAAAACAAATTATAATTCTTAGATAAAAATGATATTTTAAAATTATGGTTAATTAACGTGTATTCACTTGAAAATCTAATATAAAAACTACACAATATAGTATGTTGACGAAATCAAATAGGTATACATATAAATTGTATAGTTCCCGATAATTATGTTACCCATATATATTATACATCCACATAATGCAATCAAATTATGAAGTAATTGTTTTAAAATTTGATTCTGATTTAAATTTAATTAACATCAGTAAATATAGAAATTATCTAATTTCTTTAAAAGGATTTTTTGAAATTCATTTATATTTCATTTAAGTAAAATATCAATAACAACTATTTTAACTAATATGATAAAATATCGATTAGTCCATATTTATAGAAAAATAGAAAAATACACAATACAAATATGTATATATGTATATAATGGTACACACATACAAACACACACATACATACACACATAAACACATATATATATATAAACACCCCTCTCATTCAAACTCAATATTAACCTTTGACCTCTACATTTCTATACAGGCTACGTAGCCATAGTGGTAGGCTGCGGTCTAACGATGCTCGTGCAATCGTCGTCGATATTCACTTCTGCCCTAACGCCTCTAGTCGGAGTGGGTATTCTACACCTGGACCGCATGTACCCTCTAACCCTAGGGGCTAACATAGGCACCACGTTCACCGCCATACTAGCGGCTATGGCTAGCGAGAGGAGCGTGTTCCAGAAGACTATGCAGGTTTACACCGTCGTGTAGTATAGTATACCACTAGGGGCGCTGCAACAGGGGGGGTATGTCCTCCTACTTTAAAATCTAGGGGGACCTCGTATGTATTGGACCCCTCCCCATTTTTACCACACAATTAATTTTGATTGGTTGGTCCCCCCTACATACAAAATCGTTCCAGCGCCCCAATATACCACATATATATATAGTCTTTCAGATATCTAATTTTATTACATACTCAAATATCGATACCTACCTTTACAAATACCTACCTCAAGTAGGTGTATATATATACTTATACTATACCTCATATACCTACTTATATACTTTATGTACCTATACTTTAAATATAGTTGATAAGTTAACTTACGTTAATCGATAAAATGTAGTTCTTTGTTATGAATTCATAACAGATAATTACACTTTATCGATTACACTTTATCGATTATTAAATTAACTCAGCTTACGACGTATCCATGTATCTAATGGTGCTTTGATATAAGTGTTGTGCTATATCTAATGTAAGAGATATTGCATAGGATATAGACGAAAATAACGAATATGGTTTATATAAGTGAATTATTTCATTTCCATAATTTGTCATAAATATATGTTAATTATAATAAAGTAAAGTCACGACTTTAATCTATAGTTGAGCTCCTATAGGAGCTATAGGTCCCACATTGACCCATGTCACGGGGGTCAGCTGATATATTGACCACTCGTAACGTCAGCGTAATGTAGGCCGATGTAACAACATCATGGGTGTGTATATTACGCAGTCTTATGTAATGGTTGCATAACAATAGTTTGCGTTGTATTGAATCCAAATTAGATTTCAAAACAATGGAAGTACAATGGAGGTACTATATAAATTCTCAGAATAATAACTCTATTGCTTAACTGATCGGTCGTAAATGTATTAATACATGTATTTAATGCATATTAGATTACATATACTATATATGGAACATATGTTTGATATATATATATATATATATATATATATATATATATCAAAAAGCATTTATTATATTATTACAATATATTTGTAAAAGTTGCGCACTTTATTTATTTAGTTCGATAGTTGCTAAATATAAGTAATTAATTCTAAGAGTAAGTTAATAAAATATTACAAAATACGTGCAAAGATAATAATCGAAATAAAGTATTCATCCTGATTTCTAACCCCAAGGTGGCGTTGGCTCACCTCTTCTTCAACATATTCGGCATACTCCTGTGGTACCCTATACCGGCCATGCGACGCGTACCCATCTCTATGGCCAAACTGTTGGGCAACACCACGGCCAAGTACAGGTGGTTCGCCATCGTCTATCTGATGTTGATGTTCTTCGTGTTGCCCGGTATCGTGTTCGCTCTCTCCATAGCCGGGGTCATCGCTCTCGCCGGTTGGTCCCAGCAAACATAATAGCAGCATAATAGCAGTATAATATACTTTTAAAATTAATAGCAGCATAATAGACTTTAAATAGCATCACAACAGCAGCATAATAGCAGCATAATATACATTTAATAGCAGCATAATAGCACAATGTAAACATTTGAGCCTATTACATATGCTGTCATGCTGCTATTATGTTTCTATTACTGTTTGATGGGGTGTCGCTATAGCAACCGTATACGGTCACTCGTGTGTGCGGTGGTCGAGCTTGTTTACTGGGTACACGTGCACCTATCTTCTTTATTAATAAGTAGTGGATGTTGTAGATACTTTATCGCTTAGGAGTTGCAGTATTAATAGGTTATTCCTACTAATAATTACTAATTCAAACTCAAATTATAGTATGTATTTTAAACAAGTGAATATTATGATCGCTATTATAAAGTATATATATATATATATATATATATATATATATATATATATATATATATATTACGAATGCGTAGTAATTATTCTATACATTATTGTAATACATGTAATACTTTACCCTATACAGCTGTCGGTATCCCGTTCATTTGCCTTCTATGCTTCATCGGTATCGTTAACACAATGCAATCGAAACGTTCGTCTCTCCTGCCCAAATTTCTACGATCTTGGAAATGGCTGCCGCTTCCGTTAAGATCTTTGGCTCCGTACGATAACATCTCGGTTCGTCTGATGGGCTCGTGTAAATCGTGCATGAAAGCGTCGAGTAAACGGACCGACATCGAGTTCAGCGATGACGTCACGGTGGGCACGGAAACTAGCGACATGCAAGCGGCTCCGATTTAAGCCGGCTTCGCTTTACTCACTGACGACTACATTCGTTATATCGAATGTCGTCGGCGTAGCTCGTGCCTAATAGTGAAGATTTAACGTGTACGTTTCGTGTATTATGTGTATGTGTATATAGCCTTTTTATGCACCGTTAACCATTACTATTTGTTCATATCGATGGTATCATTAGAATTTAAAACGAATAAAAATATCCGAAATAGTGGAAATATTCTTTGACATTTTTTATATTATTCTAATGTGTAGATTTATGTATTATTGTATTACTTAAAGTGAACCGTGAATTAATGAATTCGAGTATTTATTAATTTTTTTATAAATAATTATTATTAAATATATAAATAATAATTAACTTATTTTTGAACTTTTAATTTTAATTTGCGACATTTAAATAATAATAGTTATGAATATATCATTATAATTACAATATGTTGTGTGTATATGTATATTTATATATAATATTATAATCTAAATCTATTTGGAATATTTTTGTATGTATAAATAGTATAAGTATCATAAATGTATTAGAATGGTATTAGATTTTAATATGTATATATATTTTTTTAAATTATATTATTTATATTATATCAATATTAATTTTCGTATATTTTTTTACCTGAAGTATTAATTAATAAACACAAATTTACATATATCTAATTTAATTTATTTAAATCATGTATATAAATGTAAGTATAATTTACCTTAGTCACTTGGCTTTTCAACGGGGGTGCGTAACTCTTTTCACAAATTGTCTCTGCCGTTTTATTGTGAGTCATTCATTGGACAACTATTCTTTTCCAGTACATTCTTAGATGTTGTTAGGCAACATATTATTTGGTCACCGCGCTGACGTTTACCCTCTACAATGGCCCTCTACGTTTACCCTATAGGGTATACTAAATGTATAAATGTCCATGTAGGATTAGTTAACCCCTTCGCTCTGGTGACATGCCCATACCCGTTTTCATCGTTGACGATGATAAGTTGCTCGGAATACGTTCCTGCTCTTGATGTCAGATCATTTCACTTCTTCGTTAGGTAGGATACTATATAGATATTCCTACTCTGTTGAGATAGGTAATTCCACGTAGAGTACGACAACTTTCATCTCAAATATATGTATTCTAGTTTCAAGTACAGGGGTGTCCATTGGACACTGTCCAAGTACAAGCACGCATAGAGAAAACCCGGCATCACATCTATAGTGCGTTCAATAACCTATGTTTGTTACCTATAGGTACTTTTTATACTATAGGGGAAAGTCACCGAATACCTACACCTAAATGATTATTTGTAATAACTTATTCACTATTAAATATATTTATTTGAAATTTTGTAATTATGGTTTTATTATGGAAATGAATAATGTGGCTATTTTAAATTTTTGATATAATTATATTTACAAGAATAAACAGGGTGGTCGGTAATCGGATACATGTACCTAATACCGACCCCCTAAATTATCGTGATATAAATAATTGTAGTATTATAATATCCAATAAAAATAGTTCAAATAACATTCACGAAATTTATTTTGTATTGAATTTATGTTTTATTAGTAATATTAATTTTAAATATAAACTTTATAGTAATTATATTAAAATAGTGTATATTATTATTTAATATTTATTTATTAATCAGTATGTATATAATCAACTTGAATCATGAATCCTAAATCTATATCAATGATACACACACAACTTAAGACATATTTTAAAGTAAAATACGGATATATTTTTATTGGATATTATAAATCACATGGGGTCTGTATTAGTGTAATTTAGGCAGTCGGTAATAGGAAAATCATATGGGTTGCTATAATTAAGATATATTGGTTAATAGTTATTCAAATTAAATTATTTTTATAATAGTTATAAACATTTTATTGATCTACAATATTATACTCAGTATTAAGTTTTCGTTTAAATAATAAAGTATTTAGGTTGTTACAATGATTTAAAAAAAGTTATTATTCAAATATTTAAAAAGTAAAAACAGAATATTACATTTATCAAATAACAATTGTAGGATTAAATATTTTTTTAAACAAAATACTTATTCATATTTATCATTACATTTCTAACAATTCGTGTATATATTATTTTTTGATTTTTTATAGTTACTGAGATACGAGAGGGGGTCGATATTAGGAGGGGGTCGGTAATCGGGGACTTTCCCCTAGTATACTATTGTTATATCTTAATATTAGCTTCATATTACTGCATACTTGACTTGCATGAGCTTAAACTAGCTAGAACTTCCTTCCTATGACCTTCTTCGCAGAGCATCTAACCTATACAGTTAAAGTAGTTTACAGTTTGAAATATTTCTTCATGGTTGATAATTTTCTGTCGGCAGTTTTCAACATTTAGCATTTGTTTCGTTTTATTGCCTTTTTTTTTACATGCCAAACTTACCCGGTGCGATATATGAATGATCAACGATATCATATATTGCATTTTCAAAGTTTCTTAATTCATTTTCTGATCCAGATAGTTCGTTAATATTGTCTGCAAATCTTAGACCAGCGTATTTTCTACTATTTATATTGATAGTTCCATTGTGATGTTATGGTGTATGATTCATTATGTCTTCAAGAAATATATTATCTATACATATCCAATAATATATGCATATCAGGCCCGTAGCCACGGGGGGGGGGGGCTGCGGCGGCAAGGCCCCCCTGAGATCGGCTAGGTCCCCCCTGAGATTAGGTAGGCCCATAAAACTTGTTTCATATTAAGTTTTTTTAATATAGTATTTACTAGATATTCAATTATATTTATATTTTTATTTTATAATTTTATTTGTATTATATTTATTTATTAGAATGTATGTATGTTAGTCATATAAATTATAGTGAGGATCCAATTCAGTATTTATGGTTTGATAAAATATTTTCAAAAATTATGGTAAATATTAAAAATAAATTTTAATAACTTAATTTCATCGGATCTCGGAAATGTTTGTCCTAAATGTACAAGTTGTAGAGGTATTTTGGAAATAAAATAAGAATGTTTACCGATAATATATATTATAATATTATATATAATAAATATATATACAAAATAATGCAAAAGTTATACTTCATATTACTGAGACTTGATTAACTACTGATGATTCTGCTTATGATTCTGACCTCTGATTATTTTTAAGTATTGCTTACTAATAGGTCTACATCACATCGTCGTGTTGCTTGGCTCTGTTATTCTCATCGGAACTTAAGATTATTTCGTTATCCACCCCATGTTAATCTTCACATAGAATTATGATCTGTAATATTCAGTTTCCTTCATTATTTACCATTATAATTAT
Source organism: Osedax fenrisi (assembly GCA_964019155.1). Classification (NCBI taxonomy): domain Eukaryota; kingdom Metazoa; phylum Annelida; class Polychaeta; order Sabellida; family Siboglinidae; genus Osedax; species Osedax fenrisi. Next base: position 84,459,587 of record OZ025240.1, on the reverse strand, counting down.
ACTTATATACCTTACACCTTTAAATATACTATGGAGTTTCTTAGCTGACATCTCTTCTATTTTAGAATCTTTAACATTAGTTAACACGGTTATTCTTGGTGATTTTAATATTCAAATTAATAATGAAAATCATGCTTCCTTATCTCTGAATGAACTTATATTTGATTATTCTCTGACGCAATATGTTTTATTTACTAATAACACTAATAGTAATAATATTGACTTTTTTATATCTAGCTGATTCTAAATTAATTTAATATCACACTTAAAGTTCTCTAATATCTGATCACTTTGTCAAATTATTTGATTTTAACTTGCCGGTGACATAAATTAATCAACCTTCTTGATCGTTACGGAAAATCTCACCTATTGATAAACCAATGTGTGTTAACTCTGTATTCCATCAACTTAACAATAGTATATCTTCTGATTTGTCTACACTTTTTGATTATTTTAATTTGGCATTATCTCATTTGCTTGATATTGTTGTACCCTCCATTATTCTTATCAACCGAAGTTATTCTAAGTTTTACTGGTTTAATACTGCAGTATCATGAGCTTATTAAACTAAGGCAACTTCTTCGTATACCTCAACGTAAATAGGCATCCTCTAAATTTGAATCTGATCTTATTTCCTTTAAAGTTTTCGATCGCTTTACAAGAAAAAACTTCTCTCTACCAAATCGTCATACTTTACTGATATGCTCGGTAGTTATAGAATATCATCTAAACAAGCTTATAAATTATCTTTTACCTTAAGGTAAATTGTCTTTTACCTACTAATTAGTGGGTAAAACCCAGACCAAGCATCTTCCGGACCAGCCTCATTAATTATGTGTTCATTGTTTGCCAATTTCTTCCAACAAAAAGTTTCTAGCATTACCAATACACTTCGAAACATCAACTCGGCACGACTCAATCTCAATTTAATATCCACTTATAATCACTGTTCACGTGTTTCTCTTCCCACATATGACCTTGCACTCTCTTTGATGACATCCTTGAAAACCAATTCCCCCTTGATCCTGTTCTACTCAATCTACTTCGTTCATTATCACCATATTTTATTGGACTTGTCGCGTAAATCATTCATATATCTATTATATAATCTATTGATCCACGCTCAATGAAATATTCATAGATTATTCCGATTAAAAAAAAAACAACTCTTGACCAATCTAATTTATCAAGTTATCGTCAAATATCCCAGTTATCATCCATAACTAAGATCTCAGAACGAGTTGTGTCCACTCAATTTAATAATTACAGTATGTGCTAATGTAGTATAATGCTATTGTTGATAAATATCAAAGTGCGTATCTTACTTTGATCATTAATGATTTTCTCATATATCTTGATAATAAAGTACCATGCTATATCGTACTACTATACTTATCTAGTGCTTTTGATACTCTCGATCACAATATTCTTTCTATTGGACTTAATTAAATTGGAATACACTGTCAAGTCCACAGTTGGTTTATGAATATTGTTTCATCTAAAACATATTCGGTGAATATTAACTACTCATTGTCTCCTCCTTATTTTAACATACATGGTGTTCCACGAGGCTCTGTTCTTGACCCTATTTTGTTCATTATTTATATTCTTCCTATATAATCAATTTTCCACAAATATCCTAATATTAACTATCATCTTTAGGGATATCACCTATACTGATTATCTTCAGATATATAGCCATTTTCTAGTTCTAGTGATTCTGGCCTGATTCAAATATCTATATTTAATTGTATTACTGATCTCACTCATTGGTTCTCTCATAATTCCATTTCCTTAAATATGACTAAAACCAATACTATCATATTCTCAAGACACAGTTTACCGTGGAGAATTCTCCTATATCAATCACACATCTTTTTCTACTATCTCTTCCAACTTCTCAATCTATAACTATCTTCTGTTTCACTATAACTTCTCAACTAGACTAATATCCACACATTAATAATATTATACGCAATGATAACTATTGTCTATATAATATTAGAAAATCTCGTTATAAGCTTACCTTTGCGTTGACTAAATGTTTAATTCACTCGATTTTATTCAGTAGACTTATCTACTAATGTTATTATTGTATACGTTACCTGTTAACCTGATCCTACTGATTTATTTTATTTTATTATATGCATACATTTATATTTATATAGTGTATAATATACACACACAGTGTAATTTTATTTATTATTTATACCCTAAGTAATTCCAAGACCTCCTATAACCTCGAGGTTATAAGAGGTCTTGGTAATTCACATTGTGCTTCAATATAAGTAATAGAGGATTCTATTAAATTACTAGTTGTGATTGTATTACTAGTAGTTTCCTATACTAGTTTATATTCATTACATTTTAGTTTTAAAATTTTGTGGGGCCTTGACCCCCCTGGTATAAATTTCTGGCTACGGGCCTGATGAATATAACACTTTTATATATACAAATTATAATTACTTTAATTAATTAATTATAATGATCATTATTAATAATTTAATTATTTAATTAATGTTATAGGTAATATTATATAAACATATTAAACCTAATCTATAAAATTCAAAATATGTTATTAAATATTAGTTTTTATGACATACTAACATGTTATTTAAAATAGCCTAGATGGATTATCCCTAAATCCATAATAGATATATTTATTTCAAATGTTATATTATATTAAACTCTGGAAAATATTAACATCAAGCAATGGAAATCCGTTTAATTTATTGTCTATGAAATGGAAAATATTTTCAAGATATATATTTATTGACGGAATAATTTGTGAATATATTTTAAAAGAAACTTTTAATGTAGCTAATTATGGCGTTACTATGGTGAGGGGTTATGGAGGCTAAGCCAACCACATATTTTATTACCCTATAAATAAAATTGAATAACGTTATCATACATATATACGACATTAAAATATCGTATACAACATTTTTCAGATAATCCATGAGAAGATCCTCAATAATGTTTTAACAATTTATTTGTATATTTATTTGTCCATATAGGATATCCTATATATATAATTGAATTAATGTCGTGTACTTTTAATAGTAATCATATATATACATAGGGGATATCTATACATATATAGGATGGGGTATAGGTATACAGATATACCTATGACGAATATACCTCGTGTATCGATGTGATCAATATTAATACCAATTGTCGAGCTTGGGCTCGCTCATATCTCATATTATTATTCATAATGATTTCAGCCTCCGAGTATATATTTCACAATTTATTAATATTTCTTTCATTTGAACTTTCGTTATCTGCCAATATCTGTATTATTCTATCTATCTTATTAACTATTCTTACATGTGAATAGTATAATAGTTCCATCAATTCTTTCTAAGTTTCTATATTACTACTACTAGTCTACTTGTATATTATCTTTGTATACGAGTCCATCTCTCCTGTTAGGTTATGTCTTATTGAACATTATTCCATTTATTATGGATTACTTTCATATTTCTTTATTCATCTTTCTCGATAATATTCGTTAGAATTATTAGTTTAAGTTCAATGTAATTTATTTCATAATCCTTAATTGTATCTTTTCGGGATTTAAGTATACTGATCTTTCTTTATATCTTTATAGAATTGCATTAAAGTATCATCGTGATTTCGATATACTTCTACCAAAGGTTTTCCGAAGGAAAGATATAACACTTACGCGAAATCGTGTAATTCGAATGTGTATACAAAATACCCCAGTGCCACCTATAGCGGGTTACTTTTAGGAACTATGTGTTGTTTATAATGTAAATTTAACTATACACTTTTAAAATGTTAAATAATATTCTTTAAATTAATATTTATATGATGAAAACTAAGTGTTCATTACTAATATATAACAAACAAATATGATAGTTATCTTTTAAATGCTATAAGTATATATTTAGTAAGTAAAAGCTAATTTATATTTCATGTAATTTAATAGAGCAATGAAAACATTGTTGTATGCAAACAGAGCCGAAACTAAATATATTTCAGTGATTTCGATACTACTGCTAGCAGCGGCAGTATTACTAAATTACGTTGCATGCATAGGGAGTGTTATATCTTTGCTTCGCAAAATCTTTGCTTCTACTATTATCAGTTTCCTGTTATGGCGATATCATCCAATCCTCTTTCAACTCTACCAATTTTCAATTAATTCATTTTATGATATATTTCTGGAGCTTATTATATATAAGTAAGGAAGGGTTGCTACTAACTTGCTTGCAAACTACCCTGGAGTGATATATGTGGCTGGTTTTTATATTACTTTACAAGAAACATAATATTTTATATTTAATATTATAATTCAATAATTTGTAAATATCATTAAAATATATTTGTCTAAATACTTACCTTACCATGTCGAGCTTGCTCGGCAGTTTTTGACTATCTTCCTCCAACAATCTATATCTTACATCGCCTTTTTTATTTCATTTACATCATAGAGTGTATCATCCACCAGCTAATCGACGTAGGACCTACGAAGTTGACCTCTTTTTCTTTTACCATGTTAATATTGCCAGATTATAACATCCGATGCCAGTTCTAATTTGGATCTACAAAAGCGCCCAGAAAAATGCAATCTTTGCTGTCTTATCGACGTGCAATAGTCCTGTATATTTCCGTTTATATCTTTATTGTTCGTGATGATCTTTCCATTATCTAATTAGGATGGTGCTTTTTTTAGAGTCCAGCTAACATAACTGTTATAATAGTTTGTTGTTCTAACTATAATGGAATCGATCTGGATGCAAAGAATGGCTAAGTTACGAGTTTATGCTACGAAGATTTGATATATTAATTAAACACGTCTAACTAGGTATATATTTATTTACAAGAGGAAGTTAATCTGAAATGTGTCAAGGGTCGCAGGTCATATTCAATGACTATAAATAACAATACAACATCCCTCTTTGTTAGTCAAAGTCAGGTCTGTTGGCATGGAGGGTACATGCTAGGTTGGCATAGCGACACCGATGTAAGTATAATAATAATCAACCTCAGAACTGTGTTTTGTCGTGAGGGATACGTAGTTTGGGTGATGTGCTATTGCGCATGTCATAGGTCAAGGCGGTTGAGTGGGCGCCTATGACGTGATGGTCGCTCGTATGCGACAGGGGGCGGGGTGATGCTGGGTGATTCTCGAGTGGCGACGTTATCTCTGCGGATGTCTGTCAGGTTCGCCGGACTGTTGAGTGTTGTTCGGAATCTACCAGGTATGAGTTTGGAGACGTATGTTTCTGGAGGATCGTTCCAGGGCTCCACGTGCTGGTGTGTTTGGCACTCGCTGCATTCTTCCGTGAGGTCTTGAATGTATTTGGTCATTTTCGGCCAGTAGACGCATGTCTTTGCAGTTTTGTTTTGACAATTCCAAGGTGTGGAATGTGTAGGTTTTTAAGTATGTCGGACCGTAGGGCGTCGGTATTAGTATTTGGTTTCCTTTAATGACCATATTGTTCTCATAGGTCAGTTCGTCTCTGTAGGGCCAGAATTCTTTTAGGTTCTGGGGCAGTGTTCTCCTCTCTGTTGGCCATCCCTTTTTGATGATGGTGCATAAATCTTGAAGTTGTTTCTCGTCTTTGGTTTCTTTCTTAATTAGGGCCAATCTAGGCTCGCTGAAGCGGGTATAGGATATCTGTTTATCGAACAGTATCTCATTGTTTTCTGGAAGCGGCTGTCTGGAGAGCGTATCTGGTAGGGGTTGGTTTTTTCCGGGGACGTATTCTATGTTGATGTTCTTCGTCTTTATTTGGTTTATCGTGATGATCTTCATCTGTTTTGTCGATGGTAGTCCCAATATTATAGGGCCAGGGGTCTCTGCTACGAAGAATGTAGCTCGCGTCGTGTAATCCTTTAGCGTGATGTCTAAGTCGATCGTTCCGTAGTGCTTCATAGATTCTCCATTGTAGACGGTTAACGTGGTTAGACTACGTTTTAAGTGGCCAGGGGTTTGTCGTGGGCCCGTGCAGTGTTCGGGGTACATACGGAGGTACGTGCGTAATGGAAGTATGTTTCCTTCCGCTCCCGTATCTACCTTCACCGTCATGGTGGCAAGTTGGCCTCTCAACGTGAAGTGGAGATCGGCGGTCAGATCATTGTTGGAGTCGGTTCGTATCTCGTTGAACTTTAGTTCATCGAACTTGTGGTCGTATGAGCGGTCGTGTCCGCGGTCGTATGTGCGGTCGGGTCCGCGATCGTATGTGCGGTCGTGTCCGCGATCGTGTTTTCGGGCGTGACATGTGTTGTTATGGTACTGGGCAGAAAGTGGTTTTAATTTTTGGCGACACACCACAGCCCAGTGACCAATTTTGTGATAAAATCGACACTCGGACTGTGCCGCGGGGCACTGGGTACCCGTGTGTTTCAGGCCGCAATATTTACAAGTAACATAATAATTAGTATTAGTAATCTTATCATTATGTGATTTATCGAGGCGATTATTAGTCTGATTATTTTTCCGATAGTCGGGTTTAGATTTATAACTATCGCGCTTATGGCTAACGTTATATACGGGTGTGTCGATAGTGCTCGTCTTGAATTATTTGAGTTCTTGTTGCAGTGCCTCGTACGTTCTTGCGATCTGCAGGGCCTTGTCTAGTGTTAAGGTGTCATCTTTGCATAACAGATCTTCCCGCACCTTGTCGTGGGCTCCTCCCCTGATTATTTGCTCAATTAGTCGCGTATTTATCTCTGTTTCATCACGGAATTTGCATTTCTTCGCTTGGAGCATGTATTTAGTCATGTATTCGTCTATTGGTTCATCTTTGGCTTGTTTCATCTTTTCTAGTTGTAGTCTGGCCAGTCTGTAGTTAGATCTTGGCTCTAGGACCTCGCTCAGGTTGTCCCAAAATGTGATTAGAGTTTTGGTGTCATTGTTACACGTGTTGTATATTCTCAGCCCTTCTTCACCGATCCATATGAGGACGTACGACGTACGTCATCCTCTCTTCACTTTTCAGTTTTGATAACGGGCCCTTAAATATTAATGTAACATATTGTTTAAATGCCATTAATTCTTGGGGTAGGTCTCCTGACCATACCATGCTCGGGGTCTTTATTCCGTCCATAATTATTATTTTTTAAATTTGTTTTAAAAAAATTGTTCGTACACGTGCTTTTTTTTTTAAAAAGCTTTAAATGTCTGTTTCTGGCGTTCGTTATTTTACGGCTGTCACCATGTTATAATAGTTTGTTGTTCTAACTATAATGGAATCGATCTGGATGCAAATAATGCTAAGTTACGAGTTTATGCTATGAAGATTTGATATATTAATTAAACACGTCTAACTAGGTATATATTTATTTACAAGAGGAAGTTAATCTGAAATGTGTCAAGGGTCGCAGGTCATATTCAATGACTATAAATAACAATACAACAATAACCACATATTAACACAGATTCAACAGTTGTTCTGACAAATTTCTTTTCATTTTATCAGGTAGTCTAGATATACATATAGAGTTCATCTCATTTAAGGCCTCCCAGCTTTTAGCTAATCTGATATTTTTATCTTTTTCTGTTGACTGTATATAGCTTCCAAGATAATTAAAATCAGAAATTTCTGCAATATTGTTACCGTTTAGGCATTTAACTTCATGTGTTCCTTGATTTATACTGATGAATTTCGTCTTTCCAGTATTTATAGATAGCCCAATTTATTTTGCAGCATGTTTAATTTTATATAAAAGTATTATTGCTTCGTTGGTTTTATCGGTTACTATAGTTAGATCGTCCGCATAGTCAACATCTGTAATATGTATTGATGGATATCTTTTGCTCCTTCTTTCAATGAGGGTAAACCCAAGATCATTATTTCGGTCTAATTCTTTCTTAAAAACATAGTCAAGACAACTTATTAAAAGAAAAGGAGCTAGTATATCACTTTGCAAAACTCAATCCGAGATTTTTATAAATTCAGTATCACCATCGTCAGTTCTCAAAAAAGATTTAGTATGTTTGTATGCCTAATGATAGCACTTATAATTTCATCTGGTATACAGTACGTATTGAGTATCTCTGCCAGCTTTCCTCAATGCATGTAATCGAAAGCTTTGGAGAAATAGATGAAAAGGATAATAGCTGTCAGATTTATTAGTTCTAAAACAATTTTGATTTTTTCGTAATATAATGTCTACCGCAGGTCTTATTCTATTTAGTAATATTATATTGTATATCTTTGCATCTATGTATTCTAGAGTAATGCCACGATAATAATTTGTAGAGCTCATATCTCCCTTCGTTTGTTAAGGTGTTATACAACCCTTATTCCATATATCTATTATATTATGTTCATATACTTTATTGCAGCAGATTAATAAAAAGTCTTGAAATTCATTTATTTTCCAGATTTATATAGGGATTTCGTCCAGTCCGCATGAATTTTCATTTTTGATAGTGTTTATTGCTTTTAGTAGTTCATAATTTGTAAAAAAAATGGCAGTTTCTATGTTTAAACGATTTATAATTTTTGATATAGCTGAAACGGTTATTTCAGGGGGATTTCCAAGAATATTTTTGAAGTGATTATGTAACATAATTATTCTTTCTTCTCCACTTGTTGCTTTTATCTTAGTTTATTGCTCTTTTTTCTTCCACTAACTTTATTAACTGCTTTCCAAGCCATAGCTGACTTTTTGTTTGATATTACCATCTTGATTTCATCTATTTTCGATTGAAGGTAGATTTCTTGTTCTGTATCGTATGTAGCATAGAGTAATTCCTGAGCCAAATTATAAAATTCAGTATTTTCTTCAGATGGACAAGAGTTTTTTAATTGTGCAGCTTCGTGTAGCTTTTTTCTTTTTAAACATATATCTTGATTCTCCCAATGTGTTCTCTTTTTTAATTTTTCTTAATCGGTATGATATCTTTTATATCCATTTTTTATTTATCATTATGTAATCAAGCTGAACTTTATTTCCGTTTGGTAACTTGTGTGTCTATAGTTGACCCTTTCTTTTTTGATAAGGTATGTTTAGACATAATACATTATTTTCTAAAATATAATCTTTGAGCGAAATTCCATGTTATAATTATTATTATAATTATTATTATCAGATGTATACATAGGCAATGCCAGGGTAATTATAGAAGCAGTGTTGCTTATCGAGACAATTACCCCTTTATTAACATGATAAGTTTCATCATAGATAAGAATAATAAATAAATAATAATGTTATAATAATATGACTTCCTGTTTACATATATATTATAACAAAAAATAAAATGAAACTTATCATGTAACTAAATGTAATCATCATGTAATAATATAAATAAATGATAAAATAATAAAATTAAAATCGAAGAAATACATCAAGAATGAAATAAAATAAAATAAAACATAGAGAACCTAAATAGGAGAAAGCCAATATTTAAATATAAAAGAAACTAAAAGAAATAAGAGAAAAAAGAAACAAATATATTAGATAAAATAGGTAAAATGATATAATAAAAATGAAACATATTATAATACTGACAAATTTTTAATAATTTTTTTTTTAATACTGATATGTTATAATTAATAATATTAATTTATATTTATATTTTTGTAATTTTATATTATGTCAGAAAGTAATAAATGTAAAAATAATAAAACTAATTTTATTTAAGTCGGAAAAAATAAAATTTGAAATTATTTTAATCAATCGGATAAAAGATATAATTTTATTATATTCAAATATATTTGATTCATCATGCAGTGCGAACTTGAAACCATCTTGAATACCTAGATGAGCATTAAAATCGCCGGCTATGATTACAAATTGTGTTTTGGAATTTGTCTTGTGGTAGAGGTTATATTTTCATAGAAATTTTCAATTTCAATTTACATTTGTTAGACTACGACATACTATGATAGAAGTTTGTGTATTTCCATTAAAGTTTGCTATCATTATTATTTTGGATATATCGTTATTATTATTTGGATATATTTGGATATAGTATACTATATCGACATTTGCTAAAGCATTATATGATAGCTTGTTTAGAAGTATTCCAATTCCACCTGTAGCTGCATTTGTCTAAATAATTCCTATAAAGATTTAATAATTTAATTATTCAAGTAATTTAATTTGATTTAATATATCATTATATCGACCACAACACCCAATAGAGTATTTAATCTATATTTGCAACATTTACTATTTATAAATAATACTAATTAAATCACTTGCTATAGTTCCGAAAGTGCCAACAGTATCGCATCATTTATTAAAATATTTAATATTTATATAATTTAAAAATATAATTATTTAGGTTACATAGGGGAAAGTAACCTAATACGGACACTTTAATAATAAATAGTCTTAACATTTTATGACTCATTATTTTTATTCAAAAATTACAATATATTAATATTATATGATTATAGATATTATTGTGATTTTAAAATTTTATTTAATCTTTTAATTCCGTAGATAGCGGGGGTGTCCGTATTCGGTACCCATATCCGAATACGGACCCCCTGTGTTATAATACGGACACCTTATATACACTAGATTTACTATATATTATTGATGAATCAATCAGACAAATTACAATTACATTATTTATAATTAATTTTATGAACAATGTATTCTAATTTAATTATTTTATATCGATACATTAATATATTCTTGAGAAGGTTTTAAGTAGACATTTTTTTTCATAAATTTAAAAAGTTAATAAAAAAATAAGTTTATTGGATATCAATATTTTGAATAATTAAAAAAATAAAAATACTTTTTTAGACTATTAATATAGGAATTATGAATATGATATTCATTAAATATTTTTTTATAGGATTTATGGTTTCTGAGATACCGAGATTGTCCGTATTCGGGCACTGTCCGTATTCGGTTACTTTCCCCTACCTTACGAAAATATTATTTTGTATTCTAATTTAAAATAAATAATTAATATTTGTATAATTAAAAACATATTCATTCAATCATTTTTAGAATTATATTATCTATACTTTTCGTATATATAGATCTAATTTTTAGATTGCTATAATAGTTTTTGAAATATCGTTATCGGCCACAATACCCTTACCTCATCAATAGATTGTATACAATGAGAACCTCGTACATCAGCATATTCTAAAAGATTATTGAATATTAATATTGTTAGTAGAGATTGTTAATCATACTCTCTAGATATGTCGGAATCCATTTTTGAAGTTGAATGTAGAGACAACTTTTATATCACTTAATTGTTTAACGATGTCATATAGGACATCGTTAAACAATTAAGTGATATAAGATATATCTTACTATCTATAGCATATACGGATAGTTTTCAATGGCTAACCATTGTCTAAATGAGGTATCCCACTACAAGATTTTCCGGCAACTTGCCGGAAATATTGTAAATTTAAAACAATTTTCTATCAAGTTGTAATGGGATACCCCTTATAAAGTTATTATATTTCGGGCAAGTTGCCGGAAAGTAAGGGGTTTCCCCCCTAAAATTGTATTTAACTTGATAGAAAATCGTTTTAAAGTTAACATATTTTCGGAAAGTTGCCGAAAATACTTGTAGTGGGATGTGACCGCCTTAACGTGATGTATATACTTAACTTACCATTTATATGATGTATATTATCCTTTTAGTTGGTTCCGTGTATTTCGAGAGTATTTTATAATTTTTAATTCGTCGAGTTTATCTTTTATATTCCTATTTATCATTCGAACTTCCTCATTGGCAATTGAAAACTGTTAGAAACTTCTTTATGACAATTTGATTTATATATGATTTACTTGATTATATATTTAATTACCTAAGTGTACAATTGTCCGCCTACACATAACTGTTGTCCACTATTTATTTTATATAAATTATATAAATTATATACACGCTAGATCGATACACAATATATAGTATACACAATAGGATATCGGTTATAACCTCTTCCTATTAGTGAATGTAACGTGTTCCCTTGTAGAATTATAATTATAACTACAATAGTATAGTATTAGTATATTATATTATAATATTATAATATTATTGTCATCTTACTACCTATATTATTTATTACAAATTCTAATATAACTTCTGGGATCTCCATTTGGTTACTCGAAACCATGTTGTTGTTTTTTCTTTGAATATCGTATTTTTGAATATTTGTGATCACATCTACATAGGGGACGGAAGGGTATTATGGCCGATATTTTTATTACCTTACAAGAAACAAAATATATCATACTAATATTGGATATTATGATCCAATAAGTTGTATATACAATTACAATATGTTGTTCTAAATAATGGCTATCAACATTTACTCATTTAATTATGTGTATTCAAGTCATTTGATTTTTATTAAAAAGCAAATTTTCCGTATAAATAGAGATAAAATACACTAGTGCGGGTATTATGGTCGATAGTTCCGAAATAGCCACTAGGATCGCGTCATGTATTCAAATACGCACTATTTTTATAATTGGAAAATAAAATACATTTTATCAGATATCAAGATACACACGCACTTTTATAGTAAATATATTTATAAGTAATCGTTATCCCATTTAGTTTTACTTATATTCAGCTACAAATTTATGTTTTAATTAATTAGTTTACTATGTCTCACATTATTAATGCAAATGTAAGCCGATTAATTTGAACGAAATGGCAAATAAAAATTGTATTGAACATCGATTCAATATTGAAAATGAAATGGCAGGAATAGATTGGTTACGGGGCTTCAGGAATAGATATCATTGTCTCACTCTTAGAACTCCGGAACAAACATCAGGTAATATATTTTAATATATATATAGTATTGTATTTGATTATGTGATATGAAATATTAATACAGTGCCATACTTATAATTTGTACCATTATTGTAGTATACGTGACAATTAGTATACTAATCGTAATATACTATAGTATATAAATATAAAATTTAAATTGTGTACTATAAAAATATATGGAATTAAATTATTTAACTATATAAAGATATATATATATATATATATATATATATATGTATATATATATATATAACTATATATAAACCTATATAGTTATGTATGGAATTAAATCGTTTAAATAGGATGACAATCTTATGCATATAATTATATATTATTAATAATATTATTAATAATTAATAATATAATTTAAACTGTTATTAATAAATATGTTATTTTATAATAATTATCCAATATTATACTGAGAAAAAGAAATAAATCAGATATACATATATATATATATATATATATATATATAACTGCCAGTGTGGCTCATTGGCTAAGACGTCATACACACAAGCAGTAAGACACGGGTTCGACCCTCGTCCTGACAATTAATTAATTTTATAAAATGGGGTCTTAAAATATTATTTAGAAGTGATATTATATAATTGTGTATAAATAAATGATCGGCTCTCATTAAAACCATGGATGACTTAACATGAGAGCATCGATATAAAGAAAGTTTTCTTTATATCGATGCATGGGAGGGGCTTCGAAGGGACATTAGAGCCATATAATATATATTATATATGGCATATATAATATATGATATATAGGCTATATAATATAGCTATAAATGTAAATGGATGAAAGGACTCCACAAAATAAAAATAACAATATCGATAACAATATATATATATATATATATATATATATATATATATATATATATACTATATATGTATATACTATATACTATATATGTATATAGCTATATAATATAATACATACTATGTATTACATAGTATATATGTTATTAATTCTATATACATATATGTATATATATATATATATATATATATATATACATTTTCATAATAAATATATTCCAGAGAATTTGTTTAATTTAAAACAATATGTTTTTATAATTGAAAACATATCAAACTATAATTACACATTAATAAAACTGGAATTACTTATATATAATAATGTATACAAAAATATATTATTTATTTTATATCAATATAAAATAATAATGTAATATATATATATATATATATATATATATATATAATATAAGTAATACAATTGTCGTTTGTCAATTTTCATATAACCCTCTGAATCCCAAAAGGCATTAATCGCCCATTATTTTTATAATGTGTGTTTTTTTATAATTTTTTAATGTGTATTTATAGTTTTATATTTTTTCAATTATAAATTATAGAATAAATATGTGGGAGGATCATATGATCTAAATATGAGACAAATATGAGGGTAAATTACACTGCTATATATTTATATGCATATCAGTGAAGAATTATACTAGATATTACAACAAAATTAAATTAAATTCAAATGACATAAATTAATTTCAAATGAATTAATAAAAATCAATTCAAATTACATAAAAACAATTCAGGGTAAATTACACTGCTATATATTTATATGCATATCAGTGAAGAATTATACTAGATATTACAACAAAATTAAATTAAATTCAAATGACATAAATTAATTTCAAATGAATTAATAAAAATCAATTCAAATTACATAAAAACAATTCAAATAAAATAATAAAATTAAATTCAAATGAAATAAAATCAATTAAAAATCAATTCAAATTAATTAAATCCACATAAAATAATTAATAAATATATTTATATAATATAAAGTAGTATATTATAACTATTACATAATTTTCCATATAAGTTAATTTTATAAGGATTATAAGGATTTTGTAAATTGTAATATTGATATTATACATGCATGTATGTATCTATATGCAATGCATATTATGAATACATGCATATATAAATTGTAATATATTATATATATATATATATATATATATATATATATATATATATATATATATATATATATATATATATATATATATATATAGATTATATATATATATGTATATCATTATAATGATATATATATATCATTTACATATATATATATATATATATATATATATATATATATATATATATATACTATATATACTATATATACTATATATAGTATATAGTATATACATATATATCATTTTAAAAACAAAATTATAATAAATTATTCATCAAATTAGTCTATTATACATGTTGACATATATGATTTATTAATAACAATATAATTTTTATCGGATTTTTATAGTATTCTTTAAATATAAATTAATATATTAACTAATTTTCTAGTATCTATTTACAAATATATTAATATATAATTTTTTCAATATTAATAATAAGATTAAAAAACTAGATTTATTTTAAAATGTTATTAAAATATGTACTATAGTATATAGTATATACTATATACTATATTCATTTTTTATATTTAAATCAATATGCAATTAAATATATTTCCATATAATATGGAATTATACATTTATTCCATAGAAAAATATTTAGTTGTATATTTATTTGAATGAAAATATGAGTATTTACTAAATACTATTGGGTAAAACATTAAATTATATAATTAAATGCTAGCCTGACATATCTTTATTGTATATATATTTATATATATATATATATATATATATAACTCTAAATAGCATGTATAGTAACAATGTTTTAATAATGATATTATATACAGATTCCGTTCAAGGATTGCCCAACGTTCTGATAATGGTATACTGGCTACAAATGAAACACACAATCATGTGATTTTGGTTTGTATTTATATATATATATATATATATATATATATATATATGATTATCCTTCTATACATATACATGTTTGAATGTATAATATGTAATTGCATTATTATTTACTCTGGCCAAACACCTCGAAAGTCAATTTGACTATTTTGTTTAGCCATTTATTGTTAAAATTTATTTTTCAATAATAAATTATCCTATCCTATCCTATATATACAGTATATATGTATATATTAAAATATTATTTTTTATTGATATAAAAATATAAATAATATATTTTTCTATACATTATTATATATAAGTATAGGCCTTAATGTCATTAATGTGTAATTATAGTTTAATATTTTTTCAATTAGAAAAACATATGTTATTAATTAAAGTAAACAAATGCACTAAAATATATGTATTATAACATGCATATATATGTATATACTATATACTATACTACTACAGTAGCCTATATATTATAAGCTTTAAATATTTTTGATATGGAAAAAACCTTAATTAAAGTATTAAATATAATAATTATTGTTAAATCAATATACACATATATTATGTATATTTATTTAACAATATAGTATTCTATAGAATAAAAAACAATATTTGAATAATTTGTATATATATATAAAGTGTATTTATAAATATATAATATAAGTATAATAATAATGAAATTATATACAGATTAATCTGTCCGGAATTCCGTTCAAGATATTGCCCACGTTCTGATAATGGTATACTGGTTATAAATGAAATTCCCCCCTCGTGATTTTGGTTTTTATTTATATAAGTTATATAATATAACATACATTTGTATATACATTTATTTATATTATAATGATTATATACCGCCTATAGGCAGCCTATATAACTATAGTTATAGTATTTAAATGTTTTACGGTTAGATGGTGAGTTCACAGACTTTATTCATAAATATATTTGATATTATATTGTACAATATACTATATATAGTATATTTTATATACTATAATAATGAAATTGTATTATTAACTTATATGTTAATGATATATACAAGGCAACTATATATATATATATATATACATGTATATATTATAAATATAATAATAATTAAATTTTCCATATATAGCCTACTTTAAAGTTTGGTTACTGGTGAAGTTGCAGGCCCCTCTCGTAAATATGGTTTTTATTTATATATTTTATATGTATAAGTTATACAGTATAACATATTAACATTGCACATATGTATACATTAATATATAATAATTGAATATATACATTTAATTAAAATCATTAGTAACATTTTGATATTTTATATATAATAATAATTTATTATAAACGGATTTATAATTATATTAACATATTACTGTACAATATATAATTTGCATTATTCTCAAATTAATAATTTAGTCAACGTGCTTTAATCGAATCTTACTTTATCGAGTAGTAAAATCGGTATATTACTATACTATATATTTTAAACTAATCATCTATAGATGATATACATATATGATATCTATATATATATATATATATGTATATATATATAGATATAGATATATATATATATATCAATTTATAAACTTACAATATTAATTAATATTATAGGAAAAAGACAACCTTAGGAAAAAGAAAGGGCTATACCGCAATAATTACATCATCTCCATATAAACAACATTTGGAGCAGACACCGGCAAAAAAGAAATGTGTGAGAAAAAATTTATCAAAATCAATTAAGAAAATAATAATAATAAAAAATATATATAATTTCATAATATGCGATGAAATTATGAACGATGATATATATATATATATATATTAATATATACAGTGTTATTCATGTACACATTGGTGTTATGATTTATGTGTTGATATTATCAACTTGATATCATCGATATAAAGAAATATCGATTTCTTTCTTTATATCGATGCTTGATATAGATACATTTAAAATATGCGATATATGCATATAAATTAATAAAGTATATACATTTTATTTTCTATTTCATTATATATCTTGTGAATATAATATATTATTATTTATGTAATTAACCATATACCTTAATTAAATTAAGCAATTATCATTTATATAATATCGTGAGATAATATTATTGTATTAAAATATCTGGGTTATAGTTTATTTTATTGAGATAATTATCTATAACTTTAATTATATTAAAATTTAATTTAAAATTATATATTTATATACTTTTTAAATGCTTTTTAAATATTTTTGAAATGTTAAATATATACGAGTATATTAAACTAAATAAAACCCTATCCATGTTATAAACATTATTGAAATATCATAATACATATAGGATTTCACTAAATAAATGTGAAGTGTATAATTTATAAACATATTCATAGATTTATAAATAATATTATAACATTCCAGAATCGTAAATTATTATACAAATATGGTTATTTTTTTTAAACAAATCCATTTAACTTTAATAAAGTTATAACATATTATAAAAAGATATATAAATGTTAGGTTTGAAAAATCCAACATTATTTTAAAATATCTGAATTAATTATAGTTTATATAAAGATAATATAATTTATTAAATTATTTAACATCATTTTATATTTATTTCTAGTGAATATTTATGAATATATATAAATATATTTATAAATATATTACATATCATTAATTTAAAATTTAGAATAATTTAATAACACCAAGGCATTGCTAGTTTTAAATTTAACTACTTACAAAATATAGTTTTTATATAGATTATTAAATATAAATATATATTGTTATACTTTTAACATATATATCATTATTTTATTATGTTTAATAAATTAAATAAAAATAACTAATTTAAACATTTATATTATATATACATTTATATTAGGATTCTTAACAATACTATAAATAAGGGTAATTAGTAATACTGTCTTTAATATTTATATATATATATAATAAAATATATGGTTTATTATCGTGTTATCAATATTGATAGGTAGGAATTATGATGTCGATATATAAATATGATTTACTAAATGGGGATATATAAAATATACTATATATTATAAACCAATTAATTTATAAACTAATAGGTAATATATATTTATAATACCTATATATATGATTTTAACTATTATGTACATAGTGTGTTTATTTTTACAATCTAAATATAGTCTATAATGTATTAATATATACTATATATAGTAGGATAGTATAGATATATTATAAAGTATATACACAAGTGTATATATATACACTTATAATACTGATACATTGTATATTATGATATTTGTTGTGGTATAATGTACATTTTACATGTATTTAAATAGGAACATATAACCATATGGTCATGAAAAGGACATATGTTCTTTATATAACTACTATCATGGTATATTGAAAATAATTAATATTTAGGCAGCGCGTTTTATATCGACAACCGCAATCATATCATAAATATATTTCAGTGATTTTATAAAGAATTTATCTAAATATACTATTTTTATGATACGCTTACACATTGAAATTATCTCGATGCTGATTGGTTATTAATCGGCCATAATACCCACCACGCATCGGCCACAATAGCCGCATCGCACTCGTTGGTTTAAATAACAGAT
Organism: Osedax fenrisi; assembly: GCA_964019155.1. Lineage (NCBI taxonomy): Eukaryota > Metazoa > Annelida > Polychaeta > Sabellida > Siboglinidae > Osedax > Osedax fenrisi. The sequence continues at coordinate 84,440,439 of OZ025240.1, read as the reverse complement.
TACTATGTCATTATGTTATTATTGAATATTGTTATAAATGTAATTTGATATATTATTTATTACCTTAACTGAATATATTAAAAATACATAATTTTATTCAATAACTTGCCTATAAAATAAGGTAAACCTTACGTTTTTTTTCGATAAAAATTACGATTATTTGATTTTTTTCTCTAAGCGAAAATCAATAATTAATATTGATATAAATAAAAAATGATGTATACTATCATTCTTAGAATTCAATTATCTACATTTTTCGTATATATCATTTTTTGATAACTATAATGGTTCTTGAAATATCGTTATCGGCCACAATACCCGCATCGGCCACAATACCCTTCCGTCCCATACACTTCAATTAGTAAATATTAAAGGTACTAACTCCACATCTGGAACTTCACCGGTGTTCTCCACCGGTATTACTATGGTTATTATGTCATTTTTTAGTAACATGTCAATCATCTATACTATCAGGGAATCCTACAACGTTTACATTATTTCCGTTTTCTTTGGTTCTCACGCACAATTCTATAACGGTTTGTTATAAAACACGGTCAATATAAGTTTACAAAATGTATATAGGCAATTAAAACTTAATCATTATTGATTCCCATGCACTATTTTACATGGTATAGTTATTTCGATTAACATGCACAAAAGTAAGACAAAGTTTACATTCAACTATTGTTGAAATGTATATATAAGTCACTTGTTATACAAACTGGTGTTTATATGACAAATACAAATAAATAATATCTATATATATATATACATGTAAAACACGTATGTTTTGTTATGTGTCTGTATGTATGTATTTTTATATACATTGAAGTTCTGTTTACCTATAATAATAAACACGACTGCTTTTCACTAAAGGTCGACTTTTATTGTTATTTGCTTAGGGCTATGTGTGATTGTGTTCTCTTATTATAAACCAGTTTGTCATAGAAAGCATAACGGTATGTACATATAAATATATATATATATATATTTGATATAATTAAATAATAATTAAAATAGAAAATATACTAAATCATATGTATTAATATCCATATATTTGATATTTGATAATTTTATGAATTTAGATATAATTTGAAATAATTGTAAATTACATATACTAAATTATATAATCATTATTATAATAGTAAACAATTATTTATATATATATAATATATATATATGTATATATATATTATATACATATATGTACATATACTATATCGTTATTTTTAAAATATCAGATATATTTAATGTTAACCATGAATAAGCCAATGCAATCTATTTTAATATTTAATATTGTTTAATGATAAATGTCTCGATAAGCAAAACTACTTTTATAATTAACCTGTCATTGCATCTACATCTGATAATAGTAATAATAATAATATATATGGTAATATATAGGCACTATAGGTTTGGTACATTATGTGCCGTACATATATATATATAGGGAGGTAGTATTTGTTACGTGTTTAGCTTAAGGGAGAATGATGATTACAAAATAATTAAATAATATTTAGTATATATTCGATATATCTTAATATTGAATAACGTAGTTTTACATTTGTCTAATTATACCTATATAAATTATAGAATAACGTGTTAACTAATTAAGGTATCGCCACATATCTGACGTTCTTAATAGAGTGCCAATTATTCTGATACTACCTTTCCATCGATGTTTAAACTAAACCCTTAATAACAGTAATAACTCTTAACAAGATATAACTCGTCATATACTTTCACTCCTCTTTATATTTCTGAACTCATTAAAATACAATGTATACTCGTCCAATGGACGACGTCCATTCTCTTCACAGTTACAATGCTGCCCAACTTTTGTTTCACGATTCCAATCCTTCTTCGTATACTTAGAGAATAATATACCTATCTTCGTACACGTTCAGAGGATTAGGGTATTTTCTCAAATTATACTTGCTTATAAAATATAAAATAATAATGCCTGAGAAAAAATAAATCAATATGATTTGATTATATATAAGTATACTTAATATTATAATTATGACAATATAAATAAATAATTTCGATTGACTTTTACTCAGGAATTATTATTTTATAAGCAAGTATATATATATAATTAACTGCCTGAGTGGCTCAGTTGGCTAAGGCGTCAGACACACAAGTAGTAGGACACGATTTCAAGCCTAGTCCATTAATTAATTTTATAAAATGAGTCTTAAAATATTATTTTGAAGTGATCTTATATAATTGTGTATACATAAATGATCGGCTCTCGTTAAAATCATGGATTCCTTAACATGAGAGCGGCTTCGAAGGGACATTAGAGCAATATATGGTTATAAGTGAAAAACTTCATCTAAGTTCCTGGATGGGATGAAAGGACTTCACCAAATAAAAATAACAACAATAACAATAATATATATATATATATATATATATATATATATATTATATATATAACTATTATAAAAATCATTATTTTTATTATATTTATTACCTACATAAATATGTCATACAATATGTTATATTATAATAGTATAGCACCATATATAGTAGGTTCCGCCCTGAATCGAATCTCATTACGAGATTATAACAAATAGGGGAAAGTCACCGATTACCGACCCATAAATGATTATTTGTAATAACTTATTAAATATTAAATATATTTATTTGAAATTTTGTAATTTGAGTAATATCAAAGATTTTCCGAAGGAAAGATATAACACTTACGCGAAATCGTGTAATTCGAATTTGTATACAAAATACCCTGGTACCACCTATACCGTGTTACTTTTATGAACTATGTGTTGTTTATAATGTAAATTCGTATTTAACTATACACTTTTAAAATGTTAAATAATATACTTTAAATTAATATTTATATGATGAAAACTAAGTGTTCATTACTAATATATAACAAACAAATATGATATGTATGTTTTAAATGCTATAAGTATATATTTAGTAAGTAAAAGCTAATTTATATTGCATGTATTTTAATAGAGCAATGAAAATATTGTTGTATGCAAACAGAGCCGAACCTAAATATATTTCAGTGATTTCGATACTACTGCTAGCAGCGGAAGTGGTATTTTAGTAATATCCCCTATTACTAAATTACGTTGCATGCATAGGGAGTGTTATATCCATAGAGAACGAAGTCACTTCGTTCTCTATGGTTATATCTTTGCTTCGCAAAATCTTTGGTAATATTATGGCAATGAATAATGTGGCTATTTTAAATTTTTGATATAATTAAATTTACAAGAATAAACAGGGGGATCGGTAATCGGATACATGTGCCTAATACCGATCCCCTTCCCCTATTACCGACCCCCTAAAATAATCGTGGTATAAATAATTGTAGTATTATAATATCCAATAAAAATAGTAGATATACATAAATATAATTAATTATAACATGACGTAGTTTATTTTTTATTGAATTTATGTTTTAATAGTAATATTAAATTTAAATTTAAACTTTATAGTAATTATATTAAAATAGTATATATTATTATTTAATATTTATTTATTAATCAATATGTATATAAATAACTTGAATCATGAATCTATGTCAATGATACACAAACAAGTTTTAACATAATTTAAAGTAAAATACTGATCTATTTTGATTGGATATTATAAATCACATGGGGTCGGTATTAGGGTAATTTAGGGGGTCGTTAATAGGAAAATCATATGGGTTGCTATAATTAAGATATATTGGTTAATAGTTATTCAAATTAAATTATTTTTATAAATGTTATAAACATTTTATTGATCTACAATATTATGTGCAGTATTAAGTTTTCTTTTAATTAATAAAGTATTTACAATGATTTAAAAAAAGTTATTATTCAAATATTTAAAAAGTAAAAACAGAATATTACATTTTATCAAATAACAATTGTAGGATTAAATATTTTTTTAAACAAAATACTTATTCATATTTATCATTAAATTACTAACAGTTCATGTATATATAATTTGTTGATAACTCTTATATTTACTGAAATACGAGAGGGGGTCGGTATTAGGAGGGGGTCGGTAATCGGGGACTTTCCCCTATGTATGTTCTGTATACTATATATACTATATAATAACCTACATGCATGTACACATAGCTTATATAATATGATATACTATAGTATATAACATACTACAATAGCAGAGAACAATAGCAGACAACAATGGAGAAGATCACCACAATAGAGATGCATACTGGGGGAGAACCGCTCAGAATAATCACCGGGGGTTATCCAGAGGTCAAAGGTGACACCATCCTAGATAAGGTAATATATTACAGTCAACATGTATACAGTCCACTTATGCAATGGATACATTTAGTTGGTTTGGTTGGATTTGTATCTAGTGAAATGTTAAATTAATCGGATAAGTCGGATAAGATGGATTGGATAAGTCGGAATTTTCTATAAGTTCATTTTTATGATTTTTATACTGGATAAGTCGGACTTTTTATAAATTGTCTGAAATATTTACTTTAAATAATGTATATTATAATTTTAGTAAGTAATATTATTGAATACAACATTTTATGTTGTTGGTTGTTGCATAATTCCACATTTCGGTAACCCTTTAACTCACGCTGGGCATCTCATGTCTTATTTGCAAGATATTCTGAATCTCGGATAAGTCGGACATCTCGCTAAGTGGGAATTTTTTTTCGGTCCCTTGCGTGTCCGACTTATCGGGAGTTGACTGTATATAGAGTTACACAGCGCGCCGCGCGTGTGATATATCAAAATAAATACCTTATTAGGTTGAACTTATAAATACAAGTAACAAGTAATCCTATAGGCATATATATCCTATAGGATATATATATATATATATATATATATATATATATATATATATCCTATAGATTTAAAAAATGTTATATAGTTAAAATATAAGAATTTAAAACTTTTTTTAATTGATATATTAAATACAACATTTAACATAATGATATATCATAATTGACATATTTATAGATATTATATAGATCTATTATTAAAATAATTGCATTTTTTTTAGAATATAAAAGAAAATATTTAATATAAAATAATTGTTAACTAATACATTATTATTATTTAAAAAATAAAAGATAACATTATAAATATTTTAAAATTTACTAATTATTAAATTAAAAAAATTCAATTATTATATAGTTTTATTATATATATCATAATTGTCTGAAAAATTCAATCATGTTAAAGCATTATTACAGGACTTAATAGTGTTTGAATAAGTGAACTTAGTCAACATAATTATTCTGAGTAAATTCATTCTAAATATTTAAAATATAATTATGAAAAATGTATGAAATATATATATATATATACACACGATAACTTATCACATTATGTTATTATACATAAAGAGTCATGGCTCCAATAAACATGTATAAATATAGATTGTGTAAAAACGTTATTGTAATATATATTATTTATTTTAACTTTTAAAATTCTAAAAATGATCTTATATTCATTAAATTACAATGTTATTAAATTAAATTAATTTTTTTTAATTATTATTTTAATTTATATAAATGATGTGCTTTTAAAAGTGTTAATTTATAAGTTATATTCTGCGTAAAAACATAATTTATATAATTTTAAAGATAATAATTAATATTTTAATAATATTATATATAAAAAAATATGTTGTTCTCGATTTCAGAGGTCGCACCTTCTCATATATATTAACCACGCCCCTATATAGTTAACAGTAGTTACTAACCACGTCTCCCTTTACATAGACCACGCCCCCTGCACATTAACCACGCCCCCTGTACATAGACCACGCCCACTTTACGTTAACCACGCCCCATTTACACATGCCACGCCCCTGAACATTAACCACGCCCTCTTTAGAGGAACTACGCCGCCTGCATATTAACCACGCCCCCTTTAGCGGAACTACGCAGCCGAACACCTTGACCGATACCGTCGTCTGCTAATACACGAGCCTCGCGGTCATTACGACCAGTACGCCGCACTTCCGGTCACACCGGATGTGGAGGGGGCCCACCTCGCCGTACTGTTCATGCACAACGAGGGCTACAGCACTATGTGCGGACACGCGGTCATAGCTCTGGCCAGGTACGTAGTGCACCCCTCGTAAGGGTCTCGTGTTTCTCTCGTGTTTCTCTCGTGTTTCTCTCGTGTTTCTCTCGTGTTTATCGAGAACTTAATCAACGATAAATCAAAACGCACTGGAAAAAATATTACTATTTGTATTGTATTGTCCGAGGCCCCTCGCAGTTATTTATAACGTGTATAAGTATATGACTTGTTGAGGGATCCTCTATTTATCCTATCCGATATTTGTATTGTATTCAATATATATATATATATATATATATATATATATATATATATATATATATATATATATATATGTATTACAATTATAATACATTATAATATACGTATTATAATTATGTTCCATACAAGAACATTATAAGCAAAGTTTGACAACCGATACACAACAGTAATGTCTGTCTACCTGTCAAATTGTCATGCTATAGCCTATAGCATATGGTATACCGAACACACCATTATATTATCATGTTGTTATAACTGTTACATTTATAACGATAAGGTGTGCACGATAAAATGGGCCATAGTTCACCTATATGTAACTGTTACGTAACATCACTTAGTGAGTATACTTCTGTATCAGGGAAGTAGGTCATATGGACACGGTCCATTGGACAGACGCGTAGATACAACCCAACATATGTGACCTATAGGGCAGTGGTTCCCAACCTTTTTTCATCATGCAAAAAGTGTCATGACCCTTTTTTAATAATTCTTAATTACAAAATATAACATGGCCCAATATTACATTTTATTTTTTTGATTTTGTAACTAGATTTGTATTAAATTATAATACAGGAGCATTTTGATTAACTTTTTTGGATTAATACTTGGCTCATGGGTCATGAGTCAATGATTCATTACCCAAACAAAAAACCAAATGACCCAAGTTTGGGAACCACTGCTATAGGGTAATATAGTCTAACTTTCCGTGCTACAAAAAATACAGCCTAACTACTGTTATATAATAGTTACTTACGTGAACTATGTCCCACTTACTCGTGTACATCTTATCGTTATCAATAATTATGTATGAGAAAATATGTTATTATAATTGTATGTTTTTGTAGAATCGATAGTTGTACTAAGTGGACCATAGTTAAGCGCGGTGTCCACGTCATCACGTACTACCCCAATCATCTATAGATACGCCGTTTACTACAATATAGTCCCACACGTGCGAACTATGTCCCACTTGATTGTGTACGTATCGTTAACAAAATCGCTTAGTGGGCCGTAGTTCACCTTTAAATATAACTATTACCCAACATTTACGTAGATACACCGTGGACTACAATAGTGTTACACATGTGTGAACTATATTCCACTTAATTATGTACGTATTATCGTTATGAAATTCGCTAAGTGGGCCGTAGTTCACCTGCGCATATAACTATTACGCAACATCACGCTAGATACGCCGTGGACAACGGAATAGTGCAGCGTACCGAGCCCGAGACGCTGGTCAACATACAGTGTCCGTGCGGACTGGTCAAGGCCTACGTGCAGACCACCCAACACGCCACCGGAAGTACCCGGTTCACGTCGGTACCGGCTTTCGCGGTCTGTAAAGGTACGCGTCGTATGTATGCGTGTGTGGGTGTATAATATACTGTATATATATATATATATATATATATATATATATATATTTAAGTATTAACATGAGAGCGACTTCAAAGGGACATTAAAGCCATATGGTCATAAGTGAAAACGTCATCTAAGTTCCTGGATAGGATGAATGGATTCTACCATAATAAAAATAATAAAAATAACAAAAAATATATAAGTATTTTTAGAACATACTATATATATAATATTATATATGTAGTTAAAGTGTATTAACAGTATACAATATATATGTAGACTATAGTATACTATATAGCTATATATATAGCTATATATAGCTATATATATACTATAGTATCCTATTTAATAATCAGTGAGATAGGGGTAATATATAAACAAATAAATATCAATGTGTGATTTGTATTGGTATCCCAAATTAAATTGTAGATTTTATTATATTAATAAATATATATATATATATATATATATATATATATATATATATATATATAAACATGTATGACATTATATCTCCCCTATACCCGCATGAAACACCGCATTACCTATAACGATAATGGCCGCGCTCCCTCCAGATAGAGAGATCCACGTACCGGGGATAGCACATCCGGTCAAGGTGGACGTGTCCTACGGAGGAGCTTTCTACGCCCTGGTAGAGGACAGCCAACTGGACATCGACTTGACCACGGCGACGTCACGTGATATCGCCGATATAGCTGACCGCGTTTCCGGTTAAATTCCACTTCCTGTGCGGCGCACGCGCGTTTCCGAACTTTTATTTGTTGTGATGTAAAAATTCCTATTCATCGTATGTTAATTTTTAAAGGGACCTCTCCCCCCCCCTAGAATTGTCCAAATATTCAGAATTTTGTTTTGGTTTGATATATTATAGCGATAGAATAGCCTCATATTTTTGTAAAAATCCATTACAAATATATCGATGTAAATACTCTTAACGCCCCCTGTGCGAATGTGTATTAACCCGCGCATGCGTATGTGTGCTTATAAAGTGTATACATATATATATATATATATATATATATATATGTATTAGGGTGGAGTGAATTTTGAAATTTATTATGGTGGTCTGATTATGTCTCGCGATAGTGATTTAAGGTTATATGTGAATTTATTGACATTATTGAACTCTACATATAACCTTAAATCACTACCGCGAGACATAACCAGACGTCATAATTATTTCAAAATGCACTCCACCTTATATATTATATATATATATATATAAATGTATATAAAAATATAAGTTAGTCCATATACCTAATTTAAATACACAAACATATATACACAGAAGCGACGAGAAAGGTAGTCAAACTGGAACACCCGAATGACTCAAGACTCGAGTTTCTCTACGGAACTATAATAACCAGAGAGCTAGCTGACCCCGGTTTGACCTCCAATGTGTGTGTATTCGCTAATAAAGAGGTTAGTCATCACTGATGATCATCTATGTAAATAAAAGTTTTATTATTTTGTATTTAAACTTTTATTTACATCGATGGTGATGATACATCCGTATGTGCTTATATTATACACTGTTAAAAATAAGGGTATAACATTATGAATTATATGGTATAACATATGGAAATGCGAGTTATACCATACAATTACGTTAAATGGTATAAGATCACATATTATATGGTATAACATTTGTTTTTTTTAGTTATACCGTAAATGGTATACCAGGACGCCACGGGGTTATACCATTTTTTAATAAATGTTATACCATTTATTTCTAACAGTGTATAAGCCTTATATACCATATATTGTATACAATAAATTATACAATACCCTACAATAAAGCATATATTCACTACTATATAGTATACTATAGTATACACCCACTATATAGGGGTATCAAATATTGTTCTACAGGAATGGTTCACAAAATCTGTAGGGGTATTACTTACATAAAACACTCATATGTGTATACCTATCGTATATTACATCCTACAATCAAATGTATGTACTACCCCCTATAGCTATATATAGCGTTATTAATCACATACTAAACCCGCATTCGTATAGTATAATAACACTTACTATAGTACGTATACGCCCTATACTAGATAGACCGAAGTCCTACCGGATCTGGAGTGACGGCTCGAGTGGCGATGGACGTGCACAAGGGCCTCCTGAAACCCGGAGAGACTAGAACCTTCGAGAACGCATTGACCGGAAGTCGTTTCACGGGAAAGTCGGTGGGCGCGGTGCAGTGCGGTCACGTTGAAGGGGTTCGCGTAGAGGTCACCGGAAGGGCGTACTACACCGGAAAGGGCGAGTTCACGTTTGAAGACGGCGATCTATTCCCTCAGGGATTTCTACTTAGATAGCGATATACGATATAAACACAATCCTGCAGGATTGCAGGTCCATGGACCTACTTATATATAAATAATTAGGTATACTTATATATATATATATACATTTTGTCGTTGATAATAAATATAATTATCATCTCTAATTAAATAATTATAATTATGATATATCTTTAATTATCATATTAATTTAATAAAAACGTATAGGCTTACATAATAATACATGTAACAGTTTTAACCCAGATAGTTGCAACTATCGATACCAGATACTCATGGCCTTCATAGTTTCCAATTGAAAACTAAAGGACGCCATGATATACTAAAATACTGGTACCTATATAATAATAATAATAATATTTATTAGAAACATTTTTATTTTTTTTCTGTTAATTTAACTCTGTAAACATATAAAGATAAACTATTTCTCTCTCGAGAGAGATCCTTCTCTATAAATATATATCTCGTGGCCCTATCCATCTAAAAATGCCTCAATTCTGCCCTCACTTCAAATGTTTTAAACATTATATTTTATCATATATTTCTACTTTTTTAAATATACCATTATTATACCAATTATTAAAAAAGTATCACCTATTCTTGATGTATTAATAACATATCGCATAATATCACAAACAGTTTCATAAGTAATTCCTGGATACAGTTGTTTCTCGACAATTAAAGTATTACTCTATTTATACTATCATTAATTATAACTATAATAGTACTTTTTCCAATAGTAACTATTATAAATTAATGATGATTTATTTATCGGGTGAATTTTCTACCTTTGAAAACACTATTTTTATTTATTGACTTCATAATGAAATAGAGAATACAATTTATTATTTTTTATATTGCACCTCTGGTAGATTCATTAGCTAAAAATAGGTGTTATATTCCACATTAATGTGATGAAATATCTGATGTAAAAATGTAAGTATGACGTGCATTAATAATCAATGACAATATAGTTTCTCTCTTTATAAAGATATAAGAACATATATGTACATTGCTTCATACTAAAAATTATATACCTTAATGTAAACTGTTCATTATCACATTTATACCTATGATATCATATGTTTATATCTCTTCCTCCAGTTCCTTATATTAGTCCAACTATATAAATATCCTGATTACTTAAACGAATGGATCTTATTTAATAATATCCTTATACAGAGGGCTTATATCTCCTCCTACTATTAAAAGTTGATACGTAATCTATATCCTTATAGATAATAATATAATATTATAGATATAATGTATATGCGAGAGTGAGTTATCCATGGTTATACACATATATTTATATGTTATATATATATATACCTATAGGGCCTAGTTATCTATGTCCACGGATGCAGCTATAGCCATGGTTACTCGAAGCGAACCTTGGGAATGCAATTTAAGTTTGATCGTTAAAACAAAAATATAAATATAAACATTGGCCATTATAAACATTGTTTGGACTTCTAAGCATAGATATAGCTTAAATATATTGATATAACGTATATAATTATTATATAAATCTCTTTAAATATCTTTAAATCTCTTATATATATAAATATATGTATATATTTTATATGTTTTTTCTAGTTTGAAGTTGGTCTCTATTTTGAAGAAAATAATAATTATTATTATTATAATTAATTAAGTATAATAATATGAATAATGGTTAAATTCATAATTTTTTTTCAGATTAATATAATTTATTATTTACTCATTAAAAAAAAGTTTACTTGTTATAGACAAATTTAAATATTTTAATACAAATAATCAGTTATAAGATCAAGAATATTTATTTTTTTATATAATTTAAAATTTAAAAAAATATATTTTATTTTTATATAATTACATTTTATTTATTCAATAATTAATTAATTGATTAGATTTTTTCAGTATATTATTTAATAATTTGAATTCAACATTTTATATATAGAAATGTATATATATATGTATATATTTTATATGTTTTTTCTAGTTTGAAGTTGTACTCTATTTTGAAGAAAATAATAATTATTATTATTATAATTAATTAAGTATAATAATATGAATAATGGTTAAATTCATAATTTTTTTTCAGATTAATATAATTTATTATTTACTTATTAAAAAAAAGTTTACTTGTTATAGACAAATTTAAATATTTTAATACAAATAATCGGTTATAAGAATAAGAATATTTATTTTTTTATTTAATTTTAAATTAAAAAAAAATATATTTATAATTACATTTTATTTATTCAATAATTAATTAATTGATTAGATTTTTTCAGTATATTATTTAATAATATGAATACAACATTTGATATATAGAAATGTATATGTATATGTATATATTTTATATGTTTTGTCTAGTTTGAAGTTGTACTCTATTTTGAAGAAAATAATAATTATTATTATTATAATTAATTAAGTATAATAATATGAATAATGGTTATATTCATAATTTTATTCCATATTAATATAACTTATTATATACTGATTAAAAAAAAGTTTACTTGTAATAGACAAATTTCAATATTTAATATAAATATTTCGTTTTTTTACAATGTATGTATTATTTTTCTAAATATACATGATTCATTGATATTTAATGTAGTTTCCTTTATTTATGCTGGGGCGGAAAGAGTTAAATAACGTATATTTATATAATTATATTATATAATAATTATATAAATATCTTGATATAACTTATATCACGTTATTCTATATTTTTTTATCCTGCCATTTTAAAATATATTTAACTCTAGTATATAAATTAGTTATGTAAATGATGCTGAGCCGAGACTTTCATTTTTTGAAGAAAAAAACGAGCCTGAGCCGAGACGAAACTCTAGAAAAGCGAGCCCGAGACAAACCGCTACTCAAGCCAAAGAGCCCGTGCAGAGTTGAGACTTTTACAAAATATTACCTAGCCGAAATGATGCTTTTTTGAAATTACATTTTAATAATAATTTGAATATATAATATACATTTAGAATATACATTAAAATAATCTACGATAACTTCGCGATTCAGTGAATAATAATGTAAATTTCACCTAGTGGTGTAAATAATACCGATCTTTTTGATGCTGAGCCGATACTTTTGGTTATCTGAGCCGAGCCGAGACTTTCATTTTCGGAAAAAAAACGTGCCTGAGCTGAGCCGAGACTATTAGCTAAATGAGCCCGAGCCGAGTAGAGACTCTAACAAAACGAGCCCGAGCCGAGTTGATACTTTAGGTTACTGAGACTGAGACTGCATCAAGCTTTACATTTGAGCATCATTTACACCCATAATATAAACCCAGGATATTAACAAAAAAATTCCGAAGGAAGCTTCGAAAAATAAATGATATTATCTATGAATACAACTCTAGAATACAACCATAGATTTATAATTTACCATAAATACATGTAAAATACAAATGTAAGAATACATCACTCATAGATTTTTCAAAGTATTTTTTTCCACAATTTACCTATAATTTACCTTTGCAACCATATTGTATAAACATCTATTGTCCGTGCATTGTTCATGAATTTATCGTTCAGGGAATTTATGTTGATTGGCAAATAGATGGGCGTGTTCTAACAATAAATGGGCGTAGTTTACATTTTCATTATATTCAAAAAAAGTATTCTAGTTTTATAAAAAACATATCTATTGATCTGTGAAATATTCTAGATTAATATATGTTATTACATTAGTAAATCTAATATAATACAATAATGAGTTACATAGAAGAAGCAGATACGGTATAATTTAGTATTTATTGACATATAAAATAATAATAATAATATGTTTATCATAAACAAAGCTTTATTATAAAGTTTATAAAATAATAAATAAATATTATAATTATAATTTCATCATAAACTTCATGATAACATTATGCTTTAAAAAGTATTATATGTTTTTAAAATCAATAATAAAATATATTATTATAATAGAATAATGTATAATCATTATAATGAACATTATATTAATATTCAATAGTAATAGTAATACTATTAGTATAATTATTATAATAAATTATTAAATAATATATTATAAATAAATTATTATTATAATAATTATAATTTATTTATAATTATTATATAATTATTATATTATATTATATTATTATAATATAATATAAAATTGAAATTTAATTCCATTAATTAAATAATCATTATTTATAATGATAATTATGATGAAAATTATGGGGAATATCGAATACGGCCTCGTATGCTTTTGTTAATAATACCGATGTAAAATTTAAAATAGTTTCCGTTTATATATTTACGTTAACATTTAAAATGATATCGGATTATCAATGATAATTTATTATGATTAGCGTGTGTCTATTTATAGACTATCATACATTCAATGGCTTATAATTACATTTAATATATATATATGTGTGTGTATGTGTGTGGTTTTATAGGATTACTCGAGATGTAATGCAGCTAAACAAACATGGCAATATCAAAAATAAACCCAACCAAACCAACAAGTGAAAATAACTACCATACAAAATATTAATGATTGTTTGGTTTAGTTTTGATATTTCTATGTGTTTTAGCTACATTACATACCGATCGGTACTCGATTGAGCCAATAAAAACATATATATATATATATATATTAAGTTGGAGTGAAATTTGAATTAATTATAGCGATATAGTTATGACTCGCGATAGTGATTTAACGTTATACGTGAATTAGTGACATTATTTATTCTCCACGTATAACGATAAATCACTATCGCGAGTTATAACTATATCGCCATAATTAATTCAAATTTCACTCCAACCTAATATATATATATAATAATATAATAATAATAATATTTATTTATTGAAATCATAAATATATATATTGAATACAATACAAATAGCGGATACAAATGGACCCCTCAAGAAGTCATATACTTATACATGTTATAAATAACTGTGAGGGGCCCCATACAATACAATAAAATATATATATATATATTTACTAATGATAAGCCGTGCATGTTACATGCATGTGTGATAAACAGACATATGCAAATTATAATGGCCAATCATACGCTATTGTAATATCACTAATTCGAATAAACAATTTTTCGGATGTTCAAATCGCGAAGCTTTTGACCAGGTACCACTATCAACGACATGATTATCATGATGATATCTAATTGCTATGTATCCAAATTTAATTTAGGCACTCCGAAATATATAATTTCAGTGACATTTTTAATTATATTTCAATGATTTCAATATTTAAAAAAGTTATTATAAATATATATTTATTTGTAAAATAAAAATAAATTCATATTTTTAAATTTGTATTTCTATACAACAATTTCTAGAACACTAATAATATATAATAATATATAATAATATATAATAATATATAAATATATATATAAATATATATATATTATATAATACCTGAGTATCCTTCATATTAGTTTATCATGTACATTCTATAGAAAGTATGTCAACTACCGCAACGAATATTTAAAATATAGTATAATCAAATAAAACGGGGCCTAAATCATAATCAAACAAAGAGTCCGTAATCGATACAACCATTGTTTTTATAATTATAATTAGAAATATTAATATGGTACGGATATTTTATGTGTAACAAACTATTGGGATACACTCAATAGAATGTATTTATTATTATATATATATATATTGTCTCGATAAGCAACACTGCTTCTATAATTACCATGGCATTGCCTAAATCTTATAATAATAATAATATATATATATATATATATATATATGAAATTCATATTATGAATATACATGTATTTTAATTTATAATATAATATTCAATATGATAGTGAATATGTAAATTATAATCTGTGAAGCTTGTTAAGCAATTCACATATTATTGCATATATATATATATAGATTATATTTACAATACTATTGTATAGATATTAATAGAAGTAGTAAGTAATCATATTAAATTAATAATTAATTTATTGTATTTTATATTGTTGTCTCACATTGTATCACACTGTATTAGCACTATATTAACACTGTATTAATAGTAATATAAATAATATATCAAACAATGAGAAGATAGATGTTGAATAGGTAATATACTGATAAGCAGGATCGGGTCTAGTTAATATGTTACAAAGCGGGATAAGCAATGGTCGGGTATAAGAAGATATATTAAGATAGGTGAAGGATTGTGTAAGATCATTATTTTGAATGGTTCTGATTTTAATTTAATTACAAAATATTTTGTTATAAAACGTATTGATTAATATAATAATAAGGAAAATATATGGTCTGGTATTGTGAATAACGAAATATTGATAACTTTAGACCGCTTATATCAGCTCAAGTTTTTATCATTTAAAACTTTCACATTTGTATGTGCAAATGAATAATATATTTAATAAAATATTGGATCATATTACATTTATATAAACGTATTATTTAATAGAATAATGTAAATTAAATGACATATATATAAATATATACATATATATATATATATATATATATATATATATATATATATATATATATAATTATTACGTGTATCAATTGACATACATATTTACATATGCATCAATGTATCGAGAGATACAGAGAGATATTAATGAATAATCTAGTGTGTATATCTACTCCAGTGATGTTAAGATATAAAGTAACAGGTGGTCTGTAATACATGAGGTTTGATGAACATAATGTAGTACCACCACTATACACATTGTAATTATCATAGTGGTATGCCTATATAGATACTGTGTTGGTATATATCTATACATAAAGGTATATATATATATATATTTGTAATACATTTATAATTTAATAATATAATCGTATTGTTTTAAATCAATATCTGGATAGGGTTGAGGATAGCATAAAGGATACGAGGTTAGGATTGGGGATCTGTATAATTGATCCTAATCACTAAATGTGTTGCACATTTATATATGTGTGTAAATATGATATATATATATATATAAATTTATATATATAAAAATATATATATATATATCGGTCTCATTTACATAAATTCATGATATATAAAATATAATAATATTTATTAATTTATTAATATAAATCAATATATGTTTACATTTGCTTACAGTTCCTCAATGGTGAAGAATTGCACAATATGGGTTAGATATCATATTTAGTATTTTGGTATATAATATTATTAACATTATATATATATATATATATATGCATGTGATTATATAAAAATATCATTTATATTATTTGTATTTTAATAAAAGTTATAATTAATTGCAAATTTAGTAATATATTAGAATAGTTCATTTTTAGAAAATAATATTTGGAATAGCCATTATAAGTTACTTTTATCTTACTAGTATCTTGCCTAAATATTTAAATTCTAAATTCATTTTATATCTACTAAAAATAGTGTGTTAATGTTTTGGTTTTAAATATTGCAGTTAATAAAATGTAGAACAAGTTATCGTTGATATATTATTTAATTAATTTTTTTAACATATTATTATTTTAAAAACAAAAAAAATATCCAGAGTTTAAAAAATGTTCAATAAATTCTCTTTATTACAAAATATTTATTTATCAATTAATTAAAATTATAGAATAATTTTAATTATTTCTAGATACTTGATTAAATAAGATTACAAATAATTGTATTCACATATTGCTTATTTGTATATTGTACAAGCAAATGTCAAACTATCTTTTATGTATATCAAATTATATAGATATTTCAATATATGATATTTTCAATTAGAATATTGTTGAAAAAAGTTTAAATTATAATTTCGAATTAACCTTTCATGTTTAATTTTGTATTATAAATATCAATAATAGAAGTATGATATAAATAGTTATATATATATATTTATATTTATTCAATTATTTTCGAATAAAATTGAATAATTTTTCAATAATTCATGTTAACTGTTTAATAATCACTTATGTAGAGACAAACTCATCTGTCAATAATTCACTGCACACAATGCTATTGTTAGTAAATACAGGAACAAAGACATCAGACGATGCACACTGGATTGTACAGATGTCAACAGTGTAAGCGGAGCATTATAAGCTGGAGTCCCTGGTAATAAAGATTTTAACGACACATAGTAATAACGTGAAATTGAATTTTATTGATTGTTTATTAAGCAAATATGTTATCGAAAGTATAAAGTTTAAATTTTGTTTGCGATAATGAAGAATAATGAAGTAAAGAATAATGAATGTAAAATGTTTTACAGTTACCGTAAAAATAATATAAATATAATCAAAAATCTATATAATATATATTGTTAAACGAGAGTATCGAAACATCTTCGTTCGCAACTAGATTGAATACCGAACTTTGTAATCTGTAATAAGTATATTTTATAGCTCAAATGATAGATACATATTTGATTATTTTATTTCTAACATAATAATTAAATTTTTTTTTTCAAAAATAATAATTCCTAAGGACGTACCATAAGGACATACCATAAGGACGTACCATAAGGATGTACCTCCCATTAAGGATTAGTCATACCCCTAACAATATATTTGACTAAAATGAAAGTAGATTACATTTTTTTATATTTTCTCCACACTCGTGATATTTTATAACAAACAAGCGTCTAAATAAAATGATGTACTAGCTTACCATTACCATTACCACTACCATTACCGTTACCACTACCATTACCACTACCATTTCCACTACCACTACCATAACCATTACGAGTGATGAAATACAGCCTGTGTTACACGGGTGATACCAGCTTAACTATTGCAAGCGATGTGAATCACATCATGACAGTAGATCACATCATGCGATCTAGTCATACATCGTATCACCAATACCCCCAAGAACCTTTCATTGCACCTGTCACTAATACAAACTAAAGCTGAGAGTTTACATCAACAAATACCACTACAGTTATCATAGCCAGGTATCAGCTTCTTTAAATTATTATTTTAATAAGTTTACGAAATAGCGGGTAAATAATCTAAAGCAATATAATAATTTGAAACGTTCGATATCCAGTTATAAAATCTGTCCAGATATCGGGACCCCTATTTATTGTATGTGAATTCAGTTTACCCGATTATTCCTTCACTCTAGACATTGACAGCCTGTTGACATTGACAATGACAGGCAATACCTGCACTCTGTCGATACATTAATATAATAACATATCATATGTAAGTAGTCAATGAAAGACAGTATCGCACATGTTGCTACGACAAATCAACTCCTCCTCATTCTCCTCCACTGATATCTTACCGACCTTAACACCCTGAATACCATTAACTTACACTATATTAATAGAATGTCCTAATGACGATTATAAACCTTAACCTTTATCCCTTGACTGGTTGGTTGTAGGGGGATTTGAATCGCGGCAATTACACATGTTTTTTTCCATTTCTCACGTTGCAATATTTTCGAGAAGATCACCGATATCACATTTTGTCCATTCTAAAACTACAATTAAACCTTACAACTACTAATGCGCTAACAAATTGATAATTCTCCCCACCTCTCCCATCTCTATAGATCTGATAACCTTTCAGCCCTAGCTCTCTCCCTATCTTCCACTTCTCCATTTAACCTATGACAATTTTTGTTCTCTTCGAACAAAAGGTCCCATATTTGACAGATGACTCCACCTTTATCTTACTCTTACTTCATTTTATATATCTGACTAGTAGCAAAGCCCAAGATACACGGTCAAGTAATAACTGTCAAACATTTATTCACTGTCTAATGATTTATTAAGACACGTCCATCTTGAATTTGATCATATTTATAAATATCTTTGTTATTTACATATAATTTATTTAAATTTGTCATATAACATATAATTACTTAACCTAGAGACTAATTTAGTACATATAATGTTTAATATTTATAATCATGATTTGATCAAATAATTACTTTTAGATACGTAATAATTAAATAATTAATAATATGCTAAATAATTAAAATAATGTATTATAATATACATTTTTTTTAATATTAATTTAAAATTATTTTAAAATTATACATACGAATACAACACAATTTTTATAAATTGTATTTATATATTTATGTGCATAAGTATACATAGAGTATATAATTTATAAAATATTAGATCTTGAAATTTTGTTATTATGATCAACTAATAGCTACGAGAATGGGATTTTGTATATTGATACTTTTATATCACATTAGTATAATTGGAAGGCTTATTAAATACTATAATATAAGTTATATTTAATTTTTTTTTAAATTTGTATTAAAAAAAAAGTTATGATCAAAAATGTGATTACTTATGTTTATTTTGTTATGAATTATAATTATTATGAAAAATATAATTTATTACAAGAAATATGCCTATTAAAAGTTTGCTAAATTAATAATACACCTATTTCTAAATAATAATAATATAAAATAATAATAATTTTTAATTTAATTTTTATCTGGTTTCTATTTACCAAATACATTAACATATTATTAATATCTATGATATAATTAAATACCCAGGTTTCCCATACGCTTGGGTGAAGTGACATATTATATATAAGCTTATTAGTCAACCGTATAAGGGCTTTGCTATTTCCTCCACCCTTAGTTCTCTCCTTAGCTTCATCCTTCCCCCTATTCTACCTATCTAATTAGGGCCTCATCCCTCTCCACATCTACTGATATGACTACTGTCTCCACCCTTATCTCACTCTTTCCTATCCTCTTCCACATAATTGATTAGCGCCTCATCCTTAGCTCCCTCTTCTTCCTCTGCATATCTGACTACTGCCTCCACCCTAAGCTCTCCCCCTCCTCCTCCATAGATCTGGCTATTACCTCCACCTTAAGCTCTCCCCCCCCCTCCGCAGATCTGACTACTACCCTTCACCACGTCCTGAGCTATCCCCCTCCTCCATAGATCTGACTACTGCCTCCACCCTGAGCTCTCCCTTATCCTCCATAGATCTGACTACTGCCTCCACCCTAAGCTCCCCCCCCCCCTCCTCGTAGATCTGACTACTGCTCTTTACCACGTCCTAAGCTCTCCCCCTATCCTCCATAGATCTGACTACTGCCTCCACCCTGAGCTCTCCCCTCCACAGATCTGACTATTACCTCCGCCCTGAGATCCACCCCCTCCTCCGCAGATCTGACTACTGCCTCCACCCTAAGCTCTTCCCCTATCCTCCACATATCTGACTATCTCTACACTGAGCTCTCCCCTCCACAGATCTGACTATTACCTCCGCCCTGAGATCCACCCCCTCCTCCACAGATCTGACTACTGCTTCGGCCATGAGCATCAACTTAAACTCCATAGACCTAACGACGACCTCCATAGACCTAACGACGACGACCTCTATTGACCTAACGTCTGCCTCCGCCTTGAGCTCTCTACCGTCGCGGGAACTAGAAGAGGCTCGATGCCGACTCGACGAGATGGAGAAGTCGCTACGCTGGTGGACTGATTGCTCCAGTAACTGGCGCAACAAGTGGACCAAGGTTCATCTTAGTGATTAATCAGTTACCTTTTGTCTTATGTTTTCTACGAAACAATGTACTTTTTTCATAATCAAAAACTATCAAAATAATAAGGTGAATACTATTACTAATATAATAATAGTAGAATTAAATACATTTGAAAAAGATATTCGATATACTAATATTTATGGTTTATTCTCACATAGTCGTAGACATTCGCATACAAACTGGCTTACCGCATGAAGATGTACACTTATTGATTATATAATTAAACTGTACGAATGATCACTTATAAAGCTGCGTTCACACCAAAAATACAGCTGCCTGATATGTATAGCCTGATATCTTAGAATATCACAATCGGGCAGTTTCTCTTGTATGGCTATACCGATAGCGGGCAGGTCGATGCACTGTGTGCCATTGCATATCTTATGCGTGAATATATATATAAATTACCCATTATCAAATCTTAAATATTTGACTCGACCGATAACTAGTAAATGTGTTAAAACGAGTGATTTGAAGCAGCTGATGTCGGGGGTCTTTTGGTGTGAATGCAGCAGCTTTATATGCATAGTGTGTGTGTGTCTTATTTTCCTTTGCTTCTTCTTATTCTGCTTCTACAAATACCTGATTATGTAGCGAGGTAATGCATTAAATCACTAATGTCAAATAAAGAATATTAAATATTAAACGTAATTTATTAAAATCAATTAAGAACTAAGCATGTAATAATCATTGAATATCCACAGTAGTGTATTGTGTATATATATATATTAGAAGTTATAAGGTTATATTATATTGTATATCAAGGCTTATATTTATTTATTACATGCATATATGTTGAAATAGTGCCTTTATATAGAAACTCAGGTGTAACATGTATAAATGGGAGAGTCTATTATATCGCGAAATGTTATAAACCATGGGGGTGTTATATCAGAATCAGTTATGAAGAACTAAACGAAGGCTGTTGCGAGTAACATTCGAGCGAGTGCTAGCTACAATACACGTCACTATATATTGCCATGATGTACTGTATTATCGCTATCAGACATTCGAATATTACACGCAATCAATATAGCACAGCCTTCGCTTATTTCTTCATAACAGTTTCTGATATAACACCTCCCTATACATACTAGGGGCGCTGGAACGATTTTGTATGTAAGGGGGACTAACCAATCAAAATAAATGTTGTGGTAAAAGTGGGGGGACCGATACATAGGAGGACCCCCTAGATTTTAAAGTGTGGGGGTACATTTCCCCCCCATCCCCCGCCTGTTGCAGCGCCCCTAATACACTCATGACGACTAACAATCATACGGTTGGTGTATAACAAACCCCTAAAGCCGTTACGTTCATATAAACATGATCCAATATAATACAGCTACGCGCGTGATCATAGAAAAATTTACAGGAACTTTTTTTTTAATTCTATTTTTTATATTTTCTATTCCATTATTATAAAATAAATAGTGTGTTAAAATTTGATAACAAATCATTCATTACAAAGGTTTAAAATACTTATTTTTTTATAATTTATTTTATATATAGTAAAATTTGTATCCAACTACATGTTAAACTTCTCCGAGGCTGTCGCGTGAAATTAGATTAATAAAAATTTTTAAAAAATGTTGTGCTTCATTTTAAGGGTATATTTATTAAGAAAAACATAGTACAATGTTAATCTGTTAATTTTCAATATTCAATGATCGCCCTTAACGCGTGTGTTGCAGGCGTACGCCGAAAGGAACAGGTCGCGTGACGAGTGTAAGAAACTACTGAAGAAGTTGTACTACTTGGAAACCTGCGACAATGACAACAACAAAGAACATAGAAGGACATCGGCATCGGCGGCCAATAAGCATCAAGCGGAGAAAGGTTTGCGTTATTTCGGCGACTTGAAACGCGCGCCCGTATATCTACGCCTGATTCCGATGCCATCGTTTAGATATAAAAGAAGACGCTAAAGAATGCGAAACAATGCTCCCCGAAGAAGGTTATTATAGAGTGGTACACGATTAGTCGAACTTGTATTAACCGTATGTTTATTATTTTATTAATAGTGATGTAATTAATATATCGTTGATCTTAAGAATTTAAAATGTGAACACTTAATTTTTATGATTAAATCTAAATTATAATTTGATACGAAATACAGAATACATTTTTCATTATATTTTAAAGAGTATTTCGAAACTTCGAAATCATTTAATTTTTAGGCGAGATGTTTCGAAAACGCTCCAAAAATGGATAAGTTTACATACTGAGTATTCCTAATCTAAGCAAAATAAAATAAATTTATTAAACAACATGACATATAAAGTAGCTACCAGTATATATATCATATCATTATTTAAATAATTCTAATTATCTGTACTAATTATTTCATTCAAATAAATTTGGAAAACGCATCTACCCAATCAGCCATGTAACATAACTTTGATTAATATAAAGTTAATTCGGTTTAAAAAGAACAATAAAATAATAACAGTTAACAAAAGGTAGTTTATTGTGTAGCTTAAATAAAGTATTGTGTAATAAGTATCTAAACTTTAAATTAGAAGACAATAAAAACAAAGTTTAGTTTTATTATAAAAAATATTTAAAATTCGACTTAAAATTAATCACAATCACAATTGTAAAAAGGATGTTATTTTATAATTATAACAGTTTTTAATATCTTTGATAATAATTGATTATTAATAATTAAAACTCGGAACAAACCAGAATTACCCGAAACAAAACCCGCGCGACCATACATTTTAGAAACACGACCCAAAATCATATTTTGATACCCAAAGCTGCCCGAAACTACCCGAGACCATTTACAACCCTAATATACATATTTATATATAGGTGTGTATGTGTGTGTTTTACTAATTTAGAATATTCAGTAGTATTAATATTTGATTAGATTTATTGATTAGCACGTGTGTGATAGCTATCAGATCTGTGGAGCGGAGAAATTGTTTAAAGTTCTAGTATATTCTGAGTTAGATTATGAAATATATCATACTTTATATACTATATATATGTGTGCGTGTGTGTATGTATGTGTGTGTATATGTGTATGTGTGTGTGTGGTGTGTGTGTGTATGTTTTCTATACAAAATATATTATTGTATTTCATTATATTCATATTAGAACCCTTATATAGCTTATCAATGTGTCAATCTTAATGATAATGATAACTAAATGTGACATCTCTTTTAAAAACTAAATAATTTTAATTTGATTTGATAACAAATTTCAATATAAATATGCATTTCAGTATATTTTCTTGAAATTAAAAATATCAACAATCGACATTTAGTATAATACAATATCTAAGGAAATCCGCTAGCTATCTCTGCAATGGTTACTTTAGGTACTCCGAACTAGATACATTTCAGTGGTATATTTAATTATATTTCAATGATTTAAATCTTTGAATCAAACATTTCAGAGATATTGATTTATTTGTCAAATAAAATGAATTCACATTTTTAATTTTGTTTTTCTATATAAATATTTCATAACAAATACGTATTTATTTATATATTATATATGAATTGAACAATATTTTTTTTTATATTATTTATATCGAAAATTTAATTAATATATTAAATTATATTATGAATTTAATATAATCATATTTATATTATTGGTTTAAAAACGAATTTTTTCATTTAATTTTGTATCAAATACATATTTGTACTTCTGGACAATGATGCAATATGATAAAATCACTCAAGTGGAAAATACAAATTTCACGAAATTAGCATTAGCAGATCCTTGCTATAACAGGGAAGAGTAGTATGCTAACGCATATTTTGTGAAAGTGTTATTTTACGCTTGAGTGATTTTATCGTATTGTATAATTTTTTACGAATACATATATTAATTATATATACAAATCAATGAAAAAACTTATGAAATATAATTAAATTGTAGTAAAATCATTATAATTATTATTATTTTAATAATTATTTTAATATATATATATTTATAACCATGATGATATAAGACAAGCATAGAAATTTACAAATCATTTGTTACTATTAATAGTTTCTTATTTATATATTTATTGCAATCTAAGCAGTATATTTTTGGTACCATCACAGTAAATGCAATATAATATTATTATGAAATCAATTATATTTATATACATTGTCGATCATGATGTAACCTATAGAAATGATCAATGTGTCATTTTACATATATAGGCATATATTTATATATTGATATATTCATATCTATTGATGTAAGCTTCTATAATTTATATATATATATATATATATATATTATTATACAGTACAATATAATAATGTACTTATGATTGTATGAAATAATGAATATATAAAATAAATATGATTTCATCATTTATATAAACTTTAATATTGTAATTATTATACAATGTATAGTATACATTGAATGTATACTATACATTGTATACAAAATATACATACATTTTGTTATATATAAATTTTTAATAAATTACTAATTTAATTTATAATTACATTGCTATCATATTATAAACAAATATTCAATTACTAAATATATCTATATAAATATTATTATATCATACGCATTGACCACTATATTTAATATTTATGAATTTATGTTCGTATATTTTTTAAGTTGAAATGAATTATATATTATATAATACGCATCGAGATTAATAAAAAGTAAAGTAAATTATATAATTTCAATATATTTATTATTCTATTCAAAGTATATACATTTGCTACTCTTTATTTTCGTAATATTCAAAAATAATTATAATTTATATAATATATTTTTTAATATTTATTGAAAAATTGTCAAAAAATTATAACATGATATTGAAATTAAAAATGAATAGAATCACAGCCTAAATTGAATTTCATTGTTGTATTTACATTGTCTATTCCAATAATAATGTTATGTATATATTAATAAGTTAAGAAATTCCCATTAAATTGATACATATATGTTTTTCTATAATATAAAAAAAAATATTATTGTATATTATATAAGACTACAATTTGTCATTTGATAAATATTATATATATATATATATATATATATATATATATATATGTAATTTATATATAATATTTATGAATATAAAATGATAAAGTTATACTTCTATAAATGTATATATAAAAATATACATTACCCTCATAATATTGAGAGATACCTGGTGGCCGATACCCACACCCCCTATATTGAGAGTGTGGGATATGTTCAAAAGTATAGATGTCTGGTGATATCTAATAATGTATTATTATTAGATATCATAATTTTACTCTATGTATTTATAATAATCCAATAAACACTAATTTTCTTGTAGAAATTCATCTCATAATGAATATAATATATTATGGAAATTCGTTTAAAATGAAGTGATAATATTACCAATGTATGTATTTCAATCAAATGTATATACCCACCATCATATACATATATATATATATATATATATATATATACATAAATATAGACATGTGTTTGTTATCTGACCAACAGTGACCATCATTGTGAATAGTGTTTTTTCATTCATCAAATATAATACATAGTTGTACCAGACAATTGGCTAACATGTGGCTATGGTGTATCTTTGTACACTTTAATCCTTTTATACAAATATATTCATCAACACACTATTATGTTGTATTATACAAATTGTAGATATTTGTATTTATTTATATATATATATATATATACAGTGCGCTCTCGATATACCAGCTTTCGATACACCGGCAAACATATTATAAACGGCATTATATCGGCACATCTCTGAATGACCGATTTATTTCCTATCTCTTCAATGATAATAATTTTCGATGCACCGTCTCCGGCGCCTAATATCTAGGCACAAAAGTCGAATTGTAATCGATATACCGGCATATATATACATATTTCCCAAAATTGCTCACTATGATTCATACTTAATTGCGAGTAATTGTTTTTATTATATTTCAATGCACTCGCATTAAAGTTAAGTGTATACACATGACTCATGATTACTCCTATTCTAGGAGTCCAATAGGACGAATAAGTGCATGTGTATTATTATGAAATAAAATTCTATTTGGTAATCATTATAATCATGTCTCTCAAACGCAAACGTACACAACTGACAATAAATAATAAACTTGATATAATAAAATATTACGAAGAAAATATGCGTTTAAAGAAACAAGAGATTGCCGATTATTTCAATTTGAAGTGGCGAGTAGATATTAATCGACGACAATTTCTGACATCATTAATAATGCTGAGAAATGGAAAAATAATGAGATTAATACGTGTAGAAAAAGAATGAAGATGCCCAAGCACATGTTACTAGACAAAACGTTACTCATCTGGTTTAACCAGTACAGAGAGATGAATGGAGTCATAACAGATGACATACTAAGATCGAAGGCAAAAGAGATTGGCGATACTCTAGACATACAAGATTTCAAATATTCGACTGGTTACATTCAAAGATTCAAACAACGTAATATGATCAAATGTATTGTTCTATCTGGAGAAAGTGCCGGCATTGATAAATCTTTGATTACTGAAGGATTACATAAAGCTCGTGAAGTTTTGAAAAACTACGATGATAATGACATATACAATATGGATGAAACTGGTTAGTTATTTATATTATCCGATATGCTTTAATTATTAATAAGTTAATAAAGTTTTGTTATGTAGAATAAGCCGTACATTTAGGTGCAATAATTACATTTGAGAGTAAAATTATATTTGTGGTACACCTTGTAGAGAGAGTGATATATTATATACTCATCACTAGTATCTTTTTTAAATAATTCAAAATAGTTTATTTTATTTTGCATTCGTTACATACCATTATAATAATATTTTATACCATTTTATACGAGTTTATACCTATTGTATACCATTATAATAATTAAAAGTAGTTCATTTTATTCTATTTTGCATTCGTTTCATACCTTTATAATAATATTGTATACCATTTTATACGTGTTTATACCTATTTTATACCATTATAATAAACATAATATTTAATATTCTTCTTCATATATTCTTTATTTTCTGCTAGATCGATATACCGGCACTCTCGATATACCGGCACAATTCCTCATTCCCGATGGTGCCGGTATATAGAGAGCCACTGTATACAGATAATAATTAACTTATTTAATTTAATTTATAATAATATTACAAAAGTGTGGATATATTCAATAGGGCACACCCCCTATATTACGCACTGGGGGCGATACTCTGCACCCCCAGTACCCCTGAGTGTAGCACCCTATACATGTTATAGGGTTTTAACAATATGCTAGTGTATCTTATATCTGTTAGAGATGGTATCAAGCAATGTCCAGATATTATGTTTTTATAAATTAATGTATTTAGTTTAATAAGTAAATATAATATATATATATATATATATTGTTTATTGTTTTATATTGGTGGTGTCCTTTCATCCCATCCAGGAACTTAGATGAAGTTTACACTTATAACTAAATGGCTCTAATGTCCCTTCATATCCTCTATTATATTAGGGCATCCATGATTTTACAATAGCTGATACTTTTGTTATACACAATTATATTCACTATATATATATATATATATATATAATTACTTGTTTACATCTCACATCAGATTTATTATGATCAGTTTGAAAGAAACTAACTATCATTGTTTACATCAGTGTTGTATTGTATATCTTCAATTTGATTGACATGTAGGACACATATTTTATTTTCTATTATTTGTTAACCTCACCTGAATTTTATGATATAAGTAAATATTCAAAATATGCTCGTCCTTCAATGTAATACAATATTAATAATGATAATAATAACATCAGAGATTAGTAATAGTCCAGGTGATCAAAGATACATCTCTTAGTTAGGGGTGAGTCATTCACTTATTTATAGATTAAGAAAGAAAATTAAAAATAGAATAAAATAATAACAAAATATATATATTATATATATATATATATATTATGCGAATTCAAAAATAATAATAATCTAGGTAAAATGTTATATAAATGTATTATAATTACAATCATGATATTATTAATAATGATAAACAAAATATTGATTAATAATAAATCATTATGATTGTATTATTAATGATAGAATAAATTATAAATTAAAACATATTCTTCAAGTTTCATGAGTCAGATTCCGCAATTTCATCATTGCACTGTAACTAACAGTAATAATGTCACAACTTTCAGAGTGCAGGGATTCCAAGTGCATTATATTAGGGATCATACTTGTGTGATTAGTAAGAACACTTGTAACATCGTTATCCTCAATAGAAATCCTCTTATTTCCTTGAAATGAGTTATCAACCCACTAAAGTAGCATAACACAAAGATCACTTACCATATAATACATTAAGAAATTAACCAATAAGATAACACATATAATAATGATAATAATAATAATAATAATAATAATAATAATAATAATAATAATAATAATAATAATAATAATAATAATAATAATAATAATAATAATAATAATAATAATAATAATAATAATAATAATCTATCTCAATATGTGGATAAAGATTGAAATAAAATAATGATTACTTAGTAATGTGAAATCACAGATAAAATATAACTAAATAAATACAAATTATATAATAAGCTATATATATATAATACATTACAAGTGATATATTACATATATAATTATATATATATATTATGTTTGATCTACAATTTGTAATATAATTTATATTTAACATATAATATATAAAACATAATTTATAATGCATAATATTTAACATATATTATATAAAAACATATAATTTCGTAATAATAATACTTTTTGTTAGGTAATAGTATATAAGTATATAAATTATAATATTACAATATTTGTAGACAATATCTATACATTTTACATTAGTATTCACAGTAATAATATTATAATACATTTTATATATATTATATAATATGTCGGACATTAATTATTTTATTTATAAAGAATAAAAAATAAAATATAAACTCATGCATGTATATATATATATGTATACACGTATATATATATATATATATATATATATATATATATATAAACAAAGATCATCATTATTACCGTTGTGTACGACTGATTGTAGCCTCTTATTATGATAGCCATTCGATACCTCGTGGCTCATACACACATCCCAGTTTCCCCTACGACTCTGTAGCCAACTGACAGACATGCGTTCTATTACTGATCTTCTACACTTACGTATGTGTACGTATGTGTATATGTGTGTGTGGATGTGTGTGTGTGTGTGTATGTGGATGTGTATGTGGGGATGTATGTGTGTAAGTGTGTGTGTGTGTAAGTGTGTGTGTGTAAGTGTGTGTGTGTGTGTGTGTGTGTGTGTGTGTGTGTGTTATAATGTATTGTATCATCGTGCTGTTAATGTATTGTTCTTATTGTGTAATATATCTAGTTATTATACTCTATATATGTATATATATATAATGATGATGATGATAATGTACTTGATTGGCACTTATCAGGTATCACTAAGTGTGTCCACCCTGCGTGGGTGTACCTAACAATATAATGTAGACATATATATATTTATATTTATTAATAATATACATGTATATATATAGCTAATAGGCTATTGTGAATGTGCATTCATCCGTATAACTTTTGCATGCACTGAAAAATAATAGCACGCTTCACAAATCTCAGTATTTTATACGTTTTATTGCCAGTTCACAGACCCCCTATTAAAAATATCCCCACTATAGGTATACCAAGATAAAATTAAAAATATCTACATTTTTGTTACTACATAGATAGCATTCATATCTAACTAAACACCTAACTAAATGTATACGATCGTATGTTTATTAGATAATGAAAAATGACTTAAAAAATATATTATTTTTACCGAAAATAGATTTTCATTTTATTATAAGTGTATCAAACAATATATTTGTATTTTCAAAAGTACCTATATAACATCATCAATATATTATGTATAAATTCAAACAAAATTATAAAGATTTACCAAACGGTGGAATCTTTAAAACATTCTAAATTGTGTAAACAAACATTCTGAGATATAAGCTTCTAAAGTTTTGTGTGTAATAAATATAACATAATAATGTTCGTTACATATGTAATATTACAGAACACGAGAACGTTTATAATCATTTAACAAGGCACCTAAAGTTATATTTGAACAATAAATTTAAGGACATCATTTTAAAGATAATTATATTTAAAACAAAATAAAATAATTTTTATAAAAAATAAAACCAACTCGTCTCCTCCTTAAATTTAATAATTTCATAATCGTTATTTTGTAAAGTTATAGGAATGTATATAGGAAAGATATAGTTAATTCAATATGAAACATAACATAAACATTAAAATAGAAATAGGATTGCAAAATATTTATACTCTTTATATTTATTCGTTTTTGTATTAATTCTCTCATTACCAAGAGCAGGTTGGTATCTCGATAAGCTCAATAGAACTTCTATACCATTCCTGTGTTTTGATCTCGGTCATTAACTGAATCTGATATTATTTTTATTATTGTAAACATAGACATTAACCTCGTAACCTTGAAACCTAATGGTTTAGACGTTGCCATAGACTTCTTGATGAAGAGTTTTCGGTCGCGTGTTCAAAATTATTTGTTATACGCGGTGTTGAACAGATGGATCATAGACGGAGATATTTAACCTCTTAGTAATCACTTCAGCGAGACGACTAACGTACCCCTAAACCCGCACAGATACGCCCGACAACGACAGCAAGAGTAACGGCACTCACTCTACTGTCGGTGGTGATGAAGGTTACGTACACCTGTGTTGTTGTTAACCTTCAACTTCTAACAAATATATATCCTCGGTATGATATTACGGTTTACTACGTGTTCATATATGGGTACTGCGTGGTGATGTAAATGATGTCGAAATTTTTGATGCCGAGCCGAGACTTTTGGATATTGATACGATACGAGACTTTCATTTACATAAAAAAAATGATCCCGAGTCGAGTTGAGACTTTAGGTAACTGAGACTGAGACTGCGTCGATACTTTATATTTGAGCATCATTTACATCACTAGTACTTTGTGATACTTCAATAAACACATGTTATCTTACAATATATTTATATTTATGCCAAAAATATAAAAAAGAGCAGTCTTATTTTTTTAGCCATTTAGAAGAGATCATAAGTGGAACATTTTTAATTAAATTTGTTTTATTATGCAAATAAACAAATCTTCTAATTAAATGATGATTATTATTCGTATTATATATATATTGTAGTATAAGCGTTTGATAATGTTGAATATAATTAAATTAAGTAGATCGCCAATAGTTTATAACTCTGATTATCGTAAAACTATGTATATCGTATTACAATAACGCTAGAATCTTAACATCAACAGCGACTAAACCTGACTCCGATAAAAAGAAAAATGGTACAGAATGTCACCCGAGCGATCACAGTTTGTATATTTATATATGTGTCTTTACATATATATCAATCAATATTTAAATACATGATCTCCTGTATAATATTTTCTTTAATAACTAATTATCGTCTGCCTAGTATCAGTGTAACTAACCCAAAGCACTTCGAGTATATGCGGCTTATAATTAGTTATGCTATAATAGATGTATGTGCTTTCTGATATTAATCTAAAATGTTTGGTCTATAATATGCGGGGGCGTGTCCGTTAGTCGCACTCGACCGGGCCGCAATACTTGCGACATAGCTTACGATATATTATTATATTTACCACGGTGAATTATAATTTCCTACCGAATGGTCCCGTTCGCCGTACCGATTGTTAATAGCATTCTCTTCGTTACGTCGCGAAACTTTGTATGCGCTAGTTTATATTTCACTGAAATATACTTGCTCAATTTTGTATCATCGATACGATGGTAATAATTTATATACAAGTTTATTGAATACATCTATATCCATTCATAAGAATTTTATAAAATCTCAGTTTTCTATGGCTATTATAATCGTCATATAGTAGTCTTATTATTCTAGTAACATTAGTATACTGACACATAAATACACTACTACCTCTATATATTACATAATATATTACATCATAATATATTACATCATTCGTCTCTTTCTCCCGCAGTCGGTGACCAGGATTACAAACTACAAAGTCTGAAACTGTCGCGATCGCTCGAAGATCACAAATGGTAAACATTCTCTAATCTACTCCACTTTACATAGGGAAAGTAGAATATATTCTCTTGCAACGCGTTATCTACTGTTTATAATTTAATTTAATTGATCTTTATTTTAACATTTATTTTTATTAATTTGTTTGTGTTTTGCATTTAAATTTGTATTCTCAATCGCTCTATTTTGTATTATATGACTATTTTGGTTCGATAAATTCGCAATTTTATACTAACCATTTATCTCAATCTATTTTATTTTATAATTATTCATGAATCTTATTTACTATCACGACATACTATTATAAAATAGAATCATTCAATCAATTAAACAAAACGTACACACCCCGATAGAAGTGAACGATACATTCTCTTCCCATTATTATTATCGGATAGTACCTCCTTTGTGAGCATAGATTACGAGATAACTCTGGTACTCTTCTATGAGCAGAAATTTTATTCGCTGAATTATATATACTTTCTTTACGTAATCAATAAACTATTTTCAATTAGATTCAAATTATTTACGATACGACCTAGCCTACCTAGCCAAACCCCGATAGAAGAGTAGACTACATTCTCTCCTCCTTATTCTATACGACACGTACATAACCGATAACCCCTATACCTAACCTAACCCCTATGCCTAACCTAACCAAAACCCTATACCTAACCTATAACCCCTATACCTAACTGATAACCCCTATACCTAACCTAACCCCTACACCTAACCAATAACCCCTATACCTAACTGATAACCCCTATACCTAACCTAACCCCTATACCTAACCAATAACCCCTATACCTAACTGATAACCCCTATACCTAACCTAACCCCTACACTCGTCATCAACACAGCGACAACGCTAAGCTGTTGGACGACCTGAACTCCGCGCAGAAGAAGATCCTGTCCCTTAACAGCGACAACAATGAGCTCACTAAACGGCTGCAATACTTCGAAAATAGAGTTTGTAATTATCATATATATATATATGTATTACCTTTAGGTTGATTGCTACATTGGTCTAGTTTGAAGATTGTCTGAAAGTTTAAACTGTATTTACTTACCTCTGTAGTAGAAATATAAACAGGATTAAACTGTATATAAAAAACTGTATATAAACAGGATTAAAACCCGATTTAATGATTTTAAATCAAAGTTGATTTAAAATTACTTTCGAGTATATTATTACTACAATGCCATGGTATGTCAAATAAGTAAATACAAGTATTATTATTTATAGTTATTCCCAAGTATTAATCAATTTTTAGATAAAATAATTTAATTAAAATTAGTTAATCGAATTATAATCTTCGATGATATATACGAAAATAGATAATCTTCGATGATAATAATATGATTATCATGTCTCCGTTACGAGATGTAGAGATGATTATATTTGTTTTTTTTTGTGTGTAATTTGTTATTTTTATATTTATATATTTTTTTTTACACAATAGAGAATGTTTAACGTTATTTTTGTGTCTAAATAAACATTCATTCATATTAATTAATAACCTGCATCACCATTATCATCTGTGCATCAACATGTTAGATTAAAGAGATGAAATCACACCACGCCGACGAAATCAAACAGTTTTCTATTGTCGTCGATGACGAATCGAAGGAGAGAATCGAGAATAAAGAAATGTTGGCCAAGCTAAGGACACAGGTACCGAGTAGGACATTTTTTTTGTAAATAATAATTTAAAATATGTTATCCATTCGTACTAATAATATTAATTATTTATTGGTTACCATATTGTAATACGTGTACTAAGTTTACACCTATAATTCATCATTATATGAATATTCTCTATAAATAAATATATTTCTATTCATATTCATGACTATTATAATGTTATGATTGAATTTAAAAATAAATAGTAAATAGTGTCTGCTCATTGGAATGATTATTTTAAGATATCAAACTTATCAGATATAATGTGGAATACATTATGTGGTGGTTTACATCTTATAGGTTATCATATTCATAGATAATTTATATTTACATGACTTTAATTTATACATATTATAATTAATATAAACTATTGAATATAATTTATTTTAAATTTATTATTTCGAAAATATCACTTTTTTTATTAGTCTAATATATTGTTTACATCTTATAGGTTATCATATTCATAGATAATTTATATTTACATGACTTTAATTTATACATATTATAATTAATATAAACTATTGAATATAATTTATTTTAAATTTATTATTTCGAAAATATCATTTTTTTTATTAGTCTGTAATATATTATTTATACCTGGCTTTCAATATAGGTAATACATTATTTACCAACAATCATTAGTATTATTAAATATATATATATATATATTATTTAAATTTGCATAGAATAAAATAAATTATTTGATTGTTATATCGATAATCTATGAATATATTATGTAATCGGTGAGATGTAGCGTAGTGGTTCCATAGAGGACAGAACATGGTATAATTACGGATATTATATATAAGATACTTAATATTAAATTAATAAATAGTTTTACGTTTACATTATGAACTGAGAGTATTTTGTTATTCACAAAGTCTAGCATTCTAGTATACAAACATTATTGAAAACGGGTAAACCTATTTAATTCAAAACACATAATGTCTTAGACAATAAAGTTAGCATCATATCAGCTGTCCTATCATTAATGGTCCTAAATAAATATTATACTTTCTCGACTAGCTATTCCAATCTTATAGAATGTATCCATCATCATTACTATTAACTACATTTTCCTTTAGTAATTTTAGTCTGCCATCAATACTATTAACACTAAAACCCCATTACCATCAACACCATTAACACTAAAACCCCATTACCATCAACACTATAAACATTAAAACCCCATTACCAATAACACTATTAACACTAAAACCCCAATACCACCAATACAACTAACGCCACCTATACCATCAACTACACCATCATCAGCAACATGCCCGGTCAGCAATGCTTACAATGTGTATCTTATTTTGAAGCAATTTAGGAGAAATGAGAATGCAAAATGTACTGGATAATTTATTAAACAAATGAAAACGAAAAACTTCTAATTTATAATAATTATTATTATTATACACCATTATTATACATCACATCATCAATACCGTAAGCACTAAACATCACCACCGACATCACTATTAACATCACAACCAGCACCACTATTAACATCACAACCAGCACCACTATTAACATCACCACCAGCATCACTATTAACATCACAACCAGCACCACTATTAACATCACAACCAGCACCACTATTAACATCACCACCAGCACCACTATTAACATCACAACCAGCACCACTATTAACATCACAACCAGCACCACTATTAACATCACCACCAGCACCACTATTAACATCACTACCTCCCCTCTCGTCCGTAGATAGAAACCCTACAGACGGACAACGGCGCGGAGTGGCGTCGAGCCGAAGCCGCCGACGCGCGACTAACCGAGATAACCTTCACCCTTAAGAGGTCGTCGAATGACCTCGAGGAAGCGCGCTCCGACTTCGATAAGTTGCGCGACTCTTCGGAACGAGCTAACGACGCCAACCAGCTCTCTTCTTCGGAGATCTACCGTCTTCACGAGGTAAGTGGGCCGAAGTACTGCTTGCGTACTACGGCGGCCTACTTCTTAGCGCTGCGGTCCACAAAAGTACACTCAGCTTGAGAGACGTGTGTCACCTATCTTTTACGTTATGATTTGATCACAAAGTTGTACCGTACAACTCAAATATATAATGTAAAAGATGGGCGAGACTCTTGCCTCTCGATCTGAGCCTACTTTTGTAGAACCGCAGCCTAATCTTAAAGTTATTTATATAATAATCATCTGGTAGTTTTGATTGTAATAAGATACAAATGTATTACGATTTGAAGACTTGAAGTTGAATAATTCATTACACGAACAAAAGCGAAATAAAAAATATGCATATATGTATATATATATTCAATTTGTACATATGTTAATGTAAAGTTTAATATTCAGATAAATGTAGCCACATAGTTAATATATATCAATAGCTACCGGTGTATTTGTAATAGTCATGCATAGCGCGATTATGTTTTTTATTATATGAAACATATAAGATACGATATATAAAATATAACAATTTAGTAAATTAAATTTAGTTGATCCTAATTTTATCATTCATTTGTGTTAGAGAAATGTAAGTATTTTCTATGTCATTTTTATGTTTGCGAGCATTACATTACATTTTTTAAAGCCCAAAATATGTGGACAATTTCTCTGTATGTAAACAATTTTATAATCGAATAAGGATAAATTTAATTTTATAAATTGTTAAATTTTAAAGATTGTATCTCATATCTTTCATTTAAAAGAAATAATCGCTCTTGACATACATGTTACAGATATACCAATAGATATTGATATAGATTAATAATATTACTACATTTATCTGAATATATATATATGTATATTTTTATTTTACTTTTGTTTGTACATTTAATTATTTAACTTCCTGTCTTCAAATCAATATTATATCTTGAATTTTACTACAATTAAAACCATATGCTTATCATAGAAATAATCTTTAGATAACAGTGGAATTTAATTTGTACTAGTGAAATATATACTAGAAGTATCAGAATTGTAATAGAATTACTAATATTTAATATGTGTAGCTCATCATACGTATTACACACTTTATATTGCGGATTTACCAGATTATAATGTATAGAATTCTGAGTTTGATCAATTTTAGTAATTTTTTTTAATAAACACGAGTTTGGAGTTGTTATAATAATAAATTTCGGTAGAAGATTTGTTAATAATGCGCATATAAATAAACTATACCTAATAATTCACTTGTACTTCCAGTACTGATGTTAATATACATATACACATATTATCTATTCTATTAACAGTATTTCATAACATAATACGTTAGACATTCGAACATTTGCAATATATAGTAGTATAACATTTACGTAATAACACTAGATCCACCTCTATCCTCCTCTCTCTCTCTCTCTCTCTCTCATCCCACCTTATCTTCCTACACGTTTTTAGTGTGTAGTATTCGTGTGCTATACATTATTGTGTGTATTACGCAGTGTTGGGCAGTACGGAGGTGGGGGCATTATATCGTGCTGCGTTCGTCGGTACTGTTTGATGCGAGAGAGCTATAGCACTATAGTGCTGACATAATGGGGCTGAAATTGTGTACAATCACAATTAAATGTTATATAAAGCGCAAGTACTATTTATAGAGTGTGTAGAGAGCTAGTGCGAGTGCATATTCGGTTTAATGGTTACCCAACACCGAGCGTTTTTCTATTCATCTTTCATATAATCACTTATTACTATGTATTTACATAATAAAAGAGTTACCGCTATACTATTATTAGAAAAGAGTATTATTGTGGAGCCCTTTAGAAGAGATCACAGTTTACATTTGTTATATAAATATGTTTTATTATAGCAACAAAACAAATCTAATAAATAATTATTATTTTGTATTAACACTGTTAATTTAACAGTACAGTGACCTAATTTTATATAATCACCAACTGTTACCAACACTACTACCACCATCACCGCCACCATCACCGCCACCACCACCGCTACTGCCTTTAGGAGCTAAACGACCACAGAATCCAGACCTCGCGTCAACGTAAACAACTCGAAGACACTCGCCTCGAATGCTGTCACATGACCAGCCGAGTGGAGGCGTACGACGGCGAGATGAGGCTGCTCAGGTCGAAGGTCACCGAGGTGAAACTGCATCGCGATAACTTCCAGGATCTTCTCTCTCAGGTATGCCGCTCATGTTCCCGCCATTAGTATGCGTACTTTTCATTTGTAGACGGAGCTTAATTCTCTGTAT
Source organism: Osedax fenrisi (assembly GCA_964019155.1). NCBI lineage: Eukaryota > Metazoa > Annelida > Polychaeta > Sabellida > Siboglinidae > Osedax > Osedax fenrisi. The sequence continues at coordinate 84,400,961 of OZ025240.1, read as the reverse complement.
TTAACAGTTTATTTTATAGGCTTATCAATTATTTTCATTATATCATATATAAAAATAGTTTCAAATAAAAATAAATAAAAATATTTTTTTTACTATTACTAGATGTCTTGTGTTTCCGAAAATAAATAATTATATCTTATGAACAATATAATTTCTGGTAAAGAACACTCCACACTACAATAGCCGTTTACAGAATTAAAATTACTTAATTATTTTTAAACTAATAGTTTTTTTTTTTTTAAACCCTATCTTTTACATTGAGTTCACAGGTCAAGCATATACCCTTAAGCAAAAACTACTAAAAAATAGAAACTATAATAAATATATTATATTGTTTGATATGAACGTCGAAATATTTGATAAAGTCATGCACAACTTTAACTAAATTGATTATTTCTAAACTTTGTAATATGTAATAATAATACATTATTAATTATATTTTTTAATATTATTATAGTATATTTGAAAAATGTATATCAAAACTAATGATAATAAAAATTAACATATAATAATGTAATACTTATTATTTCAAAATATGTAATAATAACAAATTATTAATTGTATATTTTAATGATATAGTAAATTTTAATATCATATTTAAAACACAGATATTCTATGAAAAAAAATGCAATACAAATTTTGAATTTAAATGAATTTTAATTATAAATGTATTCAAAAAATATATTGTTTATTTTATTTTTTAAATATTGAACAGATTTTATCATTTCATTATCTAATAAATTCCATATGTTAACCGATATATTATTAATTATATTTGTATGTGTAATATCATGATTTATTATAATTAATGTTGTACACTTACCTTCAGTTCTATAATTATTCTAAATATTAAGGTTATTAGATATAATATATTATCATTATATAATATAAATATCCATAATTTTAAAATTGTGATTAAATATATTTCTAATCTTCTAAGTTTGAGTAATGTCACGCTAACGACCTCTATTTATGACCTTCAGGAACTATTGAAAACTAGAAAACTACAGCGTGATAACGACGACATTGAACTGAAACAGGAATGTCTTCAGCTCGAGTACGATGAACTTAAAGCTAGGTAACCGGTCACATGTTGTTGTTGTTGTTGTGCATAATGTAGACCGCGGTGAAAGCTTCAATCACTTCGTATAGTTTAGAAAATAAATGTCTCATATATATTATAAATTGTGTAAATAGTATTCGATATTTAAATCTAATTATAACTCTTCGGGACCATTTTTAATATCATTTGAAATTACTATTTTAATTCATTTAATTATATATTATTAGCCAACTTATTAGATTTGACCATTTTCATAATATTCTCAAGTGTATTTAGTTTATTTATATAAATATTAAAATGAAATTTATTTTCATTCAACTTTAATTGATCGTAGTTTTAAATCAATATGGATCAATAGCCAATATATTTTACATATACCCTAGCTACTTATTAGTTAAAGTATTACCTCTATTTGTAATTCAATGAATTACTAACATATATAGTCATTATATTGAAAACTTTACATTATGTAATAATTAATAATAATAATGCCTAACATAAGCAATATTGAACTTACCATTATCATATACAATAAATTGATAATTTTCTAACATATATATATGTTCATCTTATACTATAATTACCAATAATAAATATACTAAAGCACATTATTATAATGAATATATTGATAATAATTCTGCAACGAGAGTCTTCATAATACAAAATATGTTTGCAAGTTCCGATGAATGCTAAATTTAGAATATCTGATCGGAACTTCCATTACATAGTGATATATATGTTTTTATATGTTATATAATTATATGTTTATATATAATTATAAATTTCTTTATATATAACCAGTAATTCAATAAACTTTTGATCTATCTATTTATCTATAGTGATATAGTTCACTTTAAGTGATTATGACCTATGACACTAGTGTGATAAGACGTTCAATAAACTATTTGAAATGTTGATCTTTCATCAGTTATTTTAAAATAAGTTCTAAAATATCCGTTCCCCATTCAGAAGTCCTGATAACTTTGACTTTTGAATAAATGAACATGTTTTAGGAACTTCTGAACAGTGTGAAGTCTGCTTAATGCTATTAACCACTTGAGTTTATGAAATAATCGATAGAATACAGTTCATAATATTACCAACACATCTACATGTATGCTATGTGGGGGCTTATTTTAGTTTAATTTAAAATTTGTATACAATGATTTTATGATATATTTCGGGTTTGGAATATATTTCATTTACAATATATTGTAATAAATCATAATTAGAATGTAGCTAATAAAAAGTTACGATTATGACAGATATAGGACAAAAGACGTGTTCTTTATAGTGTTTCCGCAACATGTGTATTAATGACTTTCTCGCACAGACTCAGGTCAAAGAGCAAGTCACCTTACCGAACAGCGTTGACCCAGGACTCGAGGAGTTCAAGCCTTCAGTCTTTCGAAGCCAACGAAGTCAGTTTGATCGACGAAGGGCCCCTCTAATGGTGAACGCGCCATTAAGTTAACTAACATTTTATTCTTTTATACTTTTTTCGTATCTTTTCGTAAATAAATAACACGCTCGTTGCATTGTTTGTTTGTTATTTATTGAATGATTTATTGATAGAAGACGATCTTCATTTGAAATAAGATGACAATCTTATTATATTTATATATAAATATATATGTATGTGTATGTATATATATGTATAGGCGGGCCGTAAATTATCGATTGAATTGTTCGATTTACATAAAAATTATATATGATATTGAAGTAGACATTAGTACGTGTTATATAACGTATACATTGTATACATAGAGCACAGTCTCATCACTTTCAGCACTAGTATATGTGTGTGTGTGAGCACGAATATACATGAATGTAGGTGTATATAGAATTGTATACAATAAACCAATAATACGAATATAAAAAATGGAATCGTTAAAATATACACTCGCTGAATGACACGTCGTAAATAAATAGAATATTGAACTCGCGTACACAATGCGACGTACACATGTGTACACTAGGCTACGGTGTTTAAGATTCGTCGGTTACGTCACATGACCGGATATAAACCCACCAATAACATCCGCGGCGGGTTAATAATCTGATTGGACGAGAGCCGGTCACATGACGCACCGTTAACGCCGTAGTCTATGGCAACACACACACGCGGTTAGTGATGGTGTCCCAAAGATAGTAGAAGCGGCGACGCTGTACCGGCGATCACGAGCAGCAGTTCGCACTTTGTGAAACCCGAGTGCTCTCGTTGTAGGAGGGGGCCGTCCTTTGAACTCGTCTTGGAGTTCATGAGGTCGGGAAGGACGTGAACCGTGGACACGTAGAGGAAGGTGCCCGCCGAGAACAGTAGGGTTAAACCCGTGCCGTTCATGCGGTGGAATGCTTCTCTACCCATCTGTTCGTGGCGGGGGGGGTTTAGAAGGGTTGTGAATCTAAGGCTGTAATGATGATATAATGCATGCGATATGTTGAAATCATAATTTTATGAGAACGGCTTCAAGGTATATTAGAACTATATATATAATATAACACAATATATATAATATTATTTGTAAAAATATAATCATATATATATACAATATAATAAAACATAAAAATAATTTAAATATATTTAAAATTAAAAAGGATAATAAAAATTCAAATTTAAAAATAGTCTTAATTTTAGATTTAATTTACACATACTGATGTCTTTTCACTTTTTTAAAAATCATATTTTTATTTAAAATTGTATATGTAGTTAAAAAATTATATTTATTAAATATATATAGACATATTTTAAATTAAACATATCAATACAAAGTTTGCTATCTTTAAAAATACTTACAAAATTTATATAAAAATGTTATACAAATATAAACACACTACAAAATGATCAATAATAAATATAATTTAACTAAGTATTATTGATATATACAATAATAAATTATGGACAACAAATACAAATTATAAATGTCAAATAATGTATTACCAAAGATTTTCCAAAGGAAAGATATTGCACTAGTGTAAATTTGTGTAACCTAATAATTCGATATGGCCATCTAGCGGTATTAGTCTGATAATAAGAATTTTCTATATTTATTGTAATTGTAAATAATAAATTATATACAATATACATGTATATTGTATTATAATATGTATTGACCATCGATATAAAGAAAGTGGATAAGCAATTGAATGTAGTGTATGGCACTATCCGCTACGAGAGCTGCTGTCGAAACCCACTATCTGGCCCACTACTTTTTATTTATAATAATATGTATTTATCATATATATATTGATAATCACTACCAATTTTAATGTACTATCTATACTAAAAATAAAATTATATATTTAAAATACATAATATCAACATTCCTCGTAATTTTGTGTATTTAAATTGAAGATATAATACTATTTTATTGATTTTATTGATATTTATAATTTAAATCCATTTATATAGATAGAAGTCACTTAAATCTATTTCGACGAAAAGACTACTGTTTTGATATTTGACATATATAATATGACTAATATCCAATCAAAATCACTGATACCATTTTGTAAATTTATCGATAAAAGTGTCATTCACGTGTCTATCTTTTACATGCATTGCGTGCGTCAATTGCTTATCCACTTTCTTTATATCGATGGTATTGACATGATTTTAAAATGATTATATAACAATAGAATACACTGATTAGTTATATTTAATATAAACAAATAAAATAAATGATAAATATATTGTTATAAATCATAATATTAAAAGAAAACATGTATTGTATTGTTGTGAATTTAAACTTATGTATATAATTATAAAACAAGAACATAAACTAATTAGTAATTATGTATTTAATGTAAAAAATAAATATATAATATAAATATATATTATTTATAAATTATAATATTAAAAAAAACTACATGTATTGTATTATATTGTAATGATTTTAAATGTATGTATATAATTAGAAAACAAGAAATTTAAATAAAAATATCACATGATTTAATATTTCATATACTATTTCGCCATCTAGTGTTAATGTTGTTTTTTCATTTTAAATTTAGATTTTGAGGTACTAGAGATAGATAGGGAGTGCAATATCTTTACTTCACAATATCTTTGGTATTACCAAAGATTTTCCGAAGGAAAGATATAACACTTACGCGAAATCGTGTAATTCGAATTTGTATACAAAATACCCCAGTGCCACCTATAGCGGGTTACTTTTAGGAACTATGTGTTGTTTATAATGTAAATTCGTATTTAACTATACACTTTTAAAATGTTAAATAATATGCTTTAAATTAATATTTATATGATGAAAACTAAGTGTTCATTACTAATATATATAACAAACAAATATGATATTTATGTTTTATATGCTATAAGTATATATTTAGTAAGTAAAAGCTAATTTATATTGCATGTAATTTAATAGAGCAATGAAAACATTGTTGTATGCAAACAGAGCCGAACCTAAATCTATTTCAGTGATTTCGATACTACTGCTAGCAGCGGCAGGGGATATTACTAAATTACGTTGCATGCATAGGGAGTGTTATATCTTTGCTTCGCAAAATCTTTGGTATTACTATATATTATTTTAATTAAAATATTTATATTATTCTCAATTGTCATATCACACTGTAAAGTTGGTGGACTTATGACATATCTCACAGATTATCACCAATATAATGTGTGTGATAGTGTGTGTGTGTTATTTACCTGACTAAGGAAGAAGTAGGTGAACACAGATAGAATAGGTGCTGCTGATGAGAATACGGCTAGATGTCTTCTTATTCTCGACTTGTCCATACCTTTTGGTGGTGGTGGTGTGGGTAGTAGTAGTAGTAGTGATAGTAGTAGTAGTATTTGGTAGAAGTAGTAGTAGTATTCAGGTGGTAGTAGTGGTAGTAGTAATAGTAGTAGTGGTAGTAGTAGTAGTAGTAGTAGTAGTAGTAGTAGTAGTAGTAGTAGTAGTAGTAGTAGTAGTAGTAGTAGTAGTAGTAGTAGTAGTAGTAGTAGTAGTAGTAGTAGTAGTAGTAGTAGTAGTAGTAGTAGTAGTAGTAGTAGTAGAAGTAGTGGTAGTAGTAGTAGTAGTAGTAGTAGTAGTAGTAGTAGTAGTAGTAGTAGTAGTAGTAGTAGTAGTAGTAGTAGTAGTAGTAGTAGTAGTAGTAGTAGTAGTAGTAGTAGTAGTAGTAGTATTAGTAGTAGTAGTAGTAGTAGTCAGGTAGTAGTAGTAGTAGTAGTCAGGTAGTAGTAGTAGTAGTAGTCAGGTAGTAGTAGTAGTAGTAGTAGTAGTAGTAGTAGTAGTAGTAGTAGTAGTAGTAGTAGTAGTAGTAGTAGTAGTAGTAGTAGTAGTAGTAGTAGTAGTAGTAGTAGTAGTAGTAGTAGTAGTAGTAGTAGTAGTAG
>OZ025240.1:84039536-84392036 GCA_964019155.1 Osedax fenrisi | reverse complement strand
TGTAATATATTATTGAAATCAACGTGTAATATAGTAAGGTAATCGAGTAATATGTGTGTAATATAGTAATGCAATACATATGTAATATAGTAAGGTAATCCATATGTAATTGACATGTAATATACTTGTTATATACGTATAATATAAGTGTAATATACGTGTAATATGATAACACAATGCTAAACCTGTTGTCAGAGTAGACTTATGCCGAAGCGTCACTCCCTGATCGCTTTCCACTGTAACATGTGAATGGGTGTCACATGGGTAGGTAGTATAATAGTGGCCGATGTATTATATATATCATGGTAGTTATGTAAATGATGTTGTTTAAGTAGGCCGTGATAAGTTCTATTGTAACTACATTGATAAGTTTTGCATCTGATGAATACGAGAATCATTCAAGCGTAACTATTCATTAGATTCAATATGTTTCAATGTAGTTACAATAGAACTTATATATATAGTACTATGACCTACTTAAACAACATTATTTAAATAACTACCTAGATACACAATAATTATCATTGCGAAATTATACAAAATCATTAATGTAAGGACACTATAGGACTTGATCACTGACTCTACACATATATAGGCCCCTATTGTTAGGGCTTTCTATGCTGGTACAGTGACAAGGGTGCATCTTTGATTATGGAATGTGATTCTGGGGATTGATATTAACTTAATATAAGTGATAGTATTGCTGCTGGTGTGTGAGTGTAAGATCAAGATATATAGATATAGTCATAGGGTTGAGGTAGGGGTAAGTTAGGGGTAGATGTAGGATAAGGTAGATCATGGTTAAGGGTAGTATAGAATAGGTACAATGTAGAGGTAGGGGTAAGGTTCAGGTGTGTTACCTTAAGTGTAGGAAATGGTAAGTGTATGACAGCTGGTGGTGAGTGTATTAAGTCGTTGGATATTGATGAGGTGTATAAATACTTAGGGATAAGTATTGGATTGGAATTGAGTGGTGAGAACTTCAATGAAAGGTTGGAGTGTGCGTTGTTCTATCAAGTGTTCCGTTAAAACCCCAACAACGAATTTTCATACTCCTAAACATTTACTACCATCTCTTAACCACCTGCTGGTGTTAGGTAGGTCTTATAAACATACCTGGGTAAAACTAGATTACTTAGTGAGCAGATTAATTAGAAAATGGCCACACACTTTTTGCCGAAAGTATGTGAAATAAAGGAAATCAGAATTTATGTGTATGAAAACTTTCGCAAAGCAAGTTTCACACACAGCAAACTCTGACACTGCATGCATTGTACAGATCCTGTTATCACCCTATAATGTGTAAAGGGTACAATGTTCCTCAAAGTAAACAAATCAATCACTAGAGTTACTGTTCTTCTACTGATTGTGTTTATATTACACGCGATATCCTTACAAGTAATCAACGCAGTGTTAACTAAAGAGGTGTGATCATATATTACGCTATGGCAATTGATGCGAGATAAGGGTGGATTGCTGGTGGTCAAACACATCTTAACTCTAAATATAACGTACTTTGGCTGAACCCTGTCACTCTAGCTGGCAATCAAATAAATTGTAGTCTAAAAAAGAGAATAATAGAGAAATAATATAGAAATAATTGTTGAGTTTTAATCATTTATCCATTTCTCAGTATCCGTTTCGTGTGCCGATCATATATTAATATAACCCGCGACGTGGCTAAACTCTAGCCCCGCCCCCGGCTGTCAATCAAACCATTAGCGGAGATGGAGTGCGAATGTTTGCCGCCTCCCAGTTCGTCGATGAGGAGCATCAGTAGAAAGCCCAGCACCAGGGCCACACCTATCTGTGTGTGTGTTTCCACTCCAGAGTGTTCCGAGTGCGTGTGTACCCCTGACACTGCTGTGTCGGCGGAGGCTGATTTAGATGTCATCATTTCAGCTGTGTGTGTGTGTGTGTGTGTGGGTGTGTGTGTGTGGGTGTATGTGTGTATGTGTAATTTAGAAGTAGTAGACTACAACTATAACTACACTAGTAATAGTAGTGGTACATAATTTATTTTTCACTTAAATACAATTTTAAATAAATTGTCCGCCTGTGAGGTATAATAATAATAATAAAGTTGTGGTGATATTCATAATAAAAATAAAATTTATATTTTGGAAATGTTTTAGTGTGTTGATGCTGATGATGATGATGATGATGATGATGATGATGATGCTGAAGATGATGATGATGATGTTAACCTTGACTGTTCATGTACATCACATGTACTCCCTCAGGTATGATGACTGCGAGAGAAGTTCCCAGCAGAAGACCGGCTCCGAATACTGAGAACTTCTTTAACTTCTCCTGTTGATGTAGTGTGCAGATGTTAGTATAGGTGGCAGCACAAGGTACGGAAAGTGATAATAGGTGGCAGCACAAGGTATGAGAAGTGATTATAGGTGGCAGCACAATGTATGGGAAGTGATAATAGGTGGCAGCACAAGGTATGGGAAGAGATAATAGGTGGCAGCACGAGGTATGGGAAGAGATAATAGGTGGCAGCACAAGGTATGGAAAGTGATTATAGGTGGCAGCACAAGGTATGGAGAAATGTAATAGGTGGTAGTACAATGTATAATACACCATGATAGGTAGCAACATCGGGTATGATATACCCTTGTACACTAATAACTGAGGATTGTATCTTATCGCAGCGTGTTCGACTTCTACTTCCTTAGAGAGTAACTATTTAGCTGACGAATTCCTAATGTGTACTCCTAAATATATGCTTTTAGGTGGTATATTATCTTTCTTCAATAATTACTAACTTTAACTGAGGTATTTAACCTGGTAAGTTATATATATTGATTTATAAATTAAAAAGTATATACCCTGACCATGATGCTGTATAATATAACCGTACATCGTAATAGAAAGTTTCTAATGATATTCTTAAAGAGAACCTAGATAATGTATTGGAAAATATGATTCTACGGTACAATCATTGAAAGCAATAAACACCACTGAAGCGTATATATTTCAGAGTACTAATAAGTGAATAGTGAAACCTGATTAAGGGGACGCGATACCATCGTTTGGTTTACATGTAAAAGATACGAAAAAATGCTATTTTTTAGAAATCTATTAACTCAAAAAATATTCACTTTTTTTTTCTTTTTTTTTTTTAATCTATTAATAATATTCCATATTTGTATATTATATGTTGAAATTTATAGATGTTTACACATCTTTATGTTATACGTTTCTAAAAAAAATAATTGAAATATCTGATAAAAAATGTTAATTTTCCAACTAAATTGCTAATTAAAATTTTTTAAATAAATATTTGTTAAATTTGAAAAGTTACTTTAATCTTACAGGTTTTATCTAGTTATATTGAAAAAATGAAGAAAAAATATTCAATTGTACAAAAGTTAATACTAGTTATGTCAGCATGATTGGTCACAAATAATTATTCTGAGTAAATCAAGTTTCAAATATAATATATGAATATAAACAATATGATTATACAGGTACAAATAATATAATATAAACAAAATGAATAATGTAATGAACATAATTTGAACACCATTTTAAAGATAATATTTGAAATATTATAATTTTACATTAAAACAAAATTTGAAATTCAATTTTTTTTCGAAAAAATCAATGGTATCGCGTCCCCTTAATATGTTATTATCATTGCACTAAAATTATTACCTCTTTAATAACTCCATACCTACTACATCTATATTTTATATATATATACTCTATTTAACAAATTTTATTATTATTATTTACTATATTATATTTGTATATATTTGTAATTATTTCCTTGTTATTTACTTATGTTATACCATCTATTAATACATATCTATTTCACGTCCATATATTTATTTATTGTAACTTACTTATATGTGTTTTTATATTGTCATACTCTTATAGTCAAATACCACAAATTATGTTTATTTATACATTTATACGCCTATTACATATATTTTATTTTCAAGATATAAACATATGTATGTGTTTATGTTAATACACATAGGTTAATAGCATATACGTTATTATAATTATTGTCTAATAAATTATAATCATCATCATTAGAGAAGCGGAATATATGTCCTGTCCTTGTAATCGATAGTAAGCAAATGATTATGTACGTTAGTTTACAAAACATGCATGTATGTGTAATGTCGTTTAAGGTTATCACATGATAAACAATAGATAAACATACCTCTGGTTTTGGGCTATTCGGTGCTCGTTAGATTAAAGATGTAAACTAGTGTTATATTGATGTTGTGTACTGGTGTTGAACACGTGTTGTACTTGTGTTACAATCGTGTTATATATGTATTACATGTGTGTTATACTGGTGTAGAACATGTGTTGTACTTGTGTTACAATCATGTTATATTTGTAGTACGCGTGTGTTATACTGGTGTGGAAACACGTTATGTAATTGGATTATATATATTTAGATTTTAATTAGAACTAATTAATCTAATAATCACATATAAAATATACTAGAATATATAGTAGAAATAGTGCATGATGATATAATACATGTGCTACGAATACACATACACATTACATATCGATATTACATATACATAAATAGTAATGGATAATGCATAATTCATCCGGGTAATTAAAGTTAAGACAGCTGCTATTTAATAAGATCTATAATTTTAACGGTCTCTTGTCATAAATGTTAACTACCATTATTGGGGCTTACTAACACTACAATGATAATATTATAAACTATATACACAGATACTAGTAAATAATATATATGTATATATATATCAGGGTTTGATTAAAATCAGATTTTTATTTTTATTTAAATAATGTACGAAATAATTATAGATACCATTAAAGTTAAGGGCATCCTAGTGTCACCAAATTTAGTGGATGTTTGCATGTTAATAGATAGGAAAATAGTGTTTCACTATAAATATATCTTCTCATTAAATATTTTTTTTGCTATAAATTTAGATTATAATATAATCATTATATATATATATCTATAAAACAGCGTTTTTTTAATATAATTATATATTCCTATAGTTTTAAAAATACAATAATCTATAACAATTATAATATTACATTATGATACAGGAGTACATATTTAAAGTTTATATATAAATAAATCGTAATATAATGTAATACACGTTATATTATATAGAATGTGACAAAAATAATATAGAATAACAAATTTTAATTAAAAAATAATTTATAAATAAATTTGTATCTTTAATAACATATTTTTAAGTTAATATTAATTTTTTTAAATTAATAAATATTTGTTTAAAAATAAAATAAATACTTTTAATATACCTTAATATATTTAATATATTTGAAATCATATTAACATAATGTAAAATAATGTACTATTTCAGATATAGCAAACATTATTTTATTTATTAACTATCAATAATCATGCTAAACTAAGTATGATAATATTATAATTTGTATTAATAAATAATATAATAGGGTAAATCATAGGGAAACAGGTACAAAGATAAGAAGAATTCTATAAAGTTAAAATAGAAATTGAATATGTCTATGCCACTTACAAAATACAGTATTTTATTTCTATTTTCGATTATTTTTACGCTATCTTTTATTTCTATTTCGATTATTTTTCATTTATTTTTACAGTAACTGTAAAAAGTTTTAATTTCTTTAATTTCGTATTATTCTTTGTTTATTTCTATAACGTATGTTATCGTTAGCAAATATTTATACTTTATACTTTCGATGATATATTTGACTATGTAATTGTTAAAATAAATGATCAATCAATCAATCAATATAACTAATTACTAATTAGTAATTAGTATACTAACTTAGTATCTAAATATAAGATATATATAAATATAAAATGTTAATGTGGTTTTATTCAATTCGTAATTAGAATATCACAGATTGATTACAAATAAAATAGTACAAGATAATACTGGATGACTTAAAAGAAATGTTGTACTACTTGCGAGGTATATTGGAAACTACTAGGGAATTCATTGATGACTTCACATTATTGTTAAATAACATTATATAATATTATATATTTACGATTAATACTATTAATATATATTCATATATATATATATATATACTATTTATCGATATATGAACGTTAATATAATTAAATCTGTAAATATGAATGTTAATAACAAATTATAAATAACAATTAACTTAAATAGAGAGTGACTACAAGTATATAGGTACTATATATAATATATATATATATATATATATATATATATATATATATATATATATTATATATAATATATATATATATATATATATATATAAAATATAGTAATATATGATATTATCCAATATTATTCATGAATTCGTAAATTAGGAACCATTTTAATTATAAAAATAACGCTTACTTAATATTAAGCACATTACTTAAAGTTAATACAATTTAATACAATACTTAATATCATATAAAATAATTAACATAAACATTCAGATTTTAAGATTTAAAAAATTAAAATTGTGATAAAAGTGAGTATACTGATAAATACTATTTATTAAATAGTATTAGTATATATAATATATATATATATATATATATATACATTTTAGTCATCGAGTCCAAATCTCGAGTCATAGTAATGAAAATTTGAGTCGAGTCTGAAATATTCGAATCCATTTCAAAATTAATGATATCGAGTACATATATTTGACTTTTGAGTAGAGTATTTATAATAAGACTCTGGAATTTTATATTTAAAGAAATATTATTTTATATATAGATTTATTTATTATTAATTTAATCAACAGTCACATCATCTTTTACAAATTAATGTTAACTATGAAATTAGGATTTATAATATTTTACATCATTTTAAAGGATTTATATGGATTTGAAGACCCGTTGACTTAAATGTGTGGATTATATGATGATTTGAATTCTTATATTTTAGAATGTATATATTTTTTGGGTTTTTAAACCTTTTTATTAAAATTTGCTGGCTTCAAAGTCTTGTAAGTATTGAAATTTCATAACACTAATATGTATATAATATAATATTATAATATGCATAATTATTAATCATATTAACTTAATAATTAAGAAATATGTCCTGCTTTTTAAATGTTACTTGCCATAATATTTATATCAATCATATTATATAATCATTATTAAATTATTTTTTAAATAACATTATAATAATGTTATTTAAAAAATAATTTGTATTAATTCCACATAACTTCTCGTCATCACAATTTAAAATTGTGTTAAGAATTGTAAATTCAATTTAAATTGTATTTACATTGCCATTCATTCCAAATTACTTCAACATTTGCCCTAATACCATGTACCCCACGTATCGGATTTAAAAAAAATGTATATTGTAAAGCATTTGATCAAACATATATAATATAAGTAAATCAATGATTTACTAAATCGTTCGGCAAATGATTTACTAAATCATAATGAATCATTAAATGATAATTATCATTTAGTAAATGATATTCAAAATTATCAAAAGTAGATATATTTATGAAATATGTATATATTTAAAAAATAATATGTGTATTTCATATATCATATATGTATACTTAATATATTATATGTATTTTAGTTATTAGATAATATACTTAAGTACATACATACTTATTTATAATCATTATAGAAATATAATAATTTTATAATAAATCAAATTTACCTCTGAAAAATTAAAACACAGCGGTATTAATCCAGATACATAACAACCAATAAGCATAGCTAGTGAAAGCCAGATTAAAGTCATGGCATCATCCATATTTAATTTTAAAATATATATTAATGAATAATATATACCTATTCTACATACTATTTAATAATTATTCGTGGCTCAAATTAATAAATTTTATTTACTTTTCAAACCCGAATTATAAACCCAATTTACTATTTTCTTTGAACAAAGATAGTAGATATAATATATAAATCAATAGTTTTTTTAAAGTTTTCAAACTTTTTCCTTCTTTTAAAATCTTGAGTTTATTATTAAATATATTTAATATACATAATATTTTTAATATTATATATATATATAATATTACAATTATTAATTAATAATTGTAATATAATATTTGTATCACTGATGTATAATTGTTTTAATTATATATTTGTGATTTTATAGATAATACCCATCGATTTATTTACATCGATGATATTATAATCATTATAATTATCATAATTATCATACCATTGGTAACCATAGAGCTAGAGAATTTTCTCTCTAGCTCGAGCTAGTGAGATATATCAATGATAGAGTGACTCTATTATAGATCTATGGATAATACCCAGACATTATAATTAGGGAATTACCTAATTATATGTCATAATTAATAATAATATACACCTATATAATAATACCCAAGGGATTTGATAATATCAAGGAAGATCATTGCAATTCATATCATGATAATTCATTGAAATTTGAAGAAAGTTTTCACTCACCTTTATATTATTTATTACATATATCGAGATACTTTTATGATTATAATGTTATCTATCTATATTGAATATAATATAAAGAATTAAGTTATTTATCAAAAAATAAAGTAAAAGTAATGTAACCAATGTAAATTTGTTCTAAACAATTAATGCGTTATACTAAAATAATCTAAACACATTACTATATACATATTGTAATTTTGGTGGAATCCTTTCATCCCATTCAGGAACTTAGATGAAGTTTTCACTTATAACCATATTGCTCTAATGTCCCTTCGAAGCCACTCTCGTGTTAAGGCATCCATGCTTTTAACTATGGTCGATCATCTATTTATACACATTTTATAAGATCACTTATAAATATTATTTGATGACCATTTTTTTTGTCTAGACGGTTCTTGAACCCACATTCTACTGCTTGTGTCTGACGCCTTAGCTTGCTGACTATATTTAAGGTACCCAGCAAACAATTTATCGACGCTTTGATTCCGAATCGATATATTCGACGCTTCAGTTCTCAACCATATAGATTCGTAGTGCGTCGAATATATTGTTTGCTGGGTAACGCGTCTAGAAACATAGCTATAATGGTAAACAATGATAGAAATAGATTACGATTAAGTACTCAGTACTGATAGGGGCATAACATTTTTAAATACGTCCGTAATATGTAAATAACTTACTGCTTGTAAGAAATATAAAGTTAATAGTTAAGGTAACGCGATACTAATATTATAAATAACGTTAATGTGATATATTACATAACAATTAACTTGGTTGTTTCATATACATTAATTATGAATCCATTTAAACAATTATTAGTTATTCAAATGATGTACACTAATGTGGAGATAAATTTCAAAAGAATAGTATAAATTCAATACTAAAATAGAGCTGTCTCGTTCACACTAAAAATCAACAGCCCGATATTGGCCGCTTCACAGTATTTGTTTTTAAATATTAGCTAGATATCGGGCAAGTCAAAGATTTATGTAGCTAACTCATATATAAACACACGTAGAAGGTATTCTTACGCCTTGTGTCAATCTAGGTAAATATATTATATCTTTGATTTAGGCCGGTGGGATGTTCCTTAATAATGATATAAATGGCCTAGTTAATACATAATTGTATAGAATTTAAACATCTAATAATATCTACTTAAGTAAAGCCTTAACAATGATCATACAACCAATATTTGGACCTCAGCTACCTATAGAAGTTAAAGTAAACAATATTATATAATATTGTAACAAATTTGAGAAATTCATTCTATATTGATGTGTGATCGAGCGGCCTGTACTTTAATCGAGCGGTCCACGCTGAATGTTCCTGCTGTGCGACGATATTGGGATGCATTGTCTGTTGTGAATGCATCTTTAGCAATGAAGTTATCAATTTCAAAAAGTTTAATGCATAGTTGTCGACATTTATTGCTTTATTGTTATTCATCGGAAAACTTTGGTTTCTCAAAATCTGTTGTCTTGATTCGTTAATATATCATTAATTATAAGATGCATCTAGTACTTAGATTCTATAACTTAATGTTTTTCATCTAAAACTCTGCAATCGGTTAAATTATGTATTACAATGATAATAATATCAACTATGAAGAATTAATTTTATATTTAATAAATATATTTAAAAAAATATATCTTGATAATATATACAATAAAATGTATATAAGATAAACATCTACTTCTCTAGAAACTCTAAAATACAGTCTGCTCATGATGAATTTTAGATATGTTAAATTCAGTATAAAATATTTTTAAATATATTGTCCCTGGATAAGAAAAATTATTGAACAGATATATTACATTTCAAATTAATATTTATATGATTCTCATTTATACATTTAATATTTATTTTTCGATGCTAAAGGAATTAATATATATATTATTAAAAGATTACTACTGTCTAGTAATGATTTGCAGATTAAACTTCTGTAGGAATATCTCTAACTATAATAATATGCTTTATTTATGTATCCTATAATAATTCTGATTAGATATATCATGAATTCTACATGAATTACTACAATCTTTACTAAAAGTGAAGGAAACATCGCCATCCTTACATGTAAAATATAAAGTTCTTTTTAAAGGTGAACATATTTGAAATATTGATTTTATTATTGTTACTGATAATACTTCACGAAATTAACAAGTTAAACGTTATATTTATATAAATTTATTATTACGTAAGATATACATTTAATAAAAATTAAATAAAATGAGATTTTTCATACAAATACTAGTATAAAATTAGTGTTATATGCATATAAAATGTGTATAAATTAATGTAAGACCTTTATTTTTAATTGTTTTAAAATGCATATCTTTACTTAAAGTTCTAATCTACATAAAGCCATAATTTAATATTCATTAATTCATTCATTATTATATATATTTCATAAATTTTAAGATTATTGTATTACAAAAATATATCTGTATACATTTATATGACATTTCTGAATTTAGTCCATATTAAATATAGTTTTAAAATAGTATATGGTAGTTTTAATGAATTATATTACTATTAAATGAATATAAATATTTATAAATACAAAATGAACATTTTATTTAAATAATTTATATATTATAATAGTAAAGTATATATTTGATAATTAATCTTTAATTTTCCTTTTTTTACCTGTCAAACAAATATATATAAATTAGATTAAAGGTGTTTATAAAGGTGATAATGGGTTATTCATTTAAAGAAAGTTTTAATAAAATATAATATATAAATAATATTATTCTATAATTTAAATTAAGGTAATACATAATAAAAGTTATTAAGAAGTTAATACGTTTATACCTTAGGTAGTTATTAATAATAATAATAATATTTATTAGAAGAATTTAAATTTTTTATATAATATGAATATTAATATTAATATCAAAATAATATGAATATTTTCTGTTGTTTTTGCCCATTAAATAATCAAAATAAAGTTTACTAAATACAAGTGACACAAGTGAATCCGAACACAAATGATGTCATGGCCAAATCTACAGCGGGCCACCTATGGGTGAGAGTGCACATACATCGCTGATCGCTAACTTTTGTTAGTTCTTTTGTCGGGGCTAGCTCTCTTCTCAGTGGACAGTTTAATCTTCTTCTTTTGTTGCGTGAGCGCAGTGTCTTCTATGATGACTTCGACGCGCTTGATGGAGGCTGCCTTCTTCTGCTTCTTCGTCTGATCACCGTCGAGGTAATTGTTAACAATAAATAAATGTTTTAAATCACATATTACTAAACGAGGACAATTATTATCGCGGTGTGCATATTAGGGAGTATTCATAATAATATAATAGTTTATTATGACTTCAAAAACACATGGTGATTATAGGCGTTAGATAATAAAAAAAAAATTAAAAAAATTAATAAATAAAAAACGAAAAAAATATTCGTTAAAAATTTGTATTAAATATTTTACATAACCAATATATACATATATCTGTGGCATACGTTCCTCTTATGGAGATACTAAAGGGACACTACTACTATATTCATCATTTTAGGACAACATTTGAGACCACTCTGTCGATGGATAGTAAATATCGAGCTTAACTAGCATACAATAATGCGACTCACTGATTGGCTAACTAGAGATCATGTGATGGTGATACCTCCCATAGCTTAGCTCGCTTAACTAGATAACACCCGTCTCACTAATACTCAAATATCCATAACTTCACTCTATAACATATATATATATATATATATATTAACTGTTTATCACTATATTTCTGATTCACAAATCATGGTTTAACGAAGCGTGACAATCAGTTTATTATATTTAATAATCTGATTGGATGAACTGGAACCGGTGCATTAATTCAACAACACTCATAGTTCCAGTGATGGTTAGCCTGAACGTTAACCTTCTTAGGAGCGGGTTCGCCTCGTTTCCTCTTCTTGCTCTGATCCTCTATGGAGTCCCATAGGTCGTCTCGTACGGGTTTCTTGACCTCTACGTCTTCGGGCATGACGACATCCTCTTCCTCTTCGTCCTCCACCTTGATCTCGGTGTTGTTGATCATCTCGTTGAATGTCATGTCCTCGGCGAATAGGATCGCGTTCAGTTGAGATTTCAAGTAGAACTGTGCGAGAGGGGGTAGTACATTAATGTGTGTGCGCGGTTACATTACGGGGTTAAATAGTGACATTTTATGCAATAATCAATACAATGTTACATCGTTCAAACATAATTTATTACTAATATTTATTTTATTAATAACAAATACGATATAAACGCATAAATGTATAAAATAATATCAAATATTTACTATTTTAAAATCTTTTCAATTTCTATTTCAATCTTTTTGTTATATCGTTATATTTTAATATATCAATTTAAAAAATAATATTGTCATAGGGAAATAGGTAATTATAAATTATTATATTATTTTAAAGTTATGATATATATTAAAGTTGTCCCCAGTAAACCTAATGATACATTAACAAGTATATGGATTATAATTATCAACATTTTATTGTATTTGATAAAGATATCGAATAGGATAATTGACAGTGAATTACAGTGTAATATTTACTGGGCGGAGTTAACTTAACGAGATTGATAAAACCTCCGCAACGATATCTCATTGTGTATTGTTTCTATTATCTTATTAATGGAGGTGATGCAATGGTAGTTGCCCCTAGTAACGGAACCTTATTGACGAGTTTCTTCTGCGAGATGTTGTGTATGCGAAGATAGCGATCGAGACCACATGACACGACTAGGTCACGTGACGAGTGGGCTACTATACTGCGGATACCACCTGCGAAGTCTTTGAACTTGTGTACCATGTGACCTGTGTGGGTGGGGCTTAGCTAATAAGAACTGGTGTACAATGTGACCTGGGGGTGGGGCTTAGTTAATAAGAACTAGTGTGCCATATGACCAGTAGATGATGGGGTGGGATTAGATAATGAACTCGTGTACACTGTTATCAATTAGGTGGGGTAGGATGTAGTGTTATCTATGTAGTGTATGTTGTATCTAGATTACATATAGGCTTAGGTAGTTCATATAAGCTTAATGTATATTATGTAATATAATAATAATAATAATATTTATTTATTGAATCATATTTATTTATATTTATATATGTAATGTATTGAAGTATATTTTGGTTATCAGATTATAAATGTAGATAATATCTGTATGATACAGGTTGTATTGTACAGATGATTTTACATGCTTCTGAACAGGTCATCGTTACTGATAATAACATGAAAGATTAGATATCAGCACTAAATGTTACATTAATCTTGAAAATATGCTAGTGAAGTAATAGCTTCATTAATAAGTGATTCATTATTTTAATAAATATAAAATTGACATTAAATTAAAAATAAACATTAAAGATATTATATATATATCTGAAACATTCCATCCAATATTTCAAGGTCATAGCTTATGTAATATGTTATGTAATATTAACCGTTTCCTCGCAGATCAAACAATGCCATTGTTCCGTGTGAATTTCCGGACACAACTTGACTATTATTAATAATTAGTTAATTAGCAGGAGAATATATTTAGAATCGATTAATAATAAATATATAATAGCTATATGCACTGCAAATTTAATCAGATATATTAGATATTCTATATATATTAAATTAAATTTATACCCTCAAATATTAACAACACGTTTAGATAATATCGAATGTAATTATAAATTGAAAATATAATTGATAAATAACATTTTTAGAAGTAGCAATATAATCAAGTAATGTTGCATGTATGATATATATATACATTATATGTGTATATGCACTACTAATATGTGTGTGTGTGTGTGTGTGTGTCATCGATATAAAGAAAGTGGATAAGCAATTTAATGTAGTGTATGGCACTATCCGCTACGGGCGCTGCAGTCGAAACCGACTATCTGGCCCACTACTTTTTATTTATAATAATATTTATTTATACATATATATATTGATAATTACTACCAATTTTAATGTACTATCTATACTAAAAATAAAATTATATATTTAAAAACATCATATCAACATTCCTCGTAATTTTGTGTATTTAAATTGAAGATATCATACTATTTTATTGATATTTATAATCTATATCCATTGATAGAAGTCACTTTAATCTATTTCGACGAAAAGCCTTCTGTTTTAATATTTGACATATATAATATGACTAATATCCAATCAAAATCACTGATACCATTTTATTAATTTATCGATAAAAGTGCCATTCACGTATCTATATTTTACATGCATTGCGTGCATCAATTTCTTATCCACTTTCTTTATATCGATGGTGTGTGTGTGTGTGTGTGCTGCCCACTGTAACCTAGTGTACTAACTAGTTGTTGGCGCAGACACTGAGAGCTGTCAGGGGGTATTCATCGAAGCTGATGTCTATTGTGGGTCTGCGTTGTTGTGTTCTGATGTCATACACTCGGATCTAGTGAACACACGGGGTTAGCGGGGGTAGTTGGGGTAGTGGGGTGGTGGTGGTTATAGTTGGTGAAGATAGTAGTGGAGCATGGTAGTATAAAGTATTTCTTATATTTAAGGACTTCAGTTTAATAATTAGATTTAACCGTATTAGATGATATATAATTATTTAATTTTTATTATAAATTTATTTATATATTTTAATTAATTTCTATGATGAATTAATCACGAATGTAATTTTATTTAATATTTAAATAATAAAGAATATTTGTTCTTAATCAAAATGTAATGTATTATTTCCTTGTTAGTAATCTAAAATATATTATTAATATTATATGTAATATATATATATATATATATATAGTTTAAAAAATTAATATAAAATATAATAAAGGAATTTTCGTGTTGTTGATTAAAATATATGAGGTATTTATAGAATATATCATATTAGGTTTTAAAGAAATGATTGTAATAGAGATAATCATATCTTTCTAATCAATAATTATATTAAAGTTACGCTATCTATATGCGTTAGTATCTAGAATTTATTTAATTTCAGAGTAAATTATTTGTTTTATAAATAAATATAATTTATAATAGAATAGATGGATAATACCAGATAAATATAAGGAATTGGAATATGAATATGCGATAATTATGTTATTGATAAATTAATCGCAGCTTAATCATTATCATGGAGAAAATAAGTCATTGACAAATAGGCATTATTGAGTTATAAAACACTACTGAATAATATTTATTATGAGAATTTAAGAGTAAATAGAAAATAACGTAGGCTCATAAATAAATAAAAATAACTCGTTATCTAACGAAATGAAGGTATCGCACACGACAACATTCTACTACGAGTGACATTATAGTTAGTGGTGGTACCTGGTGATGGGCGGTACATGTGACAATGGTGCTGGTCTCCCGTATGAACTGGAGATCTCTGATCCATATGGGCACCTCGAGATTCAGCCAATCGTGTCGAACCTGAGGATAAGGCCGTACTCACGAGATTAGCGCTTATAACTAATTATTTATACCACACAAACACACACACACAAACACACTAGATATATGCACACGTAATTAACAACCACTCATCCATTAAGGCAGCAGGTTCAATGAGGCGTGACGAGCTCATGAAATCGGCTAATTATTCAAAAACTGGGATAAATTCTGATTGGACGAGAAGTGACTGATACACACAGTAACAAATAGATACGCTAAACTATAATATAGATTGATTGGTATGCAATGCTGGGTGTACAATGTATTAGTATTATTAAAACCACATTCTAAGAGTGACGATTCACCCATGAAGGACAATACTATACTATACTGACATGTCTACTTGGGATACTGTACGAACAATGTATACATGGAATATTGCCATAGTTATTTATAACTAGTTTAAATTAATTTCTATTCGTTTATATTATATAGTAGATATTCATATAGTAGATATTCAATGGAAACACGTAGTATTTATTCTATAATATAGGTTGTCGTTTCTACAAAACTCTGGAAATGCATTATAAAACTGGTAACCTTCGCGATTATTTAAAAATGTATATTTCTATGACTCAAGTGTACGTCTCAATATTATTAATCAACAATATATATATATATTGATACAAATAAACTACAATAATATATACATAGTTATATACACACACACACACACTACCGTAGATAACATTTTTAGCACTGAAGACACTATACCCAAACAAACACACACACACACCCTACTACAACTACTACTACTACTACTAACATTTTTAGCCTTGAAGATGGGTGTGTCGTTGTCAGCGGTGAGGTCCCACACCTTGAGGTCGTTCTGTTTACCGGCGGTGGCAACCACATGACCTTGAGGACCGTCCGCTCGCAT
Source organism: Osedax fenrisi (assembly GCA_964019155.1). Lineage (NCBI taxonomy): Eukaryota > Metazoa > Annelida > Polychaeta > Sabellida > Siboglinidae > Osedax > Osedax fenrisi. Next base: position 84,375,285 of record OZ025240.1, on the reverse strand, counting down.
TACACTGACATCGCTGCCCACTGACAGTTGTTTCTAGTGTTTGTGTACGAATGAGGTTAGGAATGGTGGGGAGGATTGATTATTAGAGTTTGTGTGGTATTAAGCTGCATTCACTCCATCATATATAACATGATATTAGGCGCAATTTTTAAGCCAGACATCAGATGCTTCAAACTTTTATAATTTGTTTAAATATTTCTGATTTTAGTAAATGTTCTAAAAACGAATAATTTGAAACAGACGATATCCGACCATAACAATCGGGCTATATTTTTAGGAGTGAGCACAGCTTTAGTCTAAATAATATGGACTATAGTTCACTATCTTATGCTTTTTACATCATAACGAGGGTAATAAGTATTTACCATGAAATGCCGCTCTCTAGAGATTTAAATATATTTTTATAAAAATATATATGTCCATCTAACCCACTATCCTGCTATCGAATCATACCCTAACGGCGTATTTACACTGTAATTATCTACGACGATAAATCGTCATAATTTCGTCATAATCTGTAATGATAAAATCATTGCAGACGAGAAAATCATTGTAAACATGCCTCCTTAGAGAGGGCGGGGTAGTACCACTAACCATAGCTCTACAGGTATCGTCCATCACCTTCAGTAACCCTGTCACGGAACACGTGGTAAGCTTCCTGAGAGATACGCGCGTGTATGTGTGTGTGTTAAAGGTGTGTGGTAATAAGTGTACGCTTAGATTGTGTTTATCCAATAATTGTAGAAGTTATCTATTTACATTAATACATTAGTTAGAAAATATATTAATTATAAATTAATTATAAATATATTAATTATTTGAGAGATTTAAATATATATATATATATATATATTTCTGTATATATTAAATTCATAATATATATATTTATGAATTCACTGATAATACATACACTATCTCTCACATAAAACGTGAATATTAATTCTTTATAACCACACTAACAATATAATAACACATAGATAGGCTAAACTACAATAACAGGTATAAACATGGGTAACGTGATGTATTCAATCAACTATTGATAAAGTTAATGAAATCATAAAGTGCGTATGAACTTATACGAACAATATAATATGTGCGGCTGTTATTACATAAGTATATTGGGGTTGTTATTGCATGAATTAACGTATGTTACATGTTAATAACAGACTATTAACATGATCGGTATAGTATTTACAATGCGAATATGAAAAGAAAAAAAGAAGTGAATCATGTTAAGGTACACTTGTAAATACTTACTCACAGCACCCTTCTCATTTACGATATAAGCAAATATGTTAAATCTCTAAAAATCTCATTTATTCGTGAATAATCTTAAATGCTGCCACACCTTTAAAACACAAACTAATATCGCGACCAATGAAAGCATAGCGTTAAGTGAGCAGATAGGTGGTGCTACTGACCCGTCTTCGTAGCCGACCCCGGCGATAGGGTCACCGCCCACGTTGAACTCCTTGCTGACACTGCACGAGTCACGGTCGTACAGCTGTACCACTCGGTTACCCAGGCCCATGACCATCTATGGCGTAGGGGAGATTAGGGTGTGCGTATGTGTGTTCTCGGATAGGTTGTGGATATTAGCGTAGACTATGTGTGTGTGTGTGTGTGTGTGTGTATGGGTGTGTGTGTGTGTGCGCGTGTGTGTGGGTGTGTGAAGGTATTGGGAGGTTTAGTCAGATCATTAATAGAGTGTAATGCGCTGAAGGAAACTTATATTTGCGGAAGTGTGAAAACTATTATTCTAATTATATAGATTACTATATATATATATATTATATTTAGATTAAATAATACTATATATTTATTCACAAAATTGAAACCGATAGTAATAATGTGCGATGTTCACTAAGTCCTGAATAAGTTGCGTTAGCACAGAGCAGCTAGGCTCATGATCAGTGGTTGTATAGTGAGACTATTCGAACTAGAACACTTTACGAAGAATTCGCTACACAAATGTACGAGATAAGCCATCGCCTCAACGTATTGATAGTGACCTAGAACTATAAGTGAATTAACTGTATCGTTGATGTGATATGAAGTTATGTAACACGATGTGAAGTAGGGTCGGGATACTAGGAAATATACTCCTCACAAGAACATCATACCTAATACAATGATAACGTTGAGAATCTATATAACCTTGCTGGTATTAACACTGAGTTTAGAAGTCAGATATATACATAGTTGTAATGTATTTATAGTATATAACTACTACTACTACTACTACTACTACTACTACTAGTAGTCTACTACTACTACTACTACTACTACTAGTACTACTACTACTACTACTTCTACCCACAATACTAACAGATTTCTGAGTAGCTCGAGACCATGCCAGACAGTCAATGGATCTCTCCTTGGACAGTGTTGTCTGTGAGTTTATGTTCTTCCATAGCTTCTTCTCAACGTTTATACCTATACGCGTGTATGTATGTAGGTGTATATATATATATATATATGGGGTGTATATGTATGTGTGTGTATGTGGAGGTATAAGTTATATAATTAATATAATATATATATATATTATCGAGTAAGGTATTTATAATATATATTTGATATCATAATTAAAGATATATGTACTGAATATGTATAGGTAAATATATAATATATATATTTTATAAAATATAATAAATAAATGTTATATAAGATAGGTAGGTATTAAATACACTGATTTAGTTTATTTATATTAGTACTAACTACTGTTTATTAATGGTTGTATCATGTATTATATTAAACACACTCTACATGTATGTCTATAGACTATGTCACACTATATGTATTTATTATTAATTAAAACAAACTTTTATAGATAATAAGTTACTAAATTTAATAATAAAAGCAAGTTATTTTATACGTACATATTACAAATGGATTGCACAATGTAAACATCTCTTTTCACACGTGTAATTCATAACTATAGTTATATATTACAAGGTATCAGTTATAATGTTATATAATATACAATTGATTATATAATATGGATCTATCAAGATATGAATATGAAATATCTAGAGAGATGAATGATGCCACACAAAATCATATATTTTCAAGTTATTTATAATTTTGTATAACCATTACAGTAATGATTACATATTATCTTCTCATTGATCATTATTTATTTAACCTATAAATTAAAATTCTAAATTATTATATTCAATCGGGAATCAGAGTTATTGCCGTATATGTACAAATAGAATCGGGAGTTTTAAATAAAAAAATAGGCGGTTCAATATTGATCATGAAATAGCGTATAAATTATATATCCACTCACTTAGTAATCATTACATATAATAAAATACATTATAAATATATGTATATATATATATATATATATAAATACGTATATATTTAAATGTTATACTGTTACAGTATAACATTTAGTAACATACAAAATGTATATATATATGCAATTTTGAGATCTATTTATAACCGCTTATTACGTTATTTAGATATCTCAGCAGATTCAATTTTAAAACATCTGCGACTATAATCTGGTGATAACTGGTCAAAATCTTCACGCTTTTTGTTAATACACATAACATTGTTGTAAGCCCGCATAATTTTTTATTATAATTTAGAAAAATAATAAATTATATGCATTATATTAAATGATATTAGGGACAGGAAATTTGCTCACTATCTCTAAAATGGTTACTTTTTTTACTCAGATCTATATACTTTAAAGTGATATATTTATTTATATTTCAATGGTTTGAATCAAAGATATCAATGATATTTATTTATTTAGATTTTCAGCTGTCAAATAAAATGCATTCATATTTTTAAATTTTATTTCCATTTAAATATTTTATTAAAAATATTAATTTACTTATAAATTAGGTTTAAATTGAACAATGTTTTTTTATATTATTTATGTAGATATTCCAAATAATATTATGTGTATTAAATTATATTAAGAATTAAAAATAATCATATTGAAATCATTAATTTAAAAAATAGTTTTTGTATTGATATTTGGGCTATGCATTACATATGGTCCATATGATATGGAACATTTGACATTTATTATTCAGTAACCACTGCCGTGGGTGGCGTTAACATTTACCTAATTAATCAATTGTGTGTGTGTGTGTGTGTGTGTGTGTGTATGGATGTTTAAGATTCACATATGACTTATATGATATGGGATTATATTAAAAAGAGGATTTTAGTTTGTATAGGCCTACTGGGATGTAATGCAGCTAAAAAACAGTAGAACAAAACTAACCACTTTAACCAAATAACACACACATATCAATACACTATATACATATATATATATATATATATATATATATATAATAATTCTATAAAATATAATTGTTAACGTAATTATTAACGCCGTCAACCACACGAGGCGGTGGTTACTGAATAAAAAATGTAAAATAATGATCATATTAAACATGGTAAAATAATGTATTAAATAGGATAAAATAAGAATATCATGAGAAAATAAAAGTGTTACATAATATCGTGTTAGCAGACGTCCTGTCCTTGAACATATTATTAAAATAATATAATTATTATAATAATTATGGTAGCCAGTAACCTCGTACGAGGTAATCTCGTACGAAGTAATCTCGTACGAATTATTTAGTAATCTCGTACGACTTTTTAGGTAATCTCGTACGAGGTAATCTCTACGAAGTAATTTCGTACGGTTTATTTAGTAATCTCGTACGACCTGTTAAAGTTAATTTATTTCATAATTATAAAGTTCTAATACGAATATATATATAATAAATGATTAAATAGTGATATTATATATAGTATATACATGTATGAGTAAGAATAAGTATTATCATGTAGACGGTTAATGAGTTTAAGATAACTTTAATAATACATTTTATGTACAAGTATTTGAAGTAATCTCGTACGAATTATTATGTTAAATTAATTTTATATGAGAAATTGAATGAATTTATGCTAATCTTAATATCCAAATTTATAACGAAGTAAACTCGGTGACTTTAATATATTAAGTTAATTTTATTCTTAAGTTATTACACGAATATATATACTTTAATTATCAAATAATAATTATTATTAGGATAATTATATTACGAAATTTTATAATAAGTATTTTCCTATTTAAAAAACATATAGGTAATTAATATTATTATTCATTAGTAGGTCATAGGTTAATTATAAATGTCTTATAGTAGTATACATATAGCATATATTAATTCTATTTGAAATTAAATGGAAATTCTAAAACTATATCGATCTCATGTGTACGTAACATATTCGAATTATAATCGAGTAATTTCTGATAGTAATTTAATTAAAAATAAAATGTCAACAAATACTTCAATGTACCGTTACTATAACGGATAACCTATACATGGTTTATAGTAATATACATATATCGATTCTACTTTAAATTAAATGTACATTCTAAAACTATATCGATCTCATGCGTACGTAACATATTCAAATTATAATCAAGTGATTTCTGATAGTAATAATATAAATTTAATAACAAATAAAATTTATTAATTTATTAAAAAATATTTAATTGTACAGTTACTATAACGGATAACATATTTATGGAATATATTATTATACATATATAATATATTGATTATACTTGAAATTAAATGGACATTCTAAAACTATATCGATCTCATTCGTACGTAACATATTCGAATTATAATCGAGTAATTTCTGATATTAATAATATAAATTTAATAAAAAATCAAATTTATTAACAAATATTTAATTGTACCGTTACTATAACGGATAACTTATAAATATCTTATAGTATTATACATATATTGATTCTACTTGAAATTAAATGGACATTCTAAAACTATATCGATCTCATGCGTACGTAATATATTAGAATTATAATCGAGTACTTTCTCATAGTAATAATTGTACTTTTACTTTTTAGAATAACATTAAATGAATATATTAAAGTCACTGAGTTTACTTCGTTATAAATTTGGATATTAAGATAAGCATAAATTCATTCAATTTCTCATATATAATAAATTTAACATCATAATAATTATTATAATTCGTACGTACAATAAAATGTATTATTAAAGTTATCTTAAACTCATTAACCGTCTACATGATAATAATTATTCTTACTCATACATGTATATACTATATATTATATCACTATTTAATCATTTATTATATATATATATATATATATATATATATATATTCGTATTAGATCTTTATAATTATGAAATAAATTAACTTTAACAGGTCGTACGAGATTACTAAATAAACCGTACGAAATTACTTCGTAGAGATTACCTCGTACGAGATTACCTAAAAAGTCGTACGAGATTATTAAATAATTCGTACGAGATTACTTCGTACGAGGTTACTGGTATTCATAATTATATTTAATTTTTTTTAATTTTTAAATAAATTTAACTTATTATTAATTTAAAATTACAATTTTAAAGTAAAACAACTATGAACAATTATCAAATTATAGTAATATTTAAAGTATAATTATTATAAAATTAATTAATATACTACTTTATGTATGCAGATGAATATATTATCTATTCACACAGAAAATTTTTATTTAATTTAAAATTGAATTTTATTTTTTAAATAATGTTATTATAATTATTTATAAGATACATTATTGTACATAATAGAGTTTTATTTGGACCATGATATATTTTTATTAAAATGCTTTATAAAATAATATAAATATTATAATACACGAATGTTTATGTTTATAGATAACGAACTTTATCAACATGTTAAATGATGATGTTATGAATTAATCAAATTTCATTTTATTATAATATCGCCCTTATAACAATGTAATATATTAAATTATAATATATGTTATAGATTATTATAAATATATTTACGAACCTTTTAATAAACCAGTAGCAGAACCTACAAATATATTATAATAGTTATTCTCATTTTCGTTATCACAATTTTTTAATCCCATATTTTTTGAATTGTTACTTTAGGTTTTCAACTTTAACCCGCTTTAATTTAAATCCCTTATATCTTTGGTAGTATCAAATATTTTCCAAATTTTGCTTTGAAAAATCTTTGAGGTAATTTTGTAAAATATTGGTCATGATAATCGTTTAATATAAATAATATAGAAATCAAATGATCTCAGTGCAAGAAATAGATATTTCTTAATTATGTATCTATAAACAATCGGTATTTTTTAGGACCATACATTTTAAATAAGTTTGTTATTCTTTTCAAATTTAAAATATATATTTTGCACTTACTTAGTAAGTTACTACGTTAGTATACATACACAAATAAATCAGTTTAACACAGTTTACAACATTGTTACATAAATATGTATCGAGTATAGTAAAGGTTATTCATTCGACCGAATTATTGATTTAAAAACGACACTAGCTCAGTGACCATAGTTTACATTGTGAATTTTTTTTTGAATTTTTCATTGTTTTTTTCAAAATGTAGGTTTTTTGGTTTTTTTTACAAATTATAAATTAAATAGAATATATTAAATATGTGATATATTATATTATATTATTATAATAATTATATACACTTTAATTAATAATTCATTTTAAAATTAAATTTGATTAAATAGTTAATTAAACTTTGTTTTTTTTGTGAAGGTTTTTTATCTAAATATAAATTAAATGTCATATATTATAATCATATTATTATATTTAATTTAATATGATAATATAATATTATATACATTTAAATGTATTACATTTATGGTTAAACTTTAATTATTAGAGTATATTATGTTTATACTTGTAGTTTATTTATATAAGTAGCAAAGATTTTTCTAAGGAAAGATATAATTTATATGTATAAAATTGAATTACACGATGTTCTCGTAAGTGTAAGGGTACGTTTTTTGAACGTACACTTACGTCCAATCTACACATGGAAAGATGGTATATATTATGGGTGCATTTTTTTGGGATCTTAATAAGAATTCGACAGCAAGAACACGAACACATACTTGCGGGAGTTATATTTATATTGCGGGAGTTGAAATATTTAAATAAATATACATACGCGTGAAAGTAGATCCTAGCATATATTAATTATATTGCTTTTTTGTACATACCCACACACCAACGTCCCAATATATCATCTGTATTCATTACATGTATAATTGCGGCGTGTCAGGTGATACGTTTGGACATTGGTACGTTGGGATAATACGTAGATAATGTAGTAACAACGTATCATGTGTATTTACATGTAAATAAATAAAGATGGGACGTTGGTATGTATGTGACAAAAATGCACTCTTATATTATATAACTCACGAGAAATCGAGTGATTCGATTTTGTATACAAAATACCTACAGCGCCACCTATATCGGGTTAATTTTATGAATTATGTGTTGTTAATAAAGTAAATTCGTATAAAACTATTTATTTTTAAAATGTAAAATAAAATTTCTAAATTATTATTTATATGATAAAAACTAAGTGCTAATTTCTAATATATAACAAAGCAATAAGTATAGATTTTATATAGGCTTTAAATTCTATACATATCTATGTGGCGAGTAAAAGCTAATTTTATTGCATGTGATTTAAGTTAGCTATATAAACATTGTTGTATGGAAACCGCGCCGTACCTAGATCTATTTAAGTGATTCGATACTACTGCTAGCAGCGGGTAGACTAACTAAAATCTATTTTTGGATTCATATCTGTTTACATGTAAATTCAAAAAATAATACCCTAATCTTAAATAAAGATATCTATGAAAATTAAGTGTTCCGCAAAAATATTATTTGGAGATATCAAAAATGAATTCATAAAAATTTTACCAAATTTGTATAGGTAAAAAGTAGATCGATTCAGTCATTGTTATTTACATGTAGACTTTCAATACCGTGAAAATGTCGTAATTTGAAAATATATTTTTAATAATATAATTCAAATATCTATTCTAATATCAAAAGTATATTGGTCTGATAATTAGATTAATTACCTTATGAATTAATAATAGTAAATATAACTTATAATACATGTGTATCCATCTCGTGGTTGGTATTGCAACTATATTAAAATAATTACATAGCTTAAATAGGGAGTGAACCATCTTTACTTCGCAACATTTTTGAGTTAACAAACCACAAACTCTTATATATCTGATATGTATCAACATAATAATTATTATCATAATTTTATTAGACTAATATTATGATAATAGTAGTCTAATTATTCGACTAATATCATAATCATAACGATTATCATAATCATATTAAATTATTTAATTATAAAATTAAATATCCCAGTTAACAGTAATAGCCTCATAATATGAGCATAATAGCATAAATAATAGCCTCAAATGTTTACATAATGCTATTATGCTGCTATTATATTTCCATTAAAAGTCTATTATGCTGCTATTATAATTTGTAATGCTATTATGCTTGTATTATGTTGCTATTATAATAATATCAACATAATATCAGCATATTAGCAGCATAATAGAATTTAATGGCAACATAATAACAGCATAATAGCATAACAAATTAATAGCAGCATAATAGACATTTAATGGTAACATAATAGCACAATGTAAACATTTGAGGCTCTTATGTATGCTATAATGCTGCTATTATGATGCCATTACTGTTAGCTGGGATCGTATATACATTATAAATAGGTTATTTTTAAATCATATATTAATATATAATATTTAATCTATCTGTTATTTATTTAATAATATATTTTAATAAATGTAAAATATTTAAATTAAACAAATTTATAAAATTTAAATCACAGTGATAAATATTAACTGCTTAAAATAAGTTAATATATTTACCACACATACATAATATACTATATATATACACCGTAGAGTGTATTATAGGGTATTATATCTAATATAATAATGTCAACTGATAGTAACGGGTCCAGTATATCATCTAGTAGTAGTACAAGTAATGGTTATATTAAACCAGAGAAGAATGATGGACCACAAACCAAACTGGTAACACACAGATATATATATATATATATATATATATATATATATATATATATATATATACCCATATCTTATTTTACATTCGATAATAATATCTGAGTCTCATATACAAATTAAAATACATGTATTATATAAATAAATATGTATTGATATATATATATATATATATATATATATATATATATATATATATATATATATATATATGTATTTATATAATATAATTTATATATATAAATATGTATTGATATATATATATATATATATATATGTATTTATATAATACATGTATTTTAATTTGTATATGAGACTCAGATATTATTATCGAATGTAAAATAAGATATGGGTATATATAGACTACATACTTGATATTGATTAATCGAAAGTTTATTTAAACACTTAAATAAATCATAAATGATTTCTCAAAAGTGTATGTATATAGAATACAAATAATAAAAGTAGGTAAAACAATAAATACCATTAATAATAATAAAATAAAATAGAATAAACCGTAAGGAAATTAATAAAGAAAATAATAATGATAAACAATATTAGTATTACAGTATGATATATATTATTATTATATTAGCTATCTATAGATAACTAATCATAGATACATTGCCTATGTTATAGTGTTAATTATTTATAGTGACCTAAATAACTAGCATAATGTATACACCTACATTGATTGATAAACATACGATATATACAATTTATTAAAATACCTTTATATATATATATATATATATATATGTATAGCATTCTACATTACATTATATTATTTATATAAAATTAATAATTTATCCTTATAATTTGAATAATATTATAACAATAATACGTTGCTATAATAAGCATGTAACTATTGCGTTAGGAGGTTTCCTACACTAAATTCATCAGAGAGCCGATATTAGAGAAGGATATCAATCTGTTACCCGGGATAGACGACGACTCTATTGATAAGCTGTGCACGAAGGGTTTCTCCAAGGTTTCGCTACGTTACGCATACATTTAATTATCGCCTAGCGCATAGATTAAATACGCGCGTACATATGAATGATAGAATCGCTGTACCAACCTTTAATTACTCAATGATGTTGACGTGTATATATGATTACTATATTTACATATAAATAATAATATCAGTAACTTATATTACTTTATCTTTTTATTATATGAAAGATTACTAGTCTAATAATAAATATATTAAATATGGTAAAAAGTAAAATTTAATAAACTATTATTATTATTCTAATTGTGATTAATTATTTCATCAGATTTATTGTTTATTGGGATTATACCTTTGCGTGAATGAAGAGGAGTTTAAAGATTTTCTAAAACAAGAAACTGAGCTAGACTACGGTGAATCGGATTACATTTACAACGGATTCAAACAATGGTGCGATCTCCATTTGTAGATGGGTGTGTATACATAGTATATATATATGCCTAAATCACATTAGTTAATAACTATGATTATAATAAATATATTATTATGGCATCGATTTGTTATTTAATTGTGAATGGCGAATACAAATAGATTTAATATTCACTATATATATATAACTGATCATAATTATATTACTTTACTATTTATTAAATAATATTTAATAAGAATTCATATTTTTAAACCAATAAATGTGTTCAATTGTATTATAATGTATATTAGTTGATTGATATTCTATTAATTGAATATTGGTTTAATCTTCATCGTCAGGTAACTTTTATGAATAGCTCGGTTATTATTTTGACTATTCTAGCAAACTAGGAAGCATAAAAATACTAACGGGGAAATACTAGGGAGAAATTATTTATATAAAATATACAAACCAGTATACCATCAACTAGATTATTAACATTATTTCAACTTACAATATCCATGTTCATATTGTTAAAATGAATATCAAAATATAAATAAATATCTTTGACAATTATTTATGATACATATTAGTTTAATTTTATTCTGTAATAAATTAAAGTTTATATTATAATTTCCTGACATAATATTTATAATTTTTTTAATACAAAATTATAGAAGCATGTGTACTAATAATAACTAATAAAATATATAGCTATAAATAGAAACATATACAACTCTCCACATATTTAAAACTAGCCATTTATTATAGCAGTATAGATAAATCAATCATAAACCACCTCTATATTATCTTACTGTCGTAATATTATTATTACTATATTTATTATTAAAACATACTTGTTTTTATTATCTAATATTAGTATTATATTAAACATATTATTTTATAATTTTGTTTACAGAACTTCTGTGGAAATTCAAAGGGTACATCTGGTTTCTATATCGATAAACTTTTTTCATTCAAATACAGATGTTCGATATTAAAAGATGTACATTTTATTAAATAATATTTCTTAACAATAATTTGCGATAACAAAATCAACAAAACGCTAAAATTAAATAATTTATTAATAATCAATACTTAATATATAATTACACGAATCAAAAGAAATAGCCATCACGGATGATTCGGGATGTGTGGTTTAATATAAAATGTCGATAACGATACATTACTTGCGAGAGGAGGGGTCGGGGGTTGGGGGGGTCGCAATAACAATATAGAGATAGAGAGTAGATTCTCGTAATAAAGGCGAGAATAGTATTCCCTTCGATACTACCACCACGCTACTATAACGTAGCGTAGTTGTCCCACTGTGTGTCGCTAGTAGGGTTCACGGGTGCGCCCGTCTCTGTTGTCTTATCACTATCAAAGCGCCCAGTAGAAGGGCTAGTACGGTGCCGATGTAGAGGTCCCAGTTAACCCCGAACATGGTGTAGATGTTCTGGATGGTGAACGATTCGGGAATAACCAGGTCCTGTGGAGTGAGTGAAGCGGTGGTATTAAATAGCGTCTTTACGAAGTAGTGCGCGGTTCTTCGAATGTAGAATTAGGTGTCAATTCGCCAATACTTTACATTACAATGTTTAAATGCATAATAAAAGTTCGTAATTTAGAGTATAAGCGACGACCGAGTTATTCTACTTTTGTAGACCGCAGCCTTATGGATATTATTTAGATTAATATATGTCGATGATGAAAGTTAATATAAAAGTGGATGATTATATCTGTATTATATTTATAATGAAATCATATACAAAAATATTTGTAGAAATATAATAGATTTAACAAATAATTAATTAATTTTTTAATTCAAATTATATTAAAATTGTATATACTTAGTATTCTTCATATCAGATTTAAAAAAATATCTAAATATTGTAAAAGGTGCAAACATGAACCTAAATAATGATATTATTTATTTAATTTTTATATAATATCAGTATTCAATTATTTAATAAGTACATTTTGATGTAGTTCGGAATACAAAATATAATAAATTTATAGCAAATAATAATTAGAAAATCGTGTAATATATTTTGTACTTTAAATAGCAAAATTAAATCACGTTTGAATTTATTAATAATTATTTTACCAAATATTATTAATATATCGGTGTAAACAAAACGGATAATACTGAATATGGCCTCCGTTTGTGTTGATTATGATTGCTGAGGTCAAATTTATAACATGTTATATGTATAACTTTATAATTAACAAATATAATAACAACTAATTATATATGTCTTATAATATATATATTATATTTTCATTATTCATATTGGTTTATCATGTACACTAGTATGTCAAATAACGAAACCAGTATTTTAAATTTGACACATTATATTGTAATCAAAACAAACGGGGCCCATATTCGCTACAGACTAACTACAATCATTTATTCTTATGGAAATATATTTAAATTAATCATAAATATAAATATGCCTACTAAAAGATTAAGATATAATCATGTATATATTAAAATATAAATAGATTTGATTTATTATTGATTTAATTTTATATTTTGTTAACAGTTACATTTTATTCTATACTAGTTCATTTATTTATTAATATCACATTTTATTAATTTATATTAGACATAATAAAGATTTTATTATGAATGAAGATTATAAATTAATTTATAATTTGATATTGATGTTATAATTTTAATTTTAAATTTTTATAAAAAATATATTTAATATATCAATTACAAATACATATTTTATTAATTAATAAATTAATCCATTTATTATTATTTATTTTCATTATACTATATTTTAAATATAATATTTTTTTAAATGTATATAGCTAAATTACAGGAACATCAAATTACAAATAAATATTTATTTTTTTATAAAAAAAACCAACAACATTGGTAGTAATAGATATGCATGGTCTTTGATCTGCCCAGTAGTTCGCTACAACCTCTGAGATATATACAACTAGTAGTAATACCGATACTAACTAATAGAGTTCCTTTTAGAGCTGCTTCAACGAAGAACTTAGTGGAGAGCTTCAAGAGAGCCATTGTAACGGGTACATAGGCGTCCTCTGAAGAATCTATCGACATGTCGTAGAAACGTTTCGCTAAGTGCATGTCCTGCATATCATTAATGTGTGATGATATATATAGGTGATAAAATACGACGTTAAGTATAAGGTTAAATTCGTATAAGGTAATACATATTATTAAATATTACATATATGAAATAGTACATATAAATAATGTAAATATGTAACTTGACAAATTAACAAATATAATTTGTTTAATAAGCAAGATATATAAATATATATATTTTGTATTATATAATAAATAAAGTAAATATATTCGTTTGAATTACTAATCAAAAATATAAATATATAACGAAGACAAATACGAAACGATAATTTATATATCTATAGAAGCTTAGACGTGAAATAAATCGTAATCGATATATTATCGACGCTATTATAATAGTTAGGCCTGCTCAGGATATTCACTCCAGACCCGAATCTTTGCCACCATCCCCCGCGACCCGGATCATTACCCCCACCCCTACAGACCCAGATCAGTACCCCCCCACGGGGTGTGTGTGCGCGATGGTAACCTGTTTAGTGCCGAGGCCCATCTCGAACATGTACGCCAGATTGAACATAGCCTGAGCGTTCTTCAGCGGCACATCGCTAGCCAGTCGATACTGACTGACGGCGGCCATGTAGTCGACGCCGGTGCCCAGCCCGAAGTAATGGTAGTCGCCGATACGCAGCCGAGCCATGGTGTTGCCTTGAGTGGCGGCGCGCGATAGTTGTTGTAGCGACCGGCGGTAACGGTCGTGTTCGTTCAGAGTTTCTAGGAAGTCGGCACCTGGTGGACGGGGTGGTATTAATCATTAGTGATAATGGTAGTGCATATTTCTAGCTTTGATTAGCATATGTATATATATGTTATGTAGTGTATATTAGTGTATATGTGTGTGCGAATGAATTATCTTTAGATCAGCGCGCGGTAATGAATATGCGGTATAAGTGTATATATAAAGCTAGGTAAAAGTATTAATATTAGTAATCCAATACTTACTATGATAAACTATATAATAGAAGTATAATTCAATTTAGTAACCAGGATCTATATTAAATATGTAATCGCATAATTGTGAGGTGAGGATTATAGTTAGTCTAGGGCTATATGCGTGACCTTTGTCCAGTATATAGGCGACGTTTGATTGGGCGACCTCGTAGCCTAGTTCCGCCAGCGTGGAATAGATGTAGAAGGCCTGCTTCTTGTGGTTTAGATTACGGTAAAGTTTGTGAGCGAGTGCGAATTGTTCGGCCCAGGATCCTCTTTCGGCGACGTTCTTGAACAGCTTGTAAAAGGAGGTTAGATTGTCGTAGTGGAGGTTAGAAGGTGGTAGAGGATGTTAGAAGGTGGTAGAAGATGGTAGAGAAGGAGGAGGAGGAAGAGAAGGAGGGATCACACGCGATATTAATACTACTGATACGCCTCTTTCGGCGAGAGTATTGAATAATTGGTAACGAGGTTAGGAGATGGTGGAAGAGGAGGTGGGCATGAAGATGAGGTAGTGGAGGTGGAGGAGGAGGAGGAGGCTGAGTAAGAGGCCAAGTATGGAAACAAGGAGTAGTTGGTCACGATGATAAAGGTCATCGTATGAGATGGTGAAAAGGTGGAGATGAAGATGAGGTAGTGGAGGAGAGGAGGAGGAAGAGGCCGAGTATGGAAACAAGCAGTAGAAGGCTACATACCTCAGTGGCGGTGTAACAAGAGCGCATGACACCTATTCCGACAGCGTGCATCTTGCCCAGCTCGTACATCGCGAGGAGATGTCCGGCTTGGGCTGCCGTCTTGAACCATTTCACCGCCAACTTGAAGTCGGTTCTACCTCCGGTTATTCCGTCTAGGTAGGTGGTATTAGATGAGTCTAGTATTAACATTAATCCAGTTGTATTACGATATGTGATAGTCTGTACTGTATCGTGTTCATTTGTATGTTCAATCACAAATCACGATTAACGCATGAAATCCCATACCTTTCACTTTTGCATGACAATATATCGGAGTTCAACTATAAAGGATGTTATTATGATGATCTAATTGATGTTATATTAAGGATCATTCGCATGGGATACATTCGTTGATTTAAATATAATTCATTAAAATTCATCAAGATAAATCTTATTGAAAAATGATATGAAATTAAGGGATATCCTTCATAATTTCCATTTATAAAAACAATATTTGATGTTATCTAATAATTATTCTATCTATTACATGTACAAATTGTACCTAAATTGTCATTATTAATAATTTTTAATTTGAAAAAAATTAATTTAATTTTTCAGCTTCTACTATTACAAATATTCATCATTCATCGTGTAATCAAACTATATCACTAAACTTTGACAGCTATTTTCTCAGTATTTAAATTAGATAAATATTACTTTATTAAAAAGAGTGGAATTTTTTTATTCTCAAATTAAATTTCTTGAAATTTTCACTATATTTAGATAATACATATATGCATACATTTGCCATTTTTTAAATAATATAATTTAATAATTAAAATGTTATGTTTCTATCGTTATATTTACTTAAAAAAATTATAATTTTAAATATTGTTATTTCAAAAATAATATAAATTTTATAAATAAAAAAATGGTGGCCCTATAGAATGATGTATTATTAATATTGTATCTGAGAAAAAATGATGTACAAATATTTAAAATCATTATAGTTATTCTTTATAGAATTTAAAAAAAGTTTTACATGTAATCATGTTAAGAATGTTCTCTCTCTAATCAAATCATTGGTAATTAATAGTATTTTAGTGATAAATAAATAACATCTTTTAATTACATACAATAATAATGCAGTTAATTGGTTTGTTTTTACGAGGTATTAATAAGTATTCATAAGTATTCAATATGATATTTTAAAAACAAATTGTATTAACCCTATTATATATGTTTATTAAATAATTGATACGACATTAAAAACATTATATATATATACAAATTATACATTATATATGTTAAATGGGGAAACAAACAAAAACCCAATGATTCATTGAGTACAAGTTATGGCTAGTATAACTAGTAACATATAATGTAATATAATATTATGAAGAAGTTTGCACCAGTACATGATTAGAAATCAAATATATCTATTGATTTATAAATGAAATAGTTTATTCCCAGCCTATAAATTAAATAATATAATATCTTGTTATCGATACAACTATGATCTGAAAGTTTAAAATGGATTTCAAAATCAAAAAAAAATATTCTTTCGACGTCAAATCATTTTATTTAAATAAAATGTATTGAATGAACCCGAATGATTGGTTTTTTAACCGCGTAATTAGAAGGCTATAGTCATGGATAATAGTCAGTAGAAGGGCTGCGGGAGAGCTACTAACGGTAGTACATGGTGGCGAGCTTGTACTGAGCATCGGAATGACCTTGTCCTGCCGATTTACTGAAGTACAGGAACGCCTTGTACAGATCCTTAGTGACACCGCTGCCACGAAGGTACATCAAACCTAAGCCGTGCTGGCCTATGGAACTGTCCTGAGTAAGAGGGAGGTTAATTGTGTATATGTGTGTGTTGATGGTGTCAGTGCAGTCATTATTGTATTACAAAGTAATAGTCTAGTACGGTGTACAAGTCGTTTTACAATAATAAATGCATCAATGAAATTAGATAATTACGAAATTAAATTATAATAGAATGATTGGTTTGAACGTAGCGCTCTGATTGGACGATACGTTCGTTAACTCTCCTATCTTTACTAGCTGTAACCTTTTGTTCGGCTAGCGTATAGTAGTTGAAGGCAGTCTGATTGTTAGCGGGGAAATGATCGTTACCCTCCAAGTATAACTGAAATAACCGATTAGTTCAGGTGATAACAGGCTTTTAGCAGATTTGTCAATAATAACAACCGTGAATTAAGGTGGTGTTGACTATCAAAGCTATATATATATATAATTAATTCATTCACATAATATAATATAGTAATAGAATAATTAAAATGTAAATATTACTTAAAAAAACTAATAATCATTAAATAATGAGTAAAAATAAAAAAAATTACCAACACTAATTGTGTTCTCTTTAGAATCTGAATACTCTGGTATAAGGATTTAAATTAGACATTCCAGAATGTTCTAAATATATTATAATTAAATGCGATTATTAATAAAAAGTATTTTTATTTACGCTCTCTTACCGATTAGCAAATCGTATACATAATAATCTATAAATAACTTAAAATATAATTCGGAAATCGAGACAAGCGCAGTTATCATAATGTCTAATAATAGCTAATCGATACGACGTCGCACGGCTATAGGAACCTTTCCGAGGTAGGCGTTGGCATTAGCGTTACCCTGCGTGGCAGCACTAGAGAAGTAGTGATGCGCTAGCTTGAAGTCGATGGCTACTCCTCGCGCACCCTGGAAGTACAGTTGACCTAAGCCGACCTACGAACGAGGACAGGGGGGGGAGGTCAGGGTATAGGAGAGCGGTGCGAGGTCGTGGTAACTAAGGTGTGAGAGAGAGAGGACATAACGAGGTCACACTGAGGTGATGATGATGATGATGATGATGATGATGGTGATGATGATGATGATTTATTTAAACACTAATTAAATTATAAAATTCTTATAGTGTGACAATAATATATAAAAAACAATAAATAAATGTAATATTAGCTACAGACGAGTGTACAACGTGTGGCGAACACGTACTATGGTGTTGATGTCACCCTTATCTGCCAGGAACTGATAGTACTGAATGAGGTACTGATTACTAAGGTCACACTGAGGTCACACTAAGGTCACACACGTACCATAGCGTTGATGTCACCCTTATCGGCCAGGAACTGATAGTACTGAATGAGGTCATCGTCGAGCATGCCCGCGGCCGTAGCCCCGTTGGTGTCTTCGTCTTGGAGACGTATGCGAGTCATCGGCGTGTTCGACTTGTGCGATAGTTCCGACTCTAACGCCACTGAGAACGTGTTGTGTGTGTGTGTTAGACGTACGGGTGTAGCGTGGTTAGTGTGTGTGTCTTTATGTGTGTGTGTGTGTGTGTATGTTTATGTATGTGTTTGTTTGTGTATTTGTGTGTGTGTGTGTTTTTGTGTGTGTGTGTGTGTATGGTGGTTTAGGATGGTTAACAGTTGTTATTTATTAAATAGTTTTAATGAGATGAAAATAAATAGTTATATATGATGGCATCTATTGACAGTAATATTATTTATGTTATACAATAATATTTATATAATGAATGTTATAAATTATACGTATCGATATGATATAATGGTGGATATATTTAGAGGAGGCCACCATTCTATAATTAGTAAATACTATTTGTCTAGCTCCTCTGTATAACAAGTGATTCACTATATAAATAAATTATATATATATAAGTTCCTTTAGTGAAATAATTATAATATTGATATATTAAGTTAATATTATTAACTATTATATAGTATGAATAATGATATAATATACTATATGAAAATTATATAGTAAAGTACTACAATTGATAGAAATCAACTTATGATGTATAACAATAATATATAAATTATAATTTGATAATTTTCAATATAATTATATTTTTTACAATTAAAACTATTTATTATTGATATAGCTACAACTAGTAAAGTCAAGTTATATAGATTTTATGATATTCACACATATAAAATATGTAATAGCTATATCTATTTAATCAACGATCAATATTTGAATAAAATATATTAGAATATGTATATTTATTAGATAAGAATAAAATGAAGATAATACGAATAATACACATTTTTTGTATTACTTTTGTTTTATTATTAGATATCATGTTTTGTTTGTAATATATATTTAAAATGTTATCAGTTAAATATTAAAATTAATAATATATACAGGTTATAAAATTAAAAAGTATTAATTTATTTAATATTGCGACTGTAGTTTGCACATATTTTCATGATTAATATATTTTATTTCTATTTCAATATTATTACGGTACCTGTAAAATATTTCATATTATTTATTTTTAATTTCGTAAATTTGTTTATTTATTTAAATAAACACGATAACCATTATAATGATAAACATGTGTTATAAACTATGCTTAGAAAATATTTCAACTTTATATTTCCGACTATATATTTTCTTAAAAAAAAATAATTATTATTAAATAATTATAAAATAACTGCATATAATTAATGTTAATAAATATTTAATAAAATAAAATTTGTTAGTTATAATATTTTGGTAACCTATAGTATATGATTAAGTTAAAAAGTCTGTGATTATAAACATATCATCACTTTCATAAGCAGTATAAATTCTACTATTTTAAAACAATTCATATGTATTATCATTAATCCGCACGAGGTCACCAATCAGCATGAGATAACTAGTATCCATTATTATCACCCCATACCTTCCCATAACTTTCACCCCATACCTTTCATCCCTACTTATCACCCCATACATTTCACCACTACTTTTCACCCCATACCTTTCACCCCTACTTATTACCCCATACCTTTCACCCCTACTTATTACCCCATATCTTTCATCCCTACTTATTACCCCATACCTTTCATCCCTATTTAGACCTCATACCTTTCATCCCTACTTATCACCCCATACATTTCACCACTACTTATCACCCCATACCTTTCACCACTACATATCACCCCTACTTATCACCCCATACATTCCACCCTTACTTATTACCCCATACCTTTCATCGCCGCGGTCCTGTAGTGTTCGAGGGCGGTGTCACATTTAGCCTCAACCCCGATACCCGCCCAGTAACGGTAACCGAGCGCCATCTGAGATTGAGCGTCGTCCCCTAGTGCCGAGAACGTGAAGTACACGAGCGCTTTCGATTGGCTGCTGTTTATCAGCAGGCCGGACGCGTAAACGAACGCTAGATTCTAAATGTATACGTTGTCGTTGGCGTGTTATTTACGAGTTTCTATACATTTTAAATAATAATTATGAGTCATTATTTTAAAAATATAAGCACCCCGAAAATAAGTATCATTAATAAATATAATCTAATAATAGTTGCTTTTACATGTGAAATTACTAATATATTATGATGATAATTATCCGTTGATGAATGATAACATTTATATTACATTTCGAGTGTATGGAACACTAAATTCTAATAAAGCGAACAAACTAAACACAGTTAACGATTAATGCATATCATTTTCTTTACTAAATTTAAATAAAAAAAGTTATTAAAAAATTAAATTATATAAATACTATAGAACAAGTAATTATTTTACGATGGACGGAAGGATGGAAATTAATTGCAAGATCTGGTCGAGCGAGAACTCGATTAAAGTAAGTAAACTATATAACTATATATATAAAACTAAAAAATTGGTAAATTAAACTTAAACTGATGTTAATTACCTGATAAATTAAAATAGATATAGATATTCTTATAAAGTAACCCGGTTTGATAGATACTCTAATATTATTATTCACTCGCACCACTACTATATATATAATGAGACAAACTCTTTGAGCGGAGGCGATGCCCTTATCGGCGAGTTTACGCAGATTATCGATGCCCTGAACGGGGTTCTCCTTCAAGAACTGGCTGCCAAACAGACGTTGGGTTGCTACTATGACCGAAGCTTCGGGGTGACCTTTGTCAGCCGCCGACATCATCTTCTCGTATCCCCTACGAGAGGGCATGTGTTGTACGTACGGATAGCGCTTGTTTAAACTAACCACTATTATACTTAGTGTATTTGTAAGTGTATGTGATAACTCTTAATTGAAAAAAATAAATTGTGTTTATCATTTTTTTATATAATATTATTACATTGTTAAATATTATATTTAGAATGATATATAAATTGGGTTTTTAGGATAAACTAGAAAATAAACACTTTAAAAAATATATTATTTAATAAATTATAATAAAAAAAATAATTATATTTATTAAATATTATTTAATAATCGTCATAATTTAGTGAATATAAGCTCATTTTTATAATTTTAAATGATAAAATAAAGAATATTATATATATATTTAAATAATAAGTATTCATAGATGGCTCATAAGTTATAATAACATAATGTGATAAGTTAATGTATGTATATATATTTCATACATATTGCATAATTATATTGTAAATATTTAGAATGAATTTACTCAGAATAATTATTTTGGTTAATTTCACTCATTCAAAAACTATCAAGTCCTTCAATAATGAATTTCAATTTTAATACAATTTTGAATATATATATAAATAAATAATATTTGTATTTTTAAAAATTTAATAATTAATAACATTTTAAAATATTAATAATTTCATCTTTTATTTTCAAAATAAAAATGGTTTATTAATTAAACATAATTTTATATTAAATATTTTAGTTTATATTCTATAAAAAATGCAATTATTTATTTTAATTATTTTATTAATTATTTTATTTCTATATAATATATATCATTAGTTTAAATATTGTATTTAATAAATATATTTAAAAAAGTTAATACACTTTTAGTAGACCACTATTTTTCCTATTAAATACATGTACAAATCTATTTATAGAACCTATCCTTAAGAACCTATCCTTAATAGATTTAGTAAATTTATTGTATTTTAATATTTCAACTTTATCTCAATATTGTTAATATAAAATAACTTTTTTAATAATATATTATTGTTTAATATTCCTTATTTTTAAGTTAAAATATTCTGAACACATTAATTATACATTAAATTATAAATCAAAATAATTAAAATTAGATAATAGAAATTTTACATAAATATCCGATAATTATTCTAATATTGGTATTAAAAACATACTTTAGAGGTGCACTTCACTGCAGAGTATAATTACTAATAATATTTCATATTATTTTGTACTTCTTAATTTCATTATATAAATATTATTCATTATATTTAGGGCATTAAGGATTTTTTGTGTATATTAAATATATGTGAATACTTTATAACAAATTTTGTTTATGTAATATATAATATATATGAATTTATAAAAATTAGCTCTACTCTATTATAATTTATTTATAATCTAAATATATTGAACATTTTAAGAACACATTATTAAAAATATTATCATAAATTATGTGAACGTGAATAGTGAAATTTGTTTATTAATTGTTATTAATTTTTAAATTAATTTAATAAATTGAATTTCTATTTTTTACTCATTCCAATGTTTTATAATATTTAATATATATCAAATTAAATAAATACATATATAATATATTTATAATATTTTATTATATATTATAAATAAAAAATATATGAATACATATATAATATTCAAAATACAAAAATGCAAAACACCA
This sequence comes from Osedax fenrisi, assembly GCA_964019155.1. Classification (NCBI taxonomy): domain Eukaryota; kingdom Metazoa; phylum Annelida; class Polychaeta; order Sabellida; family Siboglinidae; genus Osedax; species Osedax fenrisi. Next base: position 84,351,590 of record OZ025240.1, on the reverse strand, counting down.
ACTATACACTAACTTATAATAAATATATATAAATAAATGTAATTTAATCTTTAAATTATGAAAAATTACCATTTATAATTTATATTTTAGCTAGGACATAATTATATTATTTTTCAAATATCTTAAATTTATAGCAACATTTTACGAAAATAAATTAGTTTTAGAAAAACGCGACTACTCAGCACCCCTTAATATTATAATTATAAGCCATTAATACAGTAAGTACATGTGTACTTAAGGCGCATGCGTACTAGAGCCATTAATACACAAGTACACGATTACTCGGGCTACTACGCACAGCAGTGCTGCACTAACTTGAATTGACTGACAGCTTTAGGTGAGCTCAACAACTCCTGAGCCATCAGGAACAGATTCTCCAAGAGTTGCTGTTCCTCGGTCAGACTTATCAGTTTCTTGGTCTTCAAGGCCGGCTCCAGGGAATATTCTCCAATCTACCCAATACAAACATTATCATTAACAATCATAGAGCTAGATTCAGGAATAGAGTAGTAAACAATGTATCTGATATGCAGAAAGCGTCGATTAAATTTGGTCACCTCAAAATGGCTGATTTGACCTATTTAAGCATAATCTAGGGAGAAAGCGTACTTATCTTTATAATCTATTATTATATATGTGTATTATCTATACAATAATAAGTAAATATACTTTATATATACATCATATAAATGTTTATTAATACAAATATAATATTTTACTCTATATTAAAATTAATTTGTAAATAAAATATAAACTATAGTTCAAATAGAGTTCAAATAGGTCAAATCCGCCATTTTGAGGTGACCAAAATAGATTGACCCTTTCTGCATTGGCTTACACAGGCAGGCATAGGGTATTACCACTCTATTTCTCTCTAGCTCTGTGTTAACAATACATACAGATAGTATTCATGTGTATATATATATATGGGTAGTATATATTGGCATTACCCCTTGTATGCTTATGATTAACCACATCTATATTATAATAAATACACCTCTATTAAATTAGCGTATCCTAGAAAATAATGATAATAAAATCTTAGTATCCTACGATACATTTAGCCATGCCTACGTTATACTAGATCAAGCTCTATCACATTAGCTGGGTTATTATTAAATTAGCTCCACGTTTATAATAATACAGATGGGCAGAAATATTGGATATATTATACGTATATAGAGGAGGAACATATTAATCGTACACTTGGCTAATTTGCTAAAGTATAATATATTTGATACTAAATCATTATTTTATATATATATATGAATAAAGATATATGCATATGTGTCATGATAACTATTCATATATTCTTTTATAAATTATAAAACGACATCTAGTAAAGTTTTATAAACTATCTTCGAACATAATTTAAAGAAATTAATCAGGAATGAAATCATCGATCACAATAATAATGCCGAGTGATATGATCTCTGTGTTAGCCTATGTTATAACTAGTTCACGTTTAGCCTGGGCTTCACTAGTGTGAATTGCACCGATATTAGAGAGCAATAGTAGAGTGGAAGGCAATGATAATAGGGGATACCTAGTACGTACTATGTACACGACTAGCTGGTGTGTATGTGCCTATGTAATAACCAGTTCACTCTTAGCCTGGGGTTCCTTAGTGACGTCGACCGCTAGTTCTGTGTGCAGTTCACTGAACTTCACGTAGCTGGTGCTCACTCCATCCTCCGTGACTTTCTGTGTGAAGATCTGTGGGAAATCGGAGTTGTTATAGTTAGGCCGCTATCGTTATTTCGTTATCGTCATGTCACTATCATTATGTCGCTATCGTTATGTCGCTATCGTTATTTCATAATTAAATAGATTTTTCTGGCTATAATTAAAGTATATACTAAGTATGGTATACATAAATATATTATATTGCATAGTGACCTATTCAATCTCGTAATATAAAATAACATTCAAATCTCAATAGAAGATGTATATTGTATATTTATAATAACATTCAATACTTTAGATATGATGTATAGAAATATATTTTAATCCGGTTGTAATGAAATTATTAGGCTCTGGCGTAACAAAAGTTAATTACACCATTAATTTACTTAAAACATAACTATGAACAAGTATACAAATTATCATTATTATATATATATATGTGTATATGGATTGCATTTAAAAGTGAATCTCCCAGTATACATGAGTGATATGTGATAGTACATAAATGCGCGCACGCGGTGAAAACTAAACAACTAAGTACTACACGAGGCTCTCTACTAGGCATAAGGCGATACTAGACCTTGACGGTGATGATTCCGGTGTCGGTGGGTTTCGACAGTAGCACCGTAACCACGGAACCGTCGTCCTTCTTCTCGGCGTACGCTTCGGCCACATTGGCGACGTCGTCGGCGCTCGAGTAGTCGACGGGGTCGGAGAAACCTTCGGCCAGCGTCGAGTACAGACGACGGCGTCGAGAGAACGCCAGATTCACCTCCAACGAGTCGAGCGGGATCGAGTAGAGTTTCGCGGCGGCTATCGCTTCGGTGGTGGTCTCGTGCGGGTGTTTGCGGTCGCGGCGGTAGTCGCGCGCCTTCGCTACCACCTGGTGGTAGGTTTCCGTGTCGGCGGGCGGAGTTACCGCTTGCGCGGGGCCGCGGTTGCCGGATTTCGGGGCTTTCGGGCGGCTGGATTTCGGCGCTTTCGGGCGGGCGTGATCCGGCGAGGCGGCGGTTTTCTCGCGACCTCTCGGCGCCTGGTCGTCCGGCATCACGACGGAGTATTCACGTTCTTCCGGCGGCGTTTCTTCCGTGGCGATGTCGACTATTTGCGCTTCGAAGAAGCCGGGTTCCTCTTGTTCTTGACGCCTCATCCTTTCGAAGTTCTCTTCCTCGTTATCTTCTTTGGCGTTCTCCTTCTTATTATCTTTGTCGACGTTATCGCACAGCACGCAGCATAAACATAACGCAGACGCGACCACCACTAGTATTAATATTCGATGTCCCATCTTTTTTATAACCTGAAATATGAAATTAGTATGTATAAAATTACTACCTATCGATTAGAATAAATCTTATAGAATATACATATATATATATATATACGCTATATTATTTAATTTATCGTGTGAAAATAACTTAATTCCAAAATAAAATTAAAAATGTATAACATATTGCAATCGTAATATCTGAAAGTTTTGATAACATGCAGAAAAATAATTATATATAATAATTACTATCAGTATAGTGCTATCAATGGTTGTTGTATATACTTAATATTGACTAATTCGTTATACTATAAGTATATAATTTATATAACGATAATCGGATACCGTATTAAATAAGAGCCATCATTAAACGGTCGCTATAAAAAATGGTTTAACATTATCAATAATGGAGATATTTCGTAGAATATAATAGACAATATAAATCATTAAATTAATGAGTATATATATATATATATATATATATATATATATATATATGTATATTACAATATGAGAGGAATGGATTGAATATATTCAATATATTTTTGTTAATTGTATTCAAAAATTAATTTTGATATTATGAATGTGCATGGTTATATATAAATATTTAAAGCACATATGTTGTCATTAATTTCTACATTCTACATATAATCTATGTACGAATTGACTTAACATATAAAGTACAATGAATTCACTATAATTGTTTCTGTATTAATATCTGTATATTCATATATAAATATATATTTTATAATTTAAACACATATATGTATATATATATATATATATATATATATATATATATATATATTATATATATATATATATATAAGTATATAAATTCGAACACAAACTCCACTGAATAGCTACCAATTTGAATTAATAGTGGATACTCGACATAAACCCTATAACTTATACTCTAACTTATATGGCCTATCATATTTATGATAAGTAGGAATCTAAATTCAAATGTATTTTGCGCTATTTCCCGGTACTTCAAATTAATAATTAATATATTACAAATCTATTTTTAAATAATGTTAGCATTCTGAAATGATAATTCTATTTAAATTTGTATTATTTATTTCAATAAATATTCATATAACACTAAAGTAGCGAACGAAAGTACTTTCAATAGTAGTTAATTTTGGACAATCTATATTGAATATGGATGCTTATAATCATGATGATATTCATGATTTGATATTGGTATTATTTTAAATAATATGTAGTTCATATGTATGTCATTTAAATAAGTATTATCATCGTATAAAAAACAAATCTATACATAAATAATATAATTCGTAATACATTTAAATATTAGTACATTCAAATATTTTTTAATCTAATAATAATTATTATAATTAAACTATGACAAATTTTTCAAAATTTGAATATTAAAACTAAAATAAATATGCAAATATTAATACAATTTACTGTGTTATTTAATTTAATATTATATGGAATATTTAAATTACTAACTTATTTAAATTAATAAAGCATATCATAAATTTTAATAATATATTTATATATTTATATTTTTTTATTTACAACATATATAAATTACAAAATATAAATATTTATGAAATAATTTGAATGAATGTAATTGGGCCACGTATTTTACCCATAATTAAAAGAATATATATGTATCTAGGACATGATGTCCTTGTTTGATAAATAATATTTATTAAATATATATTTAAATATATATATATATATATAACTATATATAAGTTAATTATAAGTCATATAATATAACCTATATAAAACATAATTTGTTATATATTAAAATAACATAAATTTGTTACAAAGTATAATGCTTTATTTAAAAAAAATTAAAATCGTGAAAATATGAGTGTTGTTTTTATTCATTATTATAATCATTATATAATGATTATTATAATGATTATATAAATTATTAATTTAATATCTATTTATAATTATCTTAACAACATAAATATTATTGAAATATTCAAACAAATATGACTCTTTTTTATATATGAAACCTCAGGATCAGTATATTAAATATATGTTTAATATAACGTGTTTCTTGTATTGGTACCTAATTATACGAGTCGTCTTAAATTAAAGAACATATATATGAAATGTAGAAGATTAATATTAGATTTTAAGATATTTCATATTGGATATCGATATCAAATATTTTGCGAAGCACTTTCCCTAGAAAAATACAATGGGGGATAGGGCGGGCTCTAGCCCTGGGGCCCCCCTCATGATTGTAAAATAGATGATTTTAAATATACCTATATAATATATGTGGTTAAATCATCAAAACCTTCAATATCGTGTTACACACATATTCTTGGTTATCTTACACTGTAAGATAACCAAGATAACCACTGTAAGTTACAATGAATCTTTAAATGGAGGGTTGTGTATATCATGTATTGCATGTGTATATCATTCATTTCATGTAATCTTAAATTTAAATTAATCACAATAAAGTTGGAAAATGTGTCACTTCGCCTTTTATTAAGTTTAAAGATGCGATTTCTGATTTGAAGAAAACATAAATCTACTATTTACCACAATAACTCTTTGGAAGAAAATTATAATTTTATTGCAGTTATGGAAAATAAGAAGTAATCAGCTATAATGAAAGTCAACAATTCCATATCTAACCAAATTTAATGCTACAGAGCAACATTGAAATCACTATTAGATATAATCATACAACATATTTCATTACGTGGTCAGTGAGTAATACTCACTGAGTATTCTACTGATCCAAATTATAATCTTGGAAATTTCAATGCAATTCTAAAACTATGTATAAATTCTGAAAATTATATATTAAAGAACACTTATTAATGTGTATTAAAAATGCTAAATACATCTAAAAAATAACACAGAATGAATTGATCGAGGAGTTGATTGCATTGTCGAAGGTGGTAGGGTAAGGATTTCCAATGATAAGGGGCAAATAGGTCAAATGAGCGTATCTGGGAGGAGTGGAGGATGTGTAAGTGGGGTATAGTAAGGAGAAAGGTGTTGGAGGATCGGGTCTGTATAGGAGTAGTGGGTGTGTGTAGATGTATAAGGGAGGCAAGGTAGTCGGGGAGTTGTGATATATTGCTTTGTGGATTGTCAGGGAAAATTTTTATTTAATATGATAGGAGACTGGGAGTCAGTGTAGTTGTTTGAGGAGAGGTGTAATGGATTCAGAGGAACGACGGGGAAGTAAATGGACGCAACGTACCTCAGAATTTTGAAGACGTTGCAGTTTAATAAGTTTGTAGGCGGGAAGATTGAATAGTAGGATGTTGCAATAGTCGAATAGGGGGAGTATATAGGAGGAGACGATGGTTACAGAAATGCGGAAGGGAATATAGCGTCGAATTAGGCGGAAGCAGTGTAAGTGGTAGTGGATGGATTTGTGCATGTGAGTATCAAGGGAAAGAGAGTGTAGGCCAAAGTTACAGACATGTTTATAGTAGGGGAGGGTAGTCATGTTTAGTAAGATGGGGGTGATTCAGGGAGTGTGGAAGAACGTAGGAGTAAGTGGAGAAATATAGCTTCGGTTATGGTGGGGTTAAGTTTAATGGTTTGGAAGTAAGCCATTGATGTATGGAGTTGATGCAAGATGAAAGTCAGTTTGGGGCATGAGTGGGGGAGTCGGTGCAGTTGAGGTAGAGTTAAAGGTCATCATCCTAGGTATGAAAGGAAATATATGGGTAGTCGGTAAAGATTTGGAACATGGGGAGGAGGTAAATGTTAAAAAGGAGAGGACCAAGAATAGAACCCTGGGGAACACCATGGGTGATAGATCGGGGTGGGGGGAGATGAGTATGAGTTGATCCTGACAGTGGAAGAACGATTGGAAATGTAAGAGGTGAATCAATTGTCAAAGGCCAAAGACATGTCAAGGAGGACGAGTATGGAACCACGGTTATTGTTTAGACCAGAGAGTAAGTCAGAGGTAACGAATATTAGCGCGGATTCGGTAGATTTGTGGGGAAGGTAGGAACTCTGAAAGATGTTGGGGATGTTATTGGTTGTAAGGTATGTGATAAGTTGGGATGATATAACACTTTCAAGGATCTTAGAGTGGATATAGAGGTTAGAGATGGGTCGGTAGTTGGAGGGAGACAGAGAATCAAGGCGTGGATTTTTAAGGATAGGGGTGAAAATGCTTTTTTGAAATCGGGTGGGACGGAGCCGGAAGAAAGTGAAGCGTAAATGATTTGATGAAGGGGGGTTCCAACAGTGTTAATTATTTTCTTTAGTATTGGGAGGGGTAGAGGGTAAAGTGATTAGGTTGAGGAGGTAGATTTGAGAAGGGAGATGATTTCATCAAGTGGGGGAGATTCAAATTTGTCAAGGGAGACGGGAAAGGTGATGGGAGTGGTGGGAATGACAGGGGTGGGAAGGGTTGAAAGGGTGGTGGAAAGTTTTTCATTGAAATATTTGTCGAAGAGGAGTGGTAGTTCTTAATGGGTTTTAGTGGGGAGAGGGGGTTTAAGTTAACGACCAAGCAGTTGAGCAGAAAGTCTGTGTATGGACTTACTGTTATTAGCGAGTTTGTCAAATTTGTGGGTGATGTGAGAGGCTTTGGCGGTAGAAATAGATTTTCGGTGGAGATTTTTTAGGTTATTGTAGTAGGCAAGTGAAGTAAGGGATAGATGTTTGAGATAAGATTTTTCGGCTTTGCGAAGGATTAGCTTTTGTTTCAGTAGGGATATAGTATACCAGGATGAGTCAGGGCGTGTGATGGATGTTTTAGTGAATAAAGGGGCGTGTTTATCGAGGGTGGAGGAGATAGATGTATGGAGTCCAGCAGACGTTGAGGTTGGAAGGAAAGAAAGATTGGAGATAAAATCAGGAATGGGGAGGCTGTGGAGTTTGCGTGATATTCTAGTAGTGATGTTCTGAGGGTTTGGGGTGATTAAGGGTAAGGAATACGAGGAAGTGGTCGGAGAAGAGCGGTCCGATGGAATGGTCAGTGACAATTGTATTAGTTTTGGGGGAAATTATTAGGTCTAAAGTTTTACCATGGACATGAATTTGGGAGGTGACGTGTTGTACAAAGTTGAATGAGGTGAGCAATTTATTTAAAGACTGGATCATAAGTGGGTTGGGTATGTTGAAATCACATAGTATGATTGTATTAGAGGTGATAGTGGGTAGAAATAAACTAAATTCATCACGGAATACATTTATGTTGGGAGAGGTAGGACGGTAGAAAAGAGAAATGTTGAAGGTACGAGAGAAATGTGAGCTGATGGCGCAGCTGAGGGCTTCAGAGTGGGAGAACGAGTGATAGGAAATATTAGAGATAGTTAGAGAAGATTTGTAAAGTTTTCTGGTACCGCCACCAATGGGGAGATTCGCGAGGATACACAGATACAATATTGAACAACATCACGTCCCAGTCGAGACAGCGTTGGTCTGAAGGCGTCTCGAGAAAGCTTGCGTTAATCGAAATTGATATACTTTCCAAAAAAAGTGACTCGAAGAGGTTTCCAATCAATAAGGAGATCGCGGAGAAGTTTACTGAGAGGTCTCTACAGGCTATCACAACTCATCGGTCATCTGCGAAGTACAAATCACTGGTTCGATCATATATACATCCAAATACGATAAACGAAGTAAAGTCATGTTACAGCACATTACACGACGTCGTCCCGGGAATAGATGGTCTTAAAAAATGCGATTTAACTAAAATTGGTCTAAATAATATAACAGCTCGCTTTAATATTTATCTCATATCGTCTACTACACCTTCAGCATTTAAACTAGGCCTAACTACTTTAATCCCTAAAACTAAGCACAGTACTGAGCCGTCCCATTATCGTACAATAACTATGTCATCGATATTCTGTAGACTTTACCATAAAATGTTGGCACGCAGAATTGAAAACACAATTAGTCTTAATCCACGGCAAAAAGCTTTTATTAGACGTGATGGTATTGCCGAGAATATCTTTTTACTTAAATCTATTATATATCAGCATACAAATACATTACGCCCATTAAATATGTGTTTGTTGGATGTTTCTAAAGCTTTTGATACAGTATCTCACAACTCTATTGTTACATTAGCCGAAAGAGTACTATTAAGAGTACTAAGAGTTACATTTTTAAAATCACAATAATATCTATAATCATATAATATTAATATATTGTAATTTTTGAATACAAATAATGAGTCATAAAATGTTAAGACCCTTTATTGTTAAAGTGTCCGTATTAGGTTACTTTCCCTAGTTTATATGACGTAACAAAGACATATAATTACATAAAACAACTACTTAATTATATAGTAGCTTATTTATTATGTTTATATTACATTAGTTTTAATTTACATTATTATATTTATATAATTGTATTCTTGATATTATTTAGAAAATTTCATTTCTCACGAACATAAACAAGTTTTTCGTAAATAATAATAAATAAAAAAATTGGTAATTTTTAAAAGTTGTGTATACACTAAAAAACTATAGTTTTAAAATATTGTGTAGTCATACATAAATAATATAATATTATTTATGATGGTTGAAGTTACTTTATTTAATAAGATGTTTGTTTTTCTATGACTCGCCAGTGAAGGACAACACACAGGAAGGACGTGAGAGGTATATGAAGAAATCAAAGATGATAAGCTACCTCTAGAAACACAATAAATTCTTGGAATTTCATCTGATGCAAACATGCAGTGTGAATTTCTTTATCGTTTTCGTTTATATATGTGATGTTTTCATTATTTTGCGTGATCCTATGGGTATAGGAATATAGATGTATTTATATGTATATATATATATATATATATATATATGGATATATTTTATTTTCCTAAATATCGAATATATTATAATATAACATCTAGATGGAAGGATATACAGAGGATATATATATTAACATATATTAATGAGATAATAATAATAATAATAATACAATTTATTTATACACTTGAATAATAGTAGCAACAATTCTCTAAAATGTAAACATATACTTATATATATATATATATATATATATATATATATATATATAGATGTGTGTATAATTAGAATATAAACGCCTGAAAGTTAATATGACGTAACTCCGAAATTGTATTATACAAAACAATTCCTTCATATTATATTCAATTAATTATAATTATATTTGCTTTTAATTTGCATCATTATTTATTAATAATAAATTTATAATTGTATTCTTGATATTATTATGAAAATTTAATTTTGCCTGAACATAAACAAGTCATTTCGTAAATATTGATAATAAAATAAATTGGTATTCTTTTACAACGCGTGTAATTTGATATCGCAAATAACACAATACGTCCTCATAATTAGGATCAATACAATATTATTTGTGATAATCGAAGTTACTTTCTTAATAAAGTTATATGTATTATTATAAATGTATAGGTACACATAGATAACTACACGTATACGTGTATATTACTATAGTAATACATATAGTGCATATATGTACTATATATAGTATGTACACTATAGTGTGTATGCATACACATGTTTTACAACACACATTTGTATGTTATTATATACGTTTGCGCCCGCCACCTTTGGAATCAACTCCCTGGATGGAGGATCCATCAAAACCATCAATACATCAACAACTATAGTTGTATACGTATACGTATATATATACTATAGTATACGTCTTATACGTATACCCTTTAAATATAAACTAAAGAAATACCTCATTGTCCTTGATATTTGAACTTGAAATATATTATTTTTCGACACGTTGTACACTTGTCTATACTTACTCACAGAGCTAGAGAGACATTATACTATTACATTACACTATACTTTCTCTCTAGCTCTATGATACTTACTATTACATTTATTTATTGTTTTTTATATATTAATGTCACACTATAACAATTTTATACTTGAATTAGTGTTTAAATAAAATCATCATCATCATCATCATCATCATCATCATCCCTATTTATTAGTACACGGTATACCGTCTATCACGTCACGTGTCACGTGTCAATAACTGAAGTAACTGACAGACTTATTATGTCAAGGTGTCGCTGCCGATATCCTGCTAGCCTACCACCTATTAAGTTCAGGCCCGTAGCCAGAAATTTATACCAGGGGGGGCAAGTACCCATAAAATGTTAAAATTTAAATGTGTAATCCTAATTAATATAAACTAGTATAGTAATAATATATACCTAGGTAGTATACCTACTAGTAATAATATCACTACTAGTAATTTACTAGTATAATATATTACTTATATTGACGCACAATTACTCAGGGTATAAATAAACAATAAATAAAAATACCTCTGTTTGTATATTATACACTATATAAACATAACTTTTTATGAATATAATAAAATAAAAAAAAGCAGTTTGATCAGATTAACAGGTAACGTATATAATAATAAAATCAGTAGATAAGTCTACTGGATACTAGCGAGTGAATTAAACATTAGTTATGGCAAAGGTAAGCTTATAATATACAATATAAATCTACCTACATACAATATACACCTACCTTATTTGTATATATGCATATGTTGATAATACAGTCTTTTGCGATGTATATAAACAGTTGGTAATATATTTTAATTCATCTAATTTATCATATTATCAAAAATATTTAAGTAGGGTACACTTATATTTTCTTATAGACAATGTATGAAAGCAAAAAAATTTGCTACAGTTGTTGTGTTTACGCTGCGCTGTGATTGGTTATAGGATGTCTGTATTAAGACATCTAGATTGTCCGTATTAGGAACTTATATGACCTATAGATATATACTTATAACTAAATGAATATGTTATAACAAATATAGAAATTATATATATAATTTTAGAATACTTTATTTTTTAATAATATTGTGTTTTATTTTATATCGATACATTTGTATATCCTTGAGAAGGTTTTAAGTAGAATTTGTTTTTCATAAATTTAAAAACGTACTAAAAAAATCAGTTTATTGGATATATCAGTAATATTTTGAATAATTAAAAAATTAAAAATACTTTTTTAGACTATTTATATAATTATAAATATTTTATTCATTAACATTTTTTTTGTAGGATTTATGGTTTCTGACATAACGAGAGTGTCCATATTCGGTTACTTTCCCCTATATATAGCCCTGACAAGCTTTTTTTATATATGAATCATATAATATGATTCGCCAACAATATATCATAAATTTACAATATATCAAATAGTTTCCATTATGACTAGAGTCTATATCTTATTTATGACATCTAAATAATATTCATACCGCACATAAAATCTTTATAACATCGATAAGTTTCCTTTATAGGGAAAGTTACCTAATACCGACCTCCTCTCGTATCTCAGTAACTATAAGATATATAACAAAATTATATATACATGAACTGTTAGTAATTTAATGATAAATATGAATAAGTATTTTGTTTTAAATAATATCCAATCCTACAATTGTTATTTGAAAAAATGTAATATTCTGTTTTTACTTTTTGAATAATAACTTTTGTTAAATCATTGTAATTACTTTATTAATTAAAATAAAACTTAATACTGCGCATAATATTGTAGATCAATAAAATGTTTATAAAAATAGTTTAATTTTAATAACTATTAACCAATATAGCTTAATTATAGCAACCCATATTATTGTCCTATTACCGACCCCCTAAATTACCTTAATACCGACCCTCTGTGATTTATAATATCCAATCAAAATATATAATTTTTTACTTTGAAATTATTTATAATTTGTGTTTGTATCATTTTAACCTGTCAATAGTGTATTTGTATAGCGTCAATAATACTATGCAATGATTATTTAGTAAGTGTATACACACTATAGTTATATTCCTATTATATTCATATTCCGTTTAAAGTTTAAAGTTTAATATAGAAATATAGGATCATTAGTCGTCTCGAACAGCAGTGTATCCATGAAAGGACATGCACATGAAAATTCTGCGCGCGCGCGCGTTATACGCTATTTACATTCAGTGATTAGTGATGCATTTAAATGATTTTCAATATAATTTATATTCATACGCGATTAAATATAGATATAATACATAAATAGATATTATAAAGATATTATAAATAGATATAATACATTATAATTATATATATATACACGTATACATATACGCGTATATATAATATATTATTATAACCTTATAGGTATATAACCATATATATATATATATATATATATATATATATATATATATATATATATATATATAGACACATCATATTATATATATATATATATATGTAAATAAATAATTGTTTTATAATTAAATTATAATAATTTAATAGCATTTATATTACTATATATCTTGTATTACAAGTATATTTATATTTGTAACTACACATATTGTATATTTTGTTTTATATATATATATATATTATATATAGTATACTCAAAGATTTTCCAAAGGAAAATCTTTTGGAAATTCTTTGGTATACTACTGGTCCAGTAGTACTGGTCCAGTAGTACTGGTCCAGTAGTACTGGTCCAGTAGTACTGGAGTATATGAACTAGTATAGCTACTATATAGCTACGTGCATCATGCTGCACGATTCATGCATGATGCATGCATGACTAGTCGTCTACTAGTTCATATACTCCAGTAGTATACCAAAGATTTTCCAAAAGATTTTCCTTTGGAAAATCTTTGAGTATACTATATAATATATATATATATATATATATATATAAGTGTATATATATATATACTTAATATATATATATATATATATATATATATATATAAATTAAGTATATATATATATATACACTTATATATATATACTTAATACAATATATAAGTACATATATATATATATAAGTATATATATATATATAAATAAGTTTACTATAATTAAGTTAATAATTAGTTATACTATAGTTAAGTATATATATTTATAAGTATATATATAAATTAAGTATATATAAATATTATTAATTATATATATATATATATATAAGTGTATATATATATATATATACTTAATTTATATATATATATATATATATATAAATTAAGTATATATATACACTTATATATAATTAATTTATATATATAAGTATATATACTTACACTTATTTATATATATACTTATATATAATTAATGAATATATATATATATATATATAATTGTTTATATGTATATAATATATACTATATATATATATATATATATATATATAGTAATATATAGTAATTATACACACACACACACACATTATATATATATATATATATATATATATATATATATAATTACTATACGATTATAATATATTACTATAAGATTAGGATCTATTTTCGTACGGATCTACTTTCGTGCGGATCTACTTTCACGCGTATGTATATTTAATTGCATATTTCAACTCCCGCAATATAAATATAACTCACGCAAGTATGTGTTCATGTGCTTGCGGTTGCAGACGACTAATGATCCGAAATATAAAGTTCAATTATTAATTTATTATGAATATTAAAACTTAAATTCAATAATATATAAATTACGTGCGTTTTTTAATTCATTGCATCTATTTTTGCTATTTTTATTGGATATTATAATATTACAATTATTTCTACCACGAGTATTTAGGGGGTCGGTAATAGGAGAAGGGGGTCGGTATTAGGCCTTGTTTAATAAATATAAATATTAATATATAATAATAAATATTTAATAAATATACGGAATATAATGTCCCTCGCCTCCCTCATTACCCGGTCGGCCTCATCTCTAACTCCTCATCTCGCAGTATCTCGCGAAGTTTATCCTTCAATATACTATCATCCAGGCACAGGCAAATCCCTTCGCCTATGTATATTGTTATTGTTATGTTTTCCTTTCATCCTATCCAGGAACTTAGATGAAGTTTTCACTTATAACCATATATGGCTATAGTGTCCCATCGAAGATGCTCTCGTGTTAAGCCATCCGTGGTTATAACAAGAGCAGATCATTTATTTATACACAATTATATAAGATTACTTCTAAATAATATTTTAAGACCCATTTAACAAAATTAATTAATCGTCCGGACGAGGCTCGAACCCGTGTCCTACTGCTTGTGTGTCTGACGCCTTAGCAAACTAATATATATATATATATATATATATATATATATATATATATATATATATATATATTGCAAATTATTTTTATTTAAATGGGCGATGAGTTGTTTGGATACAATTATTTCTATTATTTTACGTAATATGTGTATATGGGAGATCCGGCGATTGCTAAGGGAGTTTGAGTCAAGGTTTAGTTTTTTTAGGACAGGAGATGATAGTATTGAGGCAGGGTGAAACCTGGCAATAATTTAGTGAGTTTAAAAAATATAGAAATTATGTATACAATGTTTAGAATACTTTAGTTATTAATAATATAGTATTGTTTTATATTAATACATTGTTATATACTTAAGGTTTTTAATTTAATTTTGTTTTCATAAATTTAAAATTTAATAACAGTATATCTCAGTATATTGGATATAACAGATTTGTGTTAAATAATTTAAAAATAAAAAATACTTATTTAGACTATTTATATAATTATGAATGTTTTATTCATATAATTTTTTAGTAGTATTTATAGTTATTGAGATACCGAGGGTGTCCGTATTAGGGATACTTTCCCTTAGATAATGTAATTATAAATGTATTATATATATAGATAATTACAAATTCAAAACAAATATTAAAAAGTAAGCTGACAGATACGCCGATCTACTCCTTATCTAGGATAAACACATGAGTTTGCATAGCACAATAGAAATCGCACTTTCTCCAATCTTCTTTCAAGCCTACAAATGCACAAACTTCATAAATATATATGTAGACATTAAAATAGTAGACAATTTCAGAATATTCTAGTACATTGTAATAACTAATTATCACATGCCTGAATGAGTTTAACACATTATAACTAACAAAAAAGGACTTCAAATATATGCGGTTTATAATTAGTTATGCTATAATATATCTATATGGATTAGTTTATTAAGATAGAGTGATTGGTTTATAATATGTGGGGGCATGTCCGTTAGTCACACTCCACTATGTAGAAATACATGTGACATATATGTTACAAGATATAGATTAATCATAATTATGATATATTATTATATTTATAATATATCTTACCTTAATTACTACTTTTAGATTAACATATTTAATAATAAAAAAATCATAATTTAATATTGTGTTTTTTATTATAATTAATATATATATTTCATATATTATATATTATTTTAAAATATAGTTACACATTTATTTATGTACAATACTATTCATTTTGTACTAATTTGAAGTATAATTTAATATGAATAATGATAACCATTGAACTATTAATAATTACGTATACTTTCTATTAAACGTATACATGTGTATATTCATATATTCATATCGTATTATCATAGGTTTATAACGTATCAATTTGCTCAGTTACATTGATATTCTTGAGTTGCAGGTTTAATTTTCTTATGGCGTCCATTATTTCTGGTATTCGTTGGTCCTATATTAAAATGTATTTAATATAGTATATACATAATTATATATATATATATATATAAATATATATATATATATATATATATATATAATTCACAATGTGGTATAAGAACACGGATAGATATTGAAGCAAAGCTTATGATCATCCGTTGAAACACAATTATGAGTATATATATTACTATAGTAATAACAAAAAATTAAAAAAAACTATGGAGATTGTATTTAAATTGTGATGGTAAAATATAAGTATTATAAACTTATTATATATATATATATATATGTATATATATACATATACACATTCCCCACATTCTATAGAATATAGTATATATAGTATATATATATATATATATATATATATATATATATATATACTCTCAGACATTACATACTAATACACAAACTTAAAATATAAGAATAAAATACAATAGTTTTTATAATTTTATTAAAAATATATATTATTTTATAAAAATTAGAAATACAATTTCTAATACCATCGATTATAGCGTTTCACTCTTCATATTAGTTACATATAATATATAATGCAATATTACCGAGTGCACTACGACTTACAAATTATAAATAGAAATTATACGATAGAATTATATAACAAATACACGCATCGATTAACAAATCAAATGTTATAAAATATGCTTCTAAACCTCTGAATGTTATACTTTCCATACTTCGATATGGCATCTTACTAATAGTGAGTCACTATTGTCAGTATCAATATAACTAAACTCCTCTTTCAATGTGATCAACCGTGATAATGCCGGTTAACAACTGATTACAGACTGCCTACATCTACAATTACGGATATAATCTCAACTGGCTAAACACATACATTACAACTGAAAACAAATATTATAGTAATTGTAAAACTACTTCCCTATTCTGAAGATATATAATTAATTATATATGAGAAATTGTTTATTTTGTATTATACAATTCAATGTAATAACTACCTATATACATACTGTATATATATATATATATATATATATATATTGATTGATTGATTGATTGAATGTTTATTTAGACACTTAAATAAATCATAAATGATTTCTCAAAAGTGTATATAATAGAATACAAATAATAAAAGTAGGTAAACAATAAATACCAATAATAATAATACAATAAAATAGAATAAGCCGTACGGAAATTAATTAATAAAATAATAATGACAAACAATATTAGTAATTCAGGTTCCCAACTGAGATCAATTGTTGTATATATTTCATGAATGTTTTATGCGATTTTATGGATCTAATATAGGGCGGGAGTGAATTCCATAGCTTAGGACCAATATAACTCAGTGCCCGAGTATTCATTTTTGAGGGACGTAGAATAGGGGTAGATAGAAGGTGAGATGCATGGTTTCTAAGTGATGGAAGGGGAGCTCTTTTTACAAGAGAAGCAGAAATATATGAAGGGCAATTTGAAGAGTATATTGAGGAATGAACAATAGATAATATGCGATAAGCAGAGCGTTTGTTAAATGTGAACCATGGAGATAGGTGTTGTTATGAGGATATATATATATATATATACTTATACTTACCTATATCTACAGTATGGTAATATAAGAAGTATTATATTACCATACATATTATGTTAACATAAGAGCTACTTATTTAAAATGAAATTAAAAAAATTTTACTAGAGAAAAGTATCTATTTTAAATTATTAATTATTGCTTTTATTCGTGGTTTAAATTAAAAAAAAATATTTATTTTATAATTGTATTCCCATTTTCATATATATATATATATATATATATATATATATATATATATATATATATAATGTTGTATCTATTTAAGATGACGTATTAAAGCGTTGCACAACTAGTTATCATCATCAATAGAGGCAAACCTCTTTATAAACCTGTACTACATCACGGTTACTGTAAACATTGTTATCTTTAGTATATACTACATTGTTCGCGTCTTCAGTTTGGCCATCGGCATGACATCGCTGATGTTGTTGTTGTCTTACCGGCATATCTCTACATATGTATTAGTGTTGGTTATATAATATCAAGTTATCACAGCATTCAACTACATCAATAACTTAAGTTCAACTTAAGATGAAAATAAGTTCAACTTAAGTCGATGGTAACATATAAACGTAAGATAAACTATAGTTTATAACTTAAGTTCAACTAAGTTCAACTTAAATATAAAGATATATCTAGTTGTGTACTAGTAACTAAGACACTTAAAATAGTAGTATTGTATAGGTGTACATCTGAACCCGATATCATAGTATGAGTATATATATAGGAAGTTAATTAAATATTATAATATATGAATTATTAAAATATATATTACTCGTACTTAAATATAAGTTGTATGTATATACAATTTTATTAAATTAAATAGTATACATAGTAATATATATATATATATATATATATATATATATATATATACTTTTACTTTTGCATTCGAACTGACCAGACGTGTTTTAATTCATACAAATGTAGCATAACAATTTCTATTCATACGCAATTATTTGATTTCTATAGAATTTATCAATAATATTCTCCACATTATATTTAAATCCTATACACTACACATATTGTGTTTCGTATAGTGTACACTGTGTATAGTGTGCACTATACAAGATCGTACACTACGTTCTACGTTCCTGGAGATATCCCCTAGGACTTCATGCACGGGTAGCTGGACTACCCTTTTTCACTGAGGTTATGTAACTACTCACGTGTTCTATTCGCTGCCCTCATTGCCCTTAATATTTGAGGTACTGGTCCTGTACTGAAGAATCGGTCGCATATCCGTAGAATCTACCCGCACGAAGAGTTCCCACTGTACCGGAGAATCTATCATATACGTGGAGTCGACTTAACTGCTTACTATATTATTATATAATACCTATAGATATAACGTTACTCGAGCTAATCTATTAGCTAGCACGTGTCTCTATTATGGCAGTTGTATGTCATTATTGCAAAGAACCTGCTTCTAGCTCTGACCTACCATGTATATCGTGTAAATCATTCTACCATCATGTATGCCTCTTCCCAGCATCAATTATATCCAAATCATGGACACATATCAATGGTCCCCCTCCATCATATGCCCTTGCCATTTTTTCTTCCCCTAATTTCACATTTACATGTCCCTCTTGCCTCCTAAACACCTCATCAAATACATCCACTACATTCTCCTCTCCTCTAGTTACCCCTACTCCTATACGTCCCACTAGTCCCCCCATCCGAACCCCTATACCTGCCCAATGTCATATACCTAAACTTATGGAACTTAAGACTTTCCCCCCATCCTTCTCAACCGCTAATCTCCCATCATCTTTCCCTTGTTTACCTTTTAATAAATCCTACGCATCTGCTATTAGAATCTCCTCTTCTCCTACCCCTATTCAATCTCCTAACGTCCCCCTTATACCTCATTCTTCTACCCCATCCTATAATCATCCCATACCCCGTAAACTTCTACTTAATAATATTCTAGGTAACTGTTCACTTGTTATTGAACATTTAAAACAGTCTGATATGAATATTGATTACATTTCATCAATTTTAACTCATATGTTACTCCCTAAAATATCCATTTCTATAGTCACATTTAAAAATCACATTGCAATAATCCAGTTCTCAAATAAAACATTCCGTGACAAATTTTTCAGACGATTTAGTTCCTTTAAATCAAATCCCAGATTCTCCCATCTATATTTACGAAACTCCCTTCCCTATAAAACCCGTTTGTTAGGCAAAGTCCTTTACCATGCTTATAAATTGAAAATGACCCCTATAAATAAAAAACCTATATTTAATACTCATACAAATTTATTTGAAATTCGCACTATATCTAATTATATAGACTGGTCTCTACCCCCAATTACCATACCTTCAATTCTCCTTACTGACTGGGAATCTTCCTACATTAAATATATATCTTCCATTCCCTTATCTAGTAATTATTCCCTTAATAATAATTCCGACCCCCAACCAACTAATCCTCCCGAAAATTCCAACCCCCCTATTTCCGATTCCTCACCTAGTAATCCTTCCTCAAATACCAACTCCCCTACCTTTGTTCCATCACCTAGCGATCCTTCCTCAAATACTAATTCCCCTACTTCTGATCAACCTATTATTATGTCCGCAAATATCAATTCTTCTACCTCTGTTCCACTACATAATTCATCTTCCTCTAATTCTGTTCCTGATTCACAACATATTTCTTCTTTATCTCCTCCTTCCCACTCTCCACATGATTTATCTGATAATTCAACTACTACCACATGACTAAGTGTAAGAATGGCTCTCATCAATATTCGATCTCTTAGAGCAAATTCTCTTTTATTATTGGCCTACCTTAAATCATCGTCCCTCAGGCTAATTGCCCTCACAGAAACATGGATCTCACCTGATGACACTGATATTTTCTCCCTTTTTCTTGATATAGGTTACACACTATTTATCTCTTCCCGCACTTATGGTCGTGGAGGTGGTGTAGGAGTTCTCATACATCATGATTTACCTACCCCTACTTTCACCCATCCTACTTTTTCGTATAGTGATTGTCTCTCGGTTTCCTTTTCATTCTCCAAGGCGAACATTACATTTTCTATTTATATTATTTATAGACCTCCAAAACCTGACTATACTACGTTCTTTAATGAATTTAATGATCTCATTTTGAATATTCCAATCTCCACTAAACACCAGACCACTATACTCGGTGATTTTAACTATCATTTTCACTCAACCCAATATCCTCATTCAATCTTCAAGTGTCTTACCGACTCCCTAGACATGAATCAAGTTGTAAATTTTCCTACCCATACAGCTGGGCATTCTCTCGACCTTATTTTTTGCAGGTCTCATGATTCATGTAATTGTTTAATTAATTGTACAAAATCTGATCTTCTAACAGACCATTTCATCATAACTTTTACAGTTATCCTCCCTCTGCTTCCTTCTCTATCCAAGAAACTCATTCATTATAGAAAAATAAAATCTATTAATATTCCTTTATTTTCCTCTGAACTTGTATCAATTCTTGTATCCCTACCCATATCCCCTGAATCTATAAACTCCACTCTCTCCCTTCTTCTTGAAAAATATGCCCCCATCATATCTACTACTATTTCCCTGCATACTAATTGCCCATGGTTTACACCTCATCTTGTTAAACTCAAGCGATCTCTACGTAAAACTGAAAGAACATATCGTCGTATGTCTTCTCCTGAAAACCTTTTATCGTTTACTAATCATCGCAAATTCTACAAATCACAAATCAGTAAAGCAAAATCTTCTTACTATATTAATAAAATCAATAGCCTTTCCTCCAATCCTCGTGCCACATTTGCCTTAGCTAGAAAACTTATTGCACCTGATCCCCCTTTACACATACCTTACATACCAAATATTCCTAAAAATAAACTCTGTAATGAATTTTCTAACTTTTTCTCGAATAAAATCCTATCTACTTGTTCAACTATTACTTCCCTTCACCAAAAATATAGCATCCCTTGTATATTAATCAGTAAACCAATTGATAAGTATTTATCTATATTTACTACTCCCTCAATATCTAACATTTACGACCTAATACTAAAATCCAATTCCTCCTCTCCATCTGATCCTATCAATATTTATACTGTTAAAAGTCTCGCTAGTACCCTATCCCCTTATTTGCATACTATATTCTCGTATTCTCTCTCCAATGGAGTTTTACCCCCCTCTTTTAAACATGCTATCATTACTCCCATTCTTAAAAAAACCTATTCCAACCCTAATCTCTTATGTAACTACCGTCCTATCTCCCAACTTCCTATTTTTAGTAAAATACTTGAAAAAATAGTTGTCCATCAAATAAATAGGTTTATGTCACTAAACTCTTCCCATGATGTCCTGCAAAGTGCATTTCGTAAAGGTCATTCAACTGAGACTGCCCTCCTTCAAATCTTAAATAATATATATACCAAAGTTTCTCCCTCACTATGTTGTCAAATGGTTCTACTTGATCTATCTTGTGCATTTGACTCTCTTCGCCATGATATTCTTATCTCAAGACTTGAGATGATTGGAATTAATGGTAGTGCCCTCAAATGGCTTAAATATTACATCCTGAATAGATCATCCTCTGTTAAATTCTGTGATTTCTTTTCTGATCCCCGTCCCTTACTCTATGGTGTCCCACAAGGTTCTGTCCTAGGCCCACTTCTATTCTCCATATATATAGCACCTATACGGTCTATTATATCCAAATTCCCTAACGTTTTCTATCATATATATGCTGATGATATCCAACTCTACTCATTCCTCTCTGTTTCTAC
This sequence comes from Osedax fenrisi, assembly GCA_964019155.1. NCBI lineage: Eukaryota > Metazoa > Annelida > Polychaeta > Sabellida > Siboglinidae > Osedax > Osedax fenrisi. The sequence continues at coordinate 84,328,803 of OZ025240.1, read as the reverse complement.
TCCAGATAATTCTCAACTAATTGCGTGTGCCTCCTCTATTAAATACTGGCTTCTCTCCAATAACCTTTTACTAAATACTTCAAAAACTGCCCTCCTCAATATACCTACGAACTCCCCATCATTCCCTTATTTTTATCTTGACAAAATTCTTATTTCACCTTCCAATTCAGTCCTCAATCTTGGTGTTATTTTCGACTCTGATCTATCTTTCTCTAGCCATATTTCTAAAATTTCTAAAGCAGCTAATTATCATTTATTTAGAATCAAATGTATCCGTAAACATATTACTCGTCCCCTATGTGCTGTCCTTATTAATTCACTTGTAATTTCTCGTATTGATTACTGTTCTTCTTTATTATATATCCTTCCTGCTTCTTCAATTGCCCCATTAAATAGAATCATCAGATCATCTATACGATCCATTTTCAATATTAAACTATCTGACCATTCCTATACTGACTCATTTCAAATTATACCAAACTGGTTTCCCTATAGAAAACGATCTCTAATTAGACTCATTTCTATTACCCATAAATCTATATATTTTTCCATTCCTTCATATATATTTGACCTACTTTTAATTCGCTCCACCACCCACAATACACGTTAAACTTCCAGTATCAATCTAATTATCCCACAGCCATCCTCCCTTAAATTCCAGAAACGCTCTTTCTCCTACATTGTCCCATCTATCTGGAATGCACTCCCTTCATCTATAAGATCTATTCAATCTCCCACCTCCTTTAATTCTCATCTCAAGTCATATTTATCCAGTATCTAATTTCATTATATTATTATTAACTTTTATATTTCATTATTATTACTTCCACATTGTTAGTTAGTTTATTTCACTTTGTTGTTGTGGTTGTTTTATTTATATTTTACGTGCACTTACGAGGAGTGTTATCACTTTGTAACGGTGCCTAATAAACTATATTTCATCATCATATATATATATATATATATATATATTGTAATATATATAACCTATTGACATCGCAGTTTACATGTCCATTACTCATTAGAGAATCTCCTATAGTAGGATTCTCGCAATTAATTCCAGAGATCTATATTAATGCAATTGTATAATTAATGTAATATAATTATGGTATATTGAAATATATAGAATATATTAATTAATTAATACTCAAATTTGATATATATATAATTGAAATTAATGTTATTAATTTAAATATGGACTTGTTTACCATTTTCTTTATTTATTCATTTTGCAGAATAAAATTATAAATATTATTATAAAATATGTATACTATTAGCCCATAATATACATGTATATACATGTACTCTCCATAATATATACACTATATATATAGGATATATACTATATATTTATAGTAAAACATGGCAATAATACACATATTATTAGTATAAATATTAATGAATGTATATAGAATTTGTATACACATTAAAAAATAACACAACAAATGGAAAATATCATTCAGAGAAGTAGCAGCTGCAGAATGGAATACTATTCATAGATCGCTTAGAATCAATATAGCACGCGTGATGTACTAAATAGAATGTTCGTATTATTATTCGTAGGATGGTTGTTACTTATTATTACGTTGGTTAACTTTGTATCTATAGACAATAGAGAATAATGTATATGTTGTTATATTTGTATTTAAATATTATGTAAATCAATATGTATATATATATAATTAAATGTAAATTTAAATAATTCTCGTAACCTCGCATAATAAACGACTTTCTTTATTTTCTATTTTACTTTGTTTTTGTATATACAATTTATTCTGTTTAGTATCATAATAATTAATATTTATAATATTATTAGTTATAATTAGTCATAATTAATTTACATACATTCTTATATAGATTGTGATATGGCGTATATATAATTAAATAATAATATTCATTAAGATCTAACGAAGAATAATAAATAATAACAATAATATTACTAGGGAAAAAGATACAGAGGAAAGTATTCGAGTTTTATTTAAACCGATACAACTTTAATTAATATTAGGCAAATACAGTATAGTTTTATAATAAGCATCACTTCATGATCATAACTTGTTATGATATGATGCTACAAAGGCACATATTAAAATATTCAAATATATATATATATATATATATATATTTATATAAATAATTACATAATTGACAACATTTCAATTATATGATTAAAAAGAGGTATGTTTATATCTGCAGATTATGCTACCTCTCCGAGGAGTTGAATATAACGCACTACTATAGTATACTATATACATACAATATATAGTATTTGTAAATGAAGAAGTTTTCAGCCACTATCAATTGACAATAATGTTAGATTTATCATTATTAGTAGGTATATAGTGTAATTCAATATAGTGTATTATGAGATTAATAATTCATGCAGTATTATATATATATAATTTCAGCTATAGCTGAAATTAATGGTAATATATAGCATATATACTAATAACATGTACATATTATAATTCGAGTATTTAATCTATTCACATTTCATATTCTACCATAAAATTAAATACTTGCACACATATATAGGTACATTTATATATATATATAATATTATTATTATTATTATTATATATATATATATATATATATATAGAGAGAGCGAGAGAGATAGAGAGAGTGATATGCAACCTGCTCGCTTAAAGCGTCTATCTTCTTCTGCATAAGTTCGTTCTTCAAACTCGTGTTACTGTTATACTTTGAATAATCTATCACCTAGCGAGAAACACATGTGTTAATATAATATATATATGACTATGATTAGTTAGTTTATTCTTTCAATAATATTATTATAATTGTATATATGTTATAATATACGATATTATCTATATACTTCTTGTATTATAATAAATATGTCCTTTAGAAAATGTGGAGATTGCGAATTAATAAAGCTATTAATTCTAAAATGTCAAATATTCTCATTGGACTATTATATATAAACTTATTACATTAATATATTCGTATGATAAACTATAAAGATATTCCAGTAAATGTTTGTGTTTTTTTGTTCGTGTTTTAACTTGTGTAAAGCCTGACGTTTTTCACGGTAGAAATTTAAAACATCATTATAGATTAATATATATAATATATCATATATGATATAGCAATTAATCTTTATTTAGATATAACAATTTATTTACATTTGTTTTACAAACAAATTAATTTGTAAGGTGATTAATGTCCGTGTTTTACACAGACTAAATATCCGTGTTTTACATGGACAAATGTATGTGTATTACACTTACATAAATCACTATATATATATATATATATATATATATATAAAAAATAATATATTTTAATTTACCATAGGTTGTAGAATAGTATTACTTATACTCTTTATTATAGAGTATTTATATAAATAAAATAAAAAAATATTAAAAAATGTGTTTATTAGTCGTGTAATTCCCGGACTAAATTTCCTTGTTTTACACAGACTAAATATCCGTATTTTACATGTGTAAATATCCGTATATTACACAGTTTTTTTAAATCATCATAATTTAATTTATGTGTCAAATTAAACAAAAATTAAAAATAAAAGCTAACCTGCATCCTCAAGTTCTTAACTTCCAGAATGAGATTCTGTTCTTTTATTTCGTATTTAACATTCGTATTCGTCATTTCTTTTATCTTAAATATTGAAAAGTTAATACACACACTTAGAAAACATAATAAACATGACCAAATTGGACTAAGTACGATATATATATATATATATATATATATATATATATATATTATAATATAGTGTAATTCAATACAGGAACTGATTAACTATGAAGAAGTTTACATACTATTATTATATTAATAATGCATGCAATGTTGTTATATATATACATATAATAATAATCACTCCTAACTAACGTTTTTCTTGAGGCTTTTTATTTTAACATTGAAATCCCCCTCGCGTTCTGTGATGTGTTGCTGATTTTTTGAAAATACTTCAATCTAATAATAGTTATTTATTATATAAATAATTACACATGTATAATACATTAATATTTACGTTCATATTAAATATATATATATATATATATATATATATATATATATATATATATATATATATATATGTGTGTGTGTGTATTATGTTTCTATTAGATACATATATATAATTAGTGACTGGAAAATAAGTGGAATGTAGCATTTCAAAATGGATGGCATACAAATACGCCGTATTATATATGTTAAATAAATGTTTATATTTAGATTATTACTATTACTATAAATAAATAAAATAAATAATATATAGGGGAAAGTAACCTAATACGGACACTTTAAAAATAAATGGTCTTAACATTTCATGACTCAGTATTTTTTTAAATTACAATATATTAATATTATATGATATTTAAAAAAAAAATCATAAATTTAAAAACGTAATACAAAAATCAGTTTTTTGGATATAGGTATACCATATAGGTATATAGATATACATATAAGTACTATTTTGAATAATTAAAAAATAAAAATACTTATTTAGACTATTTATATAATTATGAATATTTTATTCATTAACATTTTTGTGTGTAGGATTTATGGTTTGAGATACCGAGAGTGCCCGTATACGAGCACTCTCCGTATTCAGTTAATTTCCCCTTTCATTCCTTACCAATAAGCAAGGAATAATGGGGAAATTAGTAAATAACATAATGTTTTATATTATATATGTTATAATAATATTATATATATGAATATATGAAACTTGTGAATGTAGATTTGATATTTCCATCTTCATTTTTTCGGTTTTAAGGCTATATTTAATATTATTCTCTGAATATGATTTTATCTGAAATCAATAAGGAAATTAATTCCTTCACAATAAATATATAAATACATAAATATAGATAAATACATAAATATAGATAAATACATAAATATAAATACATATTATCATCGATATAATATATATTATCATCATCATCATAATGTTAGCCCTTGACATTGTTACCATCATAACCACCACTAACACCACTAACACCATTACATCATCATCGTATTCAATATAATAATTGTTATCAGTATTATTATCATTAATCATCATCATATATCATAAATTCATCACCATCATCATCATCATCATCATCATCATGATAATCATCACCATCACCATCACCATCATCATCATCATCATCATCATCATTAATAGCACCATCACACCCGTCAATACCACAACTATTGTAACTATAGGTGATGTTAACTTGATACTGTAGGTTGCCGACAACATCCTGTAGCCTGTCTTCGTTTATCTTCGACCGGAAGTTAGATTCCGACATCGAGTTTAACTTAATAATGTAATATTATGTTATTAGGAATATAGATAATATTGAATAAATATAAAATAATTAATTATATTGATGTAATAATATCATATATAAAAATAAATATATATATATATATATATATATTAATAATTTATTTATAAATATATAAATAGATAATTTTACAAAATATTAATATCCTATAGTCTATATATAAACAAAATATAGCTCTCCCATTTTATTTATGAATATCTATGAAATATATATATATATATATATATATATATATATTATGTATGTCAATTGTTCAAGCAAATTTAATTGATATTGTTTAAAGGTTAATAATACTTAGTTAATGATTACAATTATTGAATAGTTAATCATTATAATTATTAATTAGTAATGGTTATAATTATTTTTATAAATAGAGTAATATTCTTGTAGGTATTACAATTATATTGTCAATGAAGTTTTAGACATATATGCCCTATTGCTAAACTATAGTATACTCACATAATACTAATAACTAATAATACCTACTACTGTACTAACTTTGTCCTTCATAACTTTCAACTCGTCGTTTAATTTCAAGTCACGTGATTCTTTGTTCGTATTGCACAATATCTATTACGTTATACATACGAGGTTATTGAAATAATACAATTAATGGAGTTTAAAGATAATATGTTACATATGTGTACTGTAGTTCATTGATCCGGAGCAGGGCATACAACTGATACCACACGTAAGATAGTGAAGGTATACCTACATAACTATAGTTATGTATAAATATATATATATATATATATATATATATATATATATATATAAACGGTATCGTGAACATAATACGGTAAGAGGATAGGCTCGGATAATAGAACCGTTGATATTGATTCGTACGATAAGTATTGTTTTTTAAGTTATAACTTAAGTTAACACAAGTTAACTGTATATATATATATATATATATATATATATATATAGATTAATTATTTATATACTAATATAACAAAGACAGTTCTAATTTGGTTTTTAATAAATATAATAATGCATAAATAAATAAGTGATAACATAATATATAATTAGAACATAATATGCATATATAGTTATATATATATATATATATATATATATATATATATATATATATATATATATATATGCTTATATTTAGTTGTTATGAAATATATAATTGCATCGCGTAACCTTATGTTTTAATACACTTATCTCTTTATTCAAATCCCCTTCGTTCTTTAGTTGGGACATAAGATTACATATCTCATTATTGTAAACAGTTTCTCTGGTTTTCAATTCTTCTTTCAAGTTATATATCGATTCATTTATCTCTCCTGAATATAAATAAGTATATGTATATATAATAATATAAACATACTTTTATAAATTATATGAACACGTTTTAAATTATATTTTTTATTTTGCTTTGGATGCATGCGCATCAAATTAAGAAGCTAATCGCTTTCACTGGTTCTCCTTATACATTGTCTATAAAAGTATCCATTCATTCATTCATCCATATTTTAGATATTGTATGGAATAAGGATCCAAGTCAGTACATAAATATCCAAGTCGGGCCGGTTGTTGCGATAAAATTACATTGTCCTAGGAACATTTTTCACATTACGGATATAGATAAATATTGTCATAAGATAACGTTATCGCATCAACCGGATACAGGCTGTTACATACCTTGCTATATGTGATGAATAGGTCACGTGGTGAGTAGGTCACGTGATGAATAAACACAATGACGACGCTTACGATTTATAACATTAAATACACGATACGTAATAGGTACTATGTCTGTATTAATCAGAATAGTGCATACGTGAAAGTTTGTCACCTATAGGATATATTGTATATATAAATAGTTTTGCTTCTAGGTAACAAATCATATACAGCATATAGAGTTGATAATTAATTAATTATACATATAGCGATAAACAATTCTGGGTACTGACATTTAATTATATACTAACTTTTGTTATCCTGTACGGACTTTGTAATTCCGTTGTTTTCTTTGAACTGTAATAATTACGTAATTTTAACATCGATTACGTAATATGTATATTATGTTTTATTGGTATATATATTGTTATTGTTATTTTAGTTGGTCGAGTCCTTTCATTACATCCAGGAACTTATGAAGTTTTCACTTATAACCTTATGACTCTAATATCCCTTTGAATCCGCTCTCATGAAAATGGATCCATGGTTTTAATGAGAGCAGATCATTTTTTGTATACACAATTATATATTATCACTTCTAAATATTATTTTAAGACACATTTTAATGGTCCGAAAGAGGTTCGTACTCTCGTCCCACTGCTTGTGTGTATAACACAACTTTAATATTTCTGTATTTTATCCACCCATTTCTCGATGAATTTAATAATGTCATCACTCATCCATATAATTCAAACTTTATTTTAGGAGACTTTAATATATAACTTAATATCTCTACTAACTTACTCTATTAATATTCTACTAGAATTACCAATATACTCAATTCTCTAAATTATTCACAACTTGTCAACATTTCCAACCATGAATTTGAAAATACACTTTATCTTATTATGCACCCTATTGACTCATGTTTAGTTCATTCGATAATATCTTGACCTCTTTTCTCTGATCATTTCGCCCTACTATTTAAAATATCAGTTAATAAGCCTAAACGTCCTACAATTTCTCGCTCTACTCGCCATCTAAATTATATATCAATATCTCAGTTGTTAACTGACTTAAATATATTGCCTACACATGATGCTCAATCTCTTCATAATTCACTATTCTACACACTTGTGACATCCATGCTCCTGTACTTAATAAAACTACAATTTTACGCCGAAATACATCATGGTACACTATTGAACTTTCTCGTCAAAATGATGTCTAAGCATGCTTGAATCTAAATGGAAAAAAAGAAAAATATTCATCGTCACTAACTACATATAACAATTTGAAAAATAAACATCTTATTGATTTTATTAATGCTGAAGCTATGTTTACGCATGACAAGTTTATTTCTATGCAACATAATAGTAAGATACTTTTTAATTTAGCAAATAGCATACTTTGTAGAAGACACAAATCGCCATAATCTGAATTTACTGATAAGGACTTACCTAGTTTATTTGATTCATTTTTCAATGAAAAAATAACCAATATTATTTCATCATTACCCAAACCTATATCTATATCTCTATTGTCCTCTACAACTAATAAACTCACTTCCTATTTTCTTTACCTTCTAATGATCAACTAATTTGTTAACTTAAAAATTCTCGCAGCTCTTCTTCTCTTGATCTAATTCCTTTAAAATTACTAAATGATATATCTCTTCATATAATATCAAATATAGCTCATATCATCCATGAATCACTTACTTCTGGTACTATCCCCCTCATTTCCAAACATTCTCTTATTACTTCTATCATTAAAAAACCTTCTATTGACCCTTCATCATTTAATAACTATAGACCTATTTCCAATCTCTCAATACTTTCTACCTTAGATAGAGTCGTTTCAAAACAACTCTCTTCTTTCCTGACTACTAATAATATACTTTGCACTTCAAAAGTGCTTATGTACCGAACAAATCTACTAAAACAACAATAACCAGGGTAACACAAAATATCTTATGTTACCTTAATAGTTAATACACGTGGAACAATTCTTGTTCTACTTGATCTAAGCGCAGAATTTGATACACTTGACCATATTCTTCTCATATAACGATTGGCTAATATTGGTATCGCCGGTAATGCACTTAAATGGTTTACGTCATACATTTCTGACCTTACTTCTTCTATTCTTATCAATACATTTTGCTCCATATCTTATGATTAACTGTATTAAATCTATACATAATTGGCTTTCAAATAACTCTCTATCACTTAATCCCAATAAAACCATATTTCTTCACCTCCCTTCTCCCAAACGCCCAAATAACAGTCCCACCGTTTATCATGGTTAACAATCCTAATATCTTATATTCTGATAATGTTAAATATCTTGGTGTTTATTTCGACAGTTCTCTATCTTATAATCGCCACATCTCAAATCTTCTTCGTTCTATAAACTTTCATCATCACTCTTTCCGTATAATACTAACTCCATCTCCCTAAGTGTTTCTATAACTCTCGCCTCATCTTTTATATTACCGCTTTTTGATTACTGCAATATTATCCTTTTCTCCTTTCCTAGCCCAAATTAAAAATTACAAATACTACAGAATGCGTTAGTACGATCAATTTTTAAAATGTATCGCTTTTCTCAAATACATATTTCTCCATATTTAAAGAGATTTCATTGGCTACCAATATAATCTAGAGTAATATTTAAAGTCATTTTACTAATTCATAACTCTCTTCACCACAACCGACCTGCATATCTATCTTCCTTAATCTTTATTCCCACTCATACTACTTATTACCTTCTACATATACACTTTAAACCTAATCTCCATATCACTAATATTCGTGCATGGCACATATCGGCCCCTTATCTATGGAATAAACTATCACATAAACTACGCTCAACACAATCCATCAACTTATTTAAATATCTATTAAAAAAATATCTATTTACTATTGCATTTCCCTGATCACTATTTGTATCACTATTTGCAATTTTATTTACTATTTATATTAATGTCGAGTACTTTCTGTATTCCTATTATTCGTTATTATTAGTTATATTATTTTCGTTTATGTTCCGTTATATTGTTTTTTGTTTTTACTTTAGACGCTTGATTGCTCTAGCACAAAGTGTCTTTAAAATAAATTAAATTAAATTAAATTAAAATTTTAATTCTGAAGAAATGAAAGTTGAAGAATATTGTAATGGAAGATATGTGATTCATAAATATTAATGTGTCATCACATACTAATCCTAGGTCTTTGGAGGAATGGGAAGGAGAAATAATAATATTATTTATAGTACAGTTTGGAAAGGTAGGTATCAGAAGTAGATATGTTAAATACAGTAGTCTTAGAGGAATTGATTAGTAGTTTATTGGAGAGTAGCCATAATATTATGCAGCTAGCACACTCGATTATTCAGAGTTTATGGTATTATGAGAATTTATAGGGAAAAAGGTAAACAGTTGAATATCATCAGAAAAATATGGTAATGTATATTAGGAAAGTTCTTAATTATATCAGTAATAGGGCGGATATAAATAGAAAATATGGATGCACCTAGAACGGATCCCTAGGGAATATATATTATCTATATATTAAGGTTAGAGATATATATATATATATTATATCGATAATTAAATATAGTAAACGTGGTAGTTATAACGGGAAATCTTCCGCGCTAGGTCCGAATTGCATCCGATATTCATCTCAAATGTATGGAAACTGAATAACATATATATATATATATATATATATATACATATATGTATATATGATCATGCCCAAAATGTTATATTATTATTATTATAATATATATATTTAAAGAGTATTATTATGATAGCATTTATAAGTTTTACGTTTCTCAGAAAATATATTTTTTATATGGGTATATGATTATTTATTATGATTTTTATAATATTGTATAACAATTATGGTGTCAAATAAATCATCATCATTATAATCATGTATAATAATATACTTATATATTATTATACTACTATAGCGTATATATATATATATATATATATATATATATATATATATATATATATTACTAAATAGTAACCTATTCGGCATTGGATTAAATACTGGTAAGGAATTGGTAAAAGATAGCCTCTTCTTCCCTAGAATCTGCAGACTCTGCATCCTTTTCATCACTGTAGAGAGTTGTTATTATAATGCTGATCATAAGTATGTTGATAATATAATATGTATACTAATAATTATACGTATATATAATTATAATAATAATAATATTCATATTTATTAGACATTTTTTGTTTGTTTTTTTTTTATTTATAATATTGGATATATATATATATATATATATATACTACTAATATAAATATATACACAAGCATACACACACATTCAAATGGTATACCAACCAGAATCTATATTAGTATTCTGCTGTAAATCTATCGAAGAAGCGAAAGGTATGAATTCGTTATCCAGAATTTTTTCAATCTTATTTTCTTCTAATTAATATTTAGATTATATTGATTTATTAAAATTAATATATCACTTTATTTCATATATATATATATATATATATATAAATATATATGTATATATGATATAACAATATATACGTCATTACATATACTTATATATACAAAATAGATACGAATACCCGCTCACATATACAGTTTATATTACACATTATATATATATATATATATATATATATATTACATTAAATTAATTATTAAACCCTTGAAAGTTTTATTTAATATAGAACAAGTCTCAATGATATCGGATATGTATGATTCTAGGACCACCTCCTGTCATTTAAAGAGTAGTTATCTTATATAACATGTAACAGTTAATATTATTATCTAATAATATATATATATATATATATATATATATATATTAGTATGGTACTGCATATAATATAAATTGTACTCTATAATATGCTACATATATAATATACCCATTAGAAAAAACACGGTTAGATATACAATATTTAGTAATGAACATGTGCATACCTATATGAATGACTAGTATTGTACATACAATATGTTGTAAAAAAAATGCATTTGGTTTGTACTATATATATAGACTATAGTCTATAGACTAACATAAGTTAAAAGAAGTCCATTCGGAATTATAATACTATATATTATATATATATAATATATATATATATATATATATATATATATATATATAGTATACTATTTACAATAATACATGATATCATAGCGATAATTAATATATAGGTTAATATATAACTTATAGGTTCAAAGTTAAAAGTAAGATGCGTCATTATTATATTGGTATCGCATGACGATAAACTATATATAGGTTATATAACCTTTATATATATAACTAATGGTATAAACGGTGAGTATAACTATACGGTATAGTCTATACCCCTCGGCATTACCAAAGGGCTTTGGTATTACTATGTATATTATTAGAGTTTTAATGTTATGTTATTGAGAGCTCTCTCAACACTAGTGTTAAATATATTACTTTTAACGTTTAACCTATAGGTTCTATATATAGAATTAATATATATATATATATATATATATATATATTAATTCTCGCTATATATATGATATCCTTTATTATTGTTAATAGTATTTCATCGTATACTATATACTATATATATAGTATTATAATTCCGAATGGCCTCCTTTAACTTATTGTTAGTCTCGAGTAAATTAACCAAATGTTGTATGTGCACGGATGATTATGCAATAGTATACAAACAAGAGTACTATTGTCATCTCGACGTTTTAGTTCTTCTGTTGATAATTCGTCGGTATTGAATTCATCGCGAGATCTCGAATTATCTTTATCGGTTCTTATCATCTAGTTATAACAATAACCAATTATATTATAATACACCTACATATATGTGACATATTCATAATATATATATATATATATATATATATATATATATATATATATATAATTTGTAATATTCTTAATCAATTATACATACATATAATTATATAATTATATTAACTATTAGAGATTTTGTCATATATATGTAATATATATATAATATAAAATATACGTATATACCCTATATATATAGGGTATAGCCTATGGGGTTTAGTCTATAACCTATATACCCTATAGAAGTGGTTCCCCACCTTTTTTCGTCATGACCCTTTTTTTGATAATTTTTAATTACAAAATATTCCGTGATATCCCAATAAAGAATTTTATTTTTTGTTATTAAACATTATTCATAAAAGAATAATATAAACTATAATATATAAAATTAAATATTTTGAGAAATAGCTCATGACCCAAACAAAAAACCCAATGACCCAAATTGGGTCATGAGTCATGACTCATAGGTTGGGAACCACTGCCCTATAGGGTTAAATCATATATCCCTATACGGATATGGCTGATAATTATATGCCGCTGATATATAATAATACAATATTTCATTGACCCTACAACAAATGAATATGATATAAGATAATAACGTAACATATAATACATATAATGATACAAATAAAAATGATATTTAAACATTAATATACGATCAAGAATATATACAGAAAACCTATTCTGTAATATATGGTGTAAGTTTATACTTACACTCAGTATCTAGCGACACATTGTTGTTTAAATGTATATATATATATATATATATATATTAATCAATAATACAATATATATATATATTGTATATATATAAACTGTAAATAGTATACGAACATTTTTGAATAGATCGCAGAAAGCCGTCAGCTTTTGCACGAGTTTCTCGTTGAGTTTCAAAGCGCTGATCACCCTATCCTTGTACATCTCTATCATCTTGTCGGCACGGCGTTCGTAGTCGAAGTGCTCTTCCGTCTGCGATGAGTCATTTGTACGCACGTGTGTGTGTGTTTAAATTTGAAATATATATATTATAGTAAATATAAGTTTGTATTTGTATATATTTATAATGTTAATATATTAATATACATATTTGTAATGTTAATATTTATATATATATATTGATTGATTGATTGAATGTTTATTTAGACACTTAAATAAATCATAAATGATTTCTCAAAGGTGTATATAATAGAATACAAATAATAAAAGTAGGTAAACAATAAATACCAATAATAATAATACAATAAAATAGAATAAGCCGTACGGAAATTAATTAATAAAATAATAATGACAAACAATATTAATAATTCAGGTATAATACCACCTGAGATCAATTGTTGTATATATTTCATGAATGTTTTATGCGATTTTATGGATCTAATATAGGGCGGGAGTGAATTCCATAGCTTAGGACCAATATAACTCAGTGCCCGAGTATTCATTTTTGAGGGACGTAGAATAGGGGTAGATAGAATGTGAGATGCATGGTTTCTAAGTGATGGAAGGGGAGCTCTTTGTACTAGAGAAGCAGAAATATATGAAGGGCAATTTGAAGAGTATATTGAGGAATGAACAATAGATAATATGCGATAAGCAGAGCGTTTGTTAAATGTGAACCATGGAGATATGTGTTGGTATGAGGAAGTAGAGGAATGATCTCGAATATGTAGGTTATATGTTGTACGGATTGATGAACGAATAACTCGATTTAAGGGAGAGATAGATGATAATGGAATATTTATAAGGATTGATGAACAGTAATCTATGCTGTATATATATATATATATATATATATATATATATATATATATGTATATAAATATATGATGATGATGATATACTGTTTATTATGAGCTAAAATAGGGTTATGTAGACCCCTTCTCTCATTCGGGAATAAAATAATAACAAGATAAAAATAATACGATTACAATTAGATAATAATAATACGTTGAAGATAAAACGAGACAGAAATAACGAATAAAGAATTGATAAATTGGATGAGTTAGTGTTTAGAGGTAGAGAAAAGAAGTAAGATTTATAAATCTTGAGTATATGGAATGTCCTCCCTCCTCCCATCCGTTCTATTAGATCATACACAAGATTTAAAAATATTACTCTATAGAGTGGGACCGGAATTTTTAAAATCTCTAGAATGTAGGGAATTTTTAATAGAGTTCCGGGAGATAAGGAGAGGAACATTCTGGTAAATATGATAATGTGTACGAATATTGTACGTTTTAAAATAAATCATAGATTGGGATGAAAGACTATTTGATTTATGGATTACAGAGATCGCACGTAATTTACAACTGACGGAGAAGGGTAGCCACATACGAGATGATTGATGAGATGTTGTATACATATATATATATATATATATATATATATATATATATATATACATATATATAAGCTATAAGATATATCATACACATATATGTAATTTACCGAAACATCCAGGTCGTCGGTAGCTATGGGATGCTCTACAGGGGTGTATTCATTGTGTTCACCCTATAGAGTGTGTAACGTAATGCCTTAATATACATAATATACCATACTATTTATGAACATTATATATATATAAATATATATATGTATTTATATATATATATATATAATTTTATATTTATTTATTATTACATATATGTATATAAGTGTTATTAATGCAAATTTAATTGACTCTGCAACTAGTCTAAATATACTCACATACGACATATTGATTTATTGATATGATATATATAAACCTATATCGGTATATATATATATATATATATATTATTATATATATTTTTAAAATATAATTCTCTAACTTGTAAGTGAACACGTATATTATTATGTAATATTTCATTTTCCTTGTTCAAATTATCGTTTTCTTGTTGAACTTTAAATAATTGCAATTCCTCAGTATCATGAACCATCTTCATCCTTTTCAATGCCTTAATCACATATTTAATGATTTATTAATATGTATATATTTATATATATATATATATATATATATATATATAAAAAGGATCTTATATATATATATATATACGTGCTTCTATACGCCTTATTTATAATATCAATCGTAGTGAACATTTGAAAACAGATGAACACCAACATAATCTTAAATGGCTATTATTTAGAAAGCGATGCAAATATCGTTTACTCTGTCTAGCTCATAAATCTATATTCCTATGTAAGCCTGACTATCTGCATACTCAACTGAAACGTCGTCGCATACTGAAGAAGATTCGAACATCTGATGCAATACTGTTGGAGAGCAATACTTTATTCAATGGATTTAGTAATCGGGCATTCTCCTCCGCTGTTCCTCGCATATGGAACGTCCTACCGTATGACTTACGGAAGGTCCAATCCTTATATTGTTTTAGAAAGAAACTAAAACATTATTTAAACACTTCTTAATTTATTTTTGTATACGCGTTATTTAATCTTTATATCCTATCTAAATCTATTTAATTTAAATTTTTGTTATTTTGTATTTTCTATTCGTTTGTTTTTATTATTTTTCGTTATTATTATAAACCAGAGAGGGCACCCGCTATATTGGTGTTTAAATAAACAATTCAATTCAATTCAATTCAATATATATATATATATATATATATATGTGTGTGTGTGTATATATAAGATCCTTTTTAATTACTTAAATTACTTACTAAAAGAGAAAGTTAAATGACATTAATTACTAATATTAATATAAAATATACTAAAACATAGATATAATAACATAAAGGTTTATTAAATCAATGAAAACGTTTATATGCGTCAAGTTGATATAATAAAACAAATAATAAATAAATACACGAATAATAATAACATTTTAAAAGAAGACATTATAATGATAACATATGTGAATATAGTCAACAATAAAAGATGATATGGTCCGTAAGTCGTCGGGAAGAGTGTTCCAGTACTTCGGAGTAGCAACAGTGAAAGCATCATATACATATATGTGAGACAAACGTCACAGAGAGTTTCATGAGCTCAAATTTGCGACTCAGACCAGAAGTTGCACGAATTCTGACTCTCTTTGATAGGTATTCCGGAACTCCCATATATATATATCGCCTTGTGAGTGATGCAAAGAAGACGAAACTTTCATATATCTCGAAACTTCAACCACCCGAGAATCGCCATTATGGAATTAATAGATATATCTATTAGATACGAACGACATCAACCAGTTGTGAACTTGTTCATGAATATCTATTTCATGTATACGGTAAGAAAGAATTCTATGATTTAACGTATTAAAGGCCACTGACAGATCAAGAAGAACCAAATAACAAGAAGCCTTAAATATAATATATATATATAAGTATACTAA
Organism: Osedax fenrisi; assembly: GCA_964019155.1. Classification (NCBI taxonomy): domain Eukaryota; kingdom Metazoa; phylum Annelida; class Polychaeta; order Sabellida; family Siboglinidae; genus Osedax; species Osedax fenrisi. The sequence goes on along the minus strand of OZ025240.1, from coordinate 84,311,674 downwards.
CTACAGTTTTCTCCAATAGTTCATTGTTTAATTCATTGATATTCAGAGTATCGATCTCCTTATCTGCAATAATAAAATTACGTAATCATTGATTAAGTGAAATTACGTAATGAGTATTTCATTATGTCACTTTCAACATTATAATTTATAGTTATACATTATATAAATTATAATAAACAAATATAATTAGTAAATATAAAAATACTAAAATATACAATTACATATTTGGATACACGCTTGCGTACACACACACATGTATATATATATATATATATATATATATATATATATATATATATATATATTTATATACATATATATATGGAAACATAATTGGTATTAGGATCTAAACTGAACTATTATTAAATATTATATTGATAATCTTATATAGTATGTTAGTGTGTAGTATACATTGTATACATTGTATACATTGTATACATTGTATACATTGTAAACATTGTATACATTGTATACCGATAAGCTATTAGTTACCTTTTATAAAGTTTAAATTTCTCTGACGAATTTCAGTGATTTCGACTTCGTGCTCATTTTTAATGGAATTCAATAGTATTCTGAAATAGTATTTCACATTATACATGTATTTCATAATCAATAGTAACCATTATATAATGTTGATTAATTAAAAGTTTATATTTACTATAACATATACATCATTATAAGATTATATATATATATATATATATATATATATATATATATATTTATATATATTTATACGGTATTATACTACTATAGGAGTCGGTAATAGGGGACTTTTCCTTATAGTCCTTATATATGTAAATATATATATATATATATATATAATGTAATATGCATACATAATAATTATAAATAGGTTATACACTTTTTTTTATATATTATTATTATTATTATTATTATTATCAGATTTAGGCAATGCCAAGGTAATTGTAGAAGCAGTGTTGCTTATCGAGACAATTACCCATTTATTAACATGATAAGTTTCATTATAGAAAATAGTTATAAATAAATAATAATTTTATAATATTATAAGATAAGATAAGATATATTTTATTATTGCAATCATTGCAAGAGAGAAAAAAAACAATAAAAGAACAAATAAAATTTTCAGAAGATTTTCGAGGTATTTAACCTTATGACTTCCTGTTTACATATATATGATAAAAATAAATAAAATATATAATAAAATAAAATATTTAATAAAATATAATGAAACTTATCATGTAACTAAATGTAATCATCATATATGATGATTATATATAATAATGGTATCATGTAATAATATAAATAAATGATAAAAGTATAAAATTAAAAATACATCAAGTATTAAATAATCTAAATTAAAATATAACATAGTGGAACTAAATATGATATATCCAACAGTTAAAAGTAAAAGAAACAAGAGAAAAAAAAGAGAAGAAAAAAAAAGAGAAGAAATAAGAAAATATATTAAATAAATATAGGTTAAACAATATTCGATGTTCATACAGAAAAATATATAACCCAAAGTAATTTTTTTAATGTCAAATAATGTAAAAATAAAATAGAAGATAATACAATCTTAAAATAATATATAATAATTTTTAAAAAGTCTGTTTTTTATAATGTCAAAATTTAATATAATGTCAGTATTTTTATAGTGTCAAATAAATAAAATCAAAATTATAAAAAAATATTATCATAAGTCAAATATATTAAATAAAAATTTAAACTAAAAATAAATGCATTAAAATAGACTAAGTATTATATAAACTTATTTTAAGATTTTTACAGAATAATGATAAATAATTTGACTTTCTTATATCTATACTTAAATCATTCCAAAGTCTTGGTCCGAATGTAATTGAGGTATTATTCATATAATTATACTTAAAATAAGGTTGAATAAAATCACAGTTACTCCTGTTATTAAATATTTTGTTAGATGTCAATGTAAAATGATTTAAAATAATAGGATGGCACAATTTATTGAATATTTTATACATGTAAATGCAAGTCTTATACTTACAAATATCATATAAAGATAATATTTTATTATCCTTAAATAAAGAAACAGTTGAAAAATCATTTGGTTTATTACAAATTATTTTTAATATCTTTTTTTTAATTAAATATATGCTATTTAAGTTTGATACATAACCATGACCCCATATTTCTATACAGTAAATTAAATGTGGATAAAATAAAGCATAGTATAGTTTGATCATGGCAGATGTATTTACAAAGTATGAAACATTTTTTATGATCCACAACATTTTTAATAATTTATTTTTAAGATAAGCCAAATGACATTTCCAATTTAAACAAGTATCTAGATTTATTCCAAGACATTTTGTAGAAGTTACTTGAAATAAAAGTGTATTATCTATATTTATATTAAATATTATATCATTTTTAAATTACATACAATGCGTTTTATCTATATTTATGGATAATTTATTAAGTTTAGAACATAGAAAAATGTCATCACATGCTGACTGTAATTTATGATTTAGATTATTAGATGATTTAGTAATAATTACATTAGTATCATCAGCAAATAATATGAATTTATTTTCGGGAGAACATAATATCATATCATTAATAAATATAGAAAACAGTAATGGTCCAAGAATAGAACCCTGGGGTACACCATAACAAATATTATATATATCATATTTACTTTCATTATATTGTACGAATTTTTGTCTGTCGTTAATATAGCTAATCAACCAATCAAGAGATTTCCCTCTTATTCCATAATAATCCAGTTTATTAATTAGAATTCTATGGTGGACAGTATTGAACGGCTTTTTTAGATCTACAAACAATCCTACACAATATTTATTTGAGTCCAAAGATTCTATAACTTTCTTTTGTAATGTTTCAATTGAGTTCAGTGTACTTATATTTTTTCTGAAATAAAATTGTTCATCATTAATAATATTGAATTTATTACAAAAAGATAAAAGTCTATTTGAAAATAATTTTTCTAAAATTTTTGAAAATTGTAAGGTTAATGAAATAGGTATATAATTATTAAAATCGTTACAATCACCAGATTTAAAAATAGGGATAATTTTAGATCTTTTAAAAAAATTAGGAAATAATCCATCATCAAATTATTTATTAAAAATATACATTAAAGGAACTATAATTATAGTAGATGATGATATTTCTTGAATAAGTTTCATGGATATGTCAAGTTCATCTCGAGAAACTTTATAAAGTTAAACCTATATAAACCTATAGGTTTAAAATTATTAATGGCTAAATAAATTTCACTAGCTGATATAGTAGATAAAACCATAGAATTAAAATGTCGATTATTTAAATAATCAAGAAATGATTTGTTAGGTATATCATCAATTTTATCAGCTAGTTTATTACCTATTTGAGTGAAATGATAATTAATTTTATTTGAAATTGTAGACTCACTACAATCTTTTCCATTAATATTTATCGTAATTTTTAAATTGGGTTTTATCGGATTAATTATAGAATTTAATATAGACCATGTATTTTTAAAAGTCTTACTATTAGCAAGTAAATTTGTATAATAATTTTTTTTGCATTTTCGTATTATACTAGTAAGCTTATTTTTATATTTTTTGTATCGAATAAGATTTTCAAAGCTTTTGTCATTAATGAATTTAATATATAATTTTTGTTTTTTTTACATACATTTTTAATATTTTTTGTAAACCAGGGTAAAAAAACTGTGATTTTATACGATTATTTTGTAAATGTCTAATTTCACTACAAGATTTGTCATATAATTTGATAAAATAATTTAAAAAGAACTCCATAGAATAATTCAAATCATTTGATTTTATAAATGTCCAGTCTGTTTTTTCAAGGATATTTTTAAAATTTAATATATTATTTTGATTATCAATATTGTGATTTTGTTTTTTAATTTTTTAATTTTGTTAACATTTTTTATTTTGTGATTTTCTATATCCAATATAATAAATAATGGTAAATGGTCAGTTAAATCATATTTTAAGATACCTGAACATATATTAGATACATTTCCATTATAAAATATATTATCTATTAATTTTGCAGTTTTGTCTGTTATACGAGTTGGATTATTAATAGATTGAAATAAATTGTTTAATTGAAGTGTATTTAAAAAAATATTTTTATGAATATTATCATCAAGTAAATCAATGTTAAAGTCACCGCATAATATAATTTGCTTATTTTGAAATTGACTAAATAATTCAATAAAAGTATTTAAACATAAATAAGAATCTTTTTTTAACGATAGGTGCCTATATATTGAACTAATAATTATATTTTTAATAATATATATTTATATATTTATATATATATATATATTTACATATATATATTTACATATATAAGTACTATATAAGTCCACTATAGTAATATATTACCGACCCACTCCTAATACCGACTCCTCTCGTATCTCAGTAACTATAAGAGATATCAAACATATATATATATACATGAATTGTTAGTAATTTAATGTTAAATAAGAATAAGTATTTTGTTTAAAAAAATATATAATCCTACAATTGTTATTTGATCAAATGTAATATTATGGTTTTACTTTTTAAATATTTGAATAATAACTTTTTATAAATCATTGTAAATACTTTAATAATATACATAAAACGTAATGCATAATATTGTAGATTAATAAAATGTTTATAGAAATTATAAAATATTATAATGTGAATAAATTGTAATCAAGATATGTTAATTATAGCAACCCATATGATTACCCTATTACCGACCCCTAAATTACCCTAACACCGACCCCATATGATTCATAATATCTAATTAAAATATATCAGAGTTATACTTGAAAATGTTTATAATTTGTGTTTGTATCATTGTACAATATAGTGTATTTTAATAGCGTTTTAACATCGTCAATAATACTACCATACGATGGTTCTTTAGCATGTATAGTTATATACATAGTCAGTTAATTTAAAGTTTAATATATATATATATATAAAGATTACATATAAAGTGAATATGAATATTAAAACTAAAATTCAACGATATATAAATTGCGTGAGTTTTGTAATTCATTAAATCTATTTATATACGGTATTTGATTGAATATTATAATACCATAGTTATATTCACTACGCGTATTATATGGGTTAGTATACCGATTGGTAATTTTTCTATTTTAAATTGTTGATATAATTTTATAGACGAGAATAAACTGGTGGTCGGTAATTGGTAATCTACATATACTAAATTGGAAGTTATATATGTTTCTAAATATACTATAATATAGTAAATATATATTATAGTATATTATGATTAGTCTACTGATTCTAACGATAATTTATTGATTTCCTTATTTTTCACATGAATTGTCTGCATTTGTGAATCGAAATCCGATTCTTTATATTCTTCCTATAATTGAACATATATGTACACGCCTATAATGACACACGCTGACGCCTGACAGCAGCGGTTAACATGTTTATCACATCGATATAAAGAAATAGGAAACCTACTTTCTTTATATCGATGGTTTAGCAATGTAACTAACGCAGCTTTTAATGTGGCATTTTAACTCGTGTATCTTGACTTTTAGATTAAAGTTTTCCATTTCTTGATTTCGTAGGCCGCTCGTTAACTTCCTGATAGGATCAGATATGAGTGACATGTGACCGGTTGACACGTTCATAACTGTGGGTAGTGTTCCAGATATAGATACATATAAACACACATATATGTATGTATATATATATATATAAATGATATAATATATGATTACATAATATATTACTAATACATGTTATAAGTTCAGTGAACTTCTATAGCTACCTGGGTTTACTTTCATTTATTACGAGGAACCGATATGATTATTATTATATTATTATTATGAAATTAATAACAATTTAATTTACTTTATAAAGTACTTTTAAAGTATATATACTTATAATGAACATGTTGCGATTAATTTACAAATATGTCGATACTACCATTCGATACTATAGTATCTATAGTATATGGTATACCATTTATCAAAAAAACGTATGTTATTTGTTGTATTTTCTAGTTTGTATGTGTACGATAATATTATTGTTAGCGATTATGTCAACTTCGTATTTTCGACTATATATTTCCTTTAATAACAAATAAATTAATAAATGAAAACTCGAGTTATTCTTCTCTCAATGATATATCTATGAACACAATTATAATTTTTATATATACTATTTATAATAAATCGATATTTTGTTATTAAATACACCACTAAAATAATGGTTCACTAATAAATATAGATGTATTTTTTTATTATGAATATATCATATATGATTAAATATTAATATATATATATATATATTAATATTTAATTATTTTTAATTATAGTATATATACTACATACTATATAGTATATACTATATACAATATACTATATATATATATATATATATATATATATATATATATATATATATATATATATATATATATACAGTGTATTTCATAAACACACTTACGTGTATTCCAATAAAAGACACACACACACACACAAGTATATATGCATACTATTAATCTATTATATAGTAATATGTATATAATTCTAACATTCACAGCTATTAATACTTTCTTCGGAAGTAGAATTTGTAAAAGTATCCATTTCAGCTAAATAAAGTATTTATATTATTATAAACATATATAATTTATATATATATATAAATAAATAAAATCGATATAAATATATATATATATATATATATATATATATGAATACATATTTATTGAATTTATGAATATAAATTTATAATTATTAATGATATGGAATTAATTTGATAAATTTGATAAAATAGTGTAATATATCGATTTTAAACGTTTACACATATCATTACGTTGTGCATTGATACTACCTCCAATTGGGAATTATACGAACTACTCCAGAAACATTAAATTCCTTTCACGGGGACCATATAAGAATACTATCCCATATTACCATATAACATAGTGATAACTAATTATATATAATCGTAAGTCTATAAATAGAATAGCTACATAATAAGTGTATATTATTGAGAATAATCACACAATTTAGATAATTATCTATATTGTATTGTTTAACTAACCCGAACAATCGCACCCTTAAATTACCAATACATTATTATCAATATCGAAATTTATATTTTAATATAAATATTATATATATATATATATGTAATGATAATTATATTTATATATATATATATATATTCATTTGATTATATAAATTAAGATTGTAATGGGTTGTATAAAGACATACATGATTACAACAATGATGTTGTTATGGCATGGTAGTGAAGTCACTGCAGTAAAGTGGCATAATACAGGCATACCATACTATAGTATATTACTTGTTTACGTAAATCGTAATACTATTATAATAATATGTATAAAATGTATACTATACATATTTAAATAGGGTAGTTTTATTCTATTTGAATATAAAGTAATTACTAATTTACCTAGAAATTCGTATAATTAATAATCGCTGGCGAATGCTATAGCATACTATATATAGATACGAATACTATATATAGATACGAATACTATATATAGATACGAATACTATATATAGATACGAATACTATATATAGTAGCGATACTATAGTAAAACGTACATGTTTATACATTATTTACCTATATATATATGCTATATATAGTATACTGAACGTACTTACTCGTGGTTTAAACATGCGAGTTACCAATGATTTTGCGAACCTTCGGAAAATCTTTGGAGTTACTTTGAATTATACAAAGAACATAGAAAATATCCGAGGATAAGTTGGATTGTGATAGCCATGTATATTATTAGATAACAGTATACTAAAAAAGTATAGAAAAAAGCTAGTAAAATTTACTAGTTGAATAGTCATTTAATTAAATATTATAGTCATTTGGATTTATATTAGTCATTGATATATTACTATAGTCAACATAAATTGAGTCATAATTATAGTCATTATTTATAAAAAAGTTAGTAACATTTACTAGTGTTTTTCATATATGAAATAAGTTTATTTTAATAACTACACGATCATATTTAAACTGGAATAGAGAGTTAGGTTATACTATATTGAACCTATATCGGGTCGTCTTCGTGTGTATAAAGTTTATAAATTAATTTAATTGTTACGAATTAATCGTTGATTCAAACTAATTGATGTTTCCAATAACCAATAGATATTATCGTACACTGTTAAACATTAAGTTACAGCGAATTCAATTTATTGGTACAGATCGTTAATATATCACACATATTTACCATGTACCCTAAATAGGGTACACGACTTTTAAACTCAATAGGGTTCAATATATATATTTATTAGGGTACATATTAAATATACATATACATAGTAGACTGGTACACATATACAGGTACATATATATTTTAATTATTAGGGTATGTGATTATTATATTTACATATCATGCTATTCAATTATGGTAAATATATGATATATCATACCATTTTATTAGGGTATACGGTATCATATAATTAGGGTACAACCTGCTAACATTCTTTAGGGTACAGTTTTAGTAGGGTACGGCTATGGGGGCATTACATACACTATAAAAAAGTACTCGCTGTACCCTCATTTTTAACAGTGTATACACTGGGTATACCCATACATGGGCATGCTATTTACCCGTTAATGCGCGTTATTAAATATATATATATAGTCCGTCATTATTTCATTTATATTTTAATTTATATATTATACGATATTAATATATATATATATATATATATATATATATATATATATATATATATATATATATATATATATATAATATGTTATATTTAGTTAAAACCATAACAACATATATATTTATATAATAATAATAAATATAACTTTACCCAATTTGTGTATATTCATTGCAAACTTAATAAGTTATTTATAAATACTTATTATAAAGTGTTTATTAAATCAATGTTTATTTATTTAAAAATATATTTACAATTTATTATTTACTCAAGTAACAATTGTTTATTTATTTTTTTCAATTTAATTTTGTTTATTTTTAGAATATTATAAACAATCCTGATAATCAAATCTAAATAAAGTGGTCTGACTTAATTAACTTAATAATAATAATACTTATAATACTATTAGTAAGATGAACGAATTACAGTATATATGCAGTATATATAAATATAAATAATTAAACAATATTACCGAATGTCCGATCACATTTATATCATGTCGCATTATATCACAATTACTTCACATGGTATTGACATGCTAGTTCTATTGTTCTTAAAGGGGAAGCACTAAATGAGTGATTACGACACGATCTTACGTAATATGCCTGCCGTGTCATGTGCCACGTATACAACACCGTACGGTGTCGCTGTGTAGTTCGTACGAAGTCGTCAGACGATATTAGAACACATGTTCTATTGTATTCCGATTGAATTCCACCAAAATAGAATAATTATAAGTAATTAAGGGTTTAGAACAATTACAATTAATATTATCAAAAGTTTATCGGGTTATATTTATGATCATATATTCATAATTTACTGATGTCATATTAAAAGTAAATCTAAAATATTATTATGCTTTTTATTAAAATAAATATATAATTATCCTAGTTTATATTTTTTGGAAAAAACTTAGATATATTCTATAATATACTTACTTACTTACTGGGTCGAACACTGTTCGACGAACAGTTGGTTTAGCATTTGTTACAATTTTTTCCAAACATCCCTGTCTTTGATTATATTTATCATATCGCCAATAAGCAGGTCCACATCATATTTAAAATTATCTAAAAGTTTTGTGAGGGCGCCGGACCTACCTTCATTTTACCATTACTTGGATTCCATGGTATGAATTTGCTCACAATTTATATATCACTTCTATAGCGGTCCCCTTATACAGCATTCTTCTTTCGCGTATAATATGTGATATTGGGGGATATTACCATATAATTCAGTATTTGTTGGGTGATCACGCCAATACTTGTTTAAAATGGCTCTAAGCATTCTGGTATAAGTGTCATCTAATTTCGTTTCAAGTATTTATGTGACAAATAAAGATCTATACGATAGAATCCCATAAATTACATTCTTTATTCTATAGTAACAAAGATTAAGATTCATTGGTCAAGTTTGGAGAAGCAAAAGTGAAATATTTGGCAATTTACTTCTCTGGCAACCGCTCCATGGTCAACGACACCCAGGACGACCAGCAAAAACTGTTATTGATCAACTGATCGAAGATACTGGATGAAGCCTCAGCGAACTACCAAACGTGATGAGTGATAGAGAAGGATGGAGAAGACGTGTCATAGACTACTGAACGAGATCGACAGGGTAAGGTAAGGTAAGGTAATATATATATATATATATATATATACGTAACTGCCTGTGAGGCTCAGTTGGCTAAGGCACACAAACAGTAGGACGCGAGTACGAGCCTCGTCCGAACCATTAAAATAGGTCTTAAAATAATATTTAGAAGTGATATTATATAATTGTGTATAAATAAATGATCGGCTCTCGTTAAAACCATGGATTCTTAAACATGAGAGAGGATTCGAAGGAACATTAGAGACATATGGTTATAAGTGAAAACTTCATCTAATTTCCTGGATGGAATGAAAGAACTCCACCAAATAAAAATTACAATAACAATATATATATATATATGTATATATATATATATATATATATATATATATATATATGTATATGTATTATTATTATCGATCATTGTATGTTGCTTAATATATTAATTATTAAATGTATACGTCATTACATAATAATCATACAATATCGATCGATATCCAGATAAAAATAAAGAACATCTTTTTGCATAACACACTTGTTTATTTGTATTAACCGACATCTAGCAACGCACTGTTAGTCTACTATTAGCTCACCATAGCGAGCATAGGTTCCTAATTAATTTACTTCTTAAAAAGATGATGCTGAATAAATTATGTTATTTCTCGTGAGATTTCTCGCCCCTTACCACGATTTCTCGCGTGCTATCGCGGTATCTCGTTTTGTAACTCGGTAGTGTATTAACGCAATTACTTCGGCTTTATAAATCATTAGACATGCATCTATATGTTAGTAGTGTTTTCAGTATACCACATATAGATAATAGTAGTATTAGTATTAGTATTATTATTAGTATTAGTATTAGTATTTGTATTAGTATTAGTATTAGTAGTAGTAGTAGTAGTATTAGTATTAGTATTATTATTAGTATTAGTATTAGTATTAGTATTAGTATTAGTATTAGTAGTAGTAGTAGTAGTATTAGTATTAGTAGTAATATTAATATATTATAGTAGTAGTAGTAGTAGTAGTAGTAGTAGTAGTAGTAGCAGTAGTAGTAGTAGTATTATTATTAGTAGTAGTGGTATTAGTAGTAGAAGTAGTAGTAGTAGTAATAGTAGTAGTTGTAGTAGTAGTAGTAGTAGTAGTAGTAGTAGTAGTATTATAGTAGTAGTAGTGATTAATATATATCTTGTGATGAATAATACGATTATACAAATGCAGTAATAAATAATTCTCTATGGATGTTAATATAAAGATGATATATATATAGTTTTTAAACTAAAGTTAATTAAATATCGTTAATTATATATCCCATCGGAATAAGACATAGCTACTACTTTAAAAGTTTAGCTAGACAATAACTGAACTAACTGATATTATATAATATATATTACTGATAAAAATATGTGAAGTAATACAACTAAATAAACATATAATTACAACATATATCTATATAAGTATAAACATTTATATATATATATATAATGACTAATTCGTCACATCTCTCACACACAGATTCATAGTCATTACTACGTAATATGTGCATTGTTTATAAAGAAGATATGTTCAGGTTATTATATATATATATTATATATATATTTAGTTAGTTAGTTATACATATTAAGAAATTAATAATATATATATATAAATATTATTTAAATTAACTGTATTAATTAGAATACCCGTATCTCAAGGTACATTATAATGTTTCAAAAAATATATAAAATAACACATATTACATAGTACATGTTATATGATACATATCATAAAATTATATATATATATATACACCATATCACGTGACACGTGACACGTGTCATATACTTTACATACTAAACGTGTCCACATGATGTCGCTACGCTACGTACACACGTATAGGTCACATGTCATCGCTGGGCACGAGATTCACGCTCGCTTTTCCCGAAAACAGGATACTAATCAGCGAACCCGTCTGCCGGATATACGTAACTAGGCCATTGTTGCAGGTTATAACTAGGCCATTGTTGCAGGTTATAACTAGGCCATTGTTGCGGGTTACCGCGGGAACGGCTTAAGGTGATGTTACCTGTTACCTGATGTTACCTGTTACCTGTTACCTAATTGGTTTAGGCACTTCCATCAACTTCTTTATTGAAGTTTTCGGACGTGCTTTCAATGTATTATTGGGAAAAAAGGTATGTTTTGAGCTTTGATTTGAATGTTACAGTTGAATCAATTGATCGGATATGATGAGGTAGATCATTCCAGATTTTTGGAGCATGGATGGAGACAAATTTATGTTGTGAAGATGTTAAATGTAATAGAACTGGAGTTTTTAATTTGAATTTGTTTATGTGTCTTTGTTCGTAAAAGTTATGTTGGGAGTTAGTAAGTTGGCAAGATAGTCTGGTGTGTTATGACGTGTAGCTAACTGTGTGGTGAGTGCAATTTTGTAAATTATACGGGATTTTATTGGCAGCCAATGTAATTTGGTTCTTAAAGGGGATATATGTTGTCTGGAATATTTAGTTATTTTGAATATAAATCTGATGGCTGAGTTTTGAAGGCGTTGGAGTTTATTTATTATAGATTGTGAGTAGACATAGATACAGGAATTACAGTAATCAAGGTGGGGAAGAATGAGGGATGTAGCGAGAAGTTTTGCAGTATTAAAATTAATGAAGGGTCTTATTGTTCGTAAGTTGTGTAGTATGTAGTTAATTGACTGTGATAGTGATTTAGTCTGAATGTGAAATTGTATTATTGGGTCGATTAATATACCAATATTTTTATTTTATTAGCATAAGAAATACTCAGATTGTTATTGTTAATTTGTAGTGGAAGGAATATAGTGGTAGATGTTTTAATATGCAGTGATTCAGTTTTAAGACAGTTTAGTGATAATTAGTTGTTGTTGAGCCATTTATGTATATCAGTAATACAGTTGTTAAGTACATTTATGTCATTGTTAGGGTCTATTAATTTACAGTGTAACTGTATGTCATCAACATACGAGTGATAGTCTATAGTGGGGTATTTGTTAATAATTTTAAATAAGGAAAGTAGGTAGATATTGAATAGGAATGGACCAAGGACAGATGCTTGAGGTACTCCATGAGTAACTTTACGAGGTTTAGAGATTAGTGAGTTTATACTAATTTGGTAAAAAATGATCAGTTAGGTATGAGATGAACCAATCGAGTGTAGTACCAGATATTCCGATAGAAGTTAGTCGATTTATAAATATATTATGGTCAAGGGTGTCGAAGGCAGCTGATAAATCAAGGAGAATGACCACTGAACCATGTGGTGATGCAGCAGATAGGTGAATGTGATTAAGGATATGTATCATTGCAGTTTCACTACTTTTGTTCTTGGTATAGGCACTCTGATATGGGTTTAATATATGATTTTCATGGAAATAAGAATTTAATTGACGAGCAACAACTCGTTCTAGGGTTTTGGAGAGCGTTTATAAGTTGGAGATTGGTCGGTAGTTGGAGAGGATTGATTTGTCAAGGTTTTGTTTTTTTATGGTGTAACATATGCTGTTTTCATATAGATTGGAAAAATTCCTAGGATAAGTGAGTTTTCTATTATTTATTGGTAAGATGCTAGATAAATGTGGTTCTTATTTAATATAGAATGAGGAATTGGATCTAGTTCGGAAGATTTATTTACTGCACTGAGGAGTTTTTCAATGGTAGTAGTTGATGGTAATGTGAAGGAGGAAAGGGAATATAGATGTAGATTGTATGGTATATTGAGTGGAGGGAGTGATATAATTATATTCATGATTTTAGTATTGAAATATTGATTAAATGTATCTATTAGCGTTGTTATGGGTTCATTTGGTAGAACACGTAGTGATATTCTACCAAGTAGCTGGTTAGAAATGGAGAAAAGTTTCTTAGAATTAGTTGATGCTTCTTTTAATAGATTATTGTAGTATAATTTCTTAGAAATCTTGAGTAGGGTTCTATATAGGCTACGTTGTTTGATAAATATATTATAATTATTGAGAGATTTAGATTTTCTCCAATAATTTTCATATAGTCATAATTTGCGTTTTGATGATGAAAGTTCAGAATTAAACCATTTGCAATGTGGACGTTATGTTATATATTTATATTTGATGGGGGCAAGTTCGTCAAGGATTCTTGATAGAGATGTTTCTAATTTGGATACTGAGTTTGAATTATTTTGTGTTATTAAATTTTTTAAAGAATTCAGTGATGAAAGTATTGGTGTCAATATTGTTATATTTTCTATATTTAATATTTATGATTGGTCGAGTTGGACATGGTGAGCTAATATGGAAGAATACTAAATGATGATCAGAAAATAGATTCTTTATTGAGTGTTAATTGGTGAGGTTAGAATGTGCATGGGAAATTATAAGGTCAAGTGTATTGCCTGCTATGTGAGTTGGGGATGTTATATGTTAGACACATTTAAATGAGTTATTAATATATTGAATTGCCTGGTATAATTAGTGTCAAGATTAATTGGGATATTTAGGTCTCCGAAAATGATAGTATAGTCAGTGGATGTAGTCAGGAGGTGTTCTAATTCAAGGAGAAACTTAGGAATTGACTTATGAGGTGGACGATAGATAACTATGATTGTGAATTGACGTGAATTAGCCGGGTGAAATATACAAGAAAATGATTCTGAGTTTTCTAGTGCAAGATCAGTACTGTTTATTAGATTAATATTTGTCTTATATAGGATGCCAACACCACCACTGAGATGGGGGCCGAGTTTATTAAGTTGTGCAAAACTTAGATTATTAATATTAAGGGATGCAGATATTGCAATATCATTATCCTTAAGCCATGTTTCTGTGAGAAAAATAAGATCAAGGTGAAGGTCATTAAATAGGTCAAGTGTATGATCAACTTTATTGCGTATGGAGGAAATATTAAGGATGGCTGCATTAATCTGAGATTGTGATGTGTTGTGAATAAATGGTGGAATTGATAGTGTGGTATCTATTGAGGTGATAGGAATTGAGATTGTTCTGAGATGATAAGGTCGAGTGGTTGAAGGTCATTGTGCAGATTGATGTGATGACTGAGAATCACTGATTGATGAATTCAGTGATTTAATTTATATGTATTGTAGGATGTAGACCATGTATTGTATGTATCATTTGATATATAAATTGGGTTATTATTCCAGTCTATATTAGAGTTGGTAAAATGGCGAAGTTCAAATGAGTTAGTATAGTTATTGAAGGTACATTTGACATTAGATGGGGCTAGGTTAGATTTTGTTGCATGGAAAAGAACTCTAACACATGTTCGCTCAGTGACAGATCGTTCAGCACGAATGTATAGATGATTATATATTGAGTTACTGCGGATGAATGGAATTTTGGAGTAGAAGTAGGAACACTGACTTGGTGTATTAAAGAACATAATAACAGTTGAACCAACACAATTATATGACGAGAGAGCGTATGTAGGTGTATTAGTGTAGGTGAGTAATTCTAGAAGAAATTCACGAGATTTATCGGATGGCCGAATATAATCAATAACTACAGAAGAGGGAGACTGGTGGTTAGATGAGTAATGGATGGTAGTGAAAGATGGATTGGAGACTGGACGAAAATACATATTGATGGGTAATTCTAATAGGCTAGGGATATGTGTAGGTGGTGGGGAGGGGGAGGAATGGGGGGTTGAAGAAGGAGGGAGAGGTGGGGAAGGGTGAATAAGGGGTATCGAGGAAGTGACAGGACAGTTGGTTGAATAATTGTAGTTTGGTTTATTGTTTTTTAATTGTGATGATATATTGAGTAGGGATAGGTCCTGTTGGTCAAGACGGGTAGATATATCTTTAATAAGGAAGGGAATATTATTGAGTAAGTCAGTCATTGTAGTAGATAGTGGGGGGATTGTAGGTGATGGAATGAGGGAATGTTTTTGGAGGCAAGTTTGACATGAGAATATAAATGAAGGAGATTTCAATACACTCACAACATGCTTAAGTACAGCACTACTTGTTATCCAATTATAAGGCAAGCTGTTGTGAGCATTGAGACATTTAAAATGTATAGCTGAGGTACATGAACAGGTGACAAAGTTTGTACATGTAATTATGGAGTTACATTGACTGCATGTATTGGACATATTGATGTTTATTGTAATTAAATATATTGAAATTAAAAGTAAAAAGTTATAAATAGCTAAATGTAATGAATACAGAAATGTAAACAAAATATATTTGAAAAAGTGTAACGGTTCAGTGATTTTGTAAATTTATTATATATAAATGATATAAATGTGAATAAGTGGAGAAGTTATTAATGAAAATTATAAATAATAAGTAGATAACAAAGAGTATAAGTTCATAAACAATAAATGTGATAGTTGGATTATGATGACTTATCTTATTGTTAGATTGATGGGATAATATTGTAAGATAAGTTTATTAATGTTGACAGGTTGTAATCAGGAAGTGTTGCGGGTGTGTCATGGCCATTGCGCACACTCCTGACTATATATATTCGTATCAATTTGTGCGAATATTCTCAACATTTGTGAGTAATAATCGCGGTTTTTATAGATCAAACGCGATAGAATTTCGCAAAAGTACGGCTGAATATTCGCTAACGTTCACACGATAACATGGTATCGTATTAACCGATTCGCTAAGTGATGTATTCGGTGCTACTATATACTCTATATCTATATAATATATAACTATATAATATATTGTTATATATATATATATATTTATAACTATATATAAATATATAGATATATATATATATATATATATATATATATATTTATAACTATATATAAATATATATTTATAGCATTGTAAATGTTCATAGTTCATTGAATGAATAAAAATACATTTAAATATGTTGAGTTGCACACGATGACGTATTAGTTGTACATATACACCATTAGAATTACATGATATACTATTATTAAAAATCATTAAATTTGTATGCGATATTAGTTAAATAATAGTTTATAGGTATATATATAAATGGTATTAATAATACAGTATATTCCAGGTGTGACTATTAATAGCGAATTTACTAATAAAAGTAAATAAGACTAAATTAAAGATATTATATAACATCACATACACATATAGACTAAGGTACACCTCGGCACTTTACAGTCGCATGCTGTCACCGAGTACGTTATCTCCATCAGCATCCCATTGTTCTCGAACAATGGACCGCAGACTTTCAAGCTAAAGTATAACGAATCTAAAATCATCGAATTTCGACGAGAATTATACTTACGCAAGAGTTCAATAGAAAACAAGGGTTACGTAACTAAATATATATCTATATATGTGTGTATATATATATATGTATATATAAAGAAAACTATGTGTATACATTGTGTATACAATGCATATGTAAGTTTTACAAAGATAATCTCACCTTAAAGGGATTCACGTTCTTTAAAATAAAAAATGGTGTACACAACAATTTTATTTTAAAAATAGATGTGTACATGTATAATGTATGATATGTCAAAATATTATAGGTTAAAAACATATATAAAGCTAAAAAGTAATTTTAGAGCACTACCTATTTCTAATAAAATAATTATTATATTATAACACTGTTTTTCAATAGTTATAATTTATCAATTTGAATTTTTTAAAAACAGTATTATCAATAATATCTTTATTTTCATGTAAACTAGCGACACCTATTGGTTTTATTGTATAAATGCTATTGAGTGGTTGTTGGCGTTATTCTAGAATAATACCATATATGGTATTATTCTAGAATAACGCCAACAACCACTCAATAGACACTATAGTGTCATTTCATTATAAATAATATAGACAATTGTTAACATCAATTATCTTAGAATATTTGTTTTTTTCTTATGAAATTTACTATTTCTCAGTCAATAATTAATTAAACTTAGTCAAATATTCACAATATGTTAAATATTATACGTATATTTTATTTACTGGAAATATTTGTGATTAGATATAGAGTTTATAATACAATTTAAAAAATAAATATACTCATTTTTTACTTTTTTTAAAAATGCTAATAATTTCAAAACTAATATTCTTATCATTTAAAAATTCTATAGAATAAATAACATAATATATATTAATATTATAAAAATTAAATTGTGAAAATATTTAATTTTTTATGAGATTTTGAATTTTCAAAAAAAAAAAATTCCTATATATTACATCGAAATTTAAAGAACGTGAATCCCATTTATCTAAATATCTATAGATATAAATATATTCATTTTGGTTTATTTTATGAAATTATTTTCTATGCAATTTTTATTTTTATTAATTTAAATAACTCACCTCTATTGATGTGGTGGATTTGACTATAGGGGAAAGTTACCTAATATGGGAAAGTAACCGAATACGTACAGCGCCCGAAACGGACAATCTCGGTATCTCAGAAACCATAAATCATACAACAAAATTGTTAATGAATAAAATATTCATAAATATATAAATAGTCTAAACAAGTATTTTTTATTTTTTTATTATTCAACATATTGCTGATATATCCAATAAACTAATTTTTTTATTACGTTTTAAATTTATGAAGAAAAAATGTAAACTTAAAACCATCTCAAGAATATACAAATGTATCGATATAAAATATACACTTTAATATTAACAAATAAAGCATTCTAAAATTATATATTTAATATCTATATTACTTATCAAATATTCATTAAGTTATAAGCATATATCTAGAGGTCAAATATGTCCCTAATACGGACACTTTAGATGTCTTAATATGAACACAATATAACTAATCAGATTTCAGCCTGTGAACTATTCTGATTGCCATAAAAATCGCGTGCGTTATAATATTAATACCAAAAATAAAGATAAATCTAAAAAATATAATATTTAGATACTTAAATTGTATAATTAATTAAAAAAATAATAAAAATAAATAAATTATTAACGAATTAAATTAGAATAAATTATTCATAAAATTAATTATAAATAATGTAATTGTAATTTATTTTATTGGTTCATCAATACTATATAGTTTATCTAGTATTATATAGGATGTCCGTATTATAACACAGGGTTTCCGTATTCGGACATGGGTACCGAATACGGACACCCCCGTTATCTATGGAATTAAAATATTAAATAAAATTATAAATAACAATAATATCTATAATCATATAATATTAATATATTGTAATTTTTGAATAAAAAAATGAGTCATAAAATGTTATATTATTTATTGTTAAAGTGTCCGTATTAGGTTACTTTCAACTAAGGACACTTTAACAATAAAGTTTCTTAACATTTTATTACTCAATATTTGTATTCAAATATTACAATATATTTATATTATATGATTATAGATATTATTGTGATTTTAAAATTGTATGTAATATTATTATTCAATAGATAACTGGGATGTACATATTCGGTATTCATGTTCGAATACGGATACCCTATATACCATATAATATACTATATAGTATTGATGAACTAATCAATTAACTTAAAATTACATTACTTATAATTAATTTTATGAATAATTTAATATAATTTAATTAATAATTTTTGAAATATTTAAAACAAATATTTGTCTACATTAGCTATATTTATTTTATTGTATATTCTAGTAATGCAGAATCAGGCATAGTTCTAATTATTAAATAATATATAGGCTAACAATCAAAAACCTATCAACGCCAGGTCGGGTACTGTTTGGGTTTGAACATTTTTTTATATTTTTTGAAATATTTTTCCAATAATTTTTGAAAAAATAAAAAAAATATTTGTCTACATTTGTTTATATTTTAGATAACATTTATTTTATTGTATATACTAGAAATGTAGAATCAATAATAGCTCTAATTAATAAATAATAAATAATAGATAAGAAAACAAATAAAACCGAGCAACGCCATGTCGGTTACGGTTTGGGTTTGGGTTTTCGAAATTTTTTAAAACAGTTTTTGTAATATTTGAAATATTTTTTGTATTTTTTAATATATTTTTTGAAATATTTTTCTATTAGTTTTTGAAATATTAAAAAAATATTTGTCTACATTTGCTTGTATTTTAGATAACATTTATGTTATTGTATATGCTGGCAATGTAGAATAAGAAATAGCTGTAATTAATAAATACTAGATAGGCAAACAATCAAAAATATAGCAATGCCGGGTCAAGCACGGCTATTAATATGCTGAAATATTTGTTATATTTAAAATATATATGTAGAAACTTTAAAAAAATATATTTTGTAATATTTTGAAATATTTGTTGTATTTTTACCAAAGATTTTACGAATAAATCAGGATACAGTTAGAATTATAAAGTATTAGTAAGGACAAAATAAATATTAGCTATAGCTATATAGCTAATTATAATTAGCTTATTGCATATATGCATAATAAAGAATAGTTATAATTAATAATAGATAGGCAAATAACCAAAAACCGAGCAACGCCGTGTCGGGTACGGCTAATATATATATATGTGTGTGTGTTTCCGTATATAATTATAAGATATTTGTATTATTATGATGACGTCATAAATGCTGTACAGGTATACGAATAGAAAGCAGTCATCCGATACAAGTACACGCAGGAAGTATTAACGAACTGACAACCGATAGTTATTTGTCGATACCGGATCACTCTCTAGGGAAGAATTATATTATCGCTAGGTTTAAAGTGTTTCCTATTAGAATAGTATTAGTGAATACATGCTATGAATTAGATTAGTACGATTTAAAAAATATTGCGTTGCATTTATATAATAAAATATTTGTTATTAATATCGGTGTTATAAATTGATATATTTGTCGCTTAAATATAATCATAATCAATCAATAATTATCATTAGTGAATAATCACTTCCGGTATCGTACAGTTATTCGTATCCGGGTACGTCTATCTATCACAGCGGTCCTTCTCAGTTCGCTCTGGTCGCCAGGGTTGATAACACCAGCGTCGAGTTAAACCTGTCAATCAAAGTGTCCGACCTCGAACACCTGCCCGATAAACTCGTCTGCGAAGGGCAGTACGAATGTCACGTGACTCTGCATGCATTCCAAACTTTGCAGGTTCACTAGACTACGTCTAACTTCTAGTAGAATACAAGTTACTACGGTATAAGTGCGTGTGTTTCCTCTGATTCCTTTAAGAGATATATGATGGTGGAGATTTTATTTAATCACTAATTCAATTATAAATTATTATAGTGTGACAATAATAGATACAATACGAGAATAATTAAAGTAATAATAATTACTGATAATTGGCGAAAAAGAATATAGTTGAAGTTAAAATATAGTATGCAAGGAGGTATTTATTGAGTTACTATTTTAAGGTGGTAGTCGAAATTTTAATTGTTTTTAGGGAGGGATGGAGTTTGTTCCTTTTGAGGATAGCTAAACAGATTAGCGAGGCTTCCCAAGTTGTTGTTGGCGAAAGGAGGGTTCATTCTGGACGGTATATATAGTTAGATGATCGTAGGTTGCGTAGTTGATTGTGGAGTGTAGTCAGTCGATACATATAGTCAGGTTGTTTAGTTAGTAGAGAGAAATATAGAATTTATATTAATTTAAGTAATACGACACATTTTTTTAAGGATGGCCAGATAAGTTATCTTCGTTGGCCAGTGATGCTTGTAGTATAGTTTTGTTTCTTTAGTCGGTAGATTATTCTAATGGATCTGTTAGTTAAACGATAGATGGTTGTGAAGTATTTATTGTGAGATGAAAGTAGGATATGGATGCAGTAATTTAGTCTAGAGATAATTAAAGTCTGGATTATAGTTAGTGCGGTGGATGTTGTTGCGATGTAAGGACATATTTTGTTATTATTGAAGAGATGCTGGAATGTGGAGTCTTTTAATGTGGATATTTATTTATCAAAAGTTAATTTGTTATATTTATGGATACCTGGATATATAATTGTAGTGGAATGAGGGATTGTGGTAGGCTCTATTGCGTAGGTAGCATTGTGGGTAATATTAAGGTGGGAGGTGCGTTTAGAGATGAACAGTGCATAACTACCTTATTGTTAAGGTATTAAGGTATTATATATTTGTTAATGAGATAGTTATTGTTACTAGTGAGGCTGTATTGAAGGTTGATATTAGATGATTGGTATATATTTCAATATCGTCTGCATAAATATTGTAATTTACGGAAAGAAAATATGTTATCAGTTTTCTAATGGAGAGTATACAATATTTAGAGGCATAAGGGTATTGGGGGAGAGGAACTATCCCTGAGGTACTGCAGAGATGACTCTTAAGAGTAATAACGAATTCGTTGGGGTGATAACGTTTTATTTATATTAGTTTTAAGATTATATAACAATTATATAGTGATGTATTTGGAAATCCAGAGTAGTACAGTAGTTTAAGTTTAATTACTGCTATTCTATTGATAAGTATGTCTAGGTTAATGGTGACGAATACTGAATATAGATATAGAATAAGTACTTTTTTGGTAGGTCGTTATCAATGGATTTGTGAAGGTGGTCGAGTAGGGATGTATGGTAGTTTCTGTAACGTGCATTTGTAACGAGGCGCTTTACTGAAGGTTAAGTATATTGGTGGCGGTAAAGTATATCTGTAGGTGATTAGTTATTTGTAGATCACTTTCTCGAGTAGTTTAATGAACAGAGGAAGTTGAGAGATGGAGTTAGAGAGGGTATTGCAGGCGATATGGGTTTTTTGTAATATAAAATAGCTGATTATGGAGTGTTTTAGATCTCATAGGATAATGTTAGTAGGGGTATATGTTCCATATGGAGTATATACTTTATAGATAGAGATTTAATCCATAACTAATATATACATACACGTGATAATACTGGTTAATAATTCGCATAGTTCAATACTAATATGAAATATAGTATCTAATAAGTTAACTCGATATCATAACAACTCTATCCGTACGTCTGGTGTTTCGTTAACGCACCGCACACAATAATGTGTATTTCTATATAGGGGCGCTGCAATAGGGGGGACGGGGAACATGTCCCCCACTTTAAAATATAGGGGGACCTCCTATGTATTGGTCCCCCCAAACTTTTACTACCACATTTATTTTGATTGGTTGGTCCTCCCTACATACAAAATCATTCCAGCGCCACTATTTTTATAACGCATGTAATCGTTAGAAAATATGTATGCTTATACTTTTGATTATAAGTTTCGACTATGTATTTGCTTACATAAATGATCAATCGATCATTATTAGTTGAGGAGCCAGGAAGACTTGACCACTACCAGAATAACATCGTCCGAAACTCTGGCCGTGTACGGAGGCTCCGAGTGGTCAGTTGTTGGAGCTTCGGCCATGGGAGACCACTTAGGTTATCCTTGACCCATGGCAAGCAGTAATCGGCTCGTTATTAATTAAACTATGCGGTGTTATATAAGATAATAATTAACATATATAATTTATATAATTATATATATATATGTATTTTATAAATTTTATTTGAGAGTATTATATAATTTAATGATGTGTTCTAGGCATATACAAATATTATTCTAG
The DNA here is from genome assembly GCA_964019155.1 of Osedax fenrisi. Lineage (NCBI taxonomy): Eukaryota > Metazoa > Annelida > Polychaeta > Sabellida > Siboglinidae > Osedax > Osedax fenrisi. The sequence continues at coordinate 84,287,869 of OZ025240.1, read as the reverse complement.
TCTTCAAAAATATATGTTCGAAAATTCATGCATGTGTTGATATATAACAATACGTTATATAATTATGAATTATATGAATTAAATATAATTAATATAACAATTATTTAATACATTAATTTTAATTACATATAAGTTAATTATTCACAGTTATAAAATGTATTATAATATATTTACTTTCACAAAGTCATGAATCAAAGTCAATAATCTATTATAATAAAAGTTATAATATAATTGTACTAAATCTTTCAACTAACTAATGATGTACTTTTTTAATTTCAACCTTATTAATATATAACTTAATATATAATTATCCTAAACCCCTTAATCATTAAATTAAATTGTTATCAAATATACATTATTATGTAACTTAAAAACTACATTTTCTAGATATTTTCCAACTATAACTAGCAGATATCTTAATATCTAACTATACTAAATCAATATCTAAGTAGTAATATATTACTACTTATCGTATACTATTACAAAAAGTATTCTATACCTATCAATGAAGTGAAGATGTTATAAGATATACGCAGTTATAACTGATGTCATATATTTTATTGTTATTTGATATGGTAACACTTATTATTATAGCAGGTTATAACCTTAAATACTTTCAACTAAGTATCACATAGTGTTTTAACTTACCTGTATTGTACAGGCTGTATATTAGCACGTCATACACTGTACGTATATTTTCATATATTGTTGTTATACATTATATTTCTCTAATGATTTTCAATATTATTTTTTACTAATTTATAACGATCGCATCGTTAATATAAGCTAACATTGAATACTTTTATCTTGTATATGTCTTATTAACTTAAAATCACTGATGCAGAAAAATATCAGCCAGATGATAATTCTTACTGCATTATTGTGCAGTAAGAATTAAGAGTGATTTTATAAATATATATATATATGAATATATATATATATATACTTATATAATTTCATATATATGAGTTTATATAATATTATTAGTATGTGATATTGTACAACAGTCGAACAACTAGCGCCTCTCTCGACCTGGGCCTGGAACTTTATCGTGACGTCATTCGCAACCAGAAGTTCCGGATATATCATACGTATTTTAGGTAATTAATAATTCATAACTTTGCTATCTTCATGTATCTATATATAGATAGGCTAACTCTTATAGGATAACATGTATATATTAATTAATTTATTTGGTTTATAAATGAAATAATTTATATATATATATAACAATTATATGAACATAATATGTGTTTGTATGTAATTATTTAAAATAGATAAATTACATTTTAAATGTTAAAATTACAGATATAGATATATATATATATATATATATATATATATATACATATACATCTGTAGATATAAAATACATTAATGTAAACACTCGTGGTATTATTTCACGTAAACAATAGCAAAGGACGATAATACGAGAGTAACCATACATCGCCACCTGACGGACACAGACAACACCAACTTCACTTCTCAAGTTATCAAATTGAACAGCACATCATACGTGGAATTAAATCTCTCTCAAGTTATTATCGTAATCGCAGTAACATATGTTAATATATACCATATAAGGTATTCCCGAATGTATTATATATATATATATATCATATATTGCATAACTATTTAGCCTAACAACTGGTGTGGCTCAGTTGGTTAATGCGCCAGACATACAATCACTAGGACGCGGGTTCAAGCCCATCCCGGACCATTAAAATAGATCTTAAAATAATATTTAGAAGTGATCTTATATAATTGTATATAAATAAATTATCGGCTCTCGTTAAAATCATGGATTCCTTAACACGAGAGCGGCTTCGAATGGAAATTAGAGTCATATGGTTGAAATATAAGTGAAAACGTTATCTAAGTTCCTGGATGTGATGTAATGACTTATGTTCCCTACGTACTTGAAGAGATTTATTTATTTTATTTAGTTTATTGTAATATCTATTTTATTTAAATATTATAATTGTATTGTTTCTTTATTTATATTATGATAATTTTTACATATTTAATATAATAATATATATATATATATATATATATATAACATAAATGTATACATTTAAAGTATAATATTAACTTAAATTATAACACCTATTATTACCTACGTAGTTAACGTGGAAACTTATCTATTGTTGCAGGCAGACATATTACATATCATATCCACACAAGCCGTAATGATCATGCAGTTCAGTCTGTCTAATAAAGCAGGTTCAATTTGTAATCTAATCTTTAAACTCCTTAAACTTCTTATATGTAATCGTATGGGATTATCGTAAATTTAATTTAATTATATATAATTATTATATTTAATTATATATATACGTATACGTGATTTAATTTATTATATTTATATATATATATATATATATATATATATATATATATTGTAATGTATACGCAACATATAGCTTTTTAATACTTTATTCACTTGTATTTATTATATAGAATCAATTCTATAATAAATAATATAAATATAAATTCATAATACGTTATATATTATATAATGTTATATATACTTTAATTTTGTTCATGATAATATATATATATAATAATCATAGTTTAAGCATTATCCTGGATGAACGAAAAAGCAGAGATTCTCAAGTCGTTCACCCAATGTGATTTGGGGGGGTATTCAAATATAAAATTAAAATAATATTGAATACAATATCTTATTATACAATTTAAATCCAGGATATCAGTAATAACAATAGTCATACAAATGTACCTCGAATTATTTAACTGATTGCAAATGAATGTCGATAAAAGTGTATCAATTTGACGGATTTGGGGTTTCTATATCCAATTCTTTAAGGAACTTACTTTCGCCAAGAGTAAAAGTAATAGAAACGAGTACCCCCTCACAACAATTGAATCATCGTCCCTGATACAGATCACACAAAGAATCAATACAAAGTACTATCGAATATTTTATAATAAATATTAAAAATAAAAATTTGACTTCCTGGATAGACAATACTGATAGAATGGTAAATAAAATGTTAATCAAATGTAATATGTAAGTAATTAAGGTATACCTTATATACCTTATATATATATAAAACAAAGTAAAAAAATAAAATTGTAAAAAACCCATTAATCATTATCATCGTGAATTTAAAATAATTGTATAATATGTAAACTAAACAAATGTTAACAAATATATGTATATACAACACTAAAATAAAAAATTGAATATAACAAATGTTAACAAATATATGTATATACAACACTAAAATAAAAAATTGAATATAAAATTAAAATATAAAAAAAACTACATAAATAATAACTATAACACTATAAAATAATATATATATCAAATAAATATATAAGTATACTGATAAATACTGATAATATAAGGTAGCCAATAAATTAATTAATATATCACATAATACAATAATTCAAAATAGGATATAAAAATATAAAATTAAAATAAATAGACGATATCATAAATGATTTGAAAATTATTTTTAATTTATTAATTTTAGTAATGTTTATTATTTTTTGTGATAATCTTTCCACAGTATATATACCTATAGGTATACCTATATTCATAACTTTAGCTTAATATTTTAAATTGCTTTAGTTTTTTTTAAACATTTGGGAAAATACATTTAACTAGTGACTTATTGTCAATAGGCTATTGACATGTTTTAATAAGTGAATACTTTCTAAACTAATTTCCTTGAAGGTAAACATACTTCAATCGCTAAAATCAGTAATAGATTTACTTTTCGAATATATAATCTCATTCAAAATTTCATAAATTGTAATTTATGAACAAAATAATGAATTTGTATTATTACCTTGCATAGTTATATACATTTCATTATATAGAGATGCGCAGATATTTCTTCAGATAAGTTAATACATATACTACTAAATAATTTGTTAAATTCATTAGAATTCGGATAATTAGAAATATTATCTTTTTAATTAGAATTAATAATTGACCATGTAAACTAAATATTATTTTTATTATTATTTATTTTATTTGAATACTATAATTTTTCAGATACACGTAATAATGATGTAATTATATTTTTATATCTTTTATAATAATTTATTTTTGTAAATGATTTATTTGTAATCATTTTTTTATACATTTTATTTTGTTTATTTATTCATTTAATCAGACTATTATATAACATTGGTTTATTATTTTAATTATTTCTTTAATTTTTATAATACTACAATTTAAATTAAATAATTCTACTAAATCATTAATTAATTTATCATATAATAATTCTTTTTTCAATTTCAGAATAGATATAAATATATATTTCCAATCAAAAGCACTAGTGCTACATTTATATTTATTTATTATATGATTATTAAATTTTCTGATATATTTATATGTATTTTTATAATTTTATATGTATTTATGTTATGTTACCTATTATGTTTTTTATTACTTTTATTTGATATGTCTTAACATATATTATATATATATACAAGTCCCTGTGTATCTAAGTTATTTTAGGAATAATACCATATATTTGTATTTTACCTAAATATGTAGATATCCTATTGCTATATCACGCTAATGTAAAGTTCTTCTATATACATGATGACTTAAGGTAACTTAAGATGGCCGACCATCACATGACACATGCATTTAATAAAAAATATTAAAACAAATAATATTGATTTATAAATACATTTGATTTTTTTTTCTATATACGCTTATAAATGCATTTAAATTATATCAAAATGAAAATTAATATTTATTTATATTATATATTGTTACGGTATAATTACAAAATTTAATTTGATTAAATAATACTATATATGTGATGGTCGGCCATCTTAATTTACCTAAATCGAGGCACCATGTCTGTTGAAGGAAAATCACGTGACTACTAATCTAGATAAACTATAAGTCTATGAATTATACAAACAGGTAGTAAGGGTCACATGTCGTCGGTTGCGAGTGTATCCGGACAATGCATTAGACCTTAAAATAATATTTAGAAGAGATCATATATAATTTTGGAAAAAACGATATATAAACGATATATAAACGATATAAAATAACGATATATATATATATATATATATATATATGTATTAATATATTACAACTAACTGACCTCAACACGATAGACCACGTGGAAGATGCCGACCCATTCATGATGAGCGTACCTCCAGTGGAACAGTACGACACGGCGTTCAGCTTCCACACGTTGACCCCTATGACCTTCGTGCAGTTCGACAACTACGCTAACCTCGTGGTGCCCAGTCGAGGTCGGTTACGTAATCAAGGAGTTACGTCATCGGTGTTACGTAATAGTATACTGATTATGTAATATTTAATATTTAATAGTAATCTCTATATTCATAGTTGTTCATACAAACCACAGAGATAGAGAGAGAGTTTCTCTCTAGATCTGTGATACAAACATACAAATTATATATATATGTAGTGTTGTCTATATTATACGTATAAACTACTTTATAATTCAAATTACTTTAAATAAGTCAAATGTTTTATTCCTTTATTAAATAGTCAAATGTCGTCGACGTGTACGCACCACGACAAACGGTAAACTCCAGATTAGTTTTTGCTCGACACGCCCACGATATTTTAGGGGCGTGTCTATACAATTAGATTCGGTAGTCTCTTGTAGTTTCTTGCAGTTTCTTGCTCGATCCTTTATGGCGTGTGACCACCTAATCGACATTATATAACCTATAATAATTCGCCGAATAATCCGCGCCGCACGATATATAATATTGTACCTATATACGATTCATACCCACACTTATACCGCATATTCATTACCGCACGCTGATCTAAAGATAATTCATTCGCACACACATATACACTAATATACACTACATAACATTCCTCTCGGCCAACGTTTTTAGTGCCCTCACTAAACAGTAAACACTTCATATATCCTAATGTATTTAAATATAACCACTCCACATATAATAATAATATATATATATATATATATATAAATATAATATATATATAACCTATAGGTTATATATATACTGAATATAACATAAATACTCTATTTAAATAAGGTCACTATTACCCTCGCTATTGTGTAAAACCATAACGGTTTGGGGGTACCCCTTTGTTGATTCGGGAACTCCTACGGGGAATGCTGTGTATGGAGTGTTCAATTAGATTGTCGCCCTGCCCAACATTCGATCTATTTACCACTCTAGTTACAACTCTACGCATTATCTGGTACGTTTGCGGCGATAACAGATGAGTTATCTTATAGGCGTCCGGTTTATATCTAGCCTGTATTTTGTTCCGGCTGATCGGATGATGGGATATATGGACATCCTGTCCCTCTTTCAGTATGCTACGTCCCGCCTTAACCCGTTCTCGTTTCCGCTCGCTTTCCTTCTTGTTCGCCCTTTTCCATACCTTGCTTAATCGCACTACCTTGCCCTCCTTTCGCTTCAATAACATATCGATTGGTAGAATCGGTTCTCGGCCAAAAAACATATAGTATGGCGAATAACCCGTAGTCGCATGCGGGGTACAATTATAGGCATACAATGCTGTTGCTATATGGTCTGGCCACGCTTTCTTCTCTTCTTCGCTTATTGTCCGTAACAGATTATGTTGGGTTCGATTAAACCGCTCTACCATCCCGTTTCCTTGTGGATGATATGGAGTAGTTCGTGATTTAACGATATTATGCTCTTCGCATAGTTCTCGAATTATGGCCGACTCGAAGTTTCGACCTTGATCACTGTGGATCCGGCGTGGTAAGCCGAATCGATCAAACCAGGTGTTCTTAAGAACCGTGGCTACACCCTTAGCTGTCTGATTCCTAGTCGGAATCACCTGCAAGAATTGGCCTAATAGGCAATGGCCGAAGTGCCCGCAATGTTCCCATCTCGGGTTTCGAATGCGCCGCCTCATTTAACCCACATCGCTTACATGATCTGCAATATACACACACCGCTTCCCACATTCCTACCCAATAGAATCGGTCGCTGATCAGAGACCATGTTCGTTGTATCCATTGATGGCCTAGCCCTTCATGTAGCTCATAGAGTATACAAGCTTGTAGAAACTTTGGGATGACTAGTTATCTCTGGAAACTTCCCTATCTCTCTTTACGTCTATATAGCACACCTGATATTACCTCCAATCTCTCTCTCTCGCGCCATAAAGTTTTCGCCGCTTTCGTCCAACTGCTCGCTATATTACTACGCTGCCGCACCGCTATCGCTACGCATGCTAGATCGCTGTCCTCGCTTTGTAAAGCTGCTATTTCACTATCATATAATGAGATACCGTCTTCCGGTATATCCAGTATTCTTGCTTTTACCCCTAGCGCTATGGTATATTTGGTCTCTGATCAACGAGGTAATATCAGGGGTACTATATAGACGTAAAGAGAGAGAGGGAAGTTTCCAGAGACAACTAGTCATCCCAAAGTCTCTACAAGCGTGTGTACTATGAGCTACATGAAGGGCTAGGCCATCAAGGGATACAACGAACATGGTCTCTGATCAGCGACCGATTCTATTGGGTAGGAATGTGGGAAGCGGTGTGTATATTGCAGATCATGTTGTTGTTGTTGTTCGCGGCGTAGCGTTCACATGGACGGGAGTGCATGCGCAAACGCTATTACAGCCTCTGGTTGTTCAATCAGGGCTGACAGTAAGGGCGCCGTTCCCCCAAACTCACGGATTCGTCTTCGAGCTGTGGCCGGGCACTCTTGGAGCCAGTGCTCGAGCGTCTCTGGGGCTCCTTGTCAGTATGGACAGGTCGCGGAGGAGTCAGCATCGACAATGTTTCGGTATGCTGCCAGCTTGTGGCAGTGGCCACTGCGGAGCTGAGCTAGTAGGACCGAATCCTTTCTAGAGAGGGAGACTGGGGCTCGCTTGCCGTTAAAGACCGCTTTGGTTCTCTCGTGGCTTATGGCCGGGTCCATCGTTTCTCTCTTCGTAAAGGCTTTGGCTGTCTGGAAGTTATACCACCATCCGTTGCCGCTGGCTCTTCGTCTGAAGCTGCCAATGCTCCGGCTTCGACGTCCGCCCACTCGTTTCCGATGAGCCCTATATGGCCGGGGACCCATTGTAGTGAAACACGTGTATTCAGCGAGTTCAGGATTCGGCGGGTCTCTGCTAGGTCTGAACCATCGCTCAATCCAGGCGACTGTAGTGCTGTCAGGGTTGACTGGCTGTCGGTGCAGATAATGAAGGGGCCTTGGTTCTCGCGTTTTTGATCCAGCCAACTGCCAGTAGCATCGCTGTCACTTCCGTCTCATAGGACGATGTGAGACGTCTTCCCTTGCGTGTGATGGAGGTGATTTTGACTGGGTCAGTGGCTGGACCTGATGTTACTACTGCTGCGCTGCTTATATCCTCTTTCCGCCGATCCGTCCGTATAGATGGTGATCTCCACTTCTCCGGCTGCCGCGATGGTGTCCACTGTGTCCGTGAGCAGGGTTATCTGGTCACAGGACTTATCGCTGCCGCCATTTAGTCGCGTATCTACCGTCCATGTTGGATCTCTGTCCCAGTTCCAGGGTGGCGCTTTCTTTGGAGAAAACCTCTCTCTAGGCAATTATTCCAGGCCGATGCGCGCGCATTCTGCTAGAGCTAGGGTACTGAAGCTCGACCTTTTCCATGTATGCTCGATAGGCGAGGTGAACAGTTTGTGGCGTGGGTTGCCGGCGGGGAGCCTAGCTGACCTTTCCCAGGCAACAATGCAGTTACGCCTGATCTGCGTCTCGAAGGAAGTTAGCTCGGCCTCCGTGCGTAAGCATTCGAGAGGTGTGTCAGCCAGTTGAACTGTTAGGATACGTAGAGCCCGATTCTGTACTCGTTCCAGAATGGCAACGTTCGACTTCGCGAGCCACGGTTGCCAAGCCGCGCCGCAGTAGTGTAGTGTGCTGTGAATCAGTGCTGTGTATATCCGCGTCATACATCGTCTGCTCCATCCCCACTCTTTGGATGACAGGGAGGATAGGATCTGGATCCTGGACATCACTCTGAGCTTGACAGAGTCGACATGTGGCCGAAAGGATAGCGAGCGGTCAAATGTGACCCCGAGGAACTTGGGAGTCTTGTTGAATATGAAGGGCTGGTTATCGAGGTTAATCGACGGAATCCACTTTGCTTCATGAGTGTCGGAAGTGAAGAACGACACTTTAACACTTCGACGTGTTCAATTTTAGCTTGTGGAGATAACTCCACGCCGATACCCTGTGCACCGCCTCTTGTACCTTGCTCTCAGCAACAGTCTTATCGCGGTCTTGACTCCAGATCGCCATGTCGTCCGCATACATTCTGACGCTCACCCAGCTCGGGACTTCTTCTCTAATACCATTAATATTGAAGAGAAATAGTAGGGGTGATAGTACAGCTCCCTGGGGCACTCCTTGTTGCATCTTTCTGCTGGCGCCGATAACGCCGTCGATCCGAACAGCTGCCTTTCTATCGCAGAGGAATCCTCTGATCCATCGGACGATAGTCCCCTATACGCCTTTCTCCATCATCAGCTCAAACAAGCGATTCCGCCATACCGTGTCATACGCCTTACTGTAGTCCAGTAGTGCGAGGACGCAGCGCTTAGCGGGTCGAGTCTGGAAACCGTCATTGACTGCTTGGGGGAGGCGGAGGACTTGATCCTCGCAGGATCTGAAGGTCCGAAAACCAGCCTGGTCCTGGCACCACCACTCATTGGACTCTGCCATGAAGGAGAAGCGGCTTGCCACCATTCTCTCCATGGTTTTTGCCACGCAGGATGTGAGCGATACTGGGCGGAAGGAGTCGATCTGACTTGCCGGCTTACCCTTTTTCAATATGGGGACAATTATAGCCTCCCTCCATGAAGCCGGGCAACTTCCTGTTTTCCATGAATCATTGAAAATGCGCAACATGAAGCTGGCTGCGGTTGGGCCCATGGCTTTGATGAACCTTGGGTGAATCTTATCCTTCCCTGGCGCGCCTTTGACTTTCATCCTTGTGATTGCGTTGGACATTTCTGCGGCATTAAATGGTATAGAGGTCTGATCCTCAACTATTGGACCTATTAGGGAGCGGCTCACTGAATTCTTAATTCGGCATGCCTTGGGTATACTCAACCTACTGGTCGCAGCGTACCTTTGTAGGAAGACGTCTGCTTTGGTCTTGTTTGTTATGTACTCCCTCCCCTCGTGGGCCAATGTTTCATTCCTGATGCTGCTGTGTTCCTTCCGCTTAATGACTTGATTGTGCTCCAGATCTTGTGGGGGTTCGAACTTGAGTCAGAGTCTTCGAGGAATTCCTTCCATCTATTCTCCTTACTCTCTCTGATCATATCCCGCACTTTCATACATGCCTCAATCCATTCAGCCCGCTTGTTCGTGATGTCTCTCCTCAGCGCGTTTCGTCTCTCCACAGCCTCTCGTATGTCCCTGGACATCAACTTCTTCCCATTAACACTACATTTGACTTTGCCAATTGCCTTGTTGGCCGCGTCAATCATTGCCATGTTCAGGAATTTGGATCTGGAGTCTAGAGAAGACTCGTGTATGGCCGCTGGTGCTGCTGTCACCGCTTCGTCTACCAATTCATCAAATAATCTGAAGTTAGCAGACTTCCAGTTCCATTTGAGTTCGGTACGGGATGGGGCGTTCAGAGTTGTCACTTGACAGTCAACGGTGATGAGTATGGGGAGGTAATACGATCCTAGGAATTCGGTCGTGCTCCACTCCACTCGGTCCAACCAACTGCTGTGAACGAGGGTTACATCGGACGCGCTGATGCCTCCGGTACCTGGGTTAGTCCTTGTTGCGGCTCCGTCGTTCGCGATGCAGAAATCTTTTTCCATCAGCCACTTTTCGAGATTCGATCCCAGAGAGTCTTCAGGTTGCCATCTGTCCCACATTTGACTGTGTGCGTTTAGATCGCCCCCTGTAATTGCGTTCCGGTCGTGAGGCAGTTCCGACATCTCAAACTCGTTACCGTGGTTTGCTCCTCTTGACGGGGGGCAGTAGACGTTGGATAGTAGAGTCTTGACGAAAGGTTTAGCTCTCAATTCAATCGATTGAATCTCCAGTAGAGAATTCTGGGCACTGGGCATGTTGTCAATAGTTGTGAAGGGTATATCTTCCTTAATAAAAAAGAGAAGTCCCCCACCACTACCGACGCCCCTGTCTTTTCGGACTGTAGAGTAGCCCTTTATAGCAGGGTTCTTGTCCAGGGCCCTCAGCTTCGTTTCCTGGATCATGATAATGTCGAGATTGAATTTCCTTATTCGGTCTTCGAGCTCTACCATCTTGGTCCTGATCCCGTTAGCGTTCCACTGTAGTATTTTGAGGCAGCCTCTTCTGCTCACATCGGTCTTTCTCGACGGGGCAGCTTGGTACCGGTCTCCGCTATCCACGCCCTTGTTGTTCGCGCTGGTCGAGCAGTTTTCGCAATGCCAGGAGCCGTTGGATATGTGCATGCTTTGTTCGCCTCTCGACATATTAGTGCAGCTTTTGTGGCAGGTACGCCGGCATCCTATGCAGACGAGCGGGTTGGGCGAATACCTTACAACTTTTCCGCATTGCAGGCATCGCTTCTTAGGCGCGCTGGTTCCTGAAAGTATCGGGGCTCCTATCGGTTGTCCAACCAGTGTGGGTACGGTCGATGGTAGGGGAGGCGTACAGGAACGGGGTGGGACGCAGTCGTTGCAGGTCCAGTTTCCTGGAGTCTGCAGACTCACGTCACATGTGACACTCGTCTCAGGCCGTTACATTTCTCTTGCTTGTGTGAGGTCGCAATGCACGAGCCACATTTGAGGTGCGGCTGATTGGTAGGTGTCCGGAGACCAGAGCTGGTAGGTGTCCGGACAACAGAAAAACCCCGTGAGTGTGGGGGGCGGCGTTCCAACCGGGCCTTGGGCCCGAGACTATAAAGCCGAAGTAAGGATTCTTTTCGCCATCTCGATGAGGTGGACATGGAGCGCCGCGGGAAGGCAGAATCGTAGCTCCACTGCAGATCATGTAAGCGATGTGGGTTAAATGAGGCGGCGCATGCGAAACCCGAGATGGGAACATTGCGGGCACTGCGGCCATTAGAGGTGATAGCAATAGACTTTACAACAGTAGAGAAAAGTGACAAGGGTATAGAAAATATACTGGTCATTACGAATGTTTTTACTAAATTCTCGCAGGCGATTCCGACTAGGAATCAGACAGCTAAGGGTGTAGCCACGGTTCTTAAGAACACCTGGTTTGATCGATTCGGCTTACCACGCCGGATCCACAGTGATCAAGGTCGAAACTTCGAGTCGGCCATAATTCGAGAACTATGCGAAGAGCATAATATCGTTAAATCACGAACTACTCCATATCATCCACAAGGAAACGGGATGGTAGAGTGGTTTAATCGAACCCTACATTACGGACAATAAGCGAAGAAGAGAAGAAAGCGTGGCCAGACCATATAACGACAGTATTGTATGCCTATAATTGTACCCCGCACATATATATACTATTTATTAGTTATAACCATATATATTTAATCTATATATAGAGTATATATATAGAGTATATATACTAATAAATAGTATATATATGTGCGGGGTAAAATTATAGGCATATATGTAATACACATATATGTAAACAATCTACCTAGTGGTACGTTATATTATTACCAGCATAATACTAATAGTTACATATCATGTACATGTTCAGCTAAAGATGGGATTCTAGTGAATAATCGACGATTAAAAGCCACCGATTTCTACGAGATGTCCGATTGGTGGGAAATCTCTAATTCGAGTTTCTCGATAGCCTCTATCCACCTTGCTCCGGGAGCTCATTATTTCACGCATGTCAATAATATATTAGGTTAACTATAGCCATACAATTGTATATAATCATATTATTTATATTTATATATATATATATATATATTTATTTATATATATATATATATATATATATATATATATATTTATTTATATATATATATATATATATATATATATATATATTTCCATTCTATCATATTATTAGTATTATTATTATTATCATCATATTTGGTTTTATCAACCGGATATTTGTAGAAGCAGAGCTTATCGAGGCAATTACCCTTGTAATTCTGACAAGTCATAAATAGTACAATTATATTTTGAATGATAAATTCATAAAAATAAGAATAAACATAAATTACATAAAGTTATATCTAAGTTGACTTCCTGTTTACACTAAATCTAAATTATGAATATATTCTTATATATATATATCTTATACGATCAATTAATTTTACTTGTGAAGGACTTGACAAAGTTATCAAAAATCATCATGTAATATATAACAAATAATAAATAAACTAAAAACAGATAAGAGATGTTAAGTATATTAAATATACGACAATTTAATATAAAGAATAATTTATATATATATTGGCAAATATTTAAAAATAAATTTATAAATTATCTACACAAAGTAAAACATATTTAGATAGTTTTCAAGTTAAGAATTGAACGAGAATATGTAGAGATAAATTATGTTATTTATTTAATTTCCCCCTTAATATAATAAATATTAGCTTTTTATGTAGATAAATCGATGCGTAATTAGAGTATAACACATGAATACAAAGAAGAAATTATTGTAAAAGTTTGAGTAAAGATAAAATGTATTAAAAATATTAAATTACAATTTGAGGTAGAAAATATTAGTAGAACAAAAAAATCATAAGGTTAACAAATAATTAAAAATATTATTACCGAAAAAGGAAATAGATACCAATTTTGTTTATCAATAATTAATTCATTCCAAAGTCTTGGTCCATATGACATTAAAGAATTATTCATATATTTATTATAAGGTTGTATGCAATCAAAAGTAATTCTTGTATTCAACAATGTTGTAGTTATTTGTTTATAATGTTTATAAACACATAGACTACACGATTTATAATATATTTTATATTTACCTACACACATCAAAGACATTTAATAATTTATGATCTATAAATAGTTTTTTGAAGTAAAATCAATAGGTTTAGAAAACAATAATTGCAATACTTTATTATGTATAACCTACAGTTTATAATAGATTTATAAGTATTCCCATATTTCTAAATAATAAATCAAATGAGGATAAAAAAGTGCATAATAAAGTTAATCATAGCTGATTCATTAAGGAGGTATGAGACATTTTTATAATCCAATATATTTTTAATAATTTATTCTTTAGAAATTTAAAATTAGATTTCCAGATCAATGAACAGGACAAGGAACTTTGTTTCAGACACTTGAACTAAAGGCTTATTTTCAATTAATATTTCAAATTCTATATCATTTCTAAAGGACATGCATTTAGTTATATCAATGTTAATTATCAACATATACTTACCCATAACATTATATCACTAATGGTCACCTGTAATTTTCTATTAAGTTTGTTGGCTGAACAATCACTAATTGTAATACGTGTGTCATCAGCAAATTGTATAAAAGTATAATTAATAGAGCAGGTCGGCATGTCGTTAATAAATACAAGAAAAGGGAGTGGCCCAGAAATATATCCTTGGAGAACACCGATATCTATATTAGTAGTAGTAGACATACAGTTATTGTAATTTGTAAACCGATTTCTGACCTTAAGATACGATAATAAGATGATAGAGGTAATCCTCGTATACCATAATATTCAAGCTTTTTAAGAGTATTTCATGGTTTATTGTGTCAAATATTAAAAAAAAGCATTGCCTTTTTATATCAATATATAGGACAACACAGTCTTTATTGCAGATCAGAGAATTAATAATAGCTTTTTGAAGGTTTTCTATAACATTATGGGTACTGAGGCCTTTCTGAAACACAAACTGTGAACTACTAATTATGTTATAAATATCACAGAAAGAAAGAAATCTTGAGAAAAACAATTTTTCTAAATTTTCGAAAATTGAATAACTAAATATTTGGGTCTATAATTATTTAAGTCATTACAGTTACCAGATTTATAGATGGGAATAACTTTGGATTTTTTAAATATATGGATATATATATTTATAAGTATTATATTTATATAGCATTGTAAATAATACTTATTCATTAGTAAATTATAAATCAAATAATATGTTATAAATTAATTTATAACATATTATTTGATTTATAATTTACTAATGAATACATATTATTTACAATGCTATATAAATATTAATACTTATAAATATATATATTTAAATTAATACTAATTAGTATTAATTTAAATTAATAATTTTATAAATGCCATATTATTTAAATAATATAGTCTTATACCTTAATACTAATATAGTACACATATTTTTAACCATAACATAGATATTAAATACTATTTGTAAGTGATATTATATCATTATTTATACAAATTATCGGCTATCACCAACTCCTGTATTATTTAAGAGGGGGATAGTTTTTTTTAATTGTGTATCAACAAGTATATTAATATAGTAATTACTTTACTATTTTAATATATACTTATTATTTTAGTTTACACAATATATAATGTTTGGAAGATTCCACCGTTAGAATCGTTTGATAAATCTGTATCGAAATATTAGAGTTTATATATAATATATCGTAGATGTTATATAGGTACTTATGAAAATAAAATATATTGTTTGATACCCTTAGATACTCTATAATTAAACAAAATATAGTTTCAGTTAAAACTAAACTACTTTTTTTTGTATTCATTTATCTTAATTAAATATGTATTGTCATACGATCGTATAGTGAAGGTATAAAGTTATCGGACCTTACATACGTGTTTATCAGCTTAGTCACTTTCATACATATTTGTATATATATTTATTTTGATTATATTTATTCTATGTACTTTTATTATATTTATTAAATATATATATGTGTGTATATATTCATTAATTTATTTTAAAATGATATCTTATAATCATTATTACACGAGTGTGTACACATTTTACATTTTTCGGTTTTCTGACTGCAAATTATGCATATAAAGTTTAAATTTTATTTAATATATTTATTCAATATATAACGGGGAATCAGTATTCGGTACATATATTCGAATACGGACACACTATATTATAATACGGACACCCAATATACCACTAGATAAACTATATATTATTGATGAACCAATCAGATAAATTAAAATTACATTATTTATAATTAATTTTATGAATAATTTAATATAATTTAATTAGTAATTAATTTATTAAATTTATTATTTTATTTATTAATAGTACAAATTAAGGATATAAATAATAATATTATTAGATTTAGCTTTATTGGTAATATTACATTTATAACGCAAGCGATTTTTATGAAAATCAGAATAGTTCACACGCTGAGCGATGAATGGTTATAGGGTGTCCGACGGACACTGTCCGTATTAAGACATTTAGAGTCTCAGTATTAGGGATTTATATATCCTTTAGATATATGCTTATAACTTAATTAATATTTGATAAGAAATATAGCAATTATGTATATAATGTTTATAATACTTTAATTGTTTAATAATATATTGTCATCAATACATTTGTATATTCTAGAGAAAGTTTTACGTTGATTTTTTTTTTCATAAATTTAAAAACGTAATAAAAAAATCAGTTTATTGGATACATAGATTAATAGTTTACAAATGTAAACTACATGTAAACTATAAATCTATGATTGGATATATCAGCACTATTTTGAATTATTAAAAAATAAAAAATATTTATTCAGACTATTTATATAATTAGGAATATTGTATAAAATATATATATACATTAACAATTGTTGTATGAGTTATGGTTCTGGGATACAGAAAGTTTCCGTATTCGGGCACTTTACCCTATTTAAGTTGTATGCATATTATCTGCTCATCGTATATATATATATATATATATATATATATATTTGTCCATTATGTCTTCATGCTAGTCGTACTGAGATAGCTGTGATAAATATTTCTTAACTTGTATTTCCTGTCGTAACACTCTTCATTATAGGTGTATTCATGATGCTGCTATTCTAACATCTTCATGGAATACTGTTAAAATAGTACACCAAAATTTGCTATTAATAGCAATTTATATATGTAAGTGTGATAATTTATCACTTATAAATAATGCAATATCAATATAAAATATATATCACTTACTTCTTTATCTAAATAAATTGAAGACAATACTGATTTGTTAAGTAATAGTTCTTTATCTAAACAAATTGAAGAAATAAATAATAAATGTGATAGGAATGAATCATTTTACAATAAATACATTTTTCTCAATTAAATTCGTCAAGTGATTATAGTTCACTTAATTCTTCTAGTTGTAGTGGAATAAACAAAACGTTATAACTTATTCTAATATTGGTAGGCTAATACCTACTAATATCATGGCTGTGATTGAAAATCTACCTAATTCGATTAATTATTCTCTTTATTTTAAATATCTTTTTAGGTATCTGGAAATAAATGAATCAACTATTTGTTATGTTTCTATTAAAAATAAGAGAGTTATAATATATTTTTCAAATATATATTTGAAGAATAACTTTTTGTCTACTAGATACATTAATCATTCAAGTTTTCATTATATTTCAGAAATTACATTAGTGATGAGGAATTTCAAAAAGGAAGGGTTTTTTATTATGCGATTAAATCTAAATTTATTACTGGATTTAAATAATTTATCATAATAAATAAAATATTTATCATTTATAAAGCACCTGATGGTAACACTTCAATACAATATAAATACCCATTGATCACCAACAGATGCATAGATGAATGAATGGACTGACTAATTGTTATCTTATAGGAATAGTAACAAAGTGAGTTCTTCTATTATTGATATTTGACTAAACTCGATATGTACCATTGCTTTAATGAATGATAGATCTACTAAGAAAAAAATTGTATCCTATATTTCTAAATACATTGATTCAGCTATTATTTCAAAACCCACTCAAGGTAATCTGATTTCTGACCATTATGTTATTTCTGTTGATATACTTGTATCTCCTTTTATATTTAGTAACCATGTAAAACACTACAGAAACATTTCAAAAATCAATCCACAATTCTTCATCAATTCTGTATATGCTTATATATCTATTCATAATACATCTTTAGCGAATTATATATTTTATGATAATTTTAATGACGCATTACGATATTCCCTTGGTGCACATTCACCTTTAATATATTCACCTATACTGATAAACTTCATAAGTATGGAACTTCTTCCAAAGAAGCTTTTAAACTAGATTTTTCTCTAATTGGTAAAAATCGGAATAAAAAACTACCAGATGGTTCTGATAATAATCTGTGTTCTGATAATATTTGTTGACTTTTTTCAAAATAAAGTTTTAAAAATAATAGAAGATCTTCCTGTAGTAGATTCTATTTTTTTTGAAATTCCACCCTCTTTCTCTGATACTCACTGGTCTTATTTTAATTTACCCACTTCTTCTGTTGTCCTTTCTCTCATGTCATGTTTGAAATCCAATTCCCCACTTGACCCTCTTCCTCTTAATTTACTTCGTATATTATCTCCCTATCTATTGATATAATTACTGGTATAAATCGTGTATCATTATCTTCATCCATTATACCACAATCGATGAAGTATTCTTACGTCCCTCCGATATTAAAGAAACATAATCTCGATTCTTCCATACTATACAACTATCGTCCTGTTTAGCAATTATCATCAATTTCTAAGACTATGGAACGCATAGTTGTGCGTCAGCTTATTGATTATATCATATCGAACTCTATTGTGGATTGATTTCAGAGTGCATACCTTCCCAATCGTAGTACAGAAACTGCCCTACACATTGTGTTTAATGATATTATACTATCTATGGATAATAAGGCTTCTTGTTATTTGGTTCTTCTTGATCTGTCTATAGACACTATAGTGCCTTTGATACGTTAAATCATAGGATTCTTTCTTACCGTTAACGTGAAATAGGTATTCATAGACAGGTTCATAACTGGTTGATATCATTTCTATCTAATAGAATATCTTCGGTAAATATTAAGTCATCTCTGTCGGCTCCATTTGATCACAACCATGGCGTTCCTCAAGGATCAGTACTGGGTCCGATTCTTTTTATTTTGTATATTCTTCCCATTAATTTAATTTTTTTTAAATACCCATATATTCGTTATTACCTCTTTGCTGATGACTTACAAATTTATACTTTTTTTGCGCCTGGTTTTGATATTGACATAATTAAACTTTCAATTGCTAACTGTATTAATGATTAATCTCTTGGTTTTCCTGTAATTCACGTTCATTAAATATTACTAAAACTGATAGCATTATACTTTCTAGATCTCTTTCTTCAAATACTCTCACTCAACCATTCCTTATCTCACTTCCTATCTTAAACACCATCATTACTCTAGGTTTTACTATAAATAATGCATTAGAATACTCAGTACATATATCAAACACTGTCCGCACTGCTAATTATTTCCTGTATAATATAGGCAAGGCTCGTTCTAAGCTAATTTAACTGAATCATTATTACATTCATTAGTATTTAGTCGACTTCGATATTGTAATTCGCTTTTCATTAACATTCCGCAAATATTGATGACAAAATTCGAGTCAATACAACGTAGAGCTGTTCGTATATTATTTAATCTAAAGTGTAGTGATTTAACTATATCTATACATTTCATAATGGCGACTCTCGTGTGGTTGCAGTTTCGAGATTTATGCAAGTTTCGACTTCTATACATTAATCACAAGGCTATATATATATATATGTGAGTTCAGTCATACATATCGAAGGACTCATAATTCGAACAACTAATCGTCCCAGTCGCAAATGTGAGCTGATGAAACTATCTTTACCGCTTATCTCATCTATGTATGCAGATTCTGCTTTCACTGTTGCTGCTCCGAAGTACTGGAACAGTCTTCCCGATGAATTACGGACCATGTCATCATTTATTACTTTTAAATGTCGACTACATACATATAGGTTATCATAATTTCTTCTTTTTAAATTTATTATTATTTGTGTAAATATGTATTTGTTTTATTATTTCAACTTGACGCACGTCCATCGTTTTCTGAGTCAATAAACCTTTCTATTATTATTATTATTATTATTATTATTCAGATTCAGATATTGTATATGGTATTGAAATTAAATACAAATTATAAACTGATAATTTTACTATTATCTTTCAATTGAAATTATCTAATACAAAAATATAACGCGCATTAATTAATTATAATAATCTTAAAACAATGAATATTAATGCTCTTTCTAATGACATTATCAATTCATTTTCGAATTGTAATCTAAATTTATATTACTTCAATAGTTCTATTATAAATTTATTAGATATTTATTCACCTATTAGGAGTATTTTTTGTTACAATACATAATAATTTTCCATGGTTTAGTCTTATATAAAGTTAATTTATTCATTCATTAAATATTAAGGGCCGGGGTAACCTTGCCGAGTTTACATGCAAAATATAGGGAAAACGATGGTCACTAAAAAGACTACTACTTTTAAAAAAATGCATATACTCACCTAATTTGTTTACCTTTAGTTAGCTAAATATCATACCTATAAAATATATCCTATATCTAAACATATAACCATCTACAGGATATCAGTTACCGCCAATATTTTATTTTTGTATTTTTTTTTGTTTTTTTCATCACCTTTTTTATAATATTTAAATTAGTATATTTAAAAATTAAATTATTAAATTATGATAGAATAACTCATTATTAGTAATATCATATATATATATATATATATATATATATATATGCTCAGAAATTGTTATAATGATTGAATCAATTGTACAAAAGTAGTAGTATTTGAAGTAAAAAAAATCAAAAAAAAGTTCTGAGATATAGCCTTCTAAAGTTGTTATCAATATTATTTGTCAGTTAGTATATTTTAAAATATATGACGCTATCCAAAGATTAGTAAATAGATGCTTTCATTTCATTGTCTACATAATACTCTAGCGAATAATTATTTATTATCTGTATTATTATATTTAAATTTTGTAATTCGGATAAATATTAATATTATAAATAATGAAAATAAAACGTATCATAACTGAATATTTGAAAACAAATATTACTCAAATGTTATCAAATATTTTTTACAGGACTATGTTTAAAAACTCGATTTGAAATACTTTGAAATAATTTGATTTTAAACGTTATTTACCATTTTAAAGATAAATCTGTATAATTTTCAATTTTATTATAACATTTAACATATTTAATACAAAAAAAAATGTGAAGTGTCCCCGGACCTTAACTATATAATCTAAATTAGACTACACTAAATATAAACTTGGCTACACTAATAATTATATATTATTATCAGGGCTGTTGTTTTTTGTTGTGAAGAATATTGGTTATTTTATTTATTAAATAATTTGTATTAATAAATTGTTATATAGTGAATTGCATAAAATAAAAAAAATTTAGTGAAACTTGAAAACTTATATAAAATTAATTCTTCTAATGAAACATATTCTACATTTATTAGGTATAGGTATGTTTATAGATCATATATTCTAATGGATAACAAAATTATTATTATAATATTTTGGTTCCTTTGACAATAATACTAGAAATATTTATTCTTTTATAAACTCATTAACTAAAACTGAGTCGATTATATGTCTTACTCTACCTAATTTAATATTATGTTGTAATGTTTCTATTTTTTCAAGATAGAGTTTCAAATATTATTTCTAAAATTAAGCTTAATATAAATAATGTGGCTTTTATTCCTTTATGTTATATTTTATTTGGATGTGGTATATGTTTTATCTCTTTTTCTTCTACTTCTTTCTCTGAAGTGTTAGATATTATATTATATTATTATATATTTATTATTATATTGCCATTAAATCGTCTTCTACTATTAATCCATTGCCTCTCTATCTCTTTTTTATAAGATTGTATACTAACTCCGTTTATTTTTAATATTATTAATATTTCTCGCAATTATGGTATTGTACCTTCATCTTTAAAACATACTATAATAACACATATTCTAAGCAACCATGATTGGATATTGAGTATTTATTTAATTATAAACCAACATCTCAATTACCTTTTATAAGAAAAATATTCGAAAGAATAGTTTCCAAGTAATTAATAAATTATCTAAATGTAAATTAATTATTTGACACTAGTAAAAGTGCATATAGGAAATTTCATAGTCCTGAAACACTTTTTTTTTCTATTATTGATGATTTTCTTAATAATCTTGATAATAATTCTAATATACAGCTTATGTTATTAGATCTATCTGCGGCTTTTGATAGTATTGGTCATTCTATTTTAATTAAATGTCTTGAAGATATTGGTATTGTAGGTATTCCTCTAGCTTGGATTAAATTGTACTTATTCGTAAGAACATTTTCTATAAAAATTGATAACCATTATTCATCTACTTGTAAAATGTAGTATGGAGTTCCTCAAGGTTCTGTACAGAATACATATTCGGGTCATTGCTATTTTATCTTTATATCTTACCTCTTAAAAATCTTATATCTAATTTTCCCTCTGTACAATATCATATTTTTGCTGATGATATTCAATTGTATTTTGAGCTTCCAGTAATAGCCAATTCATCTGATAATGTAGCTCTAATTAATTATATTAATATGGTTACAAATTGGTTTTTAGAAATAGCTTAATATTGAATATTAACAAAACTCAACTTCTAAATATATCTGGGATGTCATCAGTTTTTCCTTCTGTTATCATTGATTATGTCACAAATGTTACCTGCAATAATGTAAAAATATTGGTTTTATTTGTGATCATAACTTATGTTTCTCCGATAAGATATCTAATGTGTGTAAATAAACTTGTTATCAATTATATAAAATACCATCAATAAATAAATTCTTTCATTTCAGAATTTCTTATTATTGTAATATCTATAGCTTGGCTTTCCTGCTACTTCTACTAAATATTTAGATAGAATTATTAGATCATGGATTTTTACATCGAGTGACATTATATGACCATTACTCTTTGAATTATCACTTATTTAATTATAAATGGTTAAATATTTATCAGAGATCTACCTTCAACTATTTAAAATAATTGTTAAGGTTCTAAAGTATCGTCTTCCGAGTTATCTTAATGACTTCCTACAATTTAAAGTTTACAAGAGATATCTATAAAACTCTTCTACTCGACTATCACAATAAAATAATTACTAACTATCAAGATATAGTAAACGGACATTCAGTATAGCTTCAGTTTATCTATGAAATGCGTTGCCTATATCCTTAAGAACTTATTTAAATAAGTATTCGTTTACATCTATTGTATTATAATATATTATATATTCGTAAAAATTAATTTTATTATGTTTAAATTTATAATGGCAAACTGATTTATTATTCTTTTCATATATTTTGTTATTTTTATATTATTGACATAATGAGAATGTTTAACGTTATTTTGGTGTCTAAATAAACATTCAATCAATAAAGTTAGTTATGAATGTTATCTATATAATATAAAAGTATTAATTTGTAAGTTTATCTCTATAATTATGATCTTTTTAAAGTACACATTTTTTCATTATCTTAAGATTAATAACATTTTACATGTCAAATCTAAGAATATTCCTCCTAAACAAAATAGCTGGTTCGAATAACAACAATGACGTCATAATAACATTAAGTATACATTTAGTAGACTTAAGTTCCATTTAATTATAAGTAAATACTTCATATAAGTTACTGTATGGGACCAAAGGAATACACAACAAATAATAGTCATAATTGAAATAATAATAATCGTATATATATATAATCGTATATATATATAGGTATAATTAAGAATTTAATGTCAACAAATAGAATAAAGCTAGATTTTTATTGGAAATCATTTACTGACAAATATGAATTTTATTATACCTAATTACTCATAAAACTATTAAATTAACTCAATATAGCGATCATCTTAATATATAAGTAAATCATTTTTAGATGAACCGAAAGATTATATTTATTTCTGCGTATTATTATATGGATACAGAAAACAAGAATCGTACGGAATGCCGGCTTCACAAAGGTAACTGTCGCGTAAATGTAATATTATAAATATATAATAAATATATAAATTAATTATTATAAATTTATAATATTAACTTTATATATTGTTTTCATTATATTAATATAATTCATAACAAATGTATTACTATAGTTAGTTTATACCTACCTATAGGTAGTGTTATAGGTACTAAACATGTATTACATTTATATATATATATATATATATATATATATATATAGAATCTATATATCTATAGGCAAATCTATATATATACCTATATATCTCGTTATATATCGATCTCTATCTATCCCTCAATCCGATATATATCTATCTTTATTTTTATATAATCTAAAATATACATTTAGTTATTTAAGGGGATTCACAGTCTTTAAAATAAAAATATTTGTGAATAAATTATTAATTAAAAAATGGATTAGTACATGTATAATATATGATATGTCAAAATATGATGATTTAAAAATGTATATAAAGCATACAAAAAGTAATTTTATAACACTAACTATTTATAATAAAATAATGATTATATTATAACACTATTTTACAATAGTTATAATTTATCAATTTGAATTATTTAAAAACCGTGTTATCAATAATATCTTTATTTTAATGTCAACATGCTACATCTGTTGGTGTTATGGTATATATGATATTTGTTGACAGTTGGCGTTATTTTAGAATACTACCATAGTGTCATTTAATTATAAATAATATAAATAATTGTCAACATTAATTATCTTATAATATTTGTTTTTCTTATGAAATTTACTATTTCTCAGTCAATAATTAACTAAACTTAGTCACAATTTCACATTATGTTTAATATTATACGTATATTGTAACCATAGGAAAATGTTGTGATTAGAGATAGAATTGATAATAACATTTAAAAGATAAATATTTCATTTTGATCAAATTTGTTATTTTATTTAAATGCTAATATTTTCAAAACTAATATTCTCATCATTTAAAAATGCTGAAGAATAATTAACATAATATATATTAATGTTAAGAAACTTAAACGATACAAAATCTTAATAATATTACGAGATTTTGAATTTTCAACAACAACAAATGTCCTATCTAATTACATCGCAATCTAAAGACCATGAATTCCCTCAATGTATTGACCATTATAACGTCGCATACAACGTGTACAACAACTCTCCGAACTAGATTCGATCGCATGACACACGTATGCGATATTCAGCTGGATACAATGAGGATAGGCGACAACATAGATAATGATTGCGATCATTTGATAGACGAAGAAATGTAAGTATATCTATAGGTATCCTATACATATTTTATATATTGTAAGAGGTATATGTACGTAAGATATAGCATAGTTATAGATATATATTTGTAGTTAGTATATTATTATATCATAATTACAATATATATATATATATATATATATATATATATTGTAATTTTGATATGTCTAATTAGTATTTAATTTTTTAAATAATAATAGGATTTATAGATAATAATACATTGGTACCATTTACTATT
Organism: Osedax fenrisi; assembly: GCA_964019155.1. Taxonomy (NCBI): domain Eukaryota; kingdom Metazoa; phylum Annelida; class Polychaeta; order Sabellida; family Siboglinidae; genus Osedax; species Osedax fenrisi. The sequence continues at coordinate 84,262,308 of OZ025240.1, read as the reverse complement.
ATGATATCAAATGTTCAACTAAATTGTATATATTAAATGTTATTAGCATTCACCTACACGTTTATTCATTATGAATCAATATTATTTTAATAATAGAAATATTATATGCAATAAATACAAACTATGGGAAAGTCTCCGATTACCTACCCCCTCACAATACTGACCACCTCTCGTATCTCAGTAACTATAAGAGATATCAACAAATTATATATATATGAACTGTTACTAATTTAATGATAAATATGAATAAGTATTTTGTTTAAAAAAATATGTAATCCTACAATTGTTATTTGATCAAATGTAATATTCTGTTTTTATTTTTTAAATATTTGAATAATAACTTTTTTTAAATCATTGTAAATACATTATTAATTAAAGGAAAACTTAATTTTTTACATAATATTGTAGAACAATAAAATGTTTATATTTTTTGTAAAAATAATTTATTTTGAATAAATATTAACCAATATATCTTAATTATAGCAACCCATGTGGTTTTCCTATTACCGACCCCCTAAATTACCCTAATACCGACCCCATGTGGTTTCTGATATCCAATCAAAATAGATCTGTATTTTACTTTAAAATGTGTCGTAAATTATGTATGTATCCTTGATATAGATTTAGGATTCATGATTTCTGTTGATTATATACATACTGATTAATAAATAAATATTAAATAATAATATACACTATTTTAATATAATTACTATAAAGTTTAAATTTAGATTTAATATTACTATTAAAACATAAACTCAATCAAAAATAAATTGCGTGCATGTTATAATTAATTATATTTATGTATATCTACTATTTTATTGGATATTATAATACTACAATTATTTATACCAATATTATCTTAGAGGGTCGGTAATAGCCTATTAATAATAGGTGAAGAGGGTCGTTATTAGGCACATGTATCCGATTACCGACCCCCTGTTTATTCTTGTAAATATAATTATATCAAACATTTAAAATAGCCACATTATTCATTGCCATAATATTACCCTAATTACAAAATGTCATATAAATATATATAATATCTAATAAGTTATTACAAAAAACATATAGGGGTCGGTAATCGGGGATTTTCTCCTATATATTATAGATAAATGTAAAAAAACCTAGTAAAGGTAAAAACTCAAAATTTGAAATAATTATATAAATAGTAAATAATATTTATATATATATATATATATATATACAGTTGGTTTTATACTTTAATGTTGTAATAAATACTAGTTAAAAGTTAAATAAATTAATGATCGGATAAGAGGAAAGTATCGAGGATCGGGATAATGATCGATGATTCAATATAAAAGGATCGGTTTCCATCACTACTTACTATAAACAATTTTTACAAATAAAGACTATTTAAGACATTTATGAAGTTTAACAGTTTATTTGAATTTAGATATTATGTTAAATATTGGTATAATATTTTAATTTTATAATATTAAAATCAATATATTGAATTTACCTATAGGTATACAATAGGTATACAATGTATACTATACATATAAAAGTTACGTTTTATTATATCATACATATATACTAATATGTTAACTTAAATATAATATTACTTATAAACTGAATTGTATAATTATTATCTATAAACTATATTCTGAACGGTATAATGGTAGAATTATTGTCTATAAACTATATTCTGAAAGGAAGAATGTAAATATAAAACAAATAGATTATATAATGAATAGTATTCACTCGATAATTATATTCGACTTGGATACATATAATTAGTTATTATCGACTAAATATCCTATAAATATCCTATACATGTCCTATACATATCCTATAAATGTCCTATATTAAACAGAATGAACGGACTGGACGATGACCTAGATGGTCTGATAGACGAGGACTGCTACGCCATCGATGTGATTATGATTAATATATGTATTATATAACTTAATAAGTATATTACTAATATAAACATAATAGTAGGCCTACAACTTAATAACAAACCGTTACGTATGACAACCTATATGTTCCTATAGGTAACCTATAGGTAACATATATGTACCTAGTAGGGGCGCTGCAACAGGGGGGACAAGGGGGGGATCATCGATGTAAATAAATGTGTTATTTACATCGATGATCGGGATATGTCCCCCCACTTTAAAATCTTGGAGGACCTCCTATGTGTTGGTTCCCCCACTTTTACCACAACATTTATTTTGATTGGTTGATCCCCCCTACATACAACATTGTTCCAACGCCCCTAGTACCTAGTATCGTGCATTAACTACGAAATATGTTTCGATAATGAACATAGAGTCATTTTTAATCATATTGAACATTTGCTATTATATCAGGAAATGTCCACAACGCTACTATCCGACGATATACCCGATGAGAAATATACAAACAATTCGACAACTAAATTGGTAATTATTTAAATATAAAGTTAAACAAACTATTAAATCAAAACCACATATGTGGTAGTCATCTTTTAAAGAAATAATTGGAAATGTATTAGAATAACTTTTTATTATCTCTTTTATTTATTGTTTATCCATGGGTTTATATTATATGTATATTATTCCTGATAGAGAGATTTAACATAATATTGATTATTTTTTAACATCGCCTCAACATATATAGGTATTAACATCACGAAGTATGACTCATCCACCATCTAAAACCAAATTTGTTAAGCAGACGATACAAGGGTCAGGAAAGTCATCGTCCCTACGTAATTCCATAGGGATTAATGTCATGACGCATCTCTCATCACGTGATTCTGACCTAGCTATTACGAAAGCAATTCAAACTGTAGCTACTGAAATTACTTCGCCTTCACAAAATGAAGAGGCCAAGAATATTAACCCTACTAAAAATTCTACTATTACTGTAAATAATACTACTTCAAATACTAATACTACTGCTACTACTACTAATACTACTACTACTACTACTACTACTACTACTACTACTACTACTACTACTACAACTACTACTACTCCTACTACTACTACTACTCCTACTACTACTACTCCTACTACTACTACTCCTACTAATACTACTACTAATAATACTACTACTACTACTACTACTACTACTACTACTAGAACTCCAACTACTACAACAACTGAAGCGTATAGAATCACGTTATACACCGAGAATAGCGATCACTATTCCTCAGAAATCATAACATTACATGGCATCATGGTTCCTATATCACATTCCATGGATTCCAGTGATATGCCGTTTTCAATTGTAGTTGATTCAAAAGATCCAATCACAGGCATTAATCCAATGATCGTAACACATTTAATAACGATGAAATTAAAGGATACATTATTCACAACAGAACAATTTGCTACTGAAAATATATTAGTTGTTACTACTATTCAACCTAAATCTATATTAACTAATTATGAGACTATACCTATAAAAATAGCCAAAACAGAGATATTTCCAATAACGCCAAGTATTGGAAACATTATAATTACTATAACAAGAGGACATATTAAATTAAGTACAAACACTATTGAAATACCTTCAATTACGAATGATATAAATAGTAGAACATCGCACTTAATAATCGACAGTATACCGTATACTACACATAGTTCAAACACGCCCACAACTGTCATAACTACAACTCAACGATTAGCAAAGTATACGAATATAATTCTCACGATTAGTAGCTCCCCCTATAGTACGGTGGAAAGTGTAAATAACTCGGAAGACTACGAGAAGACTACACATCTCGTACTAGATAAAACGACCGATATCGCACGTCGTATATTAATAACTAAACTCGTATTATCGCCCACCACAACCGTTGTTAGGCTAGTAACGATAACACCATCGTACGACGCTCCTATATTAATAACCGACTATATTACTTCTACGCCGAGCCGGAGAACACGCGCCATGGACATAACCTCGACGACTACATTCCCGCCGAGCCGAGATCGAGACGCTACCACCGATAGCCTGCAGTTGATTACGTCACCCGATGCCGTAATCGTCGCTACCACGCCCACATTTAAATCCGGTTTCGACATACGCAGCGTCTGGATACCGGCTCTGGTGGTGTTGGGCATCCCGTGCGTGTGTATAACGTTCTTGGCGTGCGTCTCGGTAGCGAAACGCCTCTCCGGTCGCAAGTCTCCGCCCCCTCGCCTGTCCCCGATAATGGGCGACGCGGAAGCCCCCCGAAATAGGCGAAGATCGAGCGTTTGTCCGGCTCCCCCGGACTTCATCCCCACCGTGTGGATCTCTAACGATGCGGCTCGCTTTAAAGACGACCGAAAGCCTAAGATTATATCGATGTTCGACAGTTTCCAGAAGCCGGTGTAAATCCGGTGTATATTAAGTTACTTGTAGGTACTTATAATTGTTATATTATTATTGCATGTTACGTAATATAAGAATATAATGATACGTGAACTATTTTGATATACATACATTTGTAATATTTTATATATATATATATATATATAAGTTTTAGACATATGATATATTTTTATCATACATACATGTATGAGCTCATATCTATACTAGTATACGCATACGTAGGTATATATACCCCTATATATACCCCTATATATACCCCTATATATATTTATAGTATTATACATACTCTTTCTAATATGAAACTGCATTTATTTATTTAATACCTAATGCGCATTTAGCGCCCATTATTACGCGTAATTAAGCGTAATTAAGCGCTTAATTGTAATCTGTGATAACCGTTTGTTAATACGTATTATTATTAATCTAACACATTTTTACTTTATTAATAAAAATAAAATTATATATCAAATACTGAGTTCAAAAAATTCGCACAAGGGAAACATAGTACTATTCTAAATGTACCCAGTCCTATAATTAGTTAAATATTGACAACACTTTTTCCTACATAGACTAGAATCTAGTCACTAGATATATTATATATCATATATATATATATATATATATATATATATATATATATATATATATATATATATATATATATGAAACAAATGAGATAATTTTATAAAATAAAATATTGTTTATGAAATGTCTATGTGTATTATTAATTTTTATTTTTACTAACAAATTATTAAAATATAATCGATCATATTTATATAACTACATATTCTTATCAGAAAACAAGCTTATAACTTAAGTATCTATATATATTCGTTCTATATATAAAAACAAAGTAATTGTATATCTCATAAAATGTGATCCCTGATATAATTGAAATACTATTGGTTGAGAGAAAATAATTATTCTGAGATAAATGTATTTTAAAATAAAATGATTTTTATAATAGTTTATTGTATTTTATAATTCTCATTATTTCATAATATAACAGGGACTATGCATACATAGGTTTATATAAAGTTATTATATAAATATAAATATATATATACACAAATTATATAAATATATTAAAATTATAAATATATATATATATAATACAGTTAATAAAAGGTAAATGATTATTTATTATTTTACAATTATTATCATTTTAATTTTACCTATCTATAACACGCAACTCTTTTAGAGTACTTATAAAGCATATTTTTATTTTTAAATATCACACCATATAAATAATAAATAACATAATCTGAATTATTAATTTATATTTGTATATGAATTTCTATATTAAAAGTACCCTTAATTTACAAAAATATATATATAAATTATTTATTATTTAAATTTAAATGTATCATATTTCTGATAATTTATTAATTAAGTAAACATGTTTAATATAACTTAAAGTAAATTGATGATGTTATATAATAACATTAAGAAAGAAGTAATATTAAATACACTGCAAAACAAAGTGTATACACTTAGTGTATACACTTAGTGTATACCCCTATAGGGGAAAGTAACCGAATACGGACAGTGCCCGAATACGGACACTTTCGGTATCTCAGAAACTATAAATCCTACAAAAAAATGTTTAATGAATAAAATATTCATAATTATAAAAATAGTCTAAAAAAGTATTTTTAATTTTATAATTATACAAAATATTGCTAATATATCCCTGATTTTATATTCTATAAACTGATTTTTTTATTACGTTTTTAAATTTATGAAAAAAAATTTCAACTTAAAACCTTCTCAAGATTATACAAATATATCGATATAAAATATAACACTATATTTATCAACAAATAAAGCATTCTAAAAATTGTATTTTTAATTACTATATTTTTTATCAAATAGTCATTAAGTTATAAGCATATATCTAGAGGTCTTATAAGTTCCTAATACGGACACTCTAAATGTCTTAATACGGACACCCTATAACCAATCAGCGCGCAGCGTATGAATAATTCTGATTTTCATAAAAATCGCGTGCGTTATAATAGTAATACCACCAATAAAGCTAAATCTAAAATTTTTATTATTTAGATACTTAGATTGTATTATTAATTAAAAAATAATAAAAATAAATAAATTATTAAATTATTAACTAATTAAATTACAATATATTTTTTATAAAATTAATTTTAAATAACGTAATTGTAATTTGTCTGATTGATTCATCAATAATATATAGTTTATCTAGTGGTATATAGAGTGTCCGTATTATAACACAGGGTGTCCGTATTCGGACATGGGTACCGAATACGGACACCCCCGTTATCTATGGAATTAAAAGATTAAATGAAATTTTAAAATCACAATAATATCTATAATTATATAATATTAATATATTGTAATTTTTGAATAAAAATAATGAGTCATAAAAAGTTAAGACCATTTATTGTTAAAGTGTCCGTATTAGGTTACTTTCCCCTACATTCTATATTTGTTTAATTTCATGTTATTATTTATTTATTTCAATAACATATGTTAACATAGGGGAAATAGGGTAATTTAGCCACCCTAATAATTCAATTAGATCAGCTAAAATGAAAAATTAGTCGGCGTCTCATCGAATACAATAATATGTATCTATATAGAAAAAAGCTTTGAATTATAACTATTATGTAATAGGTTATACAACATTGTCTATAACAGGCCGTATTTCCCATCTTCCCATACTAACGGTAATTATCATTAGAAAATATATCAATGTTATACATTCGATTATATATATATCGACTATATAATTTCTTAAATCAATCGATCAATCGATACAGGTACATTATCTACACGCACACCGTATGCACATCTTAATATAGCATGCCTATTACGTAATGAATAATACTATAACGTACTATAGTATAGTATACTATATATACTATATACTCGTATAAGTAAGTAGGTGTAATACTCTGTAGAGGAGGTATCGTAAATAACAATCGAAGATATATCGATTGCTGGCTTTGTTTATAGTCGACGCCACAAGTCAATATCAATAATTAATATTTTACTGATTAAACATGAACATGTATACGAAAGGTGGTTAACTTTATACGTGCTATATATAGAAAAGGTGATATATGACGAAATATATTGCGTAGTATACTATTCTATTTATAGTAGTATACCCTATAGGGTTAGTATACACACACATATATATATATATATATATATGGTTATATGATATATCCTATAGTATATAGTATCCGTATAGATACATACATATATATATATATATATATATATACATATATAATTATGGTTATGTTATATATCATTATAATCTAGTTTATAAGTTTTATTTTATTAGAGAAAATGCAGGTAAATATATCTTTAGAATTCCCATTTATTGATAAATGGGAAGAGTGAATTATGAAATAATATTATTTAAAGTATACTTTATTTATAAATAGTGATATCACTATTTACTTTAAACCAAATATTAAAATGCCGATACCACCATGTATGTTATTATGTATAGTTTTATAAATAAATGTACAGTTTGTTGGAAATTGTGCTGTCATATAAGTATTAGATGAATTTAATCAAGTTTCATTGATATTTAAAGAGAATGTTTAATAACAGATAATACTTCTAAAATTAGATCAATATTTGCAGAAAAAGAACGGAAATTTAGTAATATACATAAATTTTAATATTTTAATTAAAAATCATTTCCACTAGTCCTACTTTAATAACGTGTTTTAATAATAGGCGTACGTATTATTAGAAATACTTATACGTATTATAATATATAGTTAATATTGTCGATATTTCGTACATGCGAAGGAGTCTAATCAGCCTCTTTACAGTCAATTGACTTTTTATCACCAATTACGATTACTTTGCGCAATTAATATTATTAGATCTATTATTAAAATTATACATATATCTATATAAAATGTCACTTTTAAAATATGCTAATATTATATACCCATTATGACATATTTAGTATCAATATAACGTCTAACGAATAAAGTATAATATAATTAATAATTAGTTAGCAAAGAACTAAAACACTAATAGGGTATAAATTCTCCAATAATCGACCCTCCCATAAATGTTTATTTGTACTATAGAACATTAATGTATTCAATATTAGATATATTTATTTGAAATTTTGAAATTTGGGTAATATTATGGCAATACATAATTTGGCTATTTTAAATTTTTGATATCATAATATTGAAACGAATAATAAGTGGGTTGGTATTGGATACATGTACCTAATACCGACCCCCTTCAACTATTATCGACCCCTAAAACACTTATGGTAAACATACATGTATATATACTACAATTATAATTGTAGTATTACAATATCCAATAAAAATTGAAGACATCAATAGATTTAATGAATACAAATGCACGCAATCTATTTATTATTGAATTTAAGATTTTATATTTATATTAAATTTATATTTAAACTTTATATTTATCATATTAAATAGTGTATGGGTTCATATATTATTATTTAATATTTATTTATTAATCAATTAATCAATAACAAATACGTATTCATATATGTTAAAAATTCATTAACTGAATACAATTAGTGGAGTTCTATTGATTTTAATATATACGGTGATCACAAATGTACTGAATGTATTTTGAAAACGTATTAGTCGATTCGATTATAGAAATATTTAACAATACTCCAATTGATTAGTCACAGCGGGTACCCGTAAACTCGGACTAGGTAAACTCGGACTAGGTAAACTGGGATCACTTATTAAGTAAACTCGGACCACTTTTGAAGAAAACTCGGACCACTTGTATGCTTTAACCCATATTATAGAAGTATACTATATATAGTTATTTTAAAATGAGCCGAATATTATTCAAAAGTGGTCCGATTATTACTTTAAAAGTGGTCCGAATTTACCTGGTCCGAGTTTACCTGGTCCGAGTTTACTGGTATTCGTTTAAACTAGTCGTGACATGAATATTTGCCTAGCCATGGAGTAACGTGGTAATAATCTGAATATTGCAGTATTGCAATTAAAAATCTTAATTAACTTTAGTACTATAGTAATATATTAAACTACAACATTCAGTCACTAAATAATACCTATACAATACAGAAGAATCGAGAATATTCTATAAGTTTTTACCTTCTGAATATCTTACATTGAAATTTCGGATATGTAAATACGTTGTTATATGTATTTGTGGTATACTTGTACAACGGAGTTTTACTAGTTTATACTCTGCCAATATGACCGGTTGTAATGATAATGTGGTTTATTGGAACGTATTACATGTGTGTCCACCCCTAGTAGATGCACATAGGAGATGCAACCTAGTAGATACACATAACACTATACTGTATACATACTATACACAAAGGTATATATATATATATAGTATACATATTAACTATAGTTAATAATGAACGTGAACTACAAATGTATCAATAAATACAATAAATAAATAAACAAAACGATAAAATAAAACAATTCATAAACATAGTTTATGATGTGAGATTAAAATAAGTGCCTAGCTATTACTGAAGTAAAGCTCCCTAGTTTTGTATACGTACCTATCCGAAATTGCTTCAAACGCGCAGGATTTAAAAAGAGTGGTGATATTAACTATGGTATCTATACGTTGAGAGATTTATTCAAAGGATGGTGTTAATTTATCTTGTAATTGCATTAATATTGTGGGTTCCATATTCAAAATATCGGATGGGGAGAAAACTCTAATATCGAAATGCACGTAATATCGACACCATAGAGATCTTCTAACATATAATTCCAATCAAAAAATAATGAATGTATGAAATATTAATCAATATAATTATAATTCATATAAGAATCATTTTTTTTTTTAATATTTATAATTTTGTAATTATAAACAAAAAACTGATTTTCTTTACAACGCAAACAACTAAATTTATGAAATTGTCGATGTACGATATCGATTCTTATTCATTTACAAATGTAGGTATTTTAAATATTTTAAATAAATCTTATAGATCTAATTATATATTACAATGTGTCAAAAATATTTTGTATTTTTCGTAATTTGTTACAAAGTTATTAACTTTTACCCAATCAACATACATTTTCATAATACCGACACCATAATTATACATAATATAGACACCCTATGTTATATCAGAGTTAAATAAACTAACTTAAATATTAAAATAGCTATTATATGTTTATAGGTTTATACCTACCTACTTTATACTTATATATAACATTTGGAAATATTTAATTGAGAAATAATAAAGTCATGGCGATTTATCTTTAGGATGTCGGTATTCGAGTACTCTCCCCTATACTAACTCTTGCTTAAGATTCTATCTTATATTGTAGTAGACTCTATTTACTAAATCTTTATTCGCGATTACGACATTATACACTATGTGCGGATGGAAACAATATAATAGTTAATTTAATATCCATAAATATTGCGATATCCAAATGGATAACTGTAGGTAAATATGTGTGCAAATTGTATATATATATATTCTTGACTTATTATAAAATATTAATTTCTTTTTAGTTTATTTTTAATTTATTTTTAATTTGTTGACATACTATACAATTACAAAACATATTTTACTCTTTTTATATGCATGACTTAATATATAATTAATAACAATAAAACATACTTTACATTCTTTTGACAAAATATAAATTTCTTAAAATTTGAAATTGTTATTGTAAAATAAATGTTTATATTAATTAAATTTAGGTAATATAGGTAATTTAAGTAATTTAGGTAATTTTCCTACTGATAGTACTTAATTATGAAAATATTAGTCTTTTACGTATTGGTTTATTATTTTGTATTAATTGTATTTATATTTGTATTTTCGGGATACGATTAGGTGATACTACGATATGTGATACTATTAAACTTGCTAAATCTAATATTAGCATTAATCTCGATCCATTTACTCCTGACTATATTCCTGATTCTAATTTTTCGAGGAATTATAGTTTCTCAGATATGTATATAGTTTCAGATTCGGAAGTAGGTGTTATACCTATATGTTATACCTATATGTGTTATACCTATATGATTTGTTTATGTCATCCTCGTCGACTAGTCCTAATGATATTTTACCACTTAGTATTATTAAAAAAAATTCTTTTATCCCAGAGCCGCTTTATGTTCTATTGTTAACTTTTCTTTATACACTTCTAATTTTCATACTATATTTAAACATGCGTTAGTTATTCAATTATTGAAGAAGTCTAACTTAGATTATTCTAACCTCTCAAATTATAGACCTATATCGAAACTAGGCTAAGTACAATAATTGAGAAAGTTATTAGTAAACAAATCAGAGAGTACCTAATGATCGATGATCTTTATGATGATTTTCAGAATGCATATCGACCGGGACATAGTAGGAGACCTACTGAGACGACTTTAATAAAGTTAACTAATGATATATTAGGCAACTTTGATGATTCTGAACATTCACAGTTACTTCTTCTTGATCTATCTGCTGCTTTCGATAGTTTAGATAATAATATTATTATAGATATAGCTACTAATATCAATAGGTTTTAATGGTGCTGCACTAAGTTGGTTAATTTCATATCTATCTGATAGAACATACTCTATATATATTAAAGGCATTTATTAACCAAATGTATCTATAAGATATGGTGTTCCGCAAGGATCTGTATTAATTATTTATGATTTATATTCTTCCTCTTTCTAAAGTTATTAGACAATTTACTAATATAAACTATGTAATATATGCTTATGATATTCAGTTATACTGGAAAGTTCCTACTTGTAGTAATAATATGTCTAATAAGTTAACCTTGTGTGCTCGAAATGTAAGAAAGTGGTTTATTATAAATAACCTTTTTCCTAACTCTTCTATAACTAAATTACTTAATATTACCCTTAAACATTTTATTTTTCCTACTATTACCTTTGATTCTATAGTTATCATTCCAAGTGATTGTGCTAAATCTCTTGGAGTAATATTATATTCAAAATTAAGATTTACCCAATTCGCCACTTCACAATGTAGATCCGCTAATTTTAATCTATTTAATATAAGAAAAATTAGAAAGTAATTGAGTACGGTATCAACAATTGCGTTAGTGAAATCTCTTATTTTATCTAGATTACAATATTGCAATAGTTTACTAATTGATTTCAAACTGGAATTATTTTATGGATTAAATAGAGTCATTAAATAATCTATAATATTAATCGTTAATATTAATAGGTGCGACCAAATAAGTATTACAAAAAAATTAGACGAATTAAATTAGTTCCTTATGGACAATATGTGTAAATTTAAAATATTAAGAATAACTCATAAAACTATTATTTTGATAAAACCTATATATTTAAATAAACTTATAAATGAAGAGCTAATGAGGAACACTCCACTACTGCAATATTCAAATTTGTTTTCAAAGCCGAAGATACATCTGATTAGAATTGGGAAAAGATCGTTCAGCTGGGCTGCTCCTACCATGTGGAATTCTATTCCCAAGTCATTACGAATTAAATTAGTTCCTTATGGACAATATGTGTAAATTTAAAATATTAAGAATAACTCATAAAATTATTATTTTGATAAAACCTATATATTTAAATAAACTTATAAATGAAGAGCTAATGAGGAACACTCCACTACTGCAATATTCAAATTTGTTTTCAAAGCCGAAGATACATCTGATTAGAATTGGGAAAAGATCGTTCAGCTGGGCTGCTCCTACCATGTGGAATTATATTCCCAAGTCATTACGACGCATAAGGAGTCACGTTGAATTCAAGAAGAAGTTGCGAATTTTTTTTAATTAATTTAATTAATTAATTTATTTATATATTTATTTATTTATTTATTATTTATTTATTTATTTTTATATATTTTCAACACTTGTGAGATTTTAAAATATAACTAGTGTATAAATAAATCATTACCTTACCTTACCTATGTTTAACTATATATATATATATATATATATATATATATATATATATATATATATATATATATATTTATGTTTTCTTCTAATTACTTATTTATTTGTTTTAATTATTTTATTTTAGTTATATCATTTATATGATGAAGGACATTATGAGGAATTTAAAAAAAAGTATTCTATATATTTTAATAGTATTTATAATATATATTACCATTATAAAAATTCATCTAATGTAAATTACAATTTGTAGTATACATTTATATTAACGTTAATTCTATTTTATATTGTATTTTGTATATGTAGTTTTATACTGAGTTTCTAATGTTGTTGTGTTAATGAGGAAAGGGGTATATATATAGTATACTTGTAGTGAGAGGCAAGTATTTCCAATGTTATTTTTGTCATAAATAAGATCCCTAAGTCATTGGACCTGACGAACACCTATCCTCGAAGTTGATACACCATCTATCCTCATTATTTTCAATTACTGTTGGCTCTCTGTATATAAATTTAATAATGTAATAAATCTGATTTTTATAAATGTAGTATTAACAAAATAATTAAAATTTGATTAATAATGTTATTCTTTTGTAGATATTTTTCTTTTACTAACTTTATATCTTAACATTTTATTTTATTTTATTTATCTTAATTGTACTTGTATTATCCTTTTCTCCTAATAAATGTTCTTAAGGAAAGTGTAACAGGTAAACGACTAGATAAGCATAGCGTTTAAGCGAAGAATTCTTCGTCTACTATGGTCATACATAAATTCTGATATTATTATTATTAATATATATATATATATATGTATATATATATATATATATATATATATATATATATATATATATTTATATATATATATAATGTATACATATTTTTATATTTATATTTATACTATATATATAACATTAATAATAGGTATACCTACATTTATTTATCGGATTTATTCAAATTATATGAAAATATTAATATTCAATTTAAATAATAACAACTTTGTTATACATTTTATAATTTTAATATCGTAATATAAATAAATCGATAAGAAAGTTAAAAATATGATTTGTATCCATAACTCTTCAAAATATGCATAGATTCTACTAGAAACATGTATGATTTTGCTAGCGTTACTAAAATCTATGCTAGAATTTCGCACAAGTTTGAATACAGTTTGCAAGTTTCCGTAACCGTAATTTCATAATAAGATGAACTATTTTCTAGAAAATACTGAGGAATACTTCTTATCTTCGACAGAAAACTCTTATCTCTTCCCAACCTTACGTTGAGGGTACTAGATGCTCCGGATATGGTAATCATGATAGTCACAGGGTACACGTAGAAATACAAATAGGATACAAGACCAAGTATTGAAACTATCAACATTGTTTGAAATATTTCTCGATATGACATGACTGTTTTTATAAATTATTTGTGAGATTATATTTATTTTAATTAAATGTTTATATATATATATATAAATTAGTCATTTTAATTATAATATATTGAAACATATATTAATGTATTATATAAATTTAAATACACACACATATCTATATATATATATATATATAAATTTATATATATATTATAAATATAGATATGTTAATCATATATTCAACTCTCGATAAGTCGGAATTTGGATAAGTCGGTAAAATTTAGTTGATTGTTTGGATATGTATTACATTGCTTATTAACGTTTTCAAATAAATCAGATAAATCGGATATGATGAATCAGACTTCTCGATAAGTCGGAAAATTATCAGGAGAATTTGTTAATATAAATAAATATAAAAATCCACATTTATTTATAATATTATAAATATACGAATATACAAATAACATACTACGATCAACGACCCTGCTATGAAATATGTATTATATTGTTACAGAGACAATAAATATTATCTTGAATTTAATCGCGGGCGTCATCTTTTACGAATTGATTATTTTTATGAATTTTGGTTAAAATATAACACTATAGTGTTATAACAAATAATATAAAATATGCCACTACATTCTTTCACAAAATAGAAGAATTATCTAAATAAATAGGTCTACAAGTTAATGTGGAAAATACTGAATATATGAAATATAAAGCAAGCCTATACTGAAAACTTAAAAAGTTCAAGCGGAATACAAATCAAAAGAGTTAACGATTTCAAATATCTAGGCAGCTACGTCTCTTCTACCGAAAAAGATGTCACCATCAGACTCGCAAAATTCTGGGGAGCATTAAATGCAATGAACACAATTTGGAAATCTAATTTAGCTAATAATCTAAAAAGGAATTGTTTCAGAGCTACCGTATAGTCGGTATTAGTATACAGAGCAACAACTTGGACACTGACAAAATTTAAAAAAAAAGTTAAGATGTAAATTATACCAGAATGCTGAGAGTAGCCTTGAACAAGTCGTGGAGAGATCATCCGACAATAAAGGATCTGTATGGAAATACTCCGAGGTTAAGTACAACACTACGACGTTAAAGACTACGGTTAAGCGGCCACTGTTGGACCAACAGTTGGACCAACAGTGTTGGCGCGTGAAAGACGAAATTGTAGCAGATGTTATACTCTGGCATCCCAGTCATGGAACGGGTGGTAAAGGTAGACCACGAAAAACATACATAGATCAGTTGGTTGGTGATACCCTCTGTAGAATAAACGAGATTCCGAACACGATTGATAACCGAGATGAGTGAAGAAACATATTTTATGAATAAGCCGAGCAAGCTCGACCTGGTAAGTAAGATATAACACAACTTTTTCTCGGTCCCTATATATAGAGCCCTATAGGGCTATAACTATATCCAATATCATGTCCGGCTTATCAGGAATTGACTAAATATATATATATATACGAATATTGTAAATAGTGTAATTAAAATAGGTATATTATGTAATATATAAACAATATATGCAAACCTATAGGTTATAGTCTATAGCCTATATATAGGTTTAATACCTATAGGTTTAATATATATATTATTTTATATATTTATTATATATATTATAATATATTTTTAAACATGCCCTAAAATAGTTAATAACCAGTAGATAGCCAGTAATGGTTAGTTAATATACTGTTGATGATTATCTTTAACAACGCTACTTATTGGAATGTCTATCCAAAATCAATAATATTGATATCGCACATTACATTTTACGTATACACTTTAAAAGTATTATTTAAAATTATCGGGTTTTAAATGGTTAAGATTCAATATTTATGTTTAGATATATATATATATATATATATATATATATATATATATATATATATATATATATATAGTATATATACTATAGTATACGTTTCGATGGCATGTAGGAATAACATTAGCTAGATTTATGTAATGTAATTAGATATAGCTATATAACACACGATATATCGAGTGTTATTGGTAAAGGAGTATGCCGTATTGCAATTGGTGTACAGTAATTTAAGATATTGGAATATAGTATTTTATTCTAACCGATAAATTGTTACGTAACTATTTTATCGCGTATGTTTACATCACATGTATTACATAATATATATTACATAATATATAATATTAAACCTATAGCTTCACGTATACGCGAGGCTAGGTTTGCAGATATTGTATATATATATATCACATATATATCATCCATGTGTATAATATACATATGTTAATTACAATATTTACAATACTCGTATATATATTATTAAATATAAATGGTAGGATAACATGTATTGTACTTATATATTTAATTTAATATTATATATAGGCATTACATTATAAATATATATATATATATATATATATATATATATATATATATATATATATATATATATATATATAGAATATATAATGACTTACCTTTAACGCGATTTTATCAATTTAATTATTATTTTAGATATGTTTATAATATTAATCTGTTGAGTTTAATTTAAAATTTAAAATTAAGATAAAAATTATAATATACATTTTCTATATATTTACATATATTTAAAATGTAAGGTACCTTATATTTAAGTTGGATAAACTGTAGAATATATATATATATATATATATATATATTTGTGTGTATACATAATTGTTACTAATAAACTATATATTATAATTAATTATACAAACATATATTCTATAATTGAATACCATATAATCACATTTTTATTATTTTAATGAATTATTTCGATCTATTAATAGTACATAATTCAATAATATCTATATGTATACATATGTACATATATTTACAATATATTATACATCGATTTGTATATTATATCCTATAAAAAAAGAGTTATATTATACTAACTAAATTAGCTATGAATATAAATGTAACAATATGAAAAGGTATACTTTTAAATATTTATAAATATATATATATATATATATATATCTAAGATAGCATAAATGATGTGTACCTATGGTAACTTCATACCACATGATACAACCTGATATATATATATATATATATATATAATATATATATTATATATTAAATAATATATACTTGTGTATAATATATTATTAAATAATATATTTTCTATATATTTACATATATTTAAAATGTAAGGTACCTTATATTTAAGTTGGATAAACTGTAGAATATATATATATATATATATATATATATATATATATATATATATATATATTTGTGTGTGACACGCACAATATATACTTGTGTATAATATATTATTTAATATATTAATATATTATATACAATATTATATATTACATGCATGTAATATATAATATTGTATATAATATATTAATATATTAAATAATATATTATATATGAACTGCCTATAGGTAGTAACATATACGTTGTCCGCAAGGTTGAGGCAGTAGGAAGCGGGGTAATAGTATTAACTTAATACCTAGAAAGAAGAGCAATAACATGTGTATCAAGTAATGTCGTGAGTAATCTTATATAAAGGTTTTATTTAACCTGTATGTGTAATACGATACCATCTGAAGAGTGATATTAGATCCATTAATCATTGTCATTATCATTATCACTGCATCTAAATCCCCGGATGAGATGAAAGTACTTCACCAAAATAATTATAATAATAATAATAGTATATATATATATATATATATATATATATATATATATTCGTGGATTATTGATATATGACTAAATTAGTAAGTTAAATCTTATCAGGTATCCTACAGTATTATATATATATCAATTGTTTAATAAATTATGGTATTAGGCTATATTTAAGCTATATTTAAATTATCGTAATGTCGCACACTAATAATATATATTAGGGAATAAGTAGAAATATTAATGTAGGCCTGCAGTTTTCCTACTAGTTTTCCGGAAAACTATTGAAAATATAGAGAAATAAATTAAGAAAGTTACGATATAAAATGGTGAACACGTAATTAAATAAAATAACAATACATATTATATGTTGATATTAATACATGTATTAATATGCATATTAAACAATATAGGTTGTTTTGCTAATTATAAATAACTTTAACGATTTAT
This sequence comes from Osedax fenrisi, assembly GCA_964019155.1. Taxonomy (NCBI): domain Eukaryota; kingdom Metazoa; phylum Annelida; class Polychaeta; order Sabellida; family Siboglinidae; genus Osedax; species Osedax fenrisi. The sequence goes on along the minus strand of OZ025240.1, from coordinate 84,243,557 downwards.
TAGGCACTGAAATAGGGTCATGTAGACAATGGAACCCTTCGCTGGTTCGGGAATAAATAATAATAAGATAATAGTAATACGATAACATTTTAATAATAATATACATTGAGTATACTACGGACAAAAATAATAAATGATATATGAGTGTTATATACTACAGACTGCATTGACATACCCAGGTAACCAGCAATGTTATTTGTCTGGTACATCATTTATTTAGAAGGGTTATTGTATGGGATAACCTGCGATATTTATCCCATTGGTACAAAGCCCCTTCGTGTACCATATAATGTACCAATGGGTTATTGGTACCATAAAATAACCTGGGTCAGATATCCCATCTCGTACCATCATATATACCATTGGTACAAAGCCTCTTCATGTACCATATAATGTACCAATGGGTTATTGGTACCATAAAATAACCTGGGTCAGATATCCCATCTCGTACCATCATATATCCCATTGGTACAAAGCCCCTTCATGTACCATATAATGTACCAATGGGTTATTGGTAACATAAAATAACCTGGGTCAGATATCCCATCTCGTACCATCATATATCCCATTGGTACAAAGCCCCTTCATGTACCATATAATGTACCAATGGGTTATTGGTACCATAAAATAACCTGGGTCAGATATCCCATCTCGTACCATCATATATCCCATTGGTACAAAGCCCCTTCATGTACCATATAATGTACCAATGGGTTATTGGTACATAAAATAACCTGGGTCAGATATCCAATCTCGTACCATCATATATCCCATTGGTACAAAGCCCCTTCGTGTACCATATAATGTACCAATGGGTTATTGGTACCATAAAATAACCTGGGTCAGATATCCCATCTCGTACCATCATATATCCCATTGGTATAAAAGCCCCTTCATGTACCATATAATGTACCAAATCAAAATTAAAATATTCCCTCTGGCATAAAGCAGTACTTCTCTGGGATATCTGACCCAGGTTATTGTATGGTACATAATTCCCTCTAGCATAAATCAGTACTTCTCTGGGATATCTGACCCAGGTTATTGTATGGTACATAATTCTATCTGGCATAAATCAGTACTTCTCTGGGATATCTGACCCAGGTTATTGTATGGTACATAATTCCCTCTGGCATAAAGCAGTACTTCTCTGGGATATCTGACCCAGGTTATTGTATGGTACATAATTCCCTCTGGCATAAATCAGTACTTCTCTGGGATATCTGACCCAGGTTATTATATGGTACATAATTCCCTCTGGCATAAATCAGTGCTTCTCTGGGATAGCTGACCTGGTACAAACTGCTCACTGAGCCCCATAAAATAACCTGGTACACATTACCCAGGTCATACCAGTGTTATAACCCATGCTTTGGTTACCTGGTTAGTGGAGTATTATATACTGCAGAATGCATTGATATAGTGGAGTGTTATATACTACAGACTGCATTGATATAGTGGAGTATTATATACTACAGACTGTATATTATATATATATATATATATATATTTAATATGTTATTGATAAATATTCTCATAAGTATTAGCATCGAGCTAGATATTATCTGGTCATCCATTTATACAGCATGCTAATAATCCTTTAACTCCACTTCATTATAAATAGATGTAAACAGATACCTTATTAGTTTCACTTCAATTACAATTTTAAAGTACATATTTAATAAGGAATCTCTAATCACTAATCGACTATAGGTAAACTATAGTTACATATAGTTACTATAGTATATATATATATATACTGAACATATATTACAAAATGTAGGTATTAACCTATCATAGATATTAACGTATTATATATATATATATATATATATATATAGAAATAAATAAAATAACGTATTTGTATTACTTTATTACATATATTGTCAACGTATTAATTGTAGTATAATACTTCACATCGATGTGATAGCATATACCATTCAAATACGAACACATACATTATAAATAGATAGATTTATAATGTGCTATCATAATTTGTGTAAAGCTTTATCGATGTTATCAACAAATTGATTAATCTTCTTCGGAAGTTTACCGATATAAGTATTGATATCACTTTTTGTATTCCTTTGCCTTACGCGGCTCGGAGAATTCATAGCTCGGCCGATATTATGCATACTTCGTGGAATCTTGTCGATGAGTGTTTCAACGGCGCTACTTTTACGTATCTTGAACTCGAAAAAGCTCTGACTACTTCCCCTCACCTTGTTCGGAAATTGTCTTACTATCGATAGTACACTTTTATCTTTCCCTATTCTCAGATTCACTACCCTGGAAGTTCCGGCTAGCTTGAACTTTAGTTTCAGAGGGTATCTACTGAAATAAGCGAACAATAGAACTCCCAGAAGGATAACTAATACTATCAATACTATAGCTTTCAGTGGTGTCCACGCCATATCAACTGTTTTATAAATAATTATTATATTTAATTTTTAATTTAAATAATTAATAAAATATATATATATATATATATATCTTTTTTTTTTATTGTATTGTTATTTTTGTGGAGCCCTTTCATCCCTTCCAGGAATATAGATGAAGTTTTTAAATATAACCATATATGGCTCTAAAATCCCTTCGAAGCCTCTCTCGTGTTGAGGCATCCATGTTTTTAACGAGAGCATATGATTTATTTATACAAACGTATATAATATCACTTCTAAATATTATTGTAAGACCTATATACGGGATCAATCCTCGTCCGGACCATTACAATATATTTTAATAGTCCGGCCGAGGTTTGAACCGTAACCTACTGCTTGTGTATCTGACGCATTAGCCAACTGAGCTACACATACAGTATATATATATATATATATATATATATATATATATAATTATCAACGTATTGAAACACTAACAATCTTTCTCTTGCACAAACGTCTCATAATGTTACAACACTCAGGTTAGAGTGTAGTTACAGTGTACTGCGACGTGTACTACTATTACACATTAAAGATTATACTATATTTATCTACAATAGAAAATACGAGCGAAATTTTTTATGTAGGTATTGTATGTCCTATAACAAAGTATGTTCGATACTAGTGTATACGATACGATTATTGTGTATTGCAAATTAAAATTATTTATTCGATCGCATTATTTCATATTTTAATATTATTATATTAAATATTGATACCTATGTAAATGCGCGTGATGTTTGACAATGTCGGTTGTTATTTTAAAGTATTATTTACAATTGAATATATACTAAATAATAACATTATTAGATGGTGATTTACTGTATTATTTTAATATCTGTTAATTCGGGTATCGGATCGGTGGAATATCGCCGAGTGATCCCTTGTGATCATACTTAGTATGTTATATAGGTTATATATCATTTAATTTATTAATATTACACTATATATAGTTTAATATATATTTATTCGCACACAATATATTATTATATAAGAAATACATAAAATACACCGTTAAGAGTTAAAATATAATTATAATTATAATTATATATATCGACATATAGACATATATTTAGAGATTCTAACATTATTCTATGGTCATCAACTTTTTATGACCATTTCCATCATAAGCTTACACGTACTCAGCAATTCAGCAATCTCCCACGATATACCACTTTAATAACTCCCACCATGCCAACTTACTCACTTAATGTATTTTCAGTCCCTTCCATATCAGACATAGGCACACTTCTTAAAGCAACTAAAAGTTCATCTCCTCTTGACCCTATTCCTCTTTCCCTTTTACACGAAATCACTGAATCCCTCACTATCCCTCTCAATAATATATTATGTGAATCCCTCGAATACGGTACGTTTCCAACATCCTATAAACATGCACTCATTACACCCATCCTTAAGAAACCAAACCTTGACCCTCAGAGCCTCAATAAGTATCGTCCAATCTCAAACCTGTCGATATTTTCCAAAACTTTGGAACGAATCATCGCGAAACAACTAGCGTATTATTTAATATCACACAAAATCCCTCATATCTTCCAAAGTGCATATCTTCCTTCCAAATCAACAGAAACCGCACTAGCGAAGATATCCAGCGATATTCTCACTAACCTTGATAACAAAAATGACACAATACTCGCACTACTTGATCTCTCCTCTGCGTATGACACTATTGACCACACGATTCTCATACACCGTCTTACATCTATAGGTATCACTGGTACTGCACACAAATGGCTATCCTCATTCATAACCAACCGAACTTCCTCAGTTTTAGTTCACTCAACCCGTTCATCTTCCCATCTTGTAACATACGGTGTTCCCCAAGGGTCAGTCCTTGGACCAATACTCTTTAACATTTACATAATTCCCCTTCTCCACCTTATATCGAATTCTCCAGTTAGCTTCCATACATATGCAGACGATATCCAACTTTATGTAAAATGTACAGAAAACATTAATTTTGCACCCGACATCCTTTCCTCTACTATTACCACCATTCATAACTGGCTCACAATAAACTCCCTCGTCTTCAACCCAATTAAAACCGAGGCTATCTTCCTTCACCTTCCACTCCGAAGTAAAACTTTACCAACTTCCCCTCCAATTAACATTAATGAACATCATGTACTCTACCCATGTCAAAAATCTTGGTGTTATATTTGACAATACTTTTAATTTTTACAGACAACTGTCCCACATAACAAAACTATTAAACTATCAACTACATTCACTACGCCTTAATCCGTCATTCAATATCAATATCCACCGCTACTATTATAGCTTCTACTTACATCCTACATCTATTCGACTACTGCAATGTTATCCTTTACAATACCCCCTCATCGTATATTACTAAACTCCAAATTATTCAAAATTCTATAGCTAGATGTATATTCAACATACCAAAATACTCCCACACTCATATATCTCTATTCCTAGTTAAACTCCACTGGCTACCTGTACGCCATAGAATACTATATAAAACTCTACTACTGGCTCATAAAGCAATCCACCATGACTCTCCTGACTACTTAGAATCCCTACTCAAACTTAAATTACCAACTAGTATCACTACACGCTCCACCAATACGTTTCTACTTCAACTTCCTCCTAAACACAACTTACATTCAACCAACACTCGCGCATGGGCAATATCCGTCCCATACTCGTGGAACACTCTCCCCACATCCATCCGTACTACATCATCAACTCCCAACTTCAAGAAACTACTGAAAACCTACCTATTTAATATGAAACATAAACTTAAAATATATATGGACGGCCGATAGCTTTATAAGCACAGTTCGCAGTCCGAAAACCGAAAAATGTAAAAAATCTAAATGTATTATTCATAACCGCTTTATATAATGTATACGTTATATATATATATAATAATAATATTTATTTATTGAAATCTCTTATATATATTGAATACAATACAAATAGCGGATACAAATGGACCCCTCAAGAAGTCATAGACTTGTACATGTTATAAATAAATGTGAGAGGCCCCGGACAATAAAATACAAATAGTAACATTTTTTTTCTTGTGTTTTGATTTATTGTTTATTAAGTTCTTTATAAACACAAGAGAAATTCAAGAACTGCCTGGAGTCGAACCCGGGACCTCTGGCTTACTAGATTTTGGTTGTCCCACTGAGCCATCGACACCAGACATATATATATATATATATATATACTACCTTACCTTACCTTATCTTACTTTACCTTGCTCGACAGTCCATGACACGTCTTATACATTCTTCTATATCACTCACCACGTTTGGTAGTTCGCTGAGGGTGCATCCAGTATCTTCTCTCAGTTGATCAATTACCGTTGTTGCTGGTCGTCCTCGGGATCGTTGACCACGGAACGGTTGCCCGAGAAGTAAATCGCTTACTAGTTCATTTTTTCTTCTCCAACTTTGTTCAATGAATATTATTCTTTGTTCTCGTATAGAGAATGTTTTTTATGAGATTCTATCGTATATTTACATATATCGTATCGCTATATATAGCTCTTAATTTGTCATAGTACCCTCCATGATTTGTTCAACGAGGTTCTGATCATGCGAGTATATGCTCCATCCACTTTTTTCTCTAGAGTTGATGTTAGTTTCCATGCAATAGAACCATAATGGTAAACTTGGATTGCATTGAATAAATTATCTACAATTTGAAATCTACTGTAAATCTAAATCTGAAAATGAACTTTTATGTATTTATATAGGATCAGTAATATGGACCTTAACAAAAATGCTTGAAACGAAATAAGACGACACTTATACCAGAATATTTAGAGACATGTTAAACAAGTCTTGGCGTGATCACCCAACGAATGCTGAATTTGTGTACATGAGTATTTATGTACAGCATCATTATCGCATTGATTATCTCTGATGGTATATCATATTTGCTCAGAATGATCTTCATTGCATGGTTTATTGAGTCGGAATATTTTGAGAAGTCTATGAAAATAAGTGTGATTGGTAAATGTTTAGATTTTACTCCTTCTGGTTATCGTCGAACGTCAGGATTTGTCCTGGTGTCGATCTGATTGTCCTAAAGCCATTTTGATTTTTTAATAGTATTAAATCAACTTCGTGTCTTAATCGGTTTAGTATCATCAGGTTGAATATTTTAGCTGCGATTTATCTGAGTGTTATTCCCTATATTTCTTAGTGCTGGACAAGTTTCCCTAAAAAGGGAAAGGAAATATATAACCTTCTCTACATATTTCTATGATTTCTTGAGAATATACTCTATTGCAGGATTCTAGTAAGAATTCTTGAAATTATTCTAATTTCCAAACTTCAGCAGGTATTTTATAACGTTATCTAGATCATAGAACTACCGCCTTTACATTTTGCTTACTTTTGGTCTCTTTCGTCAGTTGTGCCGTAAATAACCCAGTTTGTATATTCAGTTAAGAATGTACATTTCTTTCATTATATAATGAAATCATATATATGTTGAAATTGTTATCGGTTTGCCAAGTAATTCTTTGAAGTGATCATGCCATAGCTGTATTTTAGCGTTTTTTCCCCACTAGTTTCTTTTAGTTTTAATGCTTTCTTCCACTAACTTCGTTAACCGTTTTCCAAGCTAGCGCTTATTTTTTATTAGTGACTGCATTTTCTATTTATTCTATCTTGTTAGTGTCATACTCCGCTTGTTCTTTTTCATAAGTATTAATAATAGAGTCCTGCGCGTCTTTGAAATTTTTGATATTTTCTGGTGTTAATTCACTTTCTTTAAGTTTGTCAGCTTGATGGAGATTGATATCAATCTTTTCGTAAATATAAGGTTATTCCCAGGGTAATATTTTTTTTCTGTTTTGGTTTTAACAGTATTACTTTTTTTAGCAGATTCCTAGGCAAGCTTGACTGATTTCTCAAAATAGTTATACATAGAGTATGAAGATGAGTCAGTTGTATCAGTTTCTTGGAGAGCTGTACATATGTTTTTTACTTAAGTTATAAAATTATTTCGTATATCATTGTCGTAATTATGTCTGTTCCAATCGAAAGGTTTATTAAAGCAGACTTTATTTTTATTGGCTCTGAGAATTATGCGTATTTCAGCTGAGATGATACGATGATCAGATGATATGCTAATGAAATAATTGTAGTCTCTACAGTTCTTTGCGCTGTTCTTCCATTTTTTATTTATGATTATGAAATCAATTTGTGATTTAAAACCATTTGGGGAGTCCATGATTGTCCTGATCTTTTCTGAAAATTGGTATTCAAGCATAAACGATTATTTTCTAGAAGAAAATTATGTAGCATGTTGCCTTTTCGATTTGTAGTTCTGTTTAATGAATATTTGTATCCATCAACTTTTCTGAGGTGCACATTGAAGTCTCCACCAATAATAAGTATGTTGTGATTTGGAATATGCCTTGTTAATGAGGTTAGTTCTGTATAGAAACTTACTGTTTCGTTTTCGTCACTCGTATTTGCTGGGTTGTAGCATGATATAACTGTTTTGTGTGGGTTTCCCTGAAAATGTAGTGTCATTATTCTAGATAATATGATATGAATACTTGATATTATATTGTATGCTCTTCTATTAACAATAATTCCAATAACTCCAGTGGCAGAATTCATCCTATTCTTCCAGGTAGAGTAGGTTATTAATTTCCACTTACCATCAGGGCCGGCTTAAGCATACTATGGGCCCCGGGCAAAAAAAACGCATGGGCCCCATAATAATTTAATAACATATTAAATGGGCCATTTTGGCAAAAACTAATATTTATAACTCTTCAATGTTATCATATGTTATCATTATACTAATTATTTTGTAATTTGTTTGTATACTTTAATCAACTCCTCATAATAATTTCTTTTCTCGCATATATATTTAGAGCAGTGGTTCCCAACCTTTTTTCACCGTGACCCTTTTTTTTATAATTATTAATTAAAAAATATACCATGACCCAATGACAAATTTTATTTTGTTATTATTATACTTTAATCATAAAATAATCATATAAAAATTAATATACATATATTTAAATATATATTTCCATCTTAAATTTTTCTCGACCATAAATCCAATTTGCATATAAAAGCATTTATATTATTTTTTAGAAATTGGATCAGGACCTATACAAAATACTCAATGACCCATAGGTTGAGAACCACTGGTTTATAGAGTGCATCAATATTTTGTATTACCGCTATTATCTCAATGTAACCTAATTGCAATAATTTTCTGATCGACTTTATTCTACAAAGTAATTAGCTCCACGGTTTTCATTATATCGAAGTCTCAAATTCTAAAATTGCATTTTATTGAATAAATATATTGACTCTAGTAATGTAATTTTAGTTATATTTTAACATATATAATATCAGATATAAATTATGTAATTAGGTCCTATAAGAAGTCCTTAAGAGACTGCACTTGAGGACTGAATCTGCTTGCGATCACCATTTTATATTTGATAATGCTTTTAATAAAAAATATTATATTCTTCTTTAATCTAGATGTTAATATATTCTTTATATAGTTTGGCTAAATAAATTATATTGATTTGGGATGAAGGCAAAGAATATTGCTACACTTGTCGAAGATTTAACTGCATTTTGCCCAACCAGATTTAAGGAATATACAGTGTAGATATGTGAATCCATATTGACAATGGACTATGGTTATTATAATATATTTCATGTCATTGAATCTTCCAGACATAGGTTACATTACATTACATCTTCCAGCCTATGCTGGCATTTTCATAACTTTGAGCTCTATAATCTATTATAATTATATTATTATTGAAAAAATGCTAATAGATCGGTAGCTAAATATTGACAATGTGATAAATTATAACTGATAAATTATCAGTGATAATGAATCTCAACGTAGGTACAATCGTACGTCGTAAATCAATAAATACCTATATAATAATAGTAGGCTATAATACCTACCTAACTTGATATAAATAACGATAATATATATCGATGTGATATATATGGAATTGAGTACACTGATATATAATATAATATTTTGAATTTTGTATTTCTTCAATTATATAGTTATCAGTGATAACTTATCACCTATTCTCCAATAAGAATATCGCCATTGTGTGTATTTATTTGTAAATAGATAGATGAGGGTGATGTCAATCTAAACATTCATTTGCAAGTAATAGGTGGATAATTGCAAAAATGCCTTTAGTATTATATGTATGTTATATATATATATATATTTATAAATAATATATGTTTCAATAAATAGAATATCTTTCTGTAAATTACAGACTGTAATGATAGTATGTTGAAAAAGATAATCATTTTATGTACATAATTCCTTTCATCAATAGACATTATTAACAATACTATAGGAATAACCTAAAGCAGAAATATCCTATTTAAATTAAAACTATTATATATATATATATTATGTGTACTAATACAACTATAATAATATATAAACTATGATAATATACACATATGATTAATACGAGCATAATATAGAGAAAGTTAATTATTTTGAGAAAAATTATTTTGAATATATCTATTTTTTTAATTACTATAACAATTATAAATCTATATAGAATATCGTTTTTTTATTATTTATAATCAATATAATCCTTTACAAATATCAGAAATCATAGTTAAAATATATCTTATAAAATATATTTAATTTTAATAAAAAAAAGTATACTTTTTGTTTTGTAAACTAATTATAGAATTATAAATTGTTAATATTTAACTATGGTTAATAATACCTTAATACGTTTATCATTTATCACCTTCTAGTTTATCAAACAATTATTTATCAATCAGTTTCATACTATTTGATCTAACAATCAGAGATGTGTGAGAAGATCTATGTTTTCACTATTAGCATGTTCTCCAAAATCTTCATGTAGCTGTTTCCACCATATCTTCGTGTCAATTTAGACATTTTTGTAAAATTCACTCTTCAAATCAGCCTAAATGACTCATATTTAATTAATTTATTATATTATTTTTATTTTTTGAATTAGAATTAATAATATATAAGAAAAATAGTTAATAAATTTTTTTTTCATATAAATAGTAACAAAAAAATGTCTCAAATAATTCATGGGCCCCCCAAAATTTGGGGCCCCGGGCAATTGCCCGATTTGCCCCCCCCCCCTTAAGCCGGCCCTGCTTACCATAGGTATGTTCCTTTATGTCTATATTTAAATGTACGAATCTATGTTCCTGTATGCATGTAATCTCCTTCTTAGTTTTATCAGCTGTGGCTATATGTGCAATTATTTTTCATAATTTTGGCAGCGTTTGTGTATATAAAGAAATAGTATTTACATTTAAAAGTTTAGGGAGATCCAAACTATTTTTATAATTATAATTATTTTTATTTTTATTTTTATTTTTAATCTCAATCGTCAATTTTTCGATTGTACCCTGAGGTAGAAATACATGACGCACTCCTTGTAAAACCGCATGACGAGCGATTCGGGATGAGTTCAATATTGGTGTCCGTGTCATTTTTTGCTTTCGGTGGCTAATAGCTACATTCGGTCGCCACTCCATACATGTGCTGGTTTTTAAATCAGAGATTTCCTTCTCCTAGATATCACTTTATTAGACTGGGTAACAATATACACATTGTACATGGTGCACCAACGAGAAGGTATAAAGAGAATCTTAACTTGTAGTACTATTAAACCAAATAATTCACCCAAAGAGTAAGGTTGTAGCAGAAATCGTTAGAGGTTAGACAAAACAGAAACTAAAAGTTAATCGTTTTACAATACTATAGACTACAAGTGCAAAACATTATAAACGCACGTTAAAAGCACCGCACCACTAATATATATATATATATATATTGTTATTGTTATTTGTATTTGGTGGATCCACCAAAAATCAGACTCGAGTCCTTTCATCCCATCCAGGAACTTAGATGAAGTTTTAACTTATAACCATATATGGCTCTAATGTCCCTTCGAAGCCGCTCTCATGTTAAGGCATCCATGGTTTTAACGAGAGACGATCATTTATGTATACACAATTATATAAGATCACTTCTAAATAATATGTTAAGACCCATTTTATAAAATTAATTAATGGTCCGGACAAGGCTCGAACCCGTGTCCTACTGCTTGTGTGTATGACGCTTTAGCCACTGAACCACACAGGCAGTTATATACTTAAGTATCAACATGTTGATATGCACGTAGTTACCTCTTGACATATACTATACATCTGGAAAACGGATTTACGTCAAAGTCGGTGGCTGATAGCAATGGTATTGACTTTGGGTTCAATTTCGAAATATAAAAATGTTGGACTAAATATACACATATGAAATACTACTTATTCACAAATGTATATATATATATATATATATATACATTATATAATGAATTACCGTATACGCAAATTTCATAAATTCTTACAAAATTAATAATATCATATTAATTATAATAGTATTTATTAAATTTAAAATTTACATTTAAAATAAAAATTAAAATATATATTTAATTGTAAATTATTAAAATTATATATATATATATATAGTAGGGGGTCTATGGCTCAGTGGGACAACCAAAAGCTAGTAAGCCAGAGGTCCCTGGTTTGACTCTTGGCAGTTCTTGTTTTTCTCTAGTGTTTATCAGGAACTTATATGTTCTTTATTATAATAAACGATAAATCAAAACACAAGAACTTTTTGTTTACTATTTGTATTGTATTATTCGCAGACCTCACAGTTATGTATAACATACCTAAGTCTATGACTTGTTGAGGGGTCCATTTGTATCCGCTATTTGTATTGTATTCAATATATATATATTTGTGATTTCAATAAATAAATAGTATTATATATATATATATATATATATATATTAATAATAACATAATATTAATAAATATAATCGTATACGATAAATATATTTAAATTAATATAATGATTTCTAATTTTATAAGTAATAGTTTAAATGTGCTGACAATAAATTCGTACGTAAAATATACGGGCTTTTATATGTAGATATATGCAAGAAGAAGGACCTATATAGGTAAACATATGTTAAGTTGGAAATAAAAATAATTTATCGGATTATAAACATCAGAGTGAGGTATCTATATATCCATATATGGAATCCCCACTCATTATCCATGGATTATCTTAATAAAGTTTAGTTATTAGATGTATTCGCTACACTGTTAAAAATAACCCTTTAGTTTTCGCTGAATAAACCTTTAGTAAGTGGTCCTGTGAGTGAAGGGTTTTCTACCTTTTAGTAAAAGCTTTAGTGAAACATGAAGGGTTTTACAACATAAAGAACTAAAGGGTTTTGATCAATATTTACTAAAGGGTTTTAACTTATTTGAACTAAAGGTTTTTTATATTAAATTAACTAAATGGTTTTAATATATTGGTAAATACAATTTATCTCAAATTAAATTATACATAATTCAAATAGCTATGATATATATATATATATATTGTAATTATAAATAATTATTTTCATAAATATAACTGTATAATTTAAAAAAAATACAGCATTAATTAAGCTGTACACGTTTCCTGACAACAAGTAAACTCTATTGTCATTTTAGCGAACATAATATATTAAAAATAACATCCAAACAAGAAATAATTGCTTTTTATATAATATTTATATGTGAAATTATATTGTTATAAAATAAGACAATTTAAAACAAAATATATATTTGCATATACAATTAATAATATGTAAATATAGAATAATATTTTTAACTTATAAAGTATATATTGATTAATTTTACTTACAAAATATGTTTTAAATATTTACAAAAACTGAAAATATCAAAAATATATTTGTTTTTAATTATATATTAACTAATAGATTAAACAACAATTTGTCTCTAAAACTAGAGGATATAACTAAAAACCCTTTAGTTGTAATTTACTAAAAAGGTAAAGGTTTACCAAAACCCTTTAGTTTTGCTTTAATGAACTAAAGGTTTTTTATATATAAAAACCTTTACCTCGTATTTAACGAAAACTAGTTGTTTTTTATAGTCATTATTTGTAACAGTGTACATATTTGATAACGGCTATACCCAGGGGCTATACGTGACGGGTGGTGCCCGTATTACAATTTTAACCGCCCACATTGAACTCTTGAAATAATCAGCTGTCAATTACCTCCTACACACACGCCACACGTGTGTTCATTTATAAAGTGTGATGCCTATCATTTTTCCTCTTTATAACATAAATAGGAGTCGGGCTATATAACATAAATATTAAAAGTGTACAAATATAAAGTCTTACATAGTTAATAGTGCTCGTATTGGGATCATGGGATATGTTGGATAGAAAGGACATCGATTTTTAGAAATTTAAGAGCTAAAATAAGTAGTAAATTGTAATATTCTATTATGTCGGTGGTTTTAGAGTGAAGTGGTGTAAGATTAAAGATTCAGTTTAATTATCTTCTTTGTTAACAAAGAAACAATTGTCTCGTGTGATACAGTTGTTATTATTGCTGTTGTCTTAACTGTTATTTATGTTGATTTAGACTTTATTAATATTGTATTAAATCCGATCTCTGATTTAACACATCCATCATGTACAATAATTAATCGTAAGCACTGTAATCCGGGCCTCCATCTATCCGGTATTGTGGAAATGATAGTATGAGTCATGTATTCTTTCTGTGGGCTTGCTTAAGTTTGGCGGCGCACGTTAAGGGTGATCACAAAATTTAAAAAATAATGATAGCTTTTTCTCTTATAGAATTCTCGGATTTTATTTTTATTTAGTTTTAGACATTGCATTCGACCTTCAAAGATTCGTAAATATATCAAAATACATTTTTCAGAAATAAGTATTTCCCATTTTGCCCATTTTACCACATGATTCTATGACTGCGTATATCTATTTTTATTATTTTATTTTGAACTTTTATATTTCTTATTTTAAATTGTTCATCTGTATATCAACCTATTACTAATTATTATGTGATAAATATGAACTATATTGTTATATTCGATTTCCGGAATATCCTATAGTCTATGGCCATAATCAAACGGTTGAAAGAACCATATAAATGGTATCAAACACATATAAGTGTCTTTCTGACCCAATTGATCGAGATGGACAGATCCATATTACACTAATTGAACGGCAGATAAATCCAAAATCTAAAAAAGATTTTAAAAAATAAATATTATTCTTTATATTTATTTATATTTTACTTATACATATTATGTGAATTTAAAGGAAATGTTGGTAATTTATAGTAACATTATACTATAATATATAATTAATATATTGTATATAAATTAAATAAAATAAAAAAAATATATAAATTTAATTAAATAAATTCAATAATATTATCTATTTAAATATTTATTTTAAATTAAAATATTTGGAATACATAAAATTTATAACCAACAAAAATCTTTAATAAATAGTAAATTTTGTAATAACAATTTACCATAAATTGGAAATGTAAGCAATATATATTTATGAATAATATCGATATAACATTTTTTTTAAATAATATAAAAATGTATCAACATTTCTAAGAACAAATCCATTTTTTTGCAAAAATGATTATTAACAAAAACTGAATAATTTTTGTTTGTAAATAAAGTATTTATTTAGTTTTTATAACATATTTATATTGTATATATTTTTACATTTTAAAAATATTTTAATTGGAAAAAACAATAATTTTCCATTTCTAGGAAAATCCTTGAAATTTCTAGGATTTTTAATTAGAAATTAATGTTGTTAAAATTGTATTATATATTTATATGATAAACAATTTGTTAATGTTTCATCAAAATATATTCATTATTTGTGTTTTATTTAAAATATTTATATATATTTTTTAAAAACAATGAAAATTGAGAAAACAACACATGACTGTTGAGATAATATGATCTTCTTCCGATATTGACCGTTGGTTAGCAGATATACCTATACCAGGTATACCAAGTAGTTATAACTCCTTTTCTACAGATAGAGTAGAGGTATCCTCGTAAATTGTCTTAGCCCAATTTCTGAACTGGTTGCCAGGGAGTAGTATGAGGAGCCGACAATGACAGTTGAGAGAGAGAAGTGTGCTAATCTATTTAACTCTTCTTGGTTAGAGAAGACATTAGTTAAGTAGCATATGTAGGCTATATGTAGCCTATGCCCAATCCCCCCTCACCAAACTAGTAGAATTCATCCCTCCCCCATATCGGTAGAAGGGTTATTTATATAGTTTAATATTTCTATTTCATTAATAGTCTGATCATCGTCACTTTTATAAATCATAGAAAACTAGTGATATATCAATTAAATATAGTTTATCGATTAAATAAAATGTATCAATGAAATAAAATTTATCAATTATATTATGTTAAAGCGATTTAAGGTTATCCATATTAATTATGTTTATGAACACATGATTTAATAAATACATTAATTTATTTTGAACAATATATTTATTATTTAACCAATTTAATTTAAAGTTACGGTTTTTTATTGCAGCAATAATTGTTATTGTAGCATTTTATTATTAAAAATTTTAATATTTAAAAAAGTTAATTTGATTTAAAAAACACTAGGATTTTATTGTTGAATTAAACTCATCTATTTATCCAATATACGATATATGCGACTTTACTTTCCGACATGGCTAATTTAAATTGTATTTTAGATTTATATTTACTTGCAATATAAATTCAGAGACTTTTAGTTACACCTACAACATAATTATTGTGTTACGTTAACGTCTCTTGAGTAAGGGCGCTGCAACAGGGGGGGGGGAATGGGGGGATATGTCCCCAATTTTAAAATCTAGGGGGACCTCCTATGTATTGGTCCCCCTCCACTTTTAACATTAATTGTATTTGTTTTATCCCCCTACATACAAAATCGTTCCAGCGCCACTAACCTTGAGACAACATGTATGCATACATGTAGTTCCATGGAGTTGATACCTATATCAACTCTCTGTGAATGCAACTAAAGACTCTAACTGCAACTCCAGATGCATTATTTTACATTTTAGGCCCCCAGTAAACCAAACTGTTAATATAACATGCTGAACATGTGTAATATTTATCAGTTCAACAGTTCTTAGTTTTTAATTGTAATATATTCAAAATGGCGTATAAATTTATAAATATTAATATATATATATATATATATCTTATCACATTTTTCTCTCATTATATATTGAATTACTATAATATAAAAAAAATGTATATTTTTTTTTATCGAAATCTGTTAATCTCATAAAATTTACATATCTGTACAGACAAACGTTGAACTCTATACAAATGTAATATGTTGAACATGTTCAATTTACACATCTGTTGAACTATATACAAATGTAATATGTTGAACATGTTCAATTTACACATCTGTTGAACTCTATACAAATGTAATATGTTGAACGTATTAATTTAACATTTTTGTAAAATAATTAAATTATATATAATTACATATACATATGTATGTAAATATTACATAACCATGTAATTTAATGTATATGATTAACTATTAGTAAAATAGTGTAAATATAAGGACACTAATGTTGTCAACATTTTAAATATAGTGTATAATATTTATATTAATTATTATATTATCTATATATAGATATTAATTATAATTAATTAATTTATAATATTATATTATAAATTCTAAATATGAAAATAAATAATGATATATAATATATATAAATATTTATTATTATATTAATATAATATATTTCATTAGAAATAAATATTTCAGTTAATCCATTGATGTATATAAATTACGATTTTTTAATTAATTAATTGATTTATATATATTTACACTTATTAATAATTGCTTACTTATAATACTTATCTACATATATTTGTATATTAATATGTACTACTTATACCTATAGGTATAAGTATATTTATAAATATTATATTATAATTGTTTAACATATACAATCATTTTACAAATCCAATAAAATATCTGAAGTTGTTTTATGTATACATATATGTATACCACATATATGTGCTATACATATATATATATATATATATATATATATATATATATATATATATATATATATATATATATATATATGTGTGTGTGTGTGTGTGTGTGTGTGTGTGTGTGTGTGTGTGTGTTATAAGGGAAGTCTGCAGATATATCGATTAATGTAATATACATGTATGTCGAATTGAAGTAAATTCAAGTCGGTCATTACGTAATAACAATATATCTGCATGCATAAATTGTTTTAGCCTTACGCTCGGTTGATTGCATAACATGTTTACATTTCTATTTTGTAATTAAATGTTTTATTATTTGTATTAATTTGTATTCGTTTTGTGATTTATATTTGTTATCGTTTATGTATATGTCGTGTCATTCGTTGCCTATAAAGGAACGTCGCTCGCTGAGATTGATATAATTTTAATTCTGCGTCTCACCAGGTTGGTACATATTATCATTGTCGTTAATATATTTTGTACTATATTATTATTATTATTATTATTATTATTTATGTTATTATACAGGTCTTTGTGGAAATAAAGTTATATAAGAACTTCACTTTGTTACATATATATATATTCTTTAATATTATGTTTTAAAATCTCTATATATATATATAGGTTGAAGCTTTATCAAGATTAGGTGAATGCAACATTGGGGAAACACTTTTTTCTATGTTTAAATATATTGCATCTAAACAAGTAGGATGGTGCTATTATTCTCAATGCTGTCAACGAGGATAAATTTATTTTGCCCAAAAAAAATTATACAAATTGATAACTGGTTAGTTTATATAATTACTTTAATATAAATATGTAATATATATGTAATTAAATACATATCATAGTCCGAAGTTATGTAAAGAATTTGAAGTTAAATATTCATATACCTTTTTATTAAAGTTTAAATGTATACCAAATTTTATATTTTAATTATATATTAATTAATATTTTTATTAATAATTATATATTAATTAATATTTATATTAATAATTATATATATATATATATATATATATATATATATATATATATATATATATATATATATATATATATATATCACAGAGGCTTCAATAAGAATTCACGAACATGTGCCTATTAAAGAAATAGACAAATGCATTGACACAAAACTAACCAATTGTAAACGAAAAAATAAAGAATGCCAATACAATTATAATGAATAAAATGTTAATCTAATTAAAATATTTTATTTAATATATACATATATTTGACATCTGCTCAACTCAATACAATTTACATATGTTCAACATAATCAAAATGCAACATGGTCAACTCAATACAATTTACATATGTTCAACATAATCAAAATGCAACATGTTCAACAACACCAAAAAATGTAGCCAAATGAAAATGTTCAACATGTTAACAATTACATATGTTCAGCATATTATATTAACAGTTTGGTTTACTGGGCCTACATATTATTATATATATATATATATATATATATAATATAGTAAATTTCACTTATTATCATTATGCTTTTCACATTAGTTATTGAAATGATCGTGATCGTAATCGTCCTAATTTGGGTGGTAAATATATCACAATAGTGATTGGGAGTTGAGATCATAACAAAGGATCTATTAAAGGACCATTATTTACCATTACTGACAATATTTCGTCGTATTTTGTTGCCCTTTGCCCTATATATTACGTACGCTTGATTAGTTACTCGATCTATATAGGTCATTCAACATTGTATAAGGAAATTCTTCATGTTATGGGGATATCACAGTACGCCATTACAATCGTGCCATTCAATGTATAGAGATATAGATATATAGAGATATCTATAGAGATATATCTACTATATAGTAAATACATTTCTCCGTATAAAGTTCCGAACACAAAAAGCTATTCAATTAATATTAAGAATATTCTATTGTTTTTTTTTGTGAAATACAAAGGAAATATAATGCTATAACAATATGTAGCCTTATTTTTATATTTCAATATAATTCATGTATAAAATACATAAAAGTATAAATTATGTTTGTTTGCATTATATTACTATTATTCATTATAAATTAATTTGTAATGTATTATTATTATTATGGATACACAGTATTTTACGCACATATGTTATTTATATAGAGCAAATACAATTAGTTATATAGCTATAATAGTTGTATCTGTGCGGTTAATTTTATATATAAAATACGTGTACATAATTATTCTGTGTAAATCACATAGATGATTAGTTACTTGCAGTCCTAAATCCTTTAATTCCACTGAATGTAAAGTACTTCTTAGCTATATGTTAGACTTTAATAATATCTAGTATATATCTCTCTATAATATATCTAGTATATGCCCACCAAATATATACATATATTATATACAATTTTATTTATTATATATTTACATACAATTCTATAGGCTTACTGTATTATATAATTTATTTTTGAAATATGTATCATAAAATATGTTTTTTATGCTATTACTAAATGTATTTAATTTTTAATTTTTGACATATACTAAATAAATCTACATTAACTATTATTCCATTATAATATTTTTATTTTTTTTTGGTTTTAAATATTTTACTATATATCCTATAAATGCATTTATTCTATAAAATTATAGTTTTAAGTTCAGCGGTTAGAGTCCAACTTTCGCACGCATAGACAATACTCTACATTACTAGTAGGCTAGTACTCCTACGCTCATTAATATAAGTTTTTTATCTAGTATAATTTATTTATCTCTCCATA
Source organism: Osedax fenrisi (assembly GCA_964019155.1). Lineage (NCBI taxonomy): Eukaryota > Metazoa > Annelida > Polychaeta > Sabellida > Siboglinidae > Osedax > Osedax fenrisi. Next base: position 84,223,382 of record OZ025240.1, on the reverse strand, counting down.
TTAGCTTCCACTTGCTATATACTTGGCTTGTCTTAGCTTATCTAGCTGGAACTTCTTTTCTAGAACCTTCTTCACAGTTTATCAAAACTAGGTATTTAAAAGAGTTTATAGTTTGAAGTTTATCGTGTTGGATGGTATAGTTCGTTTGGAAATTTGCATCATTTAGCATTATTTTCATTTTATCGGCATTTATCTACATGCCAAACTTACTCGTTAAGATAGATATTGCATTTGCGAGGTTTCTTAGTTCTTCCAGAGAGAGAAGTTACCCAATATGTCCTTTATTAGTACTATAGTATACACCATTTACTTTATCATAATGTTATCAACATTTGTTACTATGAGAGATTTTATCCAGATTGACAGCTAGTTTTTCTCAAATGTTTGATCGTATCGTGTGAACTACATTGACTATGGTATCGCCACCTTGAATTATAAGTTCGGATGGATGTTATCCAGTTGTGCCTTATTTCATTGACTTGATTGTAGTTTATACTTCTTCTCGTATACTATAGTATGCTGGCTTAAGATGAGTCATATTCTTCATTTGTATGTTACTTGATAATTATATTTATAGATTCCTATGTCCTCTACTCTCAAAGTTATACAGATCACTTCATTATTCGATCCATATTCTGGAAATTTCATTTTGCTCAGTAATATATGTGCCAATACTACTTTATATAGCATCGTATACGATAGTATACTACACTTGTTTATTCTTCGTTATAGCCTTTACGATAGAGTATGCTTTTTTAGACTACTTATTGGCAAGTTAGTTTTTAATATCTTGGAAATGATCATCTATCAATATATGTTTAGCTTCTTTCATACTATTCGTTGTACTCTTATTTATCCTGTTATGATTATACTTAAATGGTATATATGATATATATGATGATGATTATTAAATTACGGTTTAAAATACAGCCACTTAGCCCCTACGACGTAGACATATGTAATAGCAAGGCCTCTTATAATCTCGAGGTTATACGAGGTCTTGCAAGGTAGTAGGCCCCTTCACTCGTGCGGAAAGAAAACAATAATAACATAATAATAAAAGAACAATGTAATGCTGTAAAAACCCTGGTGTAAAAACATATATATATAATCTTATATTTAAAAACATTTATATGTATATAGCGGAAAGTAACCGAATACACTCACGGTATCTCAGAAACCATAAATCCTACAAAAAAATGGGTAATGAATAAAATATGCATAATTATATAAATTGTCTAAAAAAGTATTTTTAATTTTTTAATTATTCAAAATATTGCTGATATATCCAATAAACTGATTTTGTATTACATTTTTTAATTTATGAAAATAAATTTCAACATAAAACCTTCTCAAGAATATAAAAATGTATATCATCGATATATCGATACAAATAAAGCATTATAGGCAATATAGCCTATATAGGTAATAATAAGCCTACCTATATAATTTCTATATTTGTTATCAAATATTCATTAAGTTATAATCATATATATATAGAGGTTATATACATCCCTAATATATTACCGTATTATACGTTTATACACTAATATACGTATACGGACAGTGTCCGTGGACACTCTAGATGTATTAATACGGACAGTGTCCGTCGGACACCATATAACCAATCAGCTTGCAGCGTATGAACTATTCTGATTTACATAAAAATCGCGTATGTTATAATATTAATACCACCACAAAAGCTAAATCTGATTTTTTTTATTATTTAGATACTTATATTGTTTTATTAATTTTAAAAATAATAAAAATAATTAAATTATTAACTAATTAAAATACATTTTTCATAAAATTAATTATAAATAATGTAATTGTAATTTGTCAGATTGATTCATCAATAATATATAGTTTATCTATTGGTAGGGTGTCCTATAAAGGGTGTCCGTATTCGGACATGGGTACCGAATACGGACACCTCCATTATATAATAGATATATCTATGGAATTAAAAGATTAAATACAATTTTAAAGTCACAATAATATCTATAATAATATAATATTAATATATTGTAATTTTTAATAAAAATAATGAGTCATCAAATGTTAAGACCACTTATTGTTAAATTTTCCGTATTAGATTACTTTCACCTATATATATATAATCCTATATGATTATTGTAAAATAATGTATCTTTATTGTATACTTTATTATATACTTTTATGTAGTTTTAGGGAATATAATCCCCACATGAGTTTGGATATGAATGTTAATATCAATTGATATAGGTATATCAATATACCTATCAATGTAGGATAGGATTAATAAGTTACATATTAATAAGTTGAGACGAATGCATATATGAATAGTGGGCCCATGACTGCAGTCCATGGACTGGCCACCAATATAATTTATGATTCATTCATTCAGCAACATAATTTTAATATAAATGTTGTTATTTATAATGTACTTATGTGTCATATTTGTATCATCGATATATAGAAAGAAACAACTTTCTTTACATCGATGATGTGTATACGTATACTCATAGATTTAGAGTAGGCTACTCTAAATATATGCGTATAATATACGTCGTATATCCCCTTATATGGGTATATCCAAGGATGTATGCATATATTTATAGTTTACATATGTGAACTATAAATCTATGGATGTATGACATACATTGTATGTCCTTGGTATATCCATGTAATTATATAATATTCTGATCCACTGAATTATATTTATTTTGTTAATTTGTGTGATACAGGGATACACCCGCAATACAGGTAATAGGTAATTTTTATAAATATATTTTTAAACACCATATATGTTATAATAATTATAATAATATAATAATATATAGTAAATTTCACATTTGTACTCGATATTATCTTGTTAGTAATGTATTTATTGAGATAATGTTTATAAACCTACATTATATTCAATAGGGTAATATAGTATATATAGATATTAGTAAATCCCCTGTAGATAATTTAATTTCAAATTTTATAAATTTAATAACAAGCTTTTTACATTTATATCGTTACCATTGCATTATTACTAAATAATTAGTTATCCATGATATTCAGAGTGTTAACGTCTACATTGTTACCGTAAACTATTATTCATAATACTTAGTTTAATATTGAATTATAATAAGATTAGTTACTATTATTATAATAATTATAGTAACTATAGGGGAGACGATCAAAAAGGACGAAGTTAGGGTTAAAGGTTACATTTGAAATACGAGTTAATCGTATATATATATATATATATTTTGTATTGATAAGTGTGGGTTATTTGGTTTAATTGGATTGGTTTTGTCCTGCTTGGTTTTTGTTTAGATGCATTTCATCCCACAGTGAGCCTATACAAATTTATGTCACATTTAAAATTTACCTTTGCAATTGCAGTTAACTCAACTCGTCCTTTTTGATCGTAACCCAACTATAGTAGTAACATTTACACGAATATTACTATTATCAACTTCATAACCAAGCAACTTGCTACTACTTAGTAATATTATATTATACTATCAATATATTATATAATAATTATAGTATTTTACTATAACATAATAATTATATAAATAAATATTATATCAGATATATTATATTAAATTTAATTATTATGTAATTATTAATATTATAATATTATTAATAATTATTATTATATATTAATATTATTTAAATATATAATAATAATTTCAATAATTTTTATTGTATATCATATACTATATAATATATATTATCGTATAAACTTAAATTGTATGTAACTCACATGGTTATTTAATAATAAATCTATATATTCAGTCAATAATTAATATATTAATTATGAATAGTTATTATAATAATAATTATTAGCTTAATATATAATATTTATTTAATGCATAATTTGTATCTTTAATTAATAATATTAGTAAATTCAAATGCAATATTATAAAATAAAATATATAGAACCTATATATATATATATATATATATATATAATTTCTCATAATAATAGGGAGAATGTTTAAATATAGTATTATTACACACTATCAAGGAATTGATAATATGAATACATATTTATCGTTAACAATGTTATTGATATATTAATTATTCCTATACATTATTAATTAAGTAATTAAGTAATAATTATGTATTATATATTATGCAATACATAAAAATATAATAATATCTATATAAATTATATTTTTTTATAAATATTTCTATGAAAGAACGAAAAGATAAATATTTATAAATATTTTGATATTCTGATACTTCAGTGTCATGCGGAGTGTAGACTTCAATGTGCATTTCTTGATGTATACGAACAAACTATAGTTATTAAATCGAATATATTAAAATAATCATACTGAAAGATGTTATATCGTATACAGATATTATGTTAGAGATAAATATGCATAGACTTCAGCTACAATTTGTATATGATCGTGTTAGAATCTATCTGATATCACAAACCAATTCTACGAATAAATTAGTCATCGTGTAGATCTGTAGGAATTTGTCAATGGGAAAAAAAATTCAAAAATATATATAGTAATAAATGTAAAGATGCTCCATCAGATATTGGATGTATATACAAATAATGTGAGGAGTGAAATACCTCCCCCCTTAGACTAGCTCTGACCTAGGTAAAGTATACTCATCTATAGCCTCAACCGATTAAACTAAGAACGTATATATATTACATTAATCTCTTATATCTTCTTATTTATTTGATATTGCTTATATGATGTCCATAATTAATAATATTTATATTAGACACTTATTAAGGCTATATATAGTATATTCACCTATTATCCTAGTTATGCCATCTTTTAATATATATTAATGAATTAACATCTCTAAACGCAATCTTTACAAATCCAAAATAATGATACATTATATTTACATATTGAGATACCTTTTGCGGATATATACATTTGTTATTGTCCTTAGCCCTAAAGGTGAGGACACCCTCGCGCTTAGAATATTCGTTCTAATTTTGCGAATACATAAATATAATTTATTAATAATCGCTATTTTTTATATAAAATTTTAAAATACTAGATATTTGCGATTGTTCACAAGTGTGGCTAGAACTTAAGGCTATTTATATCACATGAATCATGTTAATCTATCATATTAGACCAGTGGTTCCCAACCCATGGTTGATGACCCAAATTTAGGCGATTGGGTTTTTAGTTTGGGTCATGAGCCAATTTATAATAATATTTATATCCAATATATTATAGTTTATATTATTCGTTTACGATTAAGTTTAATAATACACAAATAAAACTGTTCATCGGGTCATGGTATATTTTTAAATTAAAAGTTGTGAAAAAAAGGGTCATGATGAAAAAAGGTTGGGAACCGAAAATGGGGTACAGAGGGATATAGGGACTAATCCAATCGGGGTATAGGAGTAAAGTGGGGAATATGGCTATGAGACCCCTTCTAGATAATGAGTTATATGACACCAAGATCTGATGTAGAATATTTAAACCTATTACTATTATATGAATGAATGTTTATTTAAATACAAAAATAACGTTAAACGCTCTCTATTGTTAACACAACAAAATATAAAAATAACAAAAATATATAAATACATTTATATATTATACGGGTGGCAACAGAAAATATGCTATATTATCTTGAAACCCCTTAGAAGGACAAAATATATTATTATTATAAACAAGAAAACGAAACAAAAACAAACTTATTCTTCTATTAGATATTAATATTATTATTTTTATAATTGAAATTGGATCCTTGACAAAGTCATGTAGGCATCCCTGGATATATATATATATATATTAGAATCAGATAGAGTATAATCACTCAGGAAAACACAAAAGCAAAGCTTGATTAGGTATTTTCCCACTCAACTTGATAAAAGTACAAGAACAGATACAAAATTAAAAAAAAATTAAAAGGACACTAAAATACTTATTTTAAAATGTCTCTTTTGTATATCAATAGAACTATACATATTTTATTAGTAAATAGATATTATTGGTAAATTGTATTCGTGTAAATGAAAATCGTTTAGAATAAATATATATATACCTTATAAGTATATACTTGAACATTGTTATTAAGAAGAGGTCATCATTTTCGGTTAAATAAAAAATTAAATATAATAAAAGTATAAATAATAAATATATAAATTTATATTAAAAGGAGAAAAATATATAACACAAATGAAATAAATGCAAAAATATATAAATATGTAAAAATATAAAATAAAAAAAAAGTAAAAGATAAAAAAACTAAACACTACAAAAAATATAAAAAGTTTACTAATAGGAATGTAATAAATAATTTAATATTTTTTTTTAAAGTTTTTATGTTCAATTTGTGAAAATAATTTGGTAATTCATTCAATATATCACAATCTTTGTTAGAGAGGTAACAAGGTTTTCTATATGTTCTTAATTTAAGTAAAACCAATTTTTGGATAAAGGCTTATACATATTTAAATATTGTAAAATTGCAGGTAAATATTTAGTTATATATCTATTTATATATGTTAAGATATTAATTTGTATAATATCTTTAAATTTTAAGAGATTGAATTTTTTATAAATTGTATCTATATCTGGATTAAAAGAAAAAAACAAATTTTATATTACCCTATTTTGCAATAATATAATGAATGAACATTAGACAAAAAAATACTACCCTAAATAGATGAATAAATAATTGTAATGACTTTCTAAAATACTATGATATATTTGTATAAGAATTTATTAAAGGTAGTTTATTTTTTATTTATTTATAATAGCAATTGATCTACTTAGTTTTGCTCTGATATAATTTATATGATAATTCCAGTCATTACTGAAAATACCAATGAATGATAAATGATTCACCTGCTCTATCATTTCATTATACACTTTTAATTCTACTTTATTTTTCGATATAGAATTTTGAATAATATAGAGCATAACTTTGGCTTTTTTCACATTTAATATTAATTTATTACTAAACAGTCAGGGAGTTAAACTAAAAATGTCATCTTGTATATTAGTTTGCAGAATATCAAAATATTGACTACTGAATATTACATTTTTATCATCTGTACAAATTATGGGTTTAGAATATTTCAGTATATTAGGAATATCATTAATATATATTAGAAAAAGTAAAGTCTCTAATAATTATAATTAACCAAATAATATGTATTCCATATCTGAAATAGCTCCATTTAGTTTGACATATTGTGACCTGTTTGATAAATAACTAGTCATTAGAACTTTAGGTAAACCTCTAATACCAATATTATTTAATTTATGTATTAATATATCTAAAGTGCCAAAAGCCTTTTTTAGATCAATTGATAAAATCGCACAATTATTAGTATTTTCTAATTCATCGCATACTGTTTCCGATAAGTGATGTAATCTTCTGTTGAATAATTTTATCTGAACCCAAATTGATTTTCATTCAAAATTTATATTTATTAATGAAATAAATAAGTTTGATATTAAATAATTTTTCATCAATTTGTGAGAATTGAAATCCATATTTTTTTTTGTGGATTATTAGAACAATTCATCAATGATTTATATAAAATAATTTTTCGGCATTTTTAAGTATTGAAGTTAAAATATTCCTATATGTTTTATATTTCGTATGATTGAAATAATTTTTATTAGCTATAAAAAATGTTAATAATTTTTTTTATTAACTCTATTAATTTTAGAATTAGATTTAGTTTGTATATATATATCTATTATTATCTAGAGATAGGTAGATAGATAGATAGATAGATAGATAGATCAAAAGTTTATTGAATTACTGGTTAAATATAAAGAAAGATATAATTATATAACATATTTAAACAAAATATATAAATGTGATAACAGTAAGACAAAACCACACGATACAAAAAAAACAAGAAATAAACGGAGAAGTACAATAAAAATAAAACATTGGATTATACATTGGGTTATATAGCTGTTGACATTGTTATACATATTATCTAAAGAATAAAACACTATATAAAGAATATTTATATATGGCCTAATTATGAAACAACACATAAAGAGCTTTGTAATGAAAAGTGATTAACTCATGCAATAATAATAACTATAATTATCATTTATAGTTGATATACAGTTTATATTATACACCACTTAATAATATTTACTTTAAATATTGATACACTTGCATTTAACATTGAATACACCAATATATATTACTATATATATATAATATATATAAGTATATAATATACTGTATATTATAGTGTATTGTATGTATATTATAGTATAATATTATTGTAGATATAAGTTAAGCACTATTCTAGTGATGCCATAATTATTAATGCATTTATTATTGTCAGCCTCACATTTATTAATATCATTTTGTCTTTATAGATTTTGTTTATAACAAATACCTCCACTACATATTACCCTAGTATCTTCTATATAGATAGATAAATAGTTTATTGTTTAGCAACACGAATACAATTATAATAATAGTAGTGAATTTAAATTAAAGCGAAACAAACCGACACGAAACAAGAAATTAAAATATATATATTATAAAATTGGTAACAAAATTGATTTAAACGGGCCGTGTAATATCTCACAGCTATTTCAATGTATAATTTTCAATGTATAATATACATAATATATTATAATTCTAACGATAATTAACAAATTAAGATTATATCAACATAGTTCTAGTCATCTCACATGCATAAACTGTATTGATATGCTATTTTACCTATACAAAATGGTATCACAACCCATCTAGAACAAATCACCTATTTACTGCAATGGTGTACTGGAAACAATGCTATAAATGATACACATACATATAATAGATATATTGTTATATAAGTAAGTGTCACACTTTGTTTTTTTAGTAAATATACTTACTTTTTACATTGGTCGAACTCTAGTTCATAATAAATATGGTGTCATAATAACATGGCTTCCATTGTTTTATTTATTATAATGTATACAACTGACCTATTATATAGTATATACATACTCTCCACACACATATATATGTGTATGTATATAGCTGATACTTTTATATAATACATGAATATTAGTACTAAATTATTATTATAATATAACTATGAATTTGTTTATTATTAAACTATATTCAGATATATCTCTATTGTGTGGAGATTAATGTATAGTGTATCCCTGGTATAGTTTAACCCCTGTCTTTGTCCTGTATCTGTTAAGTATATGTAATGGTCTAGGGTGCGTTTTTCATATATATATATATATATACCAACGTCCCATCTGTATTCATTACATGTAATTCTGATGGTACATCGGTACGATGGTACTATGGGATCGTGCGTTTTTGTAGATATATAATAGTACCGATGTACCATCTCAAACATACCATATAGTAGATATTGCAATATTGTAATCTACTATCAGCATTTACATGTAATGAATACAGATGGGACGTTGATACATTATAAAAAAACGCTTGCTAACATCATATCTTGTACGTTGATATATTAAAAAAAATACACCCTTAGTTTCTGTGTTGTTTTAGTCTATGTGTTAATATAGTCCCATAGTGTATCATATTAAAGAATCTTGCATTATTATTTATACATTTATTGAGTTTATTATCTATCCTCGTTATATTCTACTATTAGTGGCAATGATAATCCTACACATCATATCTACATCCTCACCCCCTGCACACCCACACACCATCACTAATATCCCCATCTACAACAACATCCTATCCATACAATCTATACACACCAATACATCCACATACATTCACCAGCGTATGTGTTCACATTAATCCGTAATGAATGTAAACACTATAACTATGTAAAACTATTAATATGAGGAGCATAGACATGGAGTGAAGGCTGGTGTCTACATGTCTGTGCTAACGGGGGGTAATAAATACTACTAGGTTTCTAAAAAGAGCAATAATTAGTAATTATATGAATTACATAACGACATTAAATCATTGATATAAATAGTGAATGCCTGTGTTTAATGACCTGTTTATTATCTGTTCTATATAGTTATATTTATAAATTTATATTATAATCTAAGATACACATAACTGGGCTAGAACAATAGTAACAATATATCCCATCTTATTTTGACACTTTATAGGTAAACATATACTGAATATTTATATTTACTCTATTATACACAACTACACAACTTCTATAAATGATTATTATTATTATATATATATATTATTTTAAATATAAATTTTAATTAATTAATACTACAAATTTAAATATTGTGATTATATTTATTATATTGTGTTATATTATTAAATATATCGTGTAAATAAAACCGATATTAAATTATAATGTAATGCATAATATCTATAGTTATATATATACCTACATTATATAAAGTATAATAGTATTTAAATATTTATATATAAATATCAACCGCTCATTTAAATTGCAGTATTTATTTCTACAAATTATCCGATAAATTTTCAATTATATTATATCAATAGGCCTTAATATTTAGTACTTAGGATTATCCTAGGCCTATAGTTAAGAGTATTGAGATAGCTAAGGATTATCCTAGGATAGTCCTAGCACAATATTTAACATTATGGTGATATCTAAGGAGTGTCCTAGGATAGTCCTAGAATAGTCCTAGGGCAATTTATATTCTTAGATCAACTTTTCCTATGTGACGTCATATTTCTATTCGCCTAGGTATTTAGTATTCAGTATAATAATATATCATCTTTGATACTTCTACTATGGCATTTATAAATCAATATATATATATATATATATATATATATATATACTATTCGTATATTTGTTATATTATTGTTTTATGTCATTTTTATATTCATACAACTCTTAATACACCTTATTAATCAACCCGAAACACCGATATAACTCAGATAACTTCACTCATCAGTACAGAGGTCTAGAGAAAGAGAGAGAGAGAGATGGCAATGATGACGGTAGCGGTGGGTGCCGAGACGGGGGCGGGGGAAGACCTACCGCAGCAGCTCGACTCTTTGGACATATTCGCCGTGATCTGCTACTTCGTGGCCGTAATGGGCGTCGGCCTGTACGTTAGTAACCGCACCCCCTTTACGTCAGTAACTATACCCCCTTTACGCTAGTAACCGCACCCCCTTTACATTAGTAACCTCACCCCCTTTACGTTAGTAACCTCACCCCCTTTACGTTAGTAACCGCACCCCCTTTACGTTAGTAAGCACACCCCCTTTAAGCTAGTAACCGCACCCCCTTTACGTTAGTAAGCACACCCCCTTTAAGCTAGTAACCGCACCCCCTTTACGTTAGTAACCGCACCCCCTTTACGTTAGTAACCTCACCCCCTTTACGTTATTAACTGCACCCCCTTTTCGTTAGTAACCGCACCCCCTTTACGTTAGTAACCGCACCCCCTTTACGTTAGTAACCGCACCCCCTTTACGTTAGTAACCGCACCCCCTTTACGTTAGTAACCGCACCCCCTTTACGTTAATAACCGCACCCCCTTTTACTCTCTGTGTGTGTGAACCGGTGATGTAAAGGTTCTGATACCATCGCGACGCTGCGGCAAGTTGTTCTGAGAAATAAATAGTTCTAGTATTAAGCTAGGACAATCATTAGCTATCTTCGTAATGTTAAATATTGTTCTAGAATAATAGTAGGTTAATTTTATTTCTCAAAATAACTGGCCTCTGATTATATAATATACGTGTGTATACATATATGTGCATGTGTGTGCGTGCGTGTGCTTGTATGTATATATGTGTATATTTAGTAATATATTGATTTATTTACCGAAATCCAATTTTAATTAAATAGTGCGGAAGCGAGAAAAAATAATATCATAATAAACCTATGGTGACATCCGCGCATAGGAAGATTAATTAAAATAAATAAATAGTTTACAATCATGATAGAGTGTGTTCAAGTGCGCGTGTATATTCGTATGTCACGTGATATCTAGTTGTGTAACTATATCGGAAATTATCAAAGTTTACTCGCATTATCGATAATTTTATATAATTTTATTTGTACAACTGCCCATTAAACCATACCTACCAAGCTATACCTCAACCCATTGAACCATACATACCAAGCTACACCTCGACCCATATAACCCTACCGCCTATCTATATCTCACATCCACATGCGCAGTCGATGTACACACACAAACGGGGAACTGTGAACGGATATTTCCTGGCGGGGCGTCACATGTCCTGGTTACCGGTTAGTCATTTGATCATCTAGTGGTCTTTGTCGTAGTGATATGATCACTCACGCGTGATTGTGTCCTTAATAGTTCCGAAGAGGACATTCGTGTATCCTAACTATGTATCTCCTTATACCAACTGATGACATGCGACTCCTTACTCTTGGACATGAATACTTAACTGTACTTACTAATACCACTGATGTGCCACAGTGTGTTTACTATTGTAGTGACCATGTGCTTAAACTGAGGATTGATATAGATTATTTATAAGTTGCTTATAAAATGCTATAGCATTTATATTATTATTATATCGATTTCTAAGAATTTGAATTAATTTATATAAATATCGATAACAATATATTTATATATATATAATATATTGTATGTATATAACATATTATTTAAAATTACAAAAATTCCGTTAACTTCCATTATATAAGTTGTAAACTATACATAACCTAATCAATAATCCCTAATATACTAATAAACCACTCCATTCTATTTGTGCGATAGCATAGACACATATGTTCACATGTTGACTACTGACACATATGTATGCGTGTTGTACAGGTAGGAATGTCACTGTTTGCGAGCAACATCGGAAGTGAACACTTCATTGGTCTGGCTGGAAGCGCGGCTAGCAGCGGAATAGCGATGGGAGCTCTCGAGTTAAATGTTAGGTCTTAGCTAGCCAATCATCTGTTTATACCTCTATCTATAGGTATGTATGTAAGTGTGCACATTTGGGGCTAGTTAAATAAATAAAATTGTATATCCATAGTTGATAATTAAATAGTTGATTATTAAAAGTATATTTATTAATCATTAATTTTCTATAATTCTTCGATCGGATAATATTTCTCTTCGATTATCATATCTTATTTGGAGTCTAGTTAATTATTGCTTAACGAGCTTTAATTATAGTATATTATATATTTAATATAATGAAAAATAATGGAAATATATTATTATATAAATGAATATTAAAATAATAATTAATTGTTAATATTTATTTATTAATTTTAAATATTAAATATTCATTATTTTATATGTATTAAGCATGATAAAATAAAAAATATACCAATATGTTATATATATATATTGAATTCAAAATAATTTCTATATGATTTTATTACATAACATACATACCATATTCATACATTAACTAAATATATAGAACATCTGGTAATAATACTACTTTAAAGTGTTATCATTATATATGTATATATACACATATATAATATTCTAAATCAGCGAAATTGTATTTAGATAAGTCTATGACCTATTAAGCTATTGATCAGCCTATCATCGTATTACACTAGCAACAGTTTTACCTCTCCCACACTCTCCTACTGTATCGGCTGTATACAATCAATGTTATGCATACACCACCACCACTACCACTACTACCACTACTACTACTGTTAATGTACAGGGGTCGGTTGCTGCGATAACATAAAACTGTCCTAGGACAATACTATATTAGCTATCTCCGTAATGTTAAATATTGTCCTGGACATGATTTATCAAGGGGTGTGGGTCGGGGCTAGGATGAATTTAGGATTTAAAAATAAATTTATTTATATAGTAATAAATTTAAAAATGCTACATCAGATATTGGATATGTATGCAAATTCTCTATGGGCATTTCCCACTATACCCTCCCTGGTTATCTATTGAATATATATTATTTCTATTGTTTATTAATTCTTCCATATTATTTTATGCTATGAAATAATATAAATATATACTATTGTATGAATAAGGAATAAATGTTAATACAATACATTACATTTATTGTTATAATTACTGCTATTGTAATTTTAAATGTACAAACAAAATGGACATGAGCATGTATGTCTTCTATTTCATTTGTGATTTGAATTTTAATTGCTTCATTAATAAAATGTAAATACACATTTGTTATGCATATAGTATATCCTATAGTATACTATAGTATACTATATCCTGATAGGCAATTATAATACTCTTGTTTATAATTTAATTATAATTTATATATTAACAACTTTGTCAACATAAGAATATTTCTTATTTTATGTTAACATAATATATGACCCTTTATTTCAATAAAAACTAATTATATTTATCCGATAAAATATGTGATTTCCGATATATTATATGAATTATCTTAGAATTCTTTGTACATTCAATTAGTTATATGTATTGAAGTATTTGTTTAAAAATACATAATGTGTATGTATACGAAATACTATTTGTATTACATATATAATGTTTATGTATTTATTATAGTAAGATATGATATATTATGTATGTATTTACTTATGTTATGAATAATTTCTTATTTTTACAAACACATTTCTATTTATCTATATCAAATTACTAAATTATATTTAACTAAAAATATGAATTGTTATATATATATATAGTTTATATTATTAATGTCATACAATTATATTATGATATTTAATATGATATGTTCATGTAATATAATATATACTTGTTTACTTTAGAGTATCATGTTGTATATTGGAATAATATATAATATTGTGTGTAAAAATAAAGGAAAATATAGTGTCTTAAAATTATTGCAATTATTTCTGCCTAATAAATATTATATTGTTAATTTATTTTGGTTGAATTATTTCATATCATCCATGAACTTAAATGAAGTTTTCACTTATAACCATATATACTCTAATGTCCATTCGAAGCCACTCTCATGTTAAAGCATCCATGGTTTTAATGAGAGCAGATCATTTATATATACACAATTATATAAGATCACTTCTAAATATTATTTTAAGACCTATTATTGGTCCATCTAGAACCTCGTTCTACTATCGGTGTGTCTGATTCCTTAAGGGGGTATCCCACTACAAGAATTTCTGGTAAATTTTCGGAAATATTGTAACTTTAAAACGATTTTCTATCAAGTTAATTACAATTGTAGTGCTATACCCCTTACTTTCCGGCAACTTGCCTGAAATATAGTAACTTTATAGAGGGTATTCCATTACAACTTTATAGAAAATGGTTTTAAAGTTACAATATTTCCGGCAAGTTGCCGGAAATACTTGTAGTGGGATACCCCCTTATAATCAAAGTGCTAAGTCTATAAATACGTGGCTTCTCACTGTTAATTTATCTCTATTTTCGAAGACTAGTGTACTCAATTTATTAAAATCTTATTCCTCCTAGGAGGCTGTCTTCAATTTATATATATCTTTAACTCCCATATATTACCATCCAAATATGTCGGTAGTATTGTAGACAATTCACTCTCCTCTCACATCTCCCTTCTTACCCCATATTTGTCATATAATTATTATACTACCCTTAACGAGATGCCAAAATAAAAAAACTAAGATATGCACATTTTAACTTCCATTCTACTAAATATATATTACCAAATAATGCATTACTGTATATATATATATATATAGATTATCATATTTAATTATATATTTAAATATATATTTGAGATATATTTCCAATATTCTATTAGACATATATATATATATATATATATATATATATATATATGTGTATTTATTAATTTACCTTTAACAGGCTTGTATATTGCTGCAACTTCTCACTTGGGTGTTCCTTCCTGTTTATATTTCTAGTTCTGTTAGTATTATTCTGATTATAATGATATTTAGTTATATTAATATTTGTATACATTATATATATAGAATAAATATGATTACCTTAAATTAAAAAGTTATTTATACTTTATTAATATTGTATGCAAACTATGCATAAAAATAGACACACTAGAAAATATATTAACAACATATTTAGTTTATTAAAGCAATATGAAACTATGGATGAAACATTAACTCTGTGAATCTCTTAAAGAATGATTTTAATAATAAGAATTGTAGGTATTAACATCTAATGTTATACTAATAAAATTTAAATATATATCCTGGTATTATTTAAACGTTCTATATCTTATTCAAATATAAATTTAAAAAATTAATAATTATAATTATTTAAATAAACTAAATTTAGTTTATTTAAATATGATACACTATTGAAATCAACTAAAATGGGATTATTATTATTTCATAGCATAATTAATTAAATATATTTTACTTGCAATATAATTCAATGATTTTATTAAATAAATTAATCATATTTCAATATATATATATTTATATATATTTTTAATCTTTAATCTTGTAACACAAAATAGTTGGCATATAAGACTAATTCATATGGCAGATCAAATAATCATCATTTTATTTCTATAGTATAATACTATATATACTAATACATGTATACAATCTATTACTACAATATATACTGTATTACATCTCATACATCTATTTCTCTCATCTCATACATCTATCTCTCTCATCTCATACATCTATCTCTCTCATCTCATACATCTATTTCTCTCATCTCATACATCTATCTCTCATCTCATACATCTATCTCTCTCTCATCTCTCTCATCTCATACATCTATCTCTCTCTCATCTCATACATCTATTTCTCTCTCATCTCTCTCATCTCATACATCTATCTCTCTCTCATCTCTCTCATCTATCTCTCTCTCATCTCTTACATCTATCTCTCTCTCATCTCATACATCTATCTCTCTCATCCCATACATCTATCTCTCTCTCATCTCATACATCTATCTCTCTCTCATCTCATACATCTATCTCTCTCTCTCATCTCTTACATCTATCTCTCTCTCATCTCATACATCTATCTCTCTCTCATCTCATACATCTATCTCTCTCTCATCTCATACATCTATCTCCCTCATCTCATACATCTATCTCTCCCTCATCTCATACATCTATCTCCCTCATCTCATACATCTATCTCTCTCTCATCTCATACATCTATCTCTCTCTCATCTCTCTCATCTCATACATCTATCTCTCTCTCATCTCATACATCTATCTCTCTCTCATCTCTCTCATCTATCTATCTCTCATCTCATACATCTATCTCTCTCTCATCTCTCTCATCTCATACATCTATCTCTCTCTCATCTCTCTCATCTATCTATCTCTCATCTCATACATCTATCTCTCTCTCATCTCTCTCATCTCATACATCTATCTCTCTCTCATCTCTCTCATCTATCTATCTCTCATCTCATACATCTATCTCTCTCTCATCTCTCTCATCTCTTACATCTATCTCTCTCTCATCTCATACATCTATCTCTCTCTCATCTCATACATGTATCTCTCTCTCATCTCATACATCTATCTCTCTCTCATCTCATACATCTATCTCTCTCTCATCTCATACATCTATCTCTCTCTCATCTCATACATCTATCTCCCTCATCTCATACATCTATCTCCCTCATCTCATACATCTATCTCTCCCTCATCTCATACATCTATCTCCCTCATCTCATACATCTATCTCTCTCTCATCTCATACATCTATCTCTCTCATCTCATACATCTATCTCTCTCTCATCTCTTACATCTATCTCTCTCTCATCTCATACATCTATCTCTCCCTCATCTCGTACAGGTTTGCACTCTTCCGGAGTACACGAGGAAGAGATTCGGCGGCAGAAGAATTCAAACCTACCTCGCGCTATTGTCTCTAGTGCTGTATATCTTCACTAAGATATCAGTTAGTAACGGACATTGTTATCCACACAGTGGTCGATTGATCTATTATTTATGTTTAGCTCCACTATACTGTAATATCAACTCTTATTATGTACATGTTTTATATATTCTAATACCTATTATAAAGTTGTATTATTCAATAAATCAATTGATTCTAATTCATATACATGGTAATTTAAATAATGTAGGTTCTGGTATCATTTGAGATAAATAATATAAATATAAAATATAATAAATAACCTATTTAATAACCTATAATAATCATATTATATTTTCAACATAAGTTTAATTATCTAAATTGTTAATCAATGCCATCATAATATTGTTATTATAATAATTATAATTATATTTATTACTATGTAATTATTTTATATATTAATTTTTCTGTAAATTAATATAAAATTTAAATAATTTTGTTTTAATCTGAAGTTTCAACTATAATAATCAAACGTTGTATACTATATTTACTGACCAATACGTATCATGGTATCTATTGGAATAGTGTACTTTCTAACATTTCAATGAATAATATAATAATGGTTTTTAATAATTTAAATTATTTCTTCGAAAATTATTTATATCACTAGAAATGTAATATAATATAAGAAGAAATATTATATTAAAATACATACAAACATCCTAAAAACTTTATAAATTAGGACATTATATGACATTTCAATTAAATTATATCGAATTAGATTCTATTTATTATACTGAATATGTGTAACGATATACTAGGAACATATGCTAGTAGTTAGGCTATACTTTACACTCATAATCTGACTCTCTACACTTCTACACTCTGAATATATCTATCTTTCTATATCTCTGTATCTACCTGGTCTAAATATACTGACTATCTCTACATACCCTAGCTATACACATATACCCAGATACCCACACACCCTCTCTCCCCACACACAGACCCACACACTCTCTCCCCACACACATACCCACACATCTATCTCCCCACACACAGACCCACACACTCTCTCTCCCCACCCACTCTCTCGCCCCACACACCCACACACTCTCTCTCCCCACACACAAAGACCCACGCACTCTCTCCCCCCACACAGACCTACACACCCTCTCCCTCCCCACAGGTGAACCTATACGCAGGAGCCCTATTCATACAGCAAGCCCTACACTGGGACATCTACGTATCAGTGTTCCTACTGCTGACTGCCACCGCGTTCTGTACGGTGTCAGGCGGTCTGGCAGCTGTCATCTATACTGACACCATGCAGGCCTTCGTTATGCTGTTCGGGGGCACTATTCTCACTGTTATTGGTAGGTCATCATTAGACGTTACTGTCAGTCTAGCTTGTCACACCGATATCTGTATAATTCATTATCTGTCTCTTCAGTAGGGGCGCTGGAATGATGGTGTGTATGTAGGGGAGACCAACCAATCAAAATAAATGTTGTGGTTAAAGTGGGGGGGGATCAATATATAGATACTTTTAAAGTAGGGGGACATATCCCCCCCCCCCGCCCCCTGTTGCAGCGCTCCTATTCCTCAGCGTAGTTCATCATAGTGCATTACAGTTACAATAATGATATATCGTATGATATTAATATACGCTACGATTACGATATAGGATATGGGATATAAATAAATAACGCGATATTAATCATAATTCAGGTCTCCACCTATTCAGAGCACCTAGATAGTATTCTATTCGTAAAAAACATACATCGGAGGTATTAACATGAGTAAATAACTACTATTATTTATATTTATATATCATTGTTTGTTACACTTTAGTTGTTCATTACGCTATAACACTTATATAGATGTTGCCTCCGTGGTATTCTAACCCAGGTGTAATTTATGATACCATCTATTTAACCATCACTGTAACACAATAATATACATGTATTAATTAGGTTATTAGTCCTATTTCGTAGTTCATTGAGTTCATTTGCAATGTAATGTAATACTAATAGGATTAAATGTTGTCTCAATTAAATGTATATAATAGTAATTATATATGTTTTGAATGATGTAGATTATTTTATAACAGCTATAGTAACATTAAATTTTACTTCGATTTATCAAATTAATTATTTGATATATTATTGAGTTATATAGCTCAATATATATATATATATATATATATATTCCATAAAACTTATAAATGTATAAACACACACGTACACACATAACTATACCCACATACCCACATACCGGCGCATACCCACGCCTACCAAAACTCACACACCCACACGCGACCAGGTCTGGTTAAAGTCGGTGGTTTCGGCGAACTCTACACCCGTTACCTGACCTCCGTACCCGCCGACAGCTTCCCGTCGCCCCTCGATAACTCCACGATTTGCGGGGCTCCTCGAGCTGACAGCTGGATGCTACTGCGCGACGCCCGCCACTCAGACATGCCGTGGCCCGCCTTCCTTCTTGGGCAGACTCCCGCCAGCATATGGTACTGGTGTACGGATCAGGTACGGTAGGGCGCGCACCGATCCAGATATTAATGTGATCTACTAATTCGTAACCATATAATTAAAACGTGGGCATGATAATTTTAGATTTAAGTCCCTATCACAGTGTACACACTGATCAGACCACATTTACCAGATGTTTTCAAAATATAATGTATATAGGAAAAAATATGTCTATTCAGAATACTTGTCACAATAGAACTATTATCTGTATTGAGTCACTTTTTTTGTATAGTATACACATTATATAGTAAAACAGTATTATAATAGAACATTCATAATATATATATATATATATATATATATATATATATATTGTTATATATATATTTATACATATATCTAATAATATATATATTTTTTTTAAATTATTATTTATAAATCAACTTATGAAACTATTTGAAATATTATTTGTATAATATTCTATTGTAATGATATCCATATAAACATATTTTCTATAAAGCAATACAAATTATCAAAAAATATCATATAGATTTTCCTGTAGAGCAATGAATACATACACACCTAGAGTGAAAATATTGGTCACTGAGTAATATGCGTTTGAAATTTCATATCATAATATTTGTAATAATTATTTCTTAACTTTTATAAACTTATTTATTATCTATCGCATTACATTTATAAATGATATAATGATGTGTATAGTATATAATAGTATCTATATAATAATGTACTATAATAAATATAACTATATTCATATTATATAATATTTATACTTTTTTAAATATAGTAGGGTCATAAAAACATGTTTTTATGTGATTTATATATCATTTTTGGATTCAATTTTTCATAGATACTAAATTACACATGTAAATAATAGTTTTATGGAATAATATTTATTTTTTATTTATATGATATTTAACCATTTATACACTGCGACAGGGCCTTAAACCATTTCAGTTAAAATATATGAAATATAGACTTACACTACCCGTTACCTACATCGCCTCGCCTCCCCTACTTCAGATGATGGTACAGCGAGCGCTAGCAGCCAAGTCTCTGTCCCACGCACAAGGGGGAGCTTTACTTGCCGGCTACATTAAACTACTACCTCTGTTCATCATGATTATACCTGGCATGATCAGCAGGGTTCTCTTCACAGGTATAGATAGTGTGTGAACATATAAACCCCTACCGTTGTGCCGTATTATCAGGGTAGAGGGGTCGTGTTTAACATTTGTCATGATATCCTCTCTTATACCCATCTCTCACTCCGTCTCTACTACTACTACTACTACTACTACTACTACTACTACTACTACTACTACCTGACCACCACTACTACTACTACTACTACTACTACTACCTTACCACCACTACTACTACTACTACTACTACCACTACCACCACCACTACCACTACCACTACCACTACCACCACCACCACCACCAGACACTGTGGCCTGCGCTACCCCAGAGGTATGCCTGAAGGTGTGTAACAATGCTGCGGGCTGCTCTAACATCGCCTACCCCAAACTTGTGCTGACTCTGATGCCAACAGGTCTAGCACAGTAGACAAGGAATGTGTATTTGTTATTGTTAATATATCATAATATTAGAAATACTCACTTAATATATATTATATATATATATATATATATATATATATATATATATATATATATAATGTTGATAAATACAGAAATAGAATTATTTATATATTTATATAAATTATTAATTGATCGTTAAAAATGTAATACAAATAATCTAATTAAATGTATTGTAAATAGATAGTAGTAATAATTAATACACTTCAAAATGTGTGATCATTATATATATATACATTGCAAATGATCGAACTAACTTCATTTGTATCAGCACCTTAATCTTTAATTATAATTATATATCGTAAAACTTTCATTAACTTCTAGTTAGTCATAATTCTCCATCTAAATGGTTCCCTACAGGTCTACGAGGCGTGATGTTGTCCGTAATGTTGGCCGCGTTGATGTCAGACCTAAGCTCCATCTTTAACTCCGCCTCCACCTTATTCACGATGGACATCTACAAGCGGTTCCGACGCAAGGCCTCCAGTACTCGCGAGCTCATGATCGTTGGAAGGTAAACCACTGCACGAGGCTAACTCTACGCTCTTACTGATATGTATGATGATTGTTTGCAAGGGTATATTAGAAAACCTAACTTTAGTGTACTGTTAATTACATTTTTACCTAAGAAAAATGCTAATATAATAATAATAATATATAGTTTATTAGTTAAAATATGGAAGAAAAAATAGATATGAATTGATACCCAAATCGACATGGTATAAAAATTAACATTGGGTTTACATTTAATAATAAAACTCCTTGGTTTATGCATGCCGAATAATTATGGTACATATTTCTATATGTATATATCATATAGCATGTATTATATGGTAAAAGTATTATAATTTTGTATAGTACACACTAGTATATATTATAATAAACGGTAATCTCTTCTTCTATACAGTAAATAGTCTACAAATATTAACCTTTAGACAATTTACCGCGACTTTCTGCAGGAGAGAGATGCACTGTGAAATAATACACCAATGATAGTGTAGAAGGAAGATATGCTAATAATCATATTAGTGATACACATAATTTTAATGAAATATATTAAAATATTATAATTGAATTATTAGTTTGATAATATATATATAATATATATATAATATATATTAGGATAATATTTTAAATAATTATAGTATTATAATAGTATAATATTTTATATAATTGTAGTATTATAAAATAACATATATACTTAATTTAAAATAAAGTAAATTCATAAAAAATTTACTTTTTTTACTTATGTACTTCATTTATTATGATTGTAAGTATTGCTCAAGGAAGGGAGTAAGATATTCCAAACATTCCACCATCATAAAAAGTAATTATTATGAACTTACTAACTATATAAATATTAAATTAAATTAAAATAACAATTACTCAATATCAAATATTTTCAGTAATTTAGATTTCTGTAAATGTATGACTTCATATATAATTTCGAATAGAAAATCACATAATTCACTTATACATTCTCGTTACCTATAGGTATACATGAAGTGTTTAATACATGGTAGTTTAGTTAACAATGTTTTCTCTTTATTCGTGGATTATAGTTAAGTAGATACTATGCTGATATATTGACAATGCTGTCAATAGACTATAGACCCGGGGGGTAGGGTAACATTACTACTACCCTATCTTCATCATCGTGAATATACCCATCTATTATATCTCTCCACCTCATCTTTATTATTCTACCTGTCACTCAACATTCGTATCATGGTATTATAATATCATCTCTGAGCCTATGCATCTCATTAATATTCTACCATAATCATCACGCCACGCTAGTAATACATGTCCTCTAATATAATCGTATCTCTCTATATCTTTATTATACTAACCATCTCTCACCCTTCATATAAGTATAGTATAATACCACTCCACTTCCCACACCTCACCTCATTACTATACTAATCTCATCCCCTCCCCCTACATTCTCCTCTCCCCAGACTATTCTTGATAGTAATGATAGCCGTAAGTATACTATGGATCCCCCCAATATTAACTCCTGCCCCCCATATTAACTGTCCCTCCACACCCTCCACACCCTCCACCCCAGACTATTCGTGATAGTAATGATAGCAGTAAGCATCCTATGCACCCCCCACATTAACCCCCTCCACCCCTAGACTATTCGTCATAGTAATGATAGCAGTAAGTATCCTATGGATCCCCGTGGTACAGAACACCCAAGGAGGTCATCTATACGTCTACATTCAGTCTATCGCCGCCTACCTATCTCCCCCCATTGCCGCTGTCTACCTAATGGCTATATTGTGGCCTCGAGCCAACGAAAAGGTGAGTCACCCACTGGCCATGTGATGCGTGTGGTCGAGCATTAGTAGGCATCCATGTGACATGTCTAGTGCATCATGTGACATCGTATAGTGACGAAGCCACTGCAAATATTCTAAAATTAAATAATATATTTTATACTGAAATCATTGTCAATTTATAATACTAATTAATATTTAAATATATGTATATACATATACATATATATATATATTATTTATTATTTATCTATAAGCAATAGACTTATATATATAATTCAATGTTAGATCTACTATTATATATTAGATCTACTATATATCTATCAACTAAAATTGTGCAAACCAATCTTATTATAATTGATATAGTTTATTATAATTTAAGTCTGGCATAGGTAGTAACATCCACATTTGTAGTGATATTACTAAAAACTTGAAATATATTTTCTCGGACGTATATAAAATAATCTTAGATCGCTGTACAAATTACTAGCATAATATAACCTAGTATTATAGGTACATCTAATATAAATATAATACTATAAATGTATTTGAATATCTCTTGTTATACAATAGTAATATATAACATATTATAAGTCAATTAAACGAGGCTTTATGCACAGATACATTTATATATACAAATAACAAATATATATATATATATTTATAGATTCAAATCCCTGTTAACTCAGACTTATGATTACGAGTTTTATTTTGTATAAGAACATATAAGAACAATTGAATATCTCAGAAAACCTACTATATCTAGGACACATTTTGTATATTTTTTCGAGACAGAATTATCTAGAGAATATACTTTAAATATTTTAATCATTTACTAATTTACATTTAATAATAACAGTAAATATTTATATTTAATATATATATATATATATATACTTCATATCACATATATATAACACACATATACCATGTTGTAACCCAGGGAGCGTTCAGTGGTTTGATGGTCGGTCTCGTGTGTGGGGTGATCAGAATGATCGCAGACTTCAGTTACGCTGCGCCCTCGTGTGGCGAGGTTGACACCAGACCAGCGGTCATCTCACACGTCCATTACATGTACTTCGCCCTAGGTCTGTTCCTCGGCACACTGACCGTTGTCACCGTGGTGTCTCTTTGCACTGAGAGACCTACACCTCGCCAGGTTACTGTAGTGTAGTATGTAGTGTGGTGTAGTGTGGTGTAGTAGTAGTAGTAGAGGTAATAGTGTAGGGGAGGGGCGCACTGAGAGACCCTCACCTCATCATGTTACGTGTGAATATAATTGTATTATAGGTATGGAGGTATTTCTATACGATGGCATTGTTATTATGTAATAGAATATGATTTTCTACAAGCTGTGTTGTTACTTAATAATTCATGAAGTTTTCGTAATAGTTTGTTATTATAGCAGAGTATATAATCAGATATTAGATAATATAATTATTACATAATAGTCAGTTATTGTATAGTTTTAGTTTACTATATAGTTGTATTTCGTTATGTAATAGTTTAGAATGTGGCCGTAATGTTGATTAGTTCGTAAGGAAACATTTAGTTGTCTATCATCAGGTTACATCATTATTTAGTAATTCACCTCTCCTAGAAACTAAGCTTTCTTTACCATTTCTATTTAATCAATTTTCTTTGGAAATAAATTAGACTTTATGCAATCTTTTTCAAATTACCTTATTACTTATCAGTAACCTTAACATATTATGAATATGCTATTACATGTTTATTATATTAATACGCTTAAATGATATTAAATGTTTAATATACTAATATGATTAAATGTATATTTTTAGATATTTTAGAGATATTTCCAAAATTATAATAATGGTCTATCTATGTTTAGTAAACAGTAAACATTGTTTACTGTGAATCTATTTATATATATATATATATATATATTTATATAATATTTTTTGTGATGTTAATCATATGTTATTGACCTTATTTAGTTGTGGAGAACTACATTCTGGAGTAGATTTAATGAAGATCTTGCTGAGACTAAGTTAGCATAATTTACATATTCTCTTTTTACTAATATTATTATTATTATAATTATTATGGTTATTATTATAGTTATACAACATTTTATATATCATAAATTAATAAATAAATATTATTTATATAAATTGTACTTATTAACTTTATTAACAATGTTCATATTTAAATAGTTCATGATATTAGTATTATAATCAATAAGATAATATCTATAACAATAATTCTAATTTCTATCATAATTATATAATAGCATGGTTATAGAGAGGTGCTATTAATTTAAAAAAATTAAAGTAAAGTTTTTATTTCTGTTAATAATATGGTAATCTTTATCTACACGAATGACGCATGCATAGCATGTATAAAAGTATGCATAAATTATACATATAAATATGTATCATTAATAGTATAATATACTCTATATTAATTATAGTATATTATAGTAACATAGTACATTACTATATAATAGATTATAGAAATTTAATTTATAAAATACTATATAAATTATCAATATAGATTATATTCAATACAATGAATTGTATGCAGCATGCATAACAGTGTACATTGTGTATTCTACTATTTATATAACAATATAACAATATTTATATTATACATGTATTATCCCAGGGTATTATCATTATAAGATCTCCAATCCACCTGATATCTACAGTTGATATTCTATATATTAATATTCAACTAGGAGTTATGTTAATAAAAGCACTCACTGTTAGGGCTAATATACTAGCCTTGCGAATCTATCACATCTACAAGCTCCTATCCTCATCTATAAACACGCACATATTTTCACGCAATGGCATCCCCTTAAATATCATTTATATTCATTTAATTACTAATAAAATATACATTTATAAATATAATACACTTATGAATATCAATAATGCTACTAAATATATATTTATTATTTAATTTTATAATTTAATTTTGATATCTGTGAGTAAAAACTATGATTCTTAAATTTTGCAAATAACTCTAAATAATGATATTAATAAATAGTTAAAACAAATTATAATCTTTATAATATTTACTACTAAACTTATTTATATTCTATTGAAATGACTGTATAATATCTTACTTATTTGAAAGTGATAATCCTGCTTGTGATGATGACCTTGAAATGAAGGAAGACCTTGAATTTCAACCAGCAGAGGAAGTTCATATAACTGCAAACGGTTTTTATATATATATATACAAATATTATTATACATATTAATGAAATAATTTATTATAATTTAATAATAAATTGAATTCGCATTTATTGGATATTATTTGATTAATTTGGTCATTTTATATATTAAGTTAACTTAAAGAATTCTTTATTAAAACTGTTAATATAGTGAATAAAGTGAATAGAGTAAATTAATATAAAAATTATATAAATCAAATTAAATATATATTACTGATTAATTTTTATAAATAATAATTCAATGAAATTTTATATAATTATTTAAAATAAATATTTTAATATAAATAATATTTTATAATTTAACTATGATATAATTTTTTTGGTATACATTTATATTTTATACTCATAATTATAATTATTAAAAATAATAATTTTATAAATTCTCTAAAAATGTATACTATATTGCATTTTAATTTGCTTTATTTAAATATATTATTTATATATATCAAACTTTAATTCGATAATTACAAAATAATATATAATAACTAAATAGAATTTATAAATTATTTCGCAAAATGTGTATCATATAATTATAGTATCTAATCAATTAGGTAATGTCATATTAATACTAAAATAGATAAACCCTCATGTTTGACCAATGGATTGAAATGGTTCTGTGGTATGGATGATTTCAATACAAAAGAAGAAAACACTAATACTAAAACGTCAGTGATCACTATAAATATGTACAGAATATATTTATTATTTAATTTTATATTTATTATTAATAATTTGTAATTCTCTGATTATTAAATAACTCTCAATAATGATATTTATAAATTGAATCGTTATAAAAATAATTATAATCTTTAAATAAATATTTACATATATATATATATATATATATATATATATTATGATGCTGTATTAAATTTAATACACCTCCAATATAACTAATAGATATTATTACATTAATATCACTAGTAACATATGTTACTGTAACGTTATAGATACTAAATATTCGATATCGTAACTACGCATTCTATTATTCGCGGCATCTCTAATCACCGCAGGTCACACCTGGACTCGATCAAGCAAGACGTAGGCACCAAGAGACTACTGAACGCTAACGCAGCGATACTTGTGGGCATCGCATTGTTAATGTTCGCCTTCTTCTCGACCGGTACGAGTTTCGGCCGTTTGGGCGGCATCTGGTCATAGGTGTGGGATGAGAATAGGGAGCGGGAGGAGATGGATGAGAGGTGATAGACTGAGAGAAAAAGTTAACGCTATTTATTGTTAATAGTAATGCAATAACGTACGCTCTCTTCGTAATGAAAGTAGGACGGAGAGTTTACGTAGGAATAAAGAGAAATGAGTCATACGTAACCATAAATGTTATTAACTCATGACTCAGATCTACTGTGACTTTCTATTCATTCAATCTGTATACTATACTGTACGCTATTCGATTATATCACGGGGATGTATAATGTAATGATGTATAATGAAACATTTTCGTATATAATTATACAACGAATGTGTATAGATCTATCAGTCGACTGATAGTTAGTGACTTACACCATACCTACAATAATACACTCGTATACTATATTTGCTACAATTCTTCACCTCTTATCACTTTGTTTGTAATCTCGATCGACTGAGCGTTAACACTCGTTAACACTTACTTATCGCGATTCTGTCCCATTTGTGTTACAAAGTCAGTACCCAGTACCGCCTTTATCAATGTTATCGCCTATACAAGTGATTTAGTCAACTACTGTCACTACTGTCACTACTTTTGTTATTCGCTATCACTTCGCCGTAACTGACGAACGTATCTACAATCTGTTATATTTTATCGACGATTTATTTTATCACCGCATATATCTACACAAACATTGTCATTTTGGGTATATTCACCTTTTTATAGAACATTATTAAATATACTTTTACCTCTACTACAATTATTTTTATTAATTTTAATAATTTACAAACAAACGTGTAATATCATTTTCATAATATTCGAATTAGATACATTTACATTTATATAGAACACAACAACATAACATTTATTTCAAATTTAATTAATTAGTAGACACTTAATTTATTTTGAATCTCCACTATAATAATTATATAAATAAAGGTTGAGTTATGAATTAAAATATAGATATTTTAATGTAGGGAGTGAAGGGGTTTTGGGCAATACAATGTAGTACTCGCCATAATAGCCAGTACTCCGTGAATATTAAATATTATATTTTAATTCTAGAATGCATATTAAAAAGATATTATTCTAATAAATAGCTATTTCTGATATTTATTTTATTATATCAAATTTATGTATTATCAGTTATAATAATACTAGTAAATATCAGTCAAATATGTTACATGAGGGGGTTTTGAGCCATAGTTCCGAATGTGTTAATAGGTGTCGCCCTATGTACTCGAAAATTTAATGTTGCATTAAATAAAATTTTTCTAATATTAATCATAATTCGATGTATATATTGAACACACACAATATATAAAATAGGATCAAGAGAACATTACGATCAACGGACATCTATGTCCGCGAGTGTCCGATGATGTCTGAAAATATCCGCAGATGTCCGTACTATTATATACTATTCTATATATATTTATAGATGTCCGTTGATCGTAATGTTACTCTTATATACTATTCTATGTATATTTATAGATGTCCGTTGATCGTAATGTTACTCTTATATACTATTCTATGTATATTTATACGTGTCCGTTGATCGTAATGTTACTCTTATATACTATTCTATGTATATTTATAGATGTCCGTTGATCGTAATGTTACTCTTATATACTATTCTATGTATATTTATACGTGTCCGT
This sequence comes from Osedax fenrisi, assembly GCA_964019155.1. Classification (NCBI taxonomy): domain Eukaryota; kingdom Metazoa; phylum Annelida; class Polychaeta; order Sabellida; family Siboglinidae; genus Osedax; species Osedax fenrisi. The sequence goes on along the minus strand of OZ025240.1, from coordinate 84,193,297 downwards.
TGATCGTAATGTTACTCTTATATACTATTCTATGTATATTTATAGATGTACGCTGATCGTAATGTTACTCTTATATACTATTCTATGTATATTTATAGATGTCCGTTAATCGTAATGTTACTCTTATATACTATTCTATGTATATTTATAGATGTACGCTGATCGTAATGTTACTCTTATATACTATTCTATGTATATTTATAGATGTACGCTGATCGTAATGTTACTATTATATACTATTCTATGTATATTTATACGTGTCGGTTGATCGTAATGTTACTCTTATAAACTATTCTATGTATATTTATACGTGTCCGTTAGGGTGGCTCGTCAGTCATTAAATATGTTGCTTCAGTAAAAACTATAAACATATAATATATATAAACAGTAGTGTAACACCTACAAATTGCGTTATACTCAATTGAGTTGTCAATTTGATGTTTAATAATATTGTATAGGAAAAATACTTGTTTATAATTAAATTTACTGCGCATGCGTAGAATTTATTTATACCTTGACGACCAATTAATTTATATCGTCTTCTAATTTAATTATATATTTAATATGAATTAAAGAGACTTAAGTATATTTAAATCAAAATATGGAATTAACAAACTCAGATTTTAAATTTTGTATAGTTAAAAATATTTTTATTTTTTTTTAAATTAGAATAAAATATAATATAAAAAAAATTGTATTGCGGTCATCTCAATGATAATTAAAATTATATTATTGTAAAAAAAAATAAAATTGACTAGGTCCTAGAAATTTTGTATTCATCTTTCCTTGAAAATATTTATTATTTCTATAAAATTAAAATTATTCATAGAAAAATTGTTAAACAAATTTTTTTTTATAATCATATATAGTAAATATATATTATACATTTATTAAGAATATAATAAACTTGATCTGAATTTTATTTTTGTTTAAAAACAAAAAATATTCAATAAATAATAAACATAAAAAGTTCAATCCTAGAAATGATAAAATTATAAAGAAATTATTATTTAAAATTTTTTTTTCTTCTGCTATTCTGTTAATAATATTTAATTCTAGTACATATATATCGTATGACAAAATTCATTAATAGGAAGTATATTAAAAAATGTATTGAATTAATTGTGTATCTACTCCATTATAACATTTCCTATCAATCCTATGTTAAAATTGAAAGTCACATTGACTATTCAATATTTTACGAATTAAGTTAATTTTTTTTATATTGAATTATATTACATGTTTTCTAATTTTATTTTACTGAATCGATTACTTATCTAATAAAATTTTATATTTTTCAAGCCGCTCTAGTGTCCGTTGATCGTAATGTTACTTTTATATACTATTCTATATATATTTATAGATGTACGCTGATCGTAATGTTACTCTTATATACTATTCTATGTATATTTATACGTGTCCGTGGATCGTATTATACTTTTATATATGCATACAAAAACAGGTGGTAATTGTTATATGTTAAATTTATTATAAATAAAAAAATACAAAATTAACAATTATCGTACTGTACATTGAATAGAATAATATATACATTGGATATAATATATATATATATATATATATATATATATAATAATAATATGTACAGTGAATATAATAATATGTACATTGAATATAATATATATGTACATTGAATATAATATATATATATATAATAATAATATGTACAATGAATATAATAATATGTACATTGAATATAAAAATAATAATAATAATAATATATACAGTGAATATAGAATAATAATACTTAAGACATGTGATCTATAAGCCCCTCTACGTAAGGACCGTAATTAATGTATGGATTTAGCATTCTATACTGCCTATTTCGTAACATATATACGACTTCCCTTTCCGAATAGACTTTGGGGGATGTTGGTATAGATGCTGATAGTGGAGGAGGGGGTGTTGAAATGGATAGTGGTAGAGGGGGTATGGATATGGATATTTGAGGAGGGAGTGTGGATGGGGATAGTGGAGGAGGGGTGTTGAATAAGGGGTTATGGATGGGGGTGTGGATGGGGGTGTGGATGGGGATATTGGATAAGGGGATATGGGTGGGGGTGTGGATGGGGATATTGGAGGAGAGTGTGTTGATGGGGATATTGGAGGAGAGGGTGTGGATGGGGATATTTGATAAGGGGGTATAGATGGGGGTGTGGATGGGGATATTGGAGGAGAGGATATGGATGGGGAAAAATCATAAATATTATTTATGTGCAAGCATATATTGTGGAACACATCAGATGCGTATAGATCCCTCCACATTTTGTCGTCGAGGTATCCTGCCAGTTGAATCCTACGGACCCCCTTCATGGTCTTAAATTTTAGTTTAGTCTGGGCCCAGTAGGACTCGATTCCTTGGGTATGAACACCAGTGATAGGGTCAACAAAGTGTCTGGAATGGTTAACCGTTTCGTGGATATAGCCTAGGCCCATTCTAGAAATGCCACCATAGGCTAGGCTCTCCACATGTCACTGCGAACGATGCTGCCGGATCGTACATGCCGGCGAAGTATGGCCAGTAGGGTAGTGGCAGTCCTATCTGGCACTAACTCCATTACACCGATCCAGGACTGGTCAACCATTCCAAATACCCAGGAATCTTCGACAGGATACCTTCTACAGTGGTATTTAATACCTAAATGGCTTATGCCTAAATAAACTTTCGTCTATCTCCACAATCAATCCAGGCCCACCAAGCTGGATTGAATTGTTCACCAGTTGTTCGGACACAACTTCTCGTAAGAAAATATACACCTAAAAATAAATAATTTTAATTGTATTATATTTATTATATTATATGTATAATAATTTATATATAATTAATACAATCTTAGTAATTATTATACAATTTATGATAAGTATGATTCGACAATCTAAATTTACATTCCATTTCGACAAGTGAGTATGAAAATCGATTTTAGTATGATAATAGTAAGCATATCTAATTCTGTAATCAAGTCCGATAAGTTGAATCAAGTATAAAAATCTAGTTCGCAGTCGAATATGAAAATCTGATCTGATAAACAAATTTGATAATCTAGTATGAGTAATACATTTTTAATAATTGGATTATATATGTTACGAAACATATTTTTTGATGATTTTATAAGCGACAATTTAGGATGTTTCAGTTGTTTCGCAATATAAATTGTGGATGTTATCGAATCAGGGCATTTTGGCTATTTAGATCACTAATACACACACATACACACATATAAACACATATATATATATACAGGGTTGGTCGGTTTTTTTGGTTTTTTTAACATTATAAAAGCATTATTTCATTAATATGGTGTTATATGGCTAATATCTATGATATGTAATTACTTTTTCCTCCCATATACAATTATATATCCTATACTAATGCTGTAACATTTAGAACTGTATTATGTTCTCAATATAATTGATACATCTATTGAATATATTCTGTTACCAGGCATTAAATAAAAAATAAATTACAAAAGAATACAAAATATAAAACTAATTTGAAATAGTTTTTAGTAAATAGTATTTACAAAATACTATTTATTATTTGTTTTATATTTGAATTAATTGTATTCTTTTGTTATTAAGGGGATGACTCAGATTATTAGAAATCATCTAATTATTATTATTATTATTTTTTAAATTATTATATTGTTACAATTTGTAACTTGATATTTTATTGCGAGAATTATATTGATTATATTTCTAATTACTGTATTGTTATTTTTTTTAATTATTATTTTGTTACAATTTGTAACTATTTTTTTCATTATATTTTACTTTATTTTTATAATAAATATATTTTAATAAAATAATTTTATTAACATTTAACATTTAATATTAATAATATATTATTGAAAATTTAATAATATATATATATATACTTAATATATATAAATAATATTCATTAGTGTTTTGTATATGTTATACTTACTCTATATATGTATGTTTTGCACATATATTTAATAATCGATCTAGGTATATATAATATTTTCTAATTAATAATCTTTAATTTAAATTCTAATTAACATTTAATTATAAAAAAACCATAAAAACCAAAAAAAACCACAAAAAAAACATAAAAATCGGTTTTTTTTTTCAAAAAATCCAAAAAAACAGCCAACCCTGTATACATATATATATATATTATTATATAGTTATAAACCTGCGCGATCGACTTAATTGTTACTCACGTTGATATTGATGCCGTCTTGATTGTATATGAATGACTCCAATAAAATATTATCATGATATATATATTAAGTGAAATCCGGGCATGATGGAAGAAACTACCCCGCCGAATAGTGATATATCGGGCGCATATCGGACATCTCCATGCCCACTCATCCGATATACTTTTCCGTTGAACTAGTGACATATCGCAGGTACACCTATCACAGTGCATGTCTGCGGACAGAATAATACGATCCATAAAATAGCGTATACTTGATCGTTTAGTTTGTATGCGCGATGTAAGGTCTACGTGAAATATCATGTTAGCTAATTAGTAAACTATTAGACGATCAAGATTGATTTGATTAACATATATTTGATTGACAGAATGTAGGGGTCTTTGGCGATATAATAGTCTTTGTATATATAGGTACAATGATTTTGCGAAGCAAAGATATACCACTCCCTATCTCGCAATGGTAATCGTTTTTTTAACCATAAAGCCTACGGAAATATAGCGCTCCTAGTCATGATTCATATTAAATCTAATTTTTAACTTAATTTTAAATAAATATTGTGAATTATAATATAATTATCTAGATTATATTATTTTAATACTTGTAATTTGTATTATTCTACGTTACTATTTTTTAAATAAATTAATTTATATTTATATATATATTTAATATACTATTATAATTAAAATATGTGTATACTATGTATATATATATAAATATAAAATTGATTTTCATAAATTGTATGTATATCAAATTTTGATATTATTAAAATGCGTACTGATTTTAAATATTAGAAAATAATTTATAAATTGTTAAATTAATTATTAATTTAATATCATGATAATGTTATATATATATTTATAATATATATATATATATATATATATATATATATATATATACTATATAAGTATATATTATTATAATAATTATATTACATACCATATTTTACATTATAATTTGTATATGCATTAAAAGATACAAATTATTTAAAATAAAAATATTAGGTATGTTATTTCATACATGATTATCATAATAACTTATTATGATAATCATAGAGTCTATGATTCATAGACTCGATGCTTATCTTGGCCGCCGAGTTCAAGTTAGCGTGACTAAATAATATTTAAAATATATATATATGATTGTATAGGCTCACATGTGATGTAATGCAGCTAAAAAAATCTGAAATATTAAAACTAAATAAACCTAACCAAACCAGTGAACATTTATTATTATTTATTTAAACAAACACCCAACATATTAATAAGCACGGCCAACTTTAACTTGAAAATATATCGGCGGCCAAAATTGGTATTCACGAAATAGTGTATAGAATATTATATATTTAGAACTGTTAATATTTTATATTACCACATTTTTAATATCATATTTAAAAGTTGCCATATTTTATGCATAACAATCTTTTTAAATTTTAAATATAAATTAATTTGATTATTAGCGAATAAATACGATAAAAGGGATATTATTAATATGCAATACACATATATAATACATATATAACCATTCTATAAATATTACTTATATATAAATAACATATGTTTATTATATATGTATATATACATAAATAGATTAAATACCATTTAAACTCTTTTAAATGGATAGTACGGACGGTAGGCAACAATTAAATAACTAACAAAGTTCATGCATGTATCTCAATGCATGCGTCGCGCTAATACATTATTCGTAGTTACTAATTACTTTGTATAGGATCACTTCGGTATATAAAGCAGCTAAACAAACTGAAGAATAAAACTAAACCAAATAAATCAAACAATCCAAAATATCAATCTGCAAATATTAATTATTCAATTAAAATGAATGGTGTATTATACATACACTGTATACGTATATTTTTACAAAGTCATTATTCCATATATTCATGTTTTCATTTAGATTTTATTTTCATGTGCATTAGAGCGTATCATAAATTTGCGTAACGCACGCCTTGCGTGAACTTTGCTATTTATAGTTATTTAATTTTTGCCTACCGTCCGTATTCCCCTTTTAATATTATTTAATAATCATAATAATTAATTATTATAATAATATAATTGGTAAACAATCCAAAAAAGCTATATTTTATATTAAATATCACTTGTTCAACGTCTTATTAATAAATATTGGGACTAATATTATATATTTATATGATATACGATATAATATTATATAATATATATAAGAGTAACTTTACGATCAGCGGACATCTGTAAATATATAGAGATATAAGAGTAACTATTTCTTAAATTTACACATAATTTTGTAAACCTATGCGCATATAATATATAGTAGAATATAAAAATTAATATAATATATAATATATTATTATTATAAATATAATAATGTGTATTGGGTGATTACTTTAATTATGGTGTATTTAATTAATTATAATGCTTATGTAATATGGTTCCGCATAAAAATCTGCACATATAATTTATATATAGTTGTGGTAGGTTGGTTGAGGAGTGGCTAGTATAAATGGGCAAGTGGCATTTCGCAATAAATCACCGATATGTAAAATTATGTTGCATCTATTAACATAAAATTGTTCCTATATTTAACAATATAGATAAACTACCAACTTATCTATTGAATATATAATTACATATATCATCTGTTTTATGGATAACATATTAGTACCCAGCAAACAGGAATAGCACCCTTAAAGCACCCATAAAGCATCTTAGTTGAGCACCATTTTACACACATGCTTTAAATAATGCTCAACTAGTTAAGCACCTATATAACACCTATATGGCATTATTAAAGCATTTTTACATGTCTTATGGGTGCTAAATTAAAGCACCTTTATGGCATTATTAAAGCATTTTTACATGTCTTATGGGTGCTAAATTAAAGCACCTTTATGGCATTATTAAAGCATTTTTACATATCTTATGGGTGCTAAAGTAAAGCACCTTTATGGCATAATTAAAGCATTTTTACATGTCTTATGGGTGCTAAATTAAAGCATATTTATGGCATTATTAAAGCATTTTTACATGTCTTATGGGTGCTAAATTAAAGCATATTTATGGCATTATTAAAGCATTTTTACATGTCTTATGGGTGCTAAATTAAAGCATCTTAATGGCATAAGTAATTTCATTAGAATCATTTCCTGGAACGGGAACGGATATAAAAGTAGGAAATGGAATGCAGAAAGGAACGTTTACAGAATAATGAACGGGAACGAGAACGCTTAGACAGAAATATAGTAACTTTACAAGTATAGAGATTTATATAGTATTAATTCAAGATATTTTTTATATTTATTTATAATCTATTACAATATAAATAAATTTATAGGATAATCATAAGTAGTAGGTTTAGTGAATATTTGGGGTTGGGAGGTTGTACTCGAGTAACGTTTAAACACATCTGAACGCATGCAGCGTCGACCGAAAATATATGTCCCAATATAAAAGTCATGATGACTACATTTTCACATTATATTCCTTCATACAGAATATTTATTCCACGTTCTATTAAATACTAAATATAATATAAGGTTGCATATGGAATCATGCTACTAGCATGTATCTAATGAGGGCTTCACAGAGATTCTATGATAATCACGAAGGCAGCACAGACTGCTATTGTCATCTCTAAGGCATCATATCATTGATTATCATGGAATTCTGTTGTCATCTTGAAGGCGACAAGTCACTAAATATCATGGACTGCTGTGGATTGATTGATTTTTTAGTTGAAGGGGAAGCAATAACTTCACGAGTGTAATAAATACGAAAAGACCAGTTTTTAAAACTATCCAACTTGAAATATTATAAATATTATTTTTGCGCAGATGTTATAATAATAATGTATTCTATCATACGCTGGCTTTTTTTTTTATTATAAACATTATATTGTATCATATTGTATAATTATATTGTATATATAGGGAGTGTCATATATTTGCTTCGAAAAATCTTTGGTATAAGTATAAATATTTGCTAACGTTATTGTCATCTTGAAGAAGAAAGGTCATAGGTTGATGTTGTCATCTTTAACGCACCACGTTACTAAATATCATGGACTGCTGTTGATGAATTAAGTTTATATTTATCATAATATATAGTTGAAAATATTAATATTTTCTAACGTATTTATTATCTCGAAGGCGAAAGTACATGGACTTCTCTTGTTTATCTTGAAGATGTCGTGTCAATGATAATAATGGATTGCTGTTGTCATCTAGATGGATATATAATATATACAAATAAGATGATAAGTAAACTTATATATTTAATAAGTTAAATTAATAAGTTTAGAGTTTATACCGAGCTTATACGATGAAGATGCCTATCTATATTTTATAAGTTATAACATTATAACGCATCGTCGTGTTGACTGTGCATTGTAGGCTACAGTCTGTAGCCTTTGATTTCAAAATACGGGTTTTATTGCTAACAACCTATATTCACATATTTTTATAAATATAACATATTCAAGATAGCAAATAAAAAAAGATAACCAAATAAAAAATTGTATAAACTACATTATTTTATTATTCAATAAGTAATGTATAAGATAATAGAATCACTACCAATATACTAGCTCTAGCCATAAACATAGTCATATATGAGGGTATACCCACATCATCCAAACTTTGAAATCATAGACTACATTGCTCAGAAACTATCGTTGGCACCCACCTATGAAAACTGCAATACCACGATGTACTCCATAAGTTGAAAAGTCAATAAAAATGATCTCGCACAATGTTAATTTAAATAATTATTTATAAATAGTGAATTGATATTGAACACTAAATCACCAAACCAAATTAAAACACTCCAAACGAGATAAGGGGTTACCTTACATATTATATAGTATATAATATAGGTATAATTAATATTAATATTTAAAAAAAACTAATCAATTATAAATTGAATCCTAGTTATAGTAGTATATATTAAAAATCACACGCGCGAGCGATCTAAATAACAATAGTTACGGTTTTAAATAGATCGCGAAATTTGGTATATATTTTATGTTTTCATAATTATTATAATTTCAAATTATCTTTGATAGTATAAACATATATATTTATAAATATAGTATAATAAGTATACTAATTCATAAGTATATTATAATAAATAAAATATAATAAACAAATTACTAGAATATATATTTCTACTGTTAAATATACTATATTATTATAATAATCATATGTAAAGAATAATAATTATGAACATATAAAATGTATACGTATATTATTATAGTTATTATGTATCTATAGTAAATTATATATATATATATATATATATATATATATATAGGTTATTATATAACCATTATATATATTAAATATATATATATATATAATATATATAATGTATTATATATATATAGGTTATTATATAACAATTATATATATTTAATATATATATATATATATATATAATTATTATTATAATAATATATATAATGTATTATATATATATATATATATATATATATATATATCAGTATTATGTGTACACGTTGGTTTAACAAATACGCATAGCTAAGCTATGACACGCCCATATATAGAGGCGGGCGTCTCAACTCCGAAAGCGCGCGCTCAGATATCGAATAAACTATTAGTCATCGATTTTTGACGCCTCTAGTCTGTGTCTACGATATTTATTAGAGGTTAAAGTAACTTTAAAAGTTTAACTATATTTAATAATAATTATTGAAATCTACTAAAATTGGTTTTACATCTAATTATTGGAGTTCGTAATTGCATTCGAGTTGGTGTGAAACCCCTTTTACAATTAAGCATTAATTTTATTTTAAATGTTGGTTTTAAATATTAGAGTTAAACCTTAAAGTTAAAGTTAAACCACTTTTATAATAATGATATAATAATAATTATAATAATATGATATTATTAATATTAAATATCGGATATTTTAAATTGTAACGATATCCATCTGTGTTTAATGATCTTTGATAATGATCATTGATAAAGACACAAATAAACATTAACCCAATATTTACGATCACAAACAGTTAAACCCTAATTATTAATTATATAAACAACCGACGTTATAAGGTAAGACTATATATATTTATATATCATAGTTTAGCCTCACAATAAACAATATACCACGCAAACGTTACATGGCATCTACGAAAAAAAGTTGTTTTATATGCAAAATTATTTATAAAAAAAAATAAAAATAAAAATTTATTTATTTATTTATCTGAAAAGTTTTTTATTTTTAAATTGTATTTAATGAAATCATTTGTTATATTTTTATTACATGAATATATAAAGTCATGTAAATTGATATATAGAAAGTAACGTTAAATTCAAAGTTATATTATTTTGGTAGTGTGAAAATAAAAAAAAAAATAAAATATAGTATTTTTATTTCGACACATGATGACACATTTGCCGATACCACAAACGTTCGACATTGAAGCACATGACGCCGAGACGCAGTGGAAACACTGGAAAAAGAGCTGGGAGTATTATGTGTGTGCATCAGAACTGGATGAAAAGAAACCAAAAGTACAAGTTGCAACCCTATTAACAATAATGGGAGAAGACTGTCGGAGGATTTTCGAGACATTCAATATTGACCAAGAAGATATAAATACGCAGAAAGTATTAGACAAATTCAATGAAAGAATAGAACCACAAAATAGTACAATATTTGAGAGATGTCTATTCCAAAGAAGAGATCAGGAAACAGCAGAGACACTGACGAACTATATAACAGAGCTGAGAATACTCAGCAAGAAATGTGAATTTGAAAATATTACACCGGAAGAAATATTACGAGATCGTATAATAAGCGGCATGAAAGACAACGAATTACGAAAGAGGATTCTATCTAGGGCTGATGTTAATCTCGATACAGTTATAAAATTATGCAAAGTATTAGAAACGGCAGCATCACAGGCAGAAGCCTTCGAGAGCAAAAATCAAATTAATGCGATATACAAAAAGAAACAGGTAAACACAAGACCGAACAGTAGCGAGAAATATAAATGCAAGAAATGTGGAGAAACACACGAAAAAAGAAGCTGTCCGGCATACGGAAAAACTTGTTATCTATGCAAAAGAAGCAATCACTATGCAAAAATGTGCACAGCACAGAAAAATTACAATACACAAAAAGGCTATCATACAGCGAATGCAGCACAGAAAAACTATCACACACAAAAAGAAACACATACAACGAACACAGTATATCAAATCCAAGAAGATGAACCCGAAATATATTTAACGACAACACTCATGAAGGAGGAAACAATAACGTTAAATACACAATGGAACACCAAATTGAGATTACAGATAGATACAGGGGCGAATGTAAATGTCATAACACTCACTGAGTACAAAAGAATATCAGGAGACGTAAATGGGCAGAAGATAGAAAAGAACAAATTCAAAAACATAACAGCATTTGGTAACAAGAAATGGCCAATAATAGGTGAAAGAATCATTGAAGTACAAAGAAGAGAAAACAAAATAAAACTGAGATTGCTGATAGTAGAAGGTGGAAAATTTCACTCCATATTAGGTCGAAGAGCATATTTGGCACTAAAATTAATAAAGATACTAGACAGTGACGCAAGAATATGTCAGGTCGAAGAAAAACAAAATAAAATCTTAGAAAAATATCATGAAATATTCAACGAAGAACTAGGAGTTATAAAAGGAAAATACACTATAAAACTAAACGAAAAATGCAACCCAGTAAAACACTGTCAGAGAACAGTGGCAGCACCGTTGCAAGAAAAAGTATTAGAGAAAATAAAAGAACTAGAAGAGAGAAAAATCATAAAACAAGTCACAAAGCCCACAGAATGGATATCATCAATGGTAGTTACGAGAAAGAAAGATAATACCGTAAGAATCTGTTTAGACCCAAAAGAACTGAATCTAGTCATACAAAGAGAACATTTTCCACTACCAACCATAGAGAGTATAACACCAAAACTGAACAAAGCAAAAATTTTCACAGTCATGGACGTAAAGGATGGATTCTGGCATATAGAACTCGACAGAAAATCACAAGAACTAACGACATTCAATACACCATGGGGAAGATATATGTGGAAAAGATTACCGTTTGGTATATGTTCAGCACCGGAAGTCTTTCAAAGACGGATGACCGACATGGTAGAAGGACTGAAGGGAGTGGAGGTGATAGCGGATGATTTTCTAATAATAGGATATGGAGACACAGAAGAAGAAGCTTCAGAAAATCACGACAACAATGTAATACAGTTTTTAGAAACGTGCAAGAAAAACAACATAAAGCTGAACAGAAACAAAATAAGATGGAAAAAGAAAGAAGTACAATATATTGGGCATACAACCACATCTAGGGGGTTGAAACCAGGTGAAGGAAAAATTTCGGCAATAGAAAATATGCCCACACCAGAAGACAAATCCGGGGTGAGAAGAATCTTAGGGATGATTCAATATTTGGAGAAATTCTTACCAAGATTAGCCAATAAAACCAACAGAATGAGATTACTGACAAAAAAATCTACAAAGTGGAATTGGGGAAAATCAGAAGATGAAGAATTCAAAGAACTGAAGAAAATTGTAGCAGCGTCAGACACACTGAAGTATTACGATGTCAACAAAGAAGTAACTATTCAATGCGATGCATCACAATATGGTTTAGGAGCAACACTAATGCAAGAAGGACAACCCATAGCATACGCTTCAAAAGCACTGAACGAAACACAACAAAGATACGCAATAATAGAAAAAGAATTATTAGCAGTACTATTTGCATGCAGCAAATTCGATTTCTACATCTATGGGAAACCAAATATTAACATACAATCTGACCATAAACCATTAGAAGTATTAACGACAAAACCAATCAACGAGATAACGACAAGATTACAACGCATGATGATGTCATTACAAAGATACGACATAAAGGTAAAATACACGCCAGGGAAAACAATGTACATCGCCGACACATTAAGTAGAGCTCCAGAAGATAACGCGGATATCAACACGATCGAAGAAGAGATAGATTTATCAACGCTAGCAATATCTCCAGATAGATTAAAGAGAATTCAAGAAGCAACGATAAATGACAACACCAGCCACACAATCAAGGAACTATGCAGAAATGGATGGCCAAAATTAAATATGACACCAGAAGAAGCAAAAGACTACTACTCAATCAGATCAATCATCACCTCAAACGATAATCTCATATTCAAAGAAGACAAATTAATAGTACCACTTCGACTACGTAATGAAATGTTAAATGTAGCACATGCATATCATGGCGGAATTGGAGCATGCCTTAGAAGAATACGTGAAGTCATGTACTGGCCGGGTATGAGCAAGGAGATGTACAACACCGTAAAAAGGTGCGAAACTTGCAGAAAATTCGCAATTAACAACAAAGGAAACCAACCAATGATACAACATGAAATAGGAGAAACACCATGGGAAAAATTGGGAATAGATTTATGTGAGGTCGATGGACGGCAACTATTAGTTGTGATCGATTATTATTCTAGCTACATATCGGTAGCAAGACTAAAGAAAACATCAACAACTGAAACAAATCAACAATTAATGAACCTATTCGCAATACATGGTATCCCGCAGAAAATAGTATCGGACAATGGACCACAATTTAGAAGCGAATATGAGAAGTTTGCCAGAGAATTAGACATCGAAATCATACACTCAAGTCCCTTATACCCAAAAAGTAATGGTAAAGCAGAAAGTGCAGTAAAGATAGTAAAGAGTTTATTTAAGAAATGCAAAGACGCAAAAAGAAGCGAACAACTGTCAATACTGGATTGGAACAACACCATAAGTGAAGGAGAAAAAGTATCACCAAGCGAAAAATTGTTCGGTAGGAAAGCTAGAACCTTACTACCAATACACAAAAACAAGCTTAAACCACGAGATAACAGGCGCGAAGAAATAGAAACCATGAAGGAAAAGAAAAATAAACAACGCGAGTACTACGACAGATCAATAAGAGAGTACAACAAGATTGAAGTGGAAGACAGCATACAGATCAAATTGCCGAATCAGAAAATATGGACGAAAGGAAGATGCATAGAGTCATTAGACAACAGAAAATACAAAGTGGAAGTGAAAGATACAGAATACATAAGGAATAGAAAAGACATAAAGAAACTAAATGAAGAAGAAAACGAAGAAATAAGACAAGAAGGCAGTGATAATGAAAGTAAGAAAAATAATCATGAAATCAAGACGAATATTGATTATCAAAGACCACAAAGGAAGAGATGGCTACCAAACAAATTAGGTGGTGGCCTGATAACAAAGTAAAGCACTTTGGGGTAATCAATTCGATTTTGTGTTTTCGTTTCAACCATTTTTATATCGTTAGACGAATTGATTATATTATTATTTTATTATTATGTTATTATTATTAAATACTCTTTATTATTAGTACAATTAGTCAGTGCAGGAAAAGTATTATTATTTTATTATTATTACAAAATACACATATTACACAAGCCACAAACCACACAAATAAATACCATGTAAGAGGCTAATACTATAGATATGTATATAGTCTTTCCAGATAAAGAAAAGAGGATGTAACGATATCCATCTGTGTTTAATGATCTTTGATAATGATCATTGATAAAGACACAAATAAACATTAACCCAATATTTACGATCACAAACAGTTAAACCCTAATTATTAATTATATAAACAACCGACGTTATAAGGTAAGACTATATATTTATATATCATAGTTTAGCCTCACAATAAACAATATACCACGCAAACGTTACATAAATATAGTTACAACAGTATATATATATACAATTATATTATTATATAATATAATAATATGTCTACTTACTATTTTGTTGTACTTTAATGTCTTAGAAATTGAATTATATGATATATGAAAACTTAGATTTCAAATTAATTTTTAATTATATTGGATATTGTTGATAAATATTAACAAAGATTATAAGCTTTGTATATTACAGAATACAGTATAATACAGAATTATTAAATGCATAGATTTATATATTATATTGTAAACTATAAATCGATGGTGAAAAACACATATTTTGCTATATATATTTGCAATATATCCATATATTTATAGTTTATATATGTATACTAGCCGTACCCGAACCGGCGTTGCTAGGTTTTTGATTGTTTGTCTATCTATTGTGTATTAATTATAGCTATTCTTTATTATGCATTATTATTTTTTTAATATTTCAACAATTAATTGAAAAATAAAACAAAATATTTAAAAAAATACAAAATATATTTCAAAATATTACAAAATATATTTTAAAAATATGTCGAAAAATATTTTAAAAAAAATATAAAAATATTTCAAAAAAATATTGTTTTTTTCAAAAATGTCAATAAAAATATCCAACAAATATTTTAAAAAAGCGTCATGATATTTTTTTCGACTTAACTTGGTACAACATTCAAAAATGTAGGATGTTTTAATATAAATGCTTAAATATGCTTAAATATGAATGCCATAATAATGTTTTATAGGTGCTTTAATACAATGTAAATGCTTTACAGGTTCCTTAAATGCTTTAAATATAAATGCTTAAACATGCTGAAATATGCTTAAATATGAATGCCATAATAATGTTTTATAGGTGCTTTAATACAGGGTAAATGCTTTACAGGTGCCTTAAATGTTTTAAATATAAATGCTTAAACATGCTGAAATGTGCTTAAATATGAATGCCATAATAATGTTTTATAGGTGCTATAATACAAGGTAAATGCTTTATAGGTGTCCTAAGGGTGTTTTAATATAAATGCTTAAACATGCTTAAATATATTAATGCCATAATAATGTTTTATAGGTGCTTTAATACAATGTAAATGCTTTATAGGTGTCCTAAGGGTGTTTTAATCATGCATAATGCTTTATTGGTGCTATTCCTGTTTGCTGGGTAGTACTAGTAGCTAGTTTTCAATGGTACATTACAGTTAATTATATTTAATAAATATGTAATTCTTTTGACGTATGGTTCTCCTACACGAACCGACCGCAGTTATTAGATATAGAAATTATGTGTGCCTTTTACATGCTGTCCAATTTGTATTAATCAATAGAATATAATCTGAGCATAATTATATACTATTTATATGATATAATAATTTTTTATTTATAAAAGTTTAAATAAGAAGTTATCAGAAAATGAAAGTATTATATTTATTTAGGGAATCGGAGTTATAACCGCAGATATTTAAAAATAGTATCGAGGGTGTCTCTAAATTAGGAAAGAAACAGTTCTAGATAGATCATGAAAGTGCAATATGTAATACATTATACATGTAATATATCTTCATGAGTATTATACTTCGAAAGTATAAACATATATATATTTATTTAGAATCTGCGACATAATTATCATTTTTGATATTTTTTAAATAGTAATGAATAATATATAAAATACAAATATTTAGAAAATATATGAACAAATATATAGAATTGTTACGACTAATGTAAGGAGTATTTTAATATTTGTATAAAGTACACTGGATAACATTAATATAGAATTAGATAGTATGGGATTTGATAGTTTTGACTACTTGTAAAAATAGTCAAAAATTATATCTATAGTAGTAATTTTGTAATACATTTATTTCATTACTATTATATAATATATACATTTTTTTTTACAAAATTAAATAATAATTTTCTAGCGTTATTTATATATTGTATGTAAGCCATAACAAATATTTTATTTTATTAAATATATAATTTTATTTATATAATAATTTACAGATAAGGAATTTTGTTCTAGGTATTATAACAACAAGATGTCATTTGAACCTAAATAATTATAACATTCATTTTTATAATCTGATATTATATACATTTTTACCTGCTTTCATAATTAAATTAATATATATATATATATTATACCCCTTTCTACTATCCATCCCTATCTTACAATCCGTAACAACTCTTGGTTTCACCATCAACTCCCTCATAGATTACTCTGACCACATATCTATAATGATTCGCAATGCCAACTATATTCTTTATAACATTAGAAAATCACGCAATAAATTAATTTTTTCAATGACTAAAAGTCTAATACACTCGTTAGTCTTCAGTAGACTTATATACTGCTGCTCACTTCTATGCAATCTACCCCTAAAGCTTATGCTTAAACTTGAGATGATACAACGATGTGCTATACGCACCCTATATAAACTGAAGTTCTCTTCAATAGTATCAATATCGACCCTAATGTGGTCACTCGGCTGGCTTAAGTTTAGGTATCTCTGCAGGTAGGTATCAACTGTATTAGGTAGTAGGTATCAGCTAGGTATAATCTAGGTATCCCTACAGACTAATATGCATCACCCATAAGGTGATATATCTTAGATCTCCCGAATACCTAGCAGACTTGATCAGTATTCAGACCCTTAGTCGAGCTAGCAGGAAATGTCACACGATGAAAATTGTTTAACGCTCGACTATCTCTGCTCACTCTGAATCTGCTTTCTCAGTGGTAGCTCCAAAATACTGGAATGCTCTTCCATATGAAATTAGGTGTTTAAAATCTCTGTCACTATTTAAATGTAAACTCTCCATGCACCTATTAACATTGTAACCTACCCTCCCTTTTCCTTTATTTTGATTGTACTTTATTTATTTTATTTTTGTTTCCATCTCATGACGCCCATAACCACCACAGTATTTTGTCAATAAAATATTTTAAAATAATAATATATATATATATATTTATAAGTAAATAATATCCAAATCCCCTTTCCAAAGGCTTTTCTATATATGTTATTATATATAACCTGTATATATATATAAATTATATATGTCTAATTTGTAATATAGTACAACAAAATAGAAATTATTAATTAATTTATATTTTATAAACTTCATTTATTCATTTATAACAATATACATTATAATATAATAATTAATTACAATTAAATTATAACAATAATTTAAATTTATTTGTTGAAATCATTAATTAATCAATACAATTATTTTGTAGTTTATAAAGTGCATTGTTTTTATTATTGTTTAATTATTATATCATTTTAAATATTGTATACAAAATTAGCCCAAAGTATATACATAGTAAAAAAGAAATTTAATATATATTATATATATAATATATATTCTAAAAAATAATTAATTAATTGATATTTTATATACACTATTTATATACACATATTTATGTACTATCATTTATAATGATATAAATTATAATATAATAATTAATTAAATTGTAACAATAATGTGAATTGTTTTTTATGAAAATGATTGAATTCATTAACAATACAATTAACATTTAGTTTATAAAGTGAATTGTTTTTATTATTTTGTAATGAATATATTATATATATATATATATATATATATAATATATATATTATATATATAATATATATATATATATATATTTATATACACTAAATAAATATATTACTCTTTTATTAAATAATTTTTATTAAATTATTTATGTATATAATATATATATATATAGTTTGCAATATATGTATATGAAATCCTACTGGTATTAAATTATATAGTAGAAAATATATATATTTTAATTATAACTACAATTACTAGTAATAGCTATTATTACTATAATTATTCTAAATAATAATTAAAAGATATATAATAATTGTTTTATTTTCAGAGGGGCTTATTTATCCATCAAAATTGATGACTGGAAATATAATTATATTAGAAAAAATTTGCAGACAAAATATTGATCATTTTATTCACTTAAAAAACTTAAAAAGTAACCTAGTTAATTTAATGATGAGAATAAGTTATAATCCAATATTGTGTGATAAAGAAAATTGCAAATTAAATTTACGAATTTCAATATTATTTACTAATATCAGATTATATTTTCTTTTAAAAAAGGAGAGTGAAATTAAAGTCGGCAAAAGTGTATTAAGTAGAAATAGAAAAATATTAAAGTTTCAAAATTTATAATAAAATTATATAAATTATATTTATTATTTATTCAATATTTTATATAAATAATGAATAGGTACCTAAACTAATATTATTAACAATTCTCATTTATTAAAATGTAAGTATTTTTATATGTAGTTTAAAAATATAAATTGTAATGGGGACACATTATTTGTATATATTTGATATTAGTCAAATTAAAAATAAATTATATAAATAAAGTAACCCATATTTAAGTAATAATATATTTGAGGAGTGCCAGATGTTTCATTTAAGGATTCCATACACACTTCTTATAGGGAAATTAAAGAAAATATATCTGATATAAACGTTGTATATTTACAGAAGAGGGGCTGAAGTACATATATTAGATAAATATTCATGACATACATAGAAAGTGATAAATGATAGGATGATAAGAGATGATATAGTAGATAAATATCTGGTCTGTGTCAAATTTTACTCCCACTTGTTTTGGTTACTATTCATATGGTCAAATTTAATATAATCATTTCTGTAGATGACATAGACTACTATTGTACATGATACACCAATATATTAAATTCACATGTAGTATATATTGTAAGATACAATTAAATTAGTTGGTATTATAATTTTTAATTACATAATGATACATCTAAAATATCTAAAATTTGAACTCGACAAATGTAATTAAAATAAATGAGGACCATATTCGATATTCTCCAATTATCCATTCTAAATTATTTATTACCATACTATAGTATACTTATTTGTAAACAATATTATATATATTAAATAAATATAGTTTGTGATAAGGTATATAACAAAGATTTTCCGAAGGAAAGATATAACACTTACGCGAAATCGTGTAATTCGAATTTGTATACAAAATACCCTGGTGCCACCTATAGCGGATTACTTTTAGGAACTATGCGTTGTTTATAATGTAAATTCGTATCAAACTATACACTTTTAAAATGTTAAATAATATGCTTTAAATTAATATTTATATGATGAAAACTAAGTGTTCATTACTAATATATAACAAACAAATATGATATTAATGTTTTAAATGCTATAAGTATATATTTAGTAAGTAAAAGTTAATTTATATTGCATGTAATTTAATAGAGCAATGAAAACATTGTTGTATGCAAACAGAGCCGAACCTAAATCTATTTCAGTGATTTCGATACTACTGCTAGCAGTGGTTGGGGATATTACTAAATTACGTTGCATGCATAGGGAGTGTTAAATCTTTGCTTCGCAAAATCTTTGTATATAAGGTATAATTTTATTTTGTAAATAAGGTATATAATTTTTAAATTAGTCATATATAAAATGTATTCCTATAATATAGGCTATATTATTTTTGAAAAAGTTATATTATATATAAAATAAAATGTAAATCTTGTGAATATACCATATATCAATATATATATATATATATATATATATATATATATATATCAATAGTATTTGACTAAATATAAAAATATAATTATTATAATAAAACAAATAGAAACTATTCATAATATTTAATTTGCCTATTTAAAAATAATTTTGAAAGATGGGTATGTATAAAATATGGCGAATTTAAAATCTGATAAGTTGTGGTGGTTGTATATAATAGTTATATTTTTGTAAACTCAGTACACATATTTAAGACTTGTAAAACATATGTACATACTTAGTTAATAACTACAGATAATATATCAAGGGTTCAACTAATTATATAATATTATATATTAAATATATTATATTCCATAAAATATTTTTATTTTAAATAATTTGTATCTTTTAATGCAAATACAAATTATAATGTAAAATATGGCATGTAATATAATTATTATAATAATATATACTTATATATTACATATATTATAAATATATATAACATTATCATGATATTCAATTAATAATTAATTTAATAATTTATAAATTGTTTTAGAATATTTAAAATCAGTACGCATTTTGATATACATAAAATTTATGAAAATCAATTTTATAGTTATATATATAGTATACACATATTTTAATTATAATATTATATTAAATATATATATATATAAATATAAATTAATTTATTTAATAAATATTAACGGTGAATAATACAAATTGTAAGTATATACATTAATATAAGCTAGATAATTATATTATAATTATAATTCACAATAATTATTTAAAATTAAAAGTGATGATTAAATATGAATCATGACTAGGAGCACCATCTTTTCGAAGGCATTATGGTTAAAAAACGATTTCACGTAGAGATAGAGAGTGGTATATCTTTCCTTCGGAAAATCTTTGATAGGTATAAACCTGGTATAAACATTAGTTCTATATTCAGTAAATATGCCTAATTTTAAATTTCCAGAACGTACATTGTACGTCGTACAATGTACGTCGTACATCAATTACAAATAAAAAATATATATTAATTAAACGTTATGAAAATAATTGTTATTCTGGATGGAGTAACCGTCAACTGGATCTACTCCCTGTTGGGGAAAGGCCAGTAAGTGTAAATGTTAAGCTACGGCGTCAAGAAATTTCGGAAATACGAATGTTAAAGATGGCGGGTGGAATGCACTATAGTCTATAGATTTAAGTTAGTTTATTTATAATTAAAATGATAAATTACATATTGAGTACTTTCAATATAGTTTATTTTTTTAATATTCATGGATAAGAATAAATTAACTTTAAAATAACTGTTAAATGTTAAGTTTGTATGTAAATATTAATGTAGGGGAAAGTCGCCGATTACCGACCCCATCCTAATACCGACCCCCTCTCGTATCTCAGTAAATATAAGAGTTATCAAAAAATTATATATACATGAACTGTTAGTAATTTAATGCTAAATATGAAAAAATATTTTGTTTAAAAAAATATTTAATTCTACAATTGTTATTTGATAAATGTAATATTCTGTTTTTACTTTTTAAATATTTGAATAATAACTTTTTTTAAATCATTTTAAATACTTAATTAATTAAAAGAAAACTTAATGTTGTGCATAATATTGTAGATCAATAAAATGTTTATAAATATTATACAAATAATTTAATTTGAATAACTATTAACCAATATATCTTAATTATAGCAACCCATATGATTTTCCTATTACCGACCCTCTAAATTACCCTAATACCGAGCCCATGTGATTTATAATATCCAATAAAAATAGATCCGTATTTTATTTTATATTATGTTATAACTTGTTTGTGTATCATTTACATAGATTTAGGATTCATGATTCCAGTTGATTATATACATACTGATTAATAAATAATAATATACACTATTTTAATATAATTACTATAAAGTTTAAATTTAAATTTTATATTAGGGGAATTATGTATAATAGGGTGTTCACATCAATTCCGTTTTAAAAAACGTACGTGTAACTGCAACTTCAAATGATTCATTCACAGCAAATTTGAAGTAACAGATTTTTAAGTGTTCACATCAATTCCGTGTTTTTTAGTTTGTCGTAAGGGTAGACATATATCGCCACCTATATTTAAATATGTACAAATAAAATCAATTGTAACAAATCTAATTGTGGGATATAGCTAAATTCAATGTATAAATAGTAGTATTATATATTTCTTTAAATACACAAATACTACATACATTATATTTATTAATTTAATATTTTTAACTAATATAACAAATACTATATTATTATATGATACATAAATCCTTATAATTATATCTAAACTTATGAAATATATATAATTTAAATAAATATTTAATAAATTATTGAAATATATATTATATATTACTATTGTATAGTTGATATATATTATTAATATATATATATAGTTGTATACCATCTTATATAACCTTTTTATAATATATATATATATATATATATATATATATATTTAATAAATATTTATTCGATAAGTTATATGTAATAATAAACATTTGTTAATATACTTTATATATATATATCAATATATATATATATATATATTTAATAAATAGTTATTCGATAAGTTATATGTAATAATAAACATTTGTTAATATACTTTATATATATATATATCAATATATATATATATATATATATATATATTTAATAAATAGTATATTTAATATATATATATATATATTTAATAAATAGTTATTCGATAAGTTATATGTAATAACATACTTTATATATATATATATATATATCAATTGGAATCAAGTAGAATTCTAGCTGTTCTCTCTAATTCTGTGTGTTCATTCTAGATGTTCTCTCTAATTCTGTGTGTTGTTACGTACAGAAAATAGGATTAATCCTATTTCAGAAAACGTGTAGTTCAACTTCAAATAAATAGGAATGTGACTCATAACTTCAAATTTGCCGTGAATGAATCATTTGAAGTTGCAGTTACACGTACGTTTTTTAAAACGGAATTGATGTGAACACCTTATAATACGGGCCACTTTTTATGTTAGCAAATAACTTTTTTATTTATAATGAGAAATTAATGAAATTTTATCACGATTTAGATATTATAAACATAAATAACATTACAATTTCAATTTTTGTAAAAATGTTATGTATCGTCGAAAATGTACCCGGCCCTTATTGCAAAAAATGTTTGTAATATGGGCCAGGTAGTTTTAATACGGGCCGGGTAAAACATCCACTAGATGGCGAAACTAGTTATCATTTTTCAACCACTCAAATGAATTGTTATATTGATGATACAATTTTCACGCTATAAGAATACTTATCACGCATACTTTAATTTATTTCAGTGATTTAAACTAATTTACACCATAGTGAACATAATAAAGCAACCTACAACTGTAACAACGTATCTAGTAGATACTATAGTAGATATATCTACGATATTTCTATATATATATATATATATTTAGGAATAAAATAAATAATAGATTACATAATTTAATTTAAATAAGTCGTAGTAGTAGTAGTAGTAGTAGTAGTAGTAGTAGTATAGTAGTAGTAGTAGTAGTAGTAGTAGTAGTAGTAGTAGTAGTAGTAGTAGTAGTAGTAGTAGTAGCAGCAGTAGTAGTAGTAGTAGTAGTAGTAGTAGTAGTAGTAGTAGTAGTAGTAGTAGTAGTAGTAGTAGTAGTAGAAGTAGTAGTAGTAGTAGTAGTATTAGTAGTAGTAGTAGTAGTAGTAATAATTAACAAAATATGATAATTAATATATTTGTAAATATATTTAATACGGAAATATAATTATTAAATGATATAATTATCGATTACTAATATGATTATCAATATACTAATTGAATATTTAATAGACAAGTGATTATATATATACAATTTTTACACCTACAATGGTATTACAGTGTATAAGTATTCAGTGAACATGTTACATTAATAAAATTATATTTATAATAAATAAATTAATATGTATATCAATGTAATGTTAAAATATATGATACATGTCAAATATATTTATAACAAAAATATCGATTTCTATAGAAATCAAACTGTAAAATAAATTAAATCAAAAAGTATTGCATAATAAGATATTGAATTGTATAGCGACTTTTAATTGTATTATTGATTTAATTTATTTTTAATTGTAGCCTTTAGAATAGTAGGTAAAATGTACCTAAATGTAAAATAAAACTGTTCATTTAACTATTTGTTATAATGTGTGTCTGTATATTTAACGGCGTTAGGTATAAATTAGAATATATAATAATATATAAATTAATAATTTAATGAATTATTAATGTCTATATATATTGTATAGTATGCAGGATCTAGAGAAATTAATAATATTAAAATATAATTAAAAAATATAAACTTTAATAATTAATTATATATATGGTTTGTATTAGTGAATAGATTTGAAAAATGTTGTATATTGTATATAATTGTATTTATTCATATAATTTATTGTTGTATTTATTTATCGACATTTTCTTTTATTATTTATTTTATATTGTATAAAATAAATAATAAAAGAAAATGTCGATAAATAAATACAACAATAAATTATATGAATAAACAAAAATGTTGTTATAACAAAATGAGAAATATATAAATATTATAATCTAACTACATTAAGTTAGATACAATAAATAAAATAGAAATAACAATCAAAAAAGTTAACAATAAGATGCATTAAATAAATTCTATAGAATATCTATAGATCGTAACTTTAATTGTTCTATATAATGTATACTATGCTGAATAATGTAAACATTCATATATATATGTTTCTAGAGGCTATAGTGAACAATGTAACATATATGTTACATTTTATAATATTTTCTATCAACCGACTTAGGAAATTAATGTGAAAATATACACAACCTATAGGGTATACAACCTATGTAGAATAATATTAGATAAAATCATATAATAATGAATGGAAATTAGGAATGAGATAACATTCATTATTTATTGACAAATATGTATATAATTATTATAAATTATGTATTATAAATAATATCATAAGCATATAATTGTATACATAAACTATTTACCAAACATATGGTTTATAATATTAATACCATAGAAATAATAATATAGTTTATACATTATATATCTATTATTAATACACACATTAATAAATTAGTAATTCATATTATAATTACTTCAAATGAAATACATTGTAACATCTATAGATCTACGTATACTATCTAAATTTTCTCTCTTTCACAAATATATTATTATAAACTTACAAAGAACATACATATTATTACTACCTCGCTATAGCGTCTATAGATATATATTAGACGTCATATCGGTGAACTAACAATAGTTTCCGATATCACTAATTGTATATAATATTAATTCCATTATATTAAAATTTACATTATGCTTTACTAATTATTATATTATATCAATTATATTTCAATATAATATGTATTATCGATTATAGTCGATAATTATATATATATCTATAGATACCAATTATATTTTTATTATTTAATATTAAAATTGATACACTGATATAATTACAAATAATATCACATTTACTAAAGTTATATATATATATATATATATATATATATATACCTATATATATATATATATATATATGAGTATGTATCTATACCTATAAATAGAAAACTTAATACTGCACATAATATTGTAGATCAATAAAATGTTTATAATTATTATAAAAATAATTCAATTTGAATAACTATTAACCAAAATATCTTAATTATAGCAACCCATATGATTTTCCTAATACCGACCACCTAAATTACCCTAATACCGACCCCCATGTGATTTATAATATCCAATCAAAATAGATCAGTATTTTACTTTAAAATATGTCATAAGTTGTTTGTTTATCATTTATATAGATTAAGTATTAATGATTCCATTATATTCCTATATACATACTGATTAATAACTAAATATTAAATAATAATATATACTATTTTAATATAATTACTATAAAGTTTAAATTTAAATTTAATATTACTATTAAAACATAAATTCAATACAAAATAATTGCGTGCATGTTATAATTAATTATATTTATTAATATCTACTATAGTAGATATATGTTGACTGGATATTATAATACTAAAAGTATGTATACCACGATTATTTTAGGGGGTCGGTAATAGGGGAAGGTGGTCGGTATTTGGAACAGGTATCCGATTACCGACCCCCCTGTTTATTCTTGTAAATATAATTATATCAAAAATTTAAAATAGCCACATTATTCATTACCATAATATTACCCTATTTACAAAATTTCAAATAAATATATTTAATATTGAATAAGTTATTACAAATAATCATTTAGGGGTCGGTAATCGGGGACTTTCCCCTAGTTACATATATGTAACTATCTAACTATATATACCTATGTTTAAAGAAAATAATAATAATTAAATAGTTTATATAATTAATAATTATAATTCAATTTGTATAGTTAACTATAGTTACATATATGTTTAAAGAAAATAATAATAATTAAATAGTTTATATAATTAATAATTATAATTATTAATTTTAGAGTAGATAGTATCTAAACATTATTAATATAATATCTATAGAATATATTTTATTTATAATTAAAAAAATAAATTATATTTTATGAAAATAAATCATTTATATTCAGACAGTCCAATATATTACTGAGTAATCATATATATATATATTATGATACACAATTTAATATTTAGATATTTGGTCATATTATTGAATTCAGATTACTAAATAATCAATTATATATATATATATATATATATATATATATAGGCTACACAGTCAATTGACTTAAGTCATATGACTTAATCAGCATATGCTTAATCAGACCAACAAGGAACAACAATGTGTGTGAGATATATAATTATTATTTCATAATTTTTTCATAGAATTAAAGTAGAATCTGTGAATAATTCTGAGTTAGTGGGAGTTTCTGTGTTTAATATTATATTAATATTCAATATTAGGTTATTTAAAATTGAGACAATAATATGTTCATGATAATATCATTATGATTTGACAACTTATCTATGTATTCCATAAGCGAGAAGTAGGGGAAAGTAACCGAATATGGACACTTTATGTATCTCAGAAACCATAAATCCTACAAAAAAATGTGTAAAGAATAACATATTCATAATTATATAAATAGTCTAACAAATTATTTTTTATTTTTTAATAATTCAAAATATTACTGATATATCCAATAAACTGATTTTTTTATTACATTTTTAAATTTATGAGAAACAAAATTCAACTTAAAACTTCTCAAGAATATACAAATGTATCGATAAAATATAACACTATATTATTTAAAAATAAAAAATTCTAAAACGATATTTATAATTTCTATATTTTTTATCAAATATTCATTAAGGTTTTTTATTTTTTATTTTTTAATAATTCAAAATATTGCTGATATATCCAATAAACTGATTTTTTTATTAGATTTTTAAATTTATGAGAAAAGAAATTCAACTTAAAACTTCTCAAGAACATACAAATGTATCGATAAAATATAACACTATATTATTTAAAAATAAAAAATTCTAAAACGATATTTATAATTTCTATATTTTTTATCAAATATTCATTAAGGTTTTTTATTTTTTATTTTTTAATAATTCAAAATATTGCTGATATATCCAATAAACTGATTTTTTTATTACATTTTTAAATTTATGAGAAAAAAAATGTAACTTAAAATTTCTCAAGAATATACAAATGTATCGATATAACACTATATTATTTAAATATAAAAAATTCTAAAACGATATTTATAATTTCTATATTTTTTATCAAATATTCATTAAGGTATAAGCATACATCTATAGGTCATATACGTCCCTAATACGGACACTAGATGTCTTAATACGGACAGTGTCCGTCGGATACCCTATAAGGTTATATATATATATATATATATAACCAATCAGCGCGCAGCGTATGAATTATTCTGATATTCATAAAAATCGGATGCGCTATAATATTAATACCACCAATAAAGCTAAATCTAAAATTTTTATTATTTAGATACTTAAATTGTATTATTAATTAAAAAATTATAAAAAAAATATATTATTAACTAATTAAATTAGAATAAAGTGTTCATAAAATTAATTATAAATAATTTAATTGTAATTTGTCTGATTGATTCATCAATAATGTATAGTTTATCTAGTGGTATATAGGGTATCCGTATTTTAATACTGGGTGTCTGTATTCGGACATGGGTACCGAATTCGATTGAATCAAACGTTTTCGAGAATTCAATGAAAAGTAATATGGCAGGTAGGTACTTCGATCTGTCAATTATATGACGTGAGCTATTATTTGACCTGGAGTTGAATCTGATAGTTTTTAAACCGTTTTTTCTAAGAATATGATATATTTTCGGTATTATTCTATTTAGTAACAATAAATTGTATATTTAATTGTAATTCCTACACTGAGAAAAATAAATGCATCTGATGAGTTAAATATAATATAAAAAATGCATAAAAATTACTACATATGCATCACATTTTAACATAATTAACATTATTTTGTCATTTAAATCTACAGATGCATTTTTTTATAGTAAATAAATTCTGTGATGCATCTAATAAATTATAAATGCATCAGATTTATTATATACATCTATAGATGCATTTTTCACATATAAATGCATCAGATTTAATGTGATTAACATTATATTTACTTTTAAATCATTAGATTCACTTTAATAAATATAAATGCATCAGCATCATTATGTTAGTATCGCCACCTATATATTACTTATTACTTTAATTATTATATATTTATATATATATATATATATATATATATATATATCATTGACTTGTATACCCAATACAAGTCAATGATATATATTACTGTGAGGATAAAGTTATTATTGATGCCGATACTTTCGAAAATCTTCAAAGAGCAATACAACGTAGATTTAAAATACATTAAATTGTATTGCAAGTATATAACAAAGATTGGGAATCATATGTCAACATTGAAAACAAAAGCTTTCCTGAAGATAAATCAAATAGGTACTACATAAGAATAACTATCAAGACTTAAGGTAATATAAACTTGAATATACAAATATAAAAATTCTCATATATTTATTTTATTTTTAGTATTGAAGAAAGTGTACAAAGTAGGGATGTAAACGGGTACACTTTTTGATGTTTCGAAACATTTGAAACATCAACTTCTCATGTTTCGAAACATATGAAACGAAACATTTTTTCCAATATAGAAGTTTCGAAACATTTGAAACAATTTTTAGCATGCTTCGAAACATTCGAAACATTTACAGATCAAATATATATATGCATCTTACCTTTATTTATCAAAACAAATATGTATTATAGTATTAGAAGCCAGTATGACACGGTAAATTGACTAAAACAAATAAACAGGTATTAGTTTGTGGGTGTAGATACCGTCGTGATATTAATATAGGTATTAGAATAATATTTAGAAGTGATCTTATATAATTTTGTATAAATAAATGACCTGCTCTCATTAACATTATGGATGTCTTAACATGGGAACGGCTTCGAAGGGACATTATAATGTATCTATAGAGCTATATGGTTATAAGTGAAAACGTTATATAAGTTTCTGGATGAAATGGAAGGACTCCACTAAATAGAATAACAATATTATTAATATGGCTTCGAAGCTTTACTATTATTTTTAGAATTTTGAAGCAAGTTAAAACTATTCCCCTTATTTATGAAGCTGGTTCAAACTTCAGCATTATTTTACAAATGAACTTTGCATGAACTTTGAACTATACATTTTTTTTAAGTGAAGCTTCGAAGCACCAGTAGTTGGGTTCATTTCGAACACTAATGTAAGGTGTCATTTATATAACAAGTATAACAAATTATAGGAAATTTGATATAGATATAGTATAGAAATATATAGAATTTAAGTTATAGAAATATATAAATTTTAAAAAATTGAATACATTCAGATAAATAAAGCCGATAACATATATTATATATAAATAGGAATATTTAAACTATTTAATAACAAATTTAATAAAATTATAACCAAAGATTTTCCGAAGGAAAGATATAACACTTACGCGAAATCGTGTAATTCGAATTTGTATACAAAATACCCTGGTGCCACCTATAGCGGGTTACTTTTAGGAACTATGCGTTGTTTATAATGTAAATTCGTATTTAACTATACACTTTTAAAATGTTAAATAATATGCTTTAAATTAATATTTATATGATGAAAACTAAGTGTTCATTACTAATATATAACAAATAAATATGATATTTATGTTTTAAATGCTATAAGTATATATTTAGTAAGTAAAAGTTAATTTATATTGCATGTAATTTAATAGAGCAATGAAAACATTGTTGTATGCAAACAGAGCCGAACCTAAATCTATTTCAGTGATTTCGATACTGCTGCTAGCAGCGGCTGGGGATATTACTAAATTACGTTGCATGCATAGGGAGTGTTATATCTTTGCTTCGCAAAATCTTTGTTATAACTACATATATTGATAACCCATGTGTGAGGGTATTATATTAATAATTATATAATCGGGAGTATCACTTGGTACTCTAAATCTATGGTTGTATACATATTATATAATAATTATACAATCGGGGTATATTATTATAAAGAGTATATTTAAACATTTGACGTTAAATTTAAACATTAATTATTAGTGAACAAAACTAATTAAATTTAATTATATAGGTATAGCAATGATATTTTTATTTTGTAGCTAGAATAAAATTATTAATACCATTGGAAAGAGGATGAAAAAGAATATAAGTTTCATATTTTACTTTTTTGATATAATTAATAATAAAAAAGTTATGGTTAAGAATGGCCAGATTTGAGGGTAATAATTAAGACAGCTATTACATAAAAGTAAAAGTTACAAATATTTTGATCAACTAATATTCAATATTTTTAACTTCAAAAATTAATTCTATTATAATATATTTATTATTACAGATTACAGAGCCAAGAAGAATCAATTTATGTTAAGCTGCTAAAGATTTTCAAAATATTTCACTGCTGTGTATCATATTTATTGCACTATATCATATTTATTTTTTACATCTTTTTACATTTTATCTGTATATTTATATAGAGTATGTTATACATTAGTTATGTCAAAGGTGCATGTGTTATATATGCAAATGTTATAGTTTAGCAAATATACTTTACATTATTTACTTTATTCAATTATATTTTTTTCTTAAATAAAAATAAATAAATAAGATATATGATTACTAAAGGTGTGTTTCAATATTTATTTTGGTTTATAAATAGATACGTTTAGTTATATGTGAATACAACAACATAATGATATAACGACATTACATAGATTTGTACATAGAATTCATAGCTATATACCAAATTTCCACGATTTCCTACGAATTTGAAATATATCTTGAACATCAGTATTCAGAACCAACTCCAATAAGCAAGTATATCATCTCTATATAATATTAATAAATTAATATGGGTAAATATAAAATTTTAAATAATATAATAATAATTACCATATGAAGAAGTACTCCGAGTTGAATTTAAAACTGTTATCTTTTCATACCAAGTCTCCAATAGCAGCAGTAGTTATATCGATATCCTCTTTAGTCTCAAATGGAATACATCTACTATCTGTAATGAATAAAATTGAAGTTAAAGGTAAATCATAGATAATTATTAGTATGATAATTCACTATGTAGACAGATAATAGACAATTATATATACAACATTATTAGATTATTGATGGATCGATAATTTACAAAATTAAAAATTTGCTTTATTTTTCAAAAGTTCTTTTCGAATTACAACATACATTAGTAATATGAGATATTGGAATTTTATTTATCCAGTAGCGTGATTTTTTCATGAACTATATTATTTAATTTTTCAACTAAATTTAAATTATCACTTTCCAATTGTGTATTTTAGTATTCAAAAATATTAATGCCTTCTGTAAATTTGTAACTCGAAATGAAATTAACTGTTCATTATACCGTAGAGGTATTTTAGTGAATCTTTCTGTCATTCTTACAGAATTAATTATTCACACTAATCGAAAAATATAAATCCAACATTATTCCTGTGCATGTTATATGTCCTGCATAGTCTACGTGATAATCCTATTTCAGTTACACGGAAACTACGATTTAATGTTAGTTTTTGTAAACAGTCAGCAACACACATACCATTCTTAATAAGGTATAAAACATTACCAACTTTGATGTTTGCGAGAGGGCAGCGGTACTTTTCTAGAAACTTCGTTGTCATTTTAAATATACTGTAAGGAATTTAAACAGTAATATTATATAAAATATAAAATAAATAAGTTCATTATTATATAAATATATATATATTTATATGTATTAGTATATACAAAATCTTTATACCATAGCTATATTATGTAATGATATATATTTAGTATATTTTATATTATAGTAAAATTAATTTATTATATTTGATAATACAAATGTATTAAAAAATATGAGAAATTCCGAGTTTAATCGTCATTATTTTTATTACTAAATATATTAAATATCTAAATGTTTGATACATAGACTAATATTAATCTAAATTAATTACGATTTGTTTCCACAATTAATTTGATAAGTCATAAATTAATAAGTCTATTTTACATTTTTAAATGATATTTTTTTATTTATTACCAACTATCTATATTATTTATAAATATAATTTTCTAAGAATTATTTAAATGTATATATTTATATTAATTAGTGTATGATATAAATTAAAACAATAGCTATATTATTTAATGATATATATTTAATATATTATATATTGAATATTTATAGAAATATTTATTAAAATTTGTTAAATCGAGTTAGATTAATTCAGTATTTTTGATAATTTAAATTTATTAAAAAATATGAGACATTCCGAGTTTAATCGTCATTATTTGTATTTCTTATCGACATTTTTGATACATAGAGTCTATGTAACATAGAATAATATTAATCTAAATTAATTTACGTTAACAATTAATTTTATAAATCATAAATGAATGTCTATTTTACATTTTTAAATGATATTTGTTGTAAATGTTTACTAAATCAACATGTATTTACACATTATTGTGTAATGCTTATATAAATTATTAATTTTATAATTAAATAGTCTATAAAATAAATTAATATAATACTTATACATATTATATTAAATATTTAAACAAATAATTATTAAAACTTGTTAAATCGATTTAATAAATCACAATTATTTTAAAAATATATTTAAAATGATTGATATTTTTTTAACGATTTTAACGATTTTGAAAATTCGATTAAACACTCGATATTAAACATTAGTGTATATATTATATACCATAGGACATCTAATTTAATAATCTATATAGATATATAAATAATAATAATAAATATATATTTATTTTTATAATAAATAATTTACTAAAAAAAAGCACATGTACTTACGCGAATCCTTAAATTGAAATGGAAACCCCTTGAATTTACTTTTATACTATTCGTAGAGGATGTTTCACTGATTATAAATCATTTTAATTGGTTTATAAATATTTATTAATTACTATTTTACATGAGTTTGAAAATTACAGATATTTTGGAAATATCAAATATTTACAAGTAGAATTAGAATAAATGCTATGTATATGGAAGTAAACATTAAGAAAGATCGTGAATATAGTGAATACAAAAGACAAAATATTCAGAATAATTTAATATAAGAATACAAAATACATACCCGGTTTCAATAATGAATTCCCGGTTTAATTTATCTAATACCCGGGAAATTTGAACTGAAACATTTTTGTCTTTATAAAAACCCGTGAATTTACGGGTATACTAATACCCGGGAGAACCGGGTTTTCGGGTACCCGTTTACATCCCTAGTACAAAGCCCAGCATCATTATTGACTTCACTAATAATAGGTTAATTTATTTGTACAGATACACATATGTATATATACATATATATATATATATATATATATATATATATATGTATATATGTATTGCTGCTTTACACTAGTTATATTAAATATATAAACTAGATAGTATAGCATAATATGCTAACCATGAGTATACTATATAATACTACTTAATTCGATTAATATATACTCAATTAAATGTATCATTTATGGCTACAATATTATTTATATAATTTAATATGTGTATAGGCTAATGTGAATATATTGATATAAGTGTGTGTGTGTATGTGTGTGTGTGTTTATGTATGTATGTGTGTATTTGTGTGTGAGTATATCTAATATAATTTATATTATATAAATTATCATATTGTATTTCTATTGTTGTCAGACTTCAAATTATTTTTAATAGTAAAAATACAATGTATAGAGAATAAATATATCTACTTAACATTGTAATTTATATATATATATATATATATATATACAATAGGCTAAATATAATAAATATATGTCTATTCTGTTATACATTCAAATATTATAAATACAAAAAAAAAACAGATTGATTAAATGAATATAATTCTGCCAGACTATTAATAGACCATATGTAGCCTATATATTTATATGATAAACTGTGAATTATGTGCACTGTGCCATTACCTTAAATGGCTCAACTTTAGACAAATAATGTATTATAAATTTAATACAAATATTATTCTATTTTATCAATGGGTGGCCTTTTCTGTTTTTAAAAATCCAATACTGGTGTTTAATATCTTCTACCAATTATATAATTAATATAGTCATTGCTTACAATTGTATCTATGATATGAAAACATATAGTCATATGTTGAATGTAGATTATAGTTCACATATAGTCTAGACTAAATATATAGTCTAGCATATATATACTAAAGAAGGTACCATGAGTTATACATGATATACTTATTAATTTAATGTATATATTAAATATATTATTATATATTGTATATATTAAATAAATTATATAAAACATTTAAATTAAATTTAT
The DNA here is from genome assembly GCA_964019155.1 of Osedax fenrisi. Taxonomy (NCBI): domain Eukaryota; kingdom Metazoa; phylum Annelida; class Polychaeta; order Sabellida; family Siboglinidae; genus Osedax; species Osedax fenrisi. Next base: position 84,157,730 of record OZ025240.1, on the reverse strand, counting down.
TTTAGTAAGTTTTATATTCCTATATATGACAATACAATTAATAAATAAAATTATATTTTATTTATCTAATATATATTAATATATATTTAATATTTTAAATGAAGGTTTTTTCCATATCAATGTAATATGGCAAGTTGCCATTGGCAACTACGTGTATAACTGTGTATAGGTATTTATAAATATGTTGTGCATGAAGTATACATGTGTTGTGTAATTTAGATAAATGTTAATTTAATATATTTTGTGATTTTTGTTTTTTATATAATTTGATTTCTGGTTTGTAAATTTCAATTAGTTGACGTGCCTTGAACGAATGTAAATGTTATGTAATTTGAATGAATGTTGATTAAATATATTTTGTTATTTGTTTTTTATATAATTTGATTTCTGTTTTGTAAATTGTAAATTTATTTCAATTTTATATTAACTATTATATAATAAATCTATGTAGGCCTACCTATACACTTGTTTCATAGGATAGGTTATTATTGGTTATTACCATGGGAGTTAATAACCTATAGATTAGTATAAGCATATATTCAACCCTTATATATATTATGTATATTCTAATATATATTAATAATATTCTTAATTATTATAGTTCCTGCGAAGTTCAATCTGATGATATGAACCACACCAGGTAAATACCATACAATATTATATATATATATATATATCATTATTTACTATTATAGGTCCCACCAAGTTCAATCAGATACCTCTGTTATGTCAAGTCGAAGTCAATCCAGGTAAATACTATTATATATATATATATTATTACTACTCAAATATGTATTTATATTATTAACTATTTAGCTCCTGCGAAGTTCAATCTGATGCTATAAGCCTGAAACTAAGTCTGAAACTATACAACAATGTGGGCCTATGATATTTACAAAGAGTATCAATTTAATAACATGTACAGATTTTAATATATATATATATATCGAGAATGAACATATTATTACATGTTCATCTTTCCTTAATGCTTTTAAAAATTTATATTTTCTTTATTATATATTTAATATTTCATATCTTAGCAAATTATTTATCTTCATTATTTAAATTTATTGAATCATATTTTCATAAAAAAAAGATTAAAGATATTAAAGTATTAAAATTATTAAATATATTGTTATAATTATTATTATTTAAAATTATGATAAATATATGTTTATGATTATTATTTTAATAAACTATATTTTAACTTAAATAACTTATTATTTATCTAAGTATTATATACATTTAAAAGTTATAGATTATTTTGTATATTTATTTTAAACAGGTAGTAGGCTACTAATCTTATTTTTAAATCTCATAATAAATTAGAAATATTTTTATTTTTAAATTTATATATTATTTTTTGGAAATAATTAAAGTCCACTATCATAATAAATGAACCATTGTTGGATAATTATAAATATTGTACATATTAAATAATTGTGAATATAGTATATATTACATGTGCATAAACATGATGTAATCATTTATACTCTAGTTAATTTAATTAGAATAATTAAAATTAATAATGCGATTAAATTAAATAATGATATATTTATTCCTTGATGTCTTTTATAAATTATAACACAACATAATTTGTATGATACATTCATACAATATTAAATTAATTATAGGCATTTATTATATTATATTATATAGGCTACCTATATGCATTTATTTTAATATAAATTAATGTTATGATACATTTATACAATAGTAAATTAATTTTCTGATTAGTTAAAATAAATTAATTCAATGATGCATTTGTAAAAATTAAATTAATTCAATGATGCATTTATATAATATTAAATGAATTCTGTGATGCATTTGTAAAAAAATAAATGAATTCTGTGATGCATTTGTAAAAAATAAATGAATTCTGTGATGCATTTGTAAAAAAATAAATGAATTCTGTGATGCATTTATTTATAATTTATGAATCGAAAAGCCATGTTTTCTTGATGCATTTAAAAAATATTTTTAACTCATCTGATGCATTTATTTTTCTCAGTGTACTTGTCAATTGGTATTGTCAACCTATAAGTATTATCCTTATTTAGTTGTTAGTAAGGTACATTTTTTGTTTGATTTGAAACGATAGTAAATACCCTTATTTATAGGATCCTAATTGTATACCCTGATGCAAAAATGTAGTATTATGTTTGAAATTCGTATATATGTCATACTTCTGCGCGGTAGTACTTTTAAACATACTTTTAAACATAGCTTTATCATTCTTAATGCTCCCTGCTTTCTGCTCCCTGCTCTCTATTAGATTTCATCAGAAGTGAAAGGTAGTTTATTGATGTTTAATTCACAATGTACAATTCTTGATATTTATTCATTTTCTGTAATTCTTGGGCATACTTGAAAATATTTCTGCTATAGTTCTACACCCGTTCTTCCTCATTTCTAACCTTAATCTTTGATCTGCATTAGTTTTTTCTTCCATTCACCTTATTTACTGTTTTGCAAGCTATTACCGCGTTTTAATTTCATACAGCACATTGTATTTCATATAAATTGTTCTGGATGTATTTAGATTTTTCTTTTTCATAAGAAAGCTCACTTTATTTTTGTGCTCTCTTGAATTTGCTGAAGCTTTCCATTGTTGGGTGTGAATATATTTGTTGTAATTTCTTTCGTTTATTGCCTAGGTTTATGTTTTTTCCAAGTTTATTGCCTACATCTAGAATATCCACTATTCTTTTATTGAGCTTTGGTTTCAATGTAATTATATTGTTGGCAATATCAGTGCACGCAATTTAAAATGTTTGTATAACGTATCGCCAGTTAATGTATTTGAATTATTATGAAATATTTTATATTCTAAAATATATAGGTGTATATACCTACATGTTTTTTACCGATAATTTTAAGTTTTATATAATGAATGAGTTTCTTAGGTCATGGTTATTCTTCAGGCTTATCCACTCATATATTGGTTATTTATCTTTTTCTTCAAATTCGCTTTAAGTGTTAGTCTTATTTAAGCTGAAGTAATTCGGTAGTCATATATGACTATGGTGACTATGACTATGACCTATAGGTGAACATTACAAAAGAATTGTATACTCTACAGTTCTTTATACTATTTTTCAACTTGTTGTTAATGATAACATAATCGATTTATGAAGTTCTAGAGTTTGGTGCTTTAAATGTCCATGTATGTCTTGTTCTTTTCTGGAAATGTGTATTTCGATATACATGTTAATCTCGAGAAGAATATTTTTAAGTATTTCTCCGTTTTATTACTGTTTTGATTATATGATAGTTTAAAACTCTAGATGTATACTAGGTGGATATCGAAATCATACCAATTATCAGGAAATTATGTTTCGTTACTTGTAAAATAAATGCGTATGTCTGAATAGTATATGTTCTATCAGTTTCATCGCTAACACTTGTAACAGGATATTATAATATCCTGTTTTATCAGTATACTGTCTTATATGGGTTCCCTTGAAAGTTTGTTACAGTGATGCGCGAACATATCTTATCGACATTAGATAGTGTAGGTACTATAAGGTACCTATAAGGTACCTATTAGGTACCTATAAGTATTATGGTTAACTATAATTCCAATTCCTTAATTTGAAGCGTTTATTACGTTTCCCCGTGCAGAACATGTTCACAGAATCTAGTTTTCAATCTTGTATTCTCTTATGGGTATATCATCATTAATATATATATATATATGTGTGTGTTCTTGGATGCATATTAAGTCCTGTTTTGTAGTATCGGCTGAGGTGATGAGTTCATAGATTATTCCTTCTTTTGGAATAAGTTATAAATTTATAGTTCCGATAGTTAATATCTGTTTTACCTGCAAGAGTTTATTAGTTTTCTTAGTGGTTAATTTTTAGACCTCAACCTAAGATGGAATTGCATAACGCTCTTCTTGTTTGACCGAGTGACGAGCGATGCGGCATGAATATTGGTATGGTATCTAGTTAGCTTTCATTTGCTGATAGAGCAGATACGGTCACCACTCCATATAACTTCTAACAGTATTATTTAGATAATTCATGTGGCCAACCCGGACTTTCATCTTAGAAATCTAGTTCGACTTGCCAAATCTATAACCCTTCTTCCGATACTTTGTCGTTAGGCGGGTGGTAATGGTGATCATAGGAAACAACATTTTGAAAAACAAATTATGAAATTATGTTTAGGATAGATATTGAAATTCTAATAAGATTATATATATGTGATATCACATATGTGTTGTATCATTCTTGATGAAGCTGTAGACACGTTAAAGTTACGTAACATGACAACAAATTAATCTAACAAAAAATAACAAAAATGTAAAAAATATTGAGTTATATATGTTAATAATATAATTATAGTATAATAAATCCAATTAAAATATTATCTAATAAGTATTTATATTAAGGGTGCGTTTTTTGTAACGTACCACAGTACCACAGTACCACAGTACCAAGTTAGCAAGTGTTTTTCGTAACGTACCAACGTATGATTTTACATGTATAAGCATACAGGTGGGACTGTGGTACTGTGGTATGTTATAAAGCATACGAAATATCCCAAAGTACCACAGTACCACAGTACCACAGTACCACAGTCCCACAGTCCCACTTGAGTTTACATATATAAGCATACAGGTGGGACTGTGGTACGTCAGTGCGTTTTTTGTAACATACCAACGTACCACAGTACCACAGTACCACTTGTTAAATTCGCGCGCGAGTTAAATTCGCGGGCGTTTCAGATGGTTCATTGGAAACATCAATATAAATAAACGCTCCCTATATCTATATCGAGGATGGTACTGTGGTACTGTGGTACTGTGGTACTGTGGGACTGTGGTACTGTGGTACTGTGGTGTAGGACGTTTAAAAAGTAGTACCACAGTCCCACTTGAGTTTACATGTATAAGTATACAGGTGGTATTGTGGTACTGTGGTACGTTACAAAAAACGCACCCTAAGTATTACAAATATTAAAAAAAAAACAAAAAAAAATAAAAAATAAAATAGTATGTGAACATTCCAATTTTTATTAAAATGTAACAATTACAAAATAATTATAACATATTGATTAATACTAATAATATAAAATAATTTTAAAAATAAAAATAAATTCCTAAAATTGTTGATGTAAAAATGTACTATTTTTTTGCCAATAAAAAACTAAAAGTGTAAAGCATTTTTTATAAGGTATAATCGTGTATATAGAAAGAATATTATGTTAATATATAATGTTTATTTTATAAATGTATATATTTATATTTAAAAAATATTTGTAATTTGATAAAATATGGATTTTTTGAAATTCTAGAAAATTCCTGAACATATCCATGATCATTTAAAAAATTTTGTATTCTTTATATTTTCTATTATATTAATATAACATCAATTATTTGATAAAATGTTATCAACAGATAGTCATTACAAATCTCTAAATACCATATTTTTCATAATTTATTTGATATATATATAGGTATAAGTATATATATATATATAGTAACATTGTTATCTACATACATATTAAACTTCACAGAACTACCGTATGATCTTAGAATTAACCAAATTAAAAAACGTGTATGTTTATACCTATGTGATTTAAGTTAGGATATATTTAAATATATTGATAATCTATTAATTCGAATATCCTATGATCACTCTCAATGGATGGATTCTGGTTGTCGATATCATCCTAAAGGGTAACCAGGATTTAGTCAGGAACTGCTTATTAATTCTCACTTAGTAATTATAACTAATGACCGTTACCCTCATCAGCACCCCCTCATGGAAATTTAGAATAGATGTTATCATCACCGCACGTAGAAATATATATATATATATAGTATCATTTGATCCAATATATATCTTCATGTGTGCGTGTTTCAAATCACAGTATCCTTGTGTAACTTTTATGTAATGAACAAAACACTAAGTATATATATATATATTGAATTAACTGACAAATATTAATGTGATTATTAAATAAAATGTAGAACATTTTATTATATTTTTGCATATAATTATATAATCAAAATAAATATTAAAAGGTAATAAGTATTACAATTGCCAATTCTATTGTCATCTGCACAATGTTAGTAATGATACAATTACCGGTATAGAAGGTATTTAAATCATCGATATCTTATGAAAATTATTTGCGAGCTATATATACCGATAATTTCAAGTCACGTGATAAAAGGCTATCCAGTAAGTAAAGTAATCAAAGATCGTAATCAGATTACAATCCAACAAGTAATCAGATTACAATCATGGGGCTATGTATTGATTACGACCACAGATTTTGATTTGATTACAATCGTATTACAATCAATGATTACCAACTGATCGTGAATCTATGTTAGTAATCAATTAACAATCATTGATTACAATCGTATTACAATCAATGATGTAGAAGTGTAGGGGAATGTAACCTAATACGGACACTTTAACAATAAATGGTCTTAACATTTTATGACTCATTATTTTTATTCACAAATTACAATATATTAATATTATATGATTATATATATTATTGTGATTTTAAAATTGTATATAATCTTTTAATCCATAGATAACGGGGGTGTCCGTATTCGGTACCCCTTTCCGAATACGGACACCCCGTGTTATAATCATCGATATAAAGAAAGTGGATAAGCAATTGACGCACGCAATGCATGTAAAAGATAGACACGTGAATGACACTTTTATCGATAAATTAACAACATGGTATCAGTGATTTTGATTGGATATTAGTCATATTATATATGTCAAATATTAAAACAGTAGGCTTTTCGTCGAAATAGATTAAAGTGACTTCTATCTATATCAATGGATTTAAATTATAAATATCAATAAAATCAATAAAATAGTATTATATCTTCAATTTAAATACACAAAATTACGAGGAATGTTGATATTATGTATTTTAAATATATAATTTTATTTTTAGTATAGATAGTACATTAAAATTGGTAGTGATTATCAATATATATATGATAAATACATATTATTATAAATAAAAAGTAGTGGGCCAGATAGTGGGTTTCGACTGCAGCGCTCGTAGCGGATAGTGCCATACACTACATTCAATTGCTTATCCACTTTCTTTATATCGATGGTTATAATACGGACACCCTATATACCATTAGATAAACTATATATTATTGATGAATCAATCAGACAAATTACAATTACGTTAATTAAAATTAATTTTATAAAAAATATATTGTAATTTAATTAGTTAATAATTTATTTATTTTTATTATTTTTTAATTAATAATACAATTTAAGTATGTAAATAATATTTTTTTTAGAACTAGCTTTATTGGTGGTATTAATATTATAACGCACGCGATTTTTATGAAAATCAGAATTGTTAATACGCTGCGCGCTGATTGGTTATAGGGTGTCCGTATTAAGACATTTAGAGTGTCCGTATTAGGAACTTATATGATCTCTAGATATATGCTTATAACTTAATGAATATTTGATAAAAAATATAGAAATTTAAAAATCAATTTTTAGAATGCTTTATTTTTTAATAATATAGTATTATATTTTATATGGATACATTTTTATAATCTTTAGAATATTTTAAGTTGACATTTTTTTTCATAAATTTAAAAACGTAATAAAAAAATCAGTTTATTATATATTAGCAATATTTTGTATAATTCAAAAATAAAAAATACTTTTTTAGACTATTTTTATAATTATGAATATTTTATTCATTACAATTTTTTTTGTAGGATTTATGATTTCTGAGATACCGAGAGTGTCCGTATTCGGGCACTGTCCGTATTCGGTTACTTTCCCCTAGTTCGTAATCAAAGAATAGTTGCTTATCAATGATTGTAATATGATTGTAATCGTATTGTGATCAGTTAATCACAAATCATGATGATTATCAAACTATAATCTAACCATTATTACTGATTACTTTACTTACTGGGTATCAACATAATATATTATATATACATATCTATATTACAATGCAGGTCCATATTGCCATCCCATGCCGGTATTTTACATGTACTTACAAATTCAAACCGACTATATTGTTAACGATATATTGCATAATTTAAAAAGTTATTACCACTTATTTTCTAATATAATTATTTCATAATATTTATTATTTTATTATTATGTTTATATATTATTTGTATTATTCAAATATACTTAATATAAGTAAGAAATAAATAAATAACATATTTTTTAATTCTATTTTATTATAAGTTGTTAAATAATGTAATATTATAATGTTTTCGTTTAGCAATATATGTCTACATTTCTGTAATAATATAGTCTATATGTCTGTAATATATGTCTATATGTCTGTATTATATACTATATTATTACAGAATATTACAGAATCGATCGTAAAAATGATAAATGCCAGGATTAATTATTATTAAATAATATATATATATATATATATATATATATATATATATATATATATATACAGTCAAAGCTCGATAACTCAACATTGACGGGACGGAGTTTTCATGTTGAGTTAGCGAGTATGTTGAGTTATCGGATGTATAAATTAATGACTTAATTACTGTTTTGTTCACATAAATGCATTCAAAATAGTACTCGTATTATAATATAATAATTGTAATTGTATTTTTACGTTTATATATTTATATCCATATATTATTAAATAAAACCATGTTGAATAATGTATGTTGAATTATATTTGTTGAGCAATGTAGTTTTACATGTAAAAGATACGAATCCAACAACATATGTTTGTGATATTTTGATTTTTCATAAATGTTGAGTTATCGGATGTATATTTACATGTAATGTATAGGCTAGGATTATAAAAACGATGTTGAGTTATATGTATGTTGAGTTATATTTGTTGAGTAATAGGGTTTTTGTTAACATGTAAAAGATACGAATCCAACCAAATATGTTTTGGATGTTGAGTTATCGGCAATGTTGAGTTATCTGCATGTTGAGTTACCGAGCTTCTACTGTATATATAATAACCCTATAAAAATATATATTATTATCATTATTATTATAATAATAATCATATTTGTAATAACTTAGGTAAATATATAACGAACTTTTACAAAACACTATATTGATATATATATATATATATATATATATATAGATATATTAATATATACTTTTATATGTGATAGTTTAATTTTATATCTATGTAGATACATATAAACATAATTCGATATCTCAGAAACTCGATATCTCATACAAATACGTTCCTTTCGAGTTATATATATATATATATATATAATAATAATAATAATACATTTTATTTATACAATTAATATTGAGATAAACGGAGCACTTCTTATCGTCAGAGGTAGCTTATTCCACATCGAAGCAGGTGAAATCTTCTTGAAGACCTCTTTGTGATTTGTAATCGAAATCGAGCCTCTTCAAGTTTCACGAGATAGCGCTTCGAGTATCCAGTTCTTTTCTCTGATAATAGTGTTGATAAATAGGAAGGTACTTCAGAAATAATTACTTTTTTAATTAAACAATTTGTAATTAATCCTGATTATTATAATTTGTGTAAATAATAACTAGTCGAAAATCTATTATAATATGGGATATTAAATATAATTTGTATACATCTATAGATACGTATACGTATAACTCGTTTAATATTTTTTAATATATATATATATATATATATTGGAACTCCAATTAAGATAATATTCCCATAATCTAATCTCGATAGAACCAAACTTTCAATAAGACGAATAGTTAATTTTATTGATAAATAATTATGAATTATATTTATATTACCCCGGATATTACCTATATGCGCATATCCGATATATGCGTTACGTTACGGGACTTTATCGGTTACATATAATACATATACCATATACACACACCTAACGGCTATAGGTAACGCTAGTTAAGTATCGGTCAGGTACAGTAACGATCCTGGTACATGATATGGTCGGCTACTACGTGTATCTTAGAGCGACCCCAGGCGCCTCCCGCGTTCAGCCACACCCCTCCCCCGATACTGAACTCGTACCTCATCTTCGTTGTGTGATTCTCCAGCGTGATCTACGGTATATAGAATGTATAGTGTGAATATAGTATAGCTGAATATAATATAGTATCATATGGTATAGTATAGTATAGTATATTGTGAAGATTATATTATTAGTGAGTATATATAGTGAATTAGTTTAGTCGAAATTAATTTGCCGATTACAAATATACGTTATGTCGGTTATATATCCTATACATATAATATATATTAAAATTATATAACAGTATATATATATATATATATATATATATATATATAGCTTAGCAGGCTTATTTTAGCTATAGTTTATCAGGCTAAGGCATCGGATACGTAGGCAGTTGGTCCAGACGAATAACATAGATTTTAACATAATATAGGGAAAAGTAACCTAATACGGAAAATTTAACAATAAATGGTCTTAACATTTTATGACTCAATATTTGTATTCAAAAATTACAATTTATTAATATTTTATGATTATAGATATTATTGTGATTTTAATATTTTATTTAACTTTTTAAATAAATATCGGGGTGTCCGTATTCGGTACCCATGTCCGAATACAGAAACCCTGTGTTTTAATACGGACACCATAAATACCACTAGATAAACTATATATTATTGATGAATCATACAATTTACAATTACATTATTTATAATTATTTTTATGAATAATTTATTTTAATTTAATTAGTTAATAATTTATTTATTTTTATTATTTTGTTAATTAATAATACAATTTAAGTATCTAAATAATACAAAGTTTAGATTTAGCTTTATTGGTGGTATTAATATTATAACGCACGCGATTTTTATGAAAATCAGAATAGTTCCTACGATGCGCGCTGATTGGTTATATATATAATTGCGCTATAGCGCTATAATAAATAATAAATAATTATTTATAATAAAATAATAAATAATTATTTATTATTTTTCTCACCCTAGGGTGTCCGTATTAATCCATCTAGAGTGTCCGTATTATACTAGAGTCCCAATAGGGACTTATATGACATATTGATATATGCTTATAACTTAATGAATATTTGATAACAAATATAGACATTATATATATACTTTTTAGAATTCTTTGGTTTTTAATAATATATTGTTATATTTTATATCGATACATTTGTATATTCTTGAGAAGGTTTTAAGTTGACATAAATTTAAAAACCTAATAAAAAAATAAGTTTATTGGAGATTATCAGCATTATTTTAATTAATTAAAAAATTAAAAAATACTTATTTTGACTAATTATATAATTATGAATATTTTATTAATTACATTTTTTTTTTAGGATTTATGGTTTCTGTGATACCGAGAGTGTCCGTATTCTACATTTTTGAACATTGTCTATATTCGGTTACTTTCCCCTATAGAAGTTTCTTATATGCATGTATATATAATATATTATAATATATATATATATATATATATATATATATATATATATATTATGATATATTATTATAATTTATCTTCTTAAAGTAATTAATAATATGCATTTTACTATAGTTACATCAGTAACTGATTTTAACCGGTCGATTTGAATCGATGAAAAACAATAGGCATTTATTAAATCTAATTTGCATATTTTTATTAAATAAATATATTTATAAAAATTATCTTTTTATTACTTAATTATATATATATAGGTTCATAACTAATTTATAACTAATTTCATTATATAAGAAAGCACAATCTATACAAAATAATTAATAAATGTTACTAAATAATGTAATGTTCTTCAGACCGTAAGTCGATACCTACTAGCAAAAACCACCTAACTGATAGAAATTTGATAGAACATTAATATTTACATTCGTACCATAATCTAAATAAATATTTAGGCTATAGCCACTGTATATAATATATATATATATATATATATATAAATATATATATATATATATATTTATATATATATATATATATATATAATATATATACAGTATACTGTATATTAAAAATCTAAAATAATACAAATATTAAAATTATGACATCATATTAATAATATTTACAAATTCTAAATTATATAATAAAATATGTGTAGTTATTTTAATAACTATTACATTATATCTAGTATCCATCTATTGACCCATAAACAATAAATTAATCAACGAATGGCGAAAATTTAAAATGTATTACATATATAGGTCGTAATTTATTATCATTTATTTTATATATTTATATATATATTTATTTTACATCGATACATATTATATAAATATATGACACATGAATATTTATATATATATATATATATATATATATAAATATATATTTATTGTTAATTTGTTGATTCCTTTCATCCCATCCATTAACTTAGATGACGTTTTTACTTATAACCATATGGCTCTAATGTCCATTCGAAGCCGCTCCCATGTTAATTCATCCATGGTTTTCACGAGAACCTATCATTTATCTATATACAATTATATTAGATCACTTCTAAATGTTATGTAAGATCAATAGAGATCAAGATTATTGTATTGATCCGGATGAGGCCTAGATTCCTAAATAACTGAGATAAACAGGAGGTATAATATATATATATATATATATATATATATATATATATATATATATATAAGTGTGTGTATGTGTGTAGTATATGTGTATGTGTGTATTTGAATATATATATATATATATATATATATATATATATATATATATATATATATATATATAACCTATAAATCACTCAATATATCCCATTTAGTAATATTTAATGCATGCTACTTAGAAATATAACTAGATAAATGTCTAGTACATTAACTATTAATTAAGTGTGTTGTATTGGTAGTCGTATACATCATTGTATACTATATATATATATATATATATATATATATATATATATATATATATATATATATATATATATATATATAATATATATTATATATATATATATATATATATACAATGTACTAAATATATAGATATAACATTACACGTACTATTTTATAATAGTATTATGTTCAATTGACTCTCAAATAATTATCAGCTCTTGAGATATGTATATATACATATATATATATATATAGTCGTAATATAACCAGTTGGTGGACAATGCAAAATATAATCATTTGGTAACCATTTTTTATAAGATAGCCATGAAGGTGAAAATTTATATACTAATTAATTATGATATACTCTTTGAATATATCTAATTATTTTTTCAAAATAATGAATAATAAAATATATATAAAAATATTGTCTACCAAATAAAAATTATGTATAAGCTAACTCTTTTGTTGACAATATTAAGGTATGCATAAAATAATTATTTTGTGGACAATCTGAATTTTAAAGGTTTCGCTCCAACTTTATTATTTTCTGATATATATGTTCTATAATTAATGACAAATGTCATGACCTTTTTATATTTATACATATTAAATTAAATTCGTATATTCAATATAATATTGGATAATTTAAACTATTTTACCTTTTCTATCAATCACGAACATATTATATATGGTTAGTTATATTTAAAAATAACTATATATTATTTATATCATATAATATCTTCATTATATAAAATAAATATGTCTTTTATTTTTATATTATGTTTATATAAGAATTTTTCGGATAATTTAAAAAGCACATGTCACATTTTAATAATTATATTATAATTATTATTATTAAATAATATGTAAGCATAATTATAATATATATTAGATAAATTACTTAGATATAAAAACGGGCTCTATTATAGAATCTATACGAACTAATGTACATTTTATTTCAAAATAAAAATATGAAATTTTAATTATGAAAATGTATCATATAGTTGGTATTATGATAGCATAAGTTAACTTTAATTATCAAGTATCAATAGATTATTATATTCTTGTGTTTATTTATTAAAATATACATTTTAACATGCATTTTATATTAAAATGAAACTATTGAAATAAGTATAATTATTGATCAATATTATTAATTGAATATATGGATTATGGTCAAAAGCTTCGCGTATTAAATTAGTGGTTCTACAATAGCTTATGATTGGTCATTATAATTAGCGTATGTTTATTTATAGACTATCATACATGCAACGGCTTATAATTACCATATATTTATATATGTGTGTTTTATAAGCTCACTCGGGATGTAATCATTTACAGTAATGCAGCTAAAAAAACCTAAACAATATTAAAATTAACCCAACCAAATCAAACCAAACAAGTGAAAATAACTAAAACTATAAATATTAATGTTTCAACAAACAATCATACGCTATTGTAAATTCAGTAATTCGAATAAACAATTTTGCGGGCGTTCAAATCGCGCATCAATCGCGAAGCTTTTGACCAGGTACCGAATATATATATATATATATATATTCAGGCCGCCGATATAATTAAGAGTTCAATTTGGGCGGTCTTACTAATATATAAGAGCCGCCCAATTAATAAATATATGTCACTAAAGTAAATATGTTACGCTTGATTTCACACGCTAAAATATTCCATACGAGTAACATACATAAACTGCTTTTGTGTATTATATCATATTAAACAAATCCACAAATATATCTTATAATTATATGTATAATAATATAATCCATATATATATATATATATCTATAGTTATCCGTTATAGTAATTGTACAATTAAATATTTGTTAATAAATTTGATTTTTTATTATATTTTAATTTATTTAACTATTAGAAATCATTCGATTATTATTCGAATATGTTACGTACACATGAGATCGATATAGTTTTAGAATGTCTGTTTAATTTCAAGTAGAACCAATATATTATATATGTATAATATAATCCATCAATATGTTATCCATTATAGTACCTTATAATTTCTAATAGTACAAATTGAAATTTAATAAAAAATAAAATATTTAATTGTACAGTTGGTACCTGGTCAAAAGCTTCGCGATTGATGCGCAATTTGAATGCCCGCAAAATTGTTTATTCGAATTAGTGAATTTACAATAGCGTATGAATCATACGCCGTATGATTGTTTGTACAAACATTAATATTTTTAGTTTTAGTTATTTTCACTTGTTTGGTTTGGTTTTGTTGGGTTTATTTTTAATATTGCTAGGTTTTTTTAGCTGCATTACATCCCGAGTGAGCCTATAAAACACACACACATGTTAATGATAAGCCGTTGCATGTATGATAGTCTATAAATAGACATACGCTAATTATAATGGCCAATCATAAGCTATTGTAAATTCACTAATTCACATAAACAATTTTGCGGGCATTCAAATTGCTCATCAATCGCGAAGCTTTTGACCATAATCCGTACAGTTACTATTAATATTATTATACATGTATAATATATATGTATATAATTATAATATATATTTGTGTTAATATGATAATACACATAAACAACGTATGTATGTTACTCATATGGAATATTTTAGCGTGTGAAAGCGTAACATATATTTACATCGATGGGCGGCTCTTAAATATATCGGTGGTCTGCTTCTCCTGTATCCATATATATTATATGATTATTATAATACCATATCATATTAAATATTGTTAACAATATAATAGTTATACATTATGAAAAATATACAATCAGCATTAGTTAATATAGAAATAAAAGTAATTTAATAAATATAGTTTTAAATAAAATTGCCGTTTGTCCGTTCTAACCAAACAGGGTAGTTTATTTGTAATCTTCGGCGAAAACCATTTTAACATACTTATGTATATTTATAATATGATATTATGATTCATATATTTATTAATATTATAGTAATAAATTATTAATATTTTAAAGTATTAAATAATACTATAATTACTTAATATACTATATTTATTGCTTATAGAAAACTGAAAATTCCAATTATGAAATAACTGCTATACTAATACCGTACACAAAAATATTAATACTACTACTTTAATCCCATGAATACTTTTTTAATATTCTAATCTAAATATTCAAATTGTTTACATCACTACATAATATATATGATGTTAAACACTATTATATAATACATATATATGTAATATTTAAATAATAATTCACTGATAATGCATATTGTATAATTATTTTACATTTGTACGGTATCATCAAAGATTTTCCGAAGGAAAGATATAACACTTACGCGAAATCCTGTAATTCGAATTTGTATACAAAATACCCCAGTGCCACCTAGGAACTATGTGTTGTTTATAATGTAAATTCGTATTTAACTATACACTTTTAAAATGTTAAATAATATGCTTTAAATTAATATTTATATGATGAAAACTAAGTGTTCATTACTAATATATAACAAACAAATATGATATGTATGTTTTAAATACTATAAGTATATATTTAGTGAGTAAAAGCTAATTTATATTGCATGTAATTTAATAGAGCAATGAAAACATTGTTGTATGCAAACAGAGCCGAACCTAAATCTATTTCAGTGATTTCGATACTACTGCTAGCAGCGGTTGGGGATATTACTAAATTACGTTGCATGCATAGGGAGTATTATATCTTTGCTTCGCAAAATCTTTGGTATTATTATCTCGCAGTTTATATTAATACTGTATTGGTATTTAGTAGTTTATAATTCCACATTTACAATTACATATGTATTCTTTATCATTTGTAAATTTCTTCTTAATTATATCTGTTAATTTCACTGTTTAGAGTAGTATAACGCTAAAATTAAAACTTATAAATATCGTAATATATATATTTAATCTATAATATAATATATAATTAACTTTATGATAATAATCTTTTAGAATCAAGTGCAAAACAGAACAGGAGTTATCGAATGGTTTTTATTTAATTATATAATCAATGATATGTGTAATATAATAAAAAATAATTAGTTAAATAATAGAATACCAATAATATCGTGTTAAGTAATTTTGTGGCGAATGATCTCGTGTGAAATGATAATATATATAAATAATTATTTATAAATAGTAGAATTTAAACTACACACGAAATCACCAATCCGTATAATATCATTCCCCATGAAATCACTTCGCACGAGAACACTGGTTACCAAATAATAATATATAATTAATAAACTAATTGTATATAATTATTTAACATCCAATATTCAAATTTTAGATAATAAAATTTTTCATATTAATATCAAAGATTTTTCTAATGAAAGATAGAACACTCAATCGTGTAATTAAATTTTGTATACAAAAACCAACATCACCACATATATAGGTCATTTTTTGGAACTATGTGTTGTTTATAATATAAATTTGTATCAAACTATGCACTTTTAAAATGAAAAATAATATGCTTTTAATTATTATTTTATTAAGTGTTTATTGCTAATATATAGAACTAGGATATGTTGGTTTTAAATCCTATAAATATCTATGTGGCAAGTAAAAGCTAATTTATATTGCAAGTCATTTAATAAGAGTAATGAAAACATTGTAGTATGCAAATTGCGGCAAATCTAAATCGATTTCGATACTGCTGCTAGAAGCGGGATGTATGAATACTAATCATGTTGCGTAGGTAGCGAGTGTTATATCTTTGATTCGCCAAATCTTTGTTAATATCTTTTAAATTATATTATATTTTAGACATGTCAATAATATTTATTTATTAACATTTTGTAATTGAAAATAATAATATTTTAATTAATAATTATTTACATGGTATTTATTTTATTGGTATTGGTGTATTTTTGTATTATTATAAATTTATTAATTTATTTTCAATAATTTAATATTACTTTATTTATTTTGTAATCAGTAGTATCCAATACATATTTTTATGTACAAACATGTACATACAAATATTAAATATGTTTAATAATATGGAATATAATATATAAGATAAAAATATATAATTAATTGCAGGTGATGAATAATTACATTTAAGAAAAGTCTTTTTGGAGTCAAAACAAAAGTGATGTTGGAATATAATACAAATTTGATTGCTGCCGGTATTCAAGGCATACTAATTGAACATGTAGGATAGCAAACTTATGCAATGGTTTGTATTTTAAATTATATAAATTACCTATTTAATCAATTAAATTAATACAGAATGTTGTAAATTTATTTTAAGAATTTTTATAATCAAATTAAAGAGAAATTACTCTAAAGCTATGCCAGTTAAATCACTAAAGATCATGAAGATCCAGAATTCAATAATATTATAACTAAAATCCATGATGGTCAAGACATTATTAAAAAAGATCCTTTATTTAAATATGTTAGTAATTCATTATTATTATTTATATAAAATAAAAGTTTATTTATATATTTGTTTTAAATATATGTATATTCATTATTTGTTATTAAAATATCATATTCAATTATATATCTAATCAAATGTATTATTCTATTTATTATTCTGTATTATTTCTTTATTAATTTTATTTAATATATATTCATTATTTTTTATTATAATAATATATAATCTTTATAGAATTGATTTAGGAAATTTATTATTAAAGCTTGATTTATCAAATAATATATTTTGATATATAAAAGTAATGATCAGGATTCTATTCTAGAAATCGACTATATGATAAAGTTTGTAACATTTATATATTATCGATTTCAAAATATCAAATTAATGATTAATATTTATAAAATTTTGCTTTGATTAAAAATTGTTCAATTTATTTAATATCTATTAAAAAATTCAAATTTATATACATATGATATTCAAATCGCCATATGACATATTCCATGTAACCTGTAACATTTAATTGTTGATATCCTATCTCATTTCTACACCAACTATTACCTACCTCACTTAATCTCCGTTCACAATCTATAAGCCTCCATTCCAGTAATTGCATGTATTTGTATTTGATTTTCGTATTTGATAAAAACTATATATATGAATTTAATTTATATTTTATGTATAAGTGTTATAAATTATAACTTATTATATCCCAAGCAACCAGTATATTGTTTACAGTTTTTTATCATATCGATTTTCTTTAGATATCAAATAAATTTTAATTAATAGATTTCAATTAATTATTATGCAATCTGGTATAGAGATAGGGATTATTATTTTATGATTTAATATTTAATGTGTTAATATTTGTATTTATATTTGATTCTTTAAGAAAAATGTGTATAATATATTAATTTAATTAACTCACTCTTCGGCTTTCCCAATCCACTCCTCGCTATCTACATTATACTTCTTCAATTTTATCCATGATAAATCTTGCTCCTACAGGATTTTATATACCTATTATTTTAATTATTTAAACAACTAATCTTCCCTTACCGTATACACCCACCTATCTACATTGCTTTAATTAACCTATAAATCTGATATATTCAATATATATCAATCACTAACCATGTAATATCTTTATATATATACCAAAGATTTTCCAAAGGAAAGATATAACACTTACGCGAAATCGTGTTATTCGAATTTGTATACAAAATACCCCAGTGCCACTTATAGCGGGTTACTTTTAGGAACTATGTGTTGTTTATACAATTTTAAAATGTTAAATAATATGCTTTAAATTAATATTTATATGATGAAAACTAAGTGTTCATTACTAACATATAACAAACAAATATGATATGTATGTTTTAAATTCTATAAGTATATATTTAGTAAGTAAAAGCTAATTTATATTGCATGTAATTTAATAGAACAATGAAAACATTGTTGTATGCAAATAGAGCCGAACATAAATCTATTTCAGTGATTTCGATACTACTGCTAGCAGCGGCAGGGGATATTACTAAATTACGTTGCATGCATAGGGAGTGTTATATCTTTGCTTTGCAAAATTTTTGTATATACTCTATATTTTATTTTATTTACTTACAATTTCTACTACATACTTTATATATCTATTTAAAGTCTACAATTTCTATTACGTAATCCAATTTCATGTATTTTATTTTTAATATCAGTAAATTATAATAAATATAATTAATTTCATATTCAATGGATTATTTTTTATATTTATTTTTTAAATAACTTTTGCTCAAATACTTTAGTGAATATATTATATGAATTCAATTGAATTTAATTTATTTATTTGCTACAGTTATTGACTACACCGGCTACGTTATTGACTTTGAAATTATGTGGAGATTATTGTGTTTACAAGAAAGCAAAATATGAAGGTTCATATATTATATATATATATATATATTAAATCTGGGTATATAAATTTATAATATATAAAAATAATTATACAGGATTAAAATAAAGATTTTTTTATTGAACAAGTATAGCCCCATATAGCCCCATATGTAAAAAAAGTTGAAAAGTTTTCATAATATGATTTAGTCTCGATGTTCAAAGGTATAAAAGTTGAATTAATTTGTATTATATTTTATTAATTATATTTTAATATTCTAGAACAATTTGCTGTAACAATGGCAGTATGAACATTTAACTTTGGAATGCAGGCCTATTTAGCTGCATTTGATGGGTTGCTAGGATATTCATTATAATCGGTTGCAGAATATGCAGTACAACAAGACAGATTACGATGCTTGGATGCTACAAAGGTGAAGAAGAAGATGAAACATCAAGAAAATTCATATGCTGCAGGATGTGCAAACATATAATTAAAATAAATTGTATATGTATAATTATATTTTTAATATCATTTATAAATATAATATATACATTAGTAACTATATATAGTGTAAAAATTAATTTTTAAAAAACTTTAAACTTGATTTAGTCAGAATAATTATTTTGTATATCTCATTAACTACATATTGAATATTTTTTCTTTAAATTTCACAATAATAATAAATGAACAGTATAAATTATTATTTCTATATATATGTAGTAAATTAGTGATACATTTTTATTTTATTTGTTAATCATTATTTAAAATAAATATTTATAATAAGATTGTTAAATAATTATTACAAAAACTTTAATATTATAAGTGGATACATTTTGAAAAGATGTTATTTTACATGTAACTAATGAATAGTACCTTTAAACACATATCAATAAACATTTTCTATATAGTATTACTTATTGAAATATATAAGTTTATTAATTTAAATAAAATATATACATGTTGAAAATGAGAAAAATATGTATATTCCACAAATATTTAAAAGTAGCATTGTATAAAATATGGTCTTGTATAGTGTTACGAAATATTATTAAAAAATAAATTGAATCTGTATGCAGATTTAGTGAGAATTTAATACAAAATAAATAATTAATTGATCATCAAAACATTGTTAACCTGAAATGAAAATGGTTTTATATTAGTTTATTACACATAAAAAAAAGAATAGAAAAAAGTAAGAACACAGTTGTTTTCGAAACAAGATATATATAATATTAATTAATTAATAAATAATTATAATTGAAGAAAATCAGATTCACTTTATAAGTACGAATTGTGAAGATTTATGGAAATATAATTAATTAAAAGAATTGATAGAATAGCTTCCATTATGGTACATCTGCACCTACATATATAAAATATTAATAGTTAATAGAATTTTATTTGTTTTATATATATGATATGTATGCTAAGTATATAATGAATATGCTTTACAATAATTTCTAGTAAATAGTAAAATTATTATTATTATTTATATTAAAAAATATACCTCCTGAGGGCATCGTAACCAGACCTTCTGTGTTGCATACAACAATCTAACCACTATACTACCAAACCAGTTTTATTAATTATATATAATTACTTATAGTAGTATTAGATTTGATTTAATTATAAATAGAATTAGAATATAATTATATTTCACAAATTTAATAAAGTATTGATAAATTATAGAATTATTCTAAGAATACAAAATAATAGTATGATTATTATTATATATATAGTATTATACTAAGTATATAATATGATAGTTATTAATTATATAATATAAATCGAAAATTATGATGAATAATAACAACTTATTTGAATTTTTTTAAATGCTCAAAATAACCCTACAAAAATATTTTGAAAGGCTTTTCAAAATAAGCTATGTTGAAAGTTGGCACATATTAACTGGTCCAGGGGCTGGTTGCTCTGAGATTGGCCAGAGACAATCCCAACAAGGACAAACCTTATTTATAGATATTATTGGGTTACTCTGGGATTTTGTAAACATATCTTATCCGAGATCAAGCTCAGCAATATTTCTATATTCCTAATCCTTATTTCATTTTTGAATGTTTAAAAATATTCAAAATATAATTATGTACCTAAGTTAAATATTACTTAATTATAATTCGATTATTAAAGGATGTACATAAGAATTCTATATAGTTTCGGAAAGCCCATTTAATTTCAAGTATAATCAATAGATAATTAAATGTCTATTATCATAATAGCAGCATAATAATTATGCTTATATTAATTTGTCATGCTCTTATAAGTCTATTAAGCAATTAATAGCAGCATAATAATTGCATAATAGACTTTTAATAGCACCATAATTATTATAATAGCATGACAAATTATCATAATAGCAGCATAATAATTATGCTTATATTAATTTTTCATGCTCTTATAAGTCTATTATGCAATTAATAGCAGCATAATAATTGCATAATAGACTTTTAATAGCACCATCATTATTATAATAGCATGACAAATGAATAGCAGCATAATATAATATTATTAAATATTTAATATTATATTATTTAATAAATATACATTTACAACACAATGTAAACATTCGAGGCTATTATATATATGCTATTATCATAATAATTATGATAATAATTATCACATAATTAAATTATTATGAGGCTATAATTGTTACCTGGGTTAATTAATTATACTATCATATAGTTTATAATATAAGTACAATTATATAATCAATTCAATATCGAAATAATATTTGTTGAATATTTTATATAATTATAATAGTTTTAAACTAAGTTTATATAATTATAATAATTATAATAAGTATTACTAAGTAATACTATTACTAAGTAATACTATTACTTAAAGTAAATATTAATACAATTTATGTTATTCAGTTGCATACTATTAATTATAATATTACAATTATACAGGATATCTATATAGTTTCTAGATATAATAAATACTATTTGTATGATATGATAACAAAATAAGTACAATTTTATATGAAAAATAATTCTATTCTAATTATATTTATAATTAAACCAAAACTAATACTACTATTAGTAATTATACATAATTATTAAAATCCGATAGGTAGTATAGTGGTTAGATTGCTGTATGCAATGCAGATCTGAACCTTCGAAGGTCTGGCTACGATGCCCTCAGGTGGTATATTTTTTATTTTATAATATATATTTTTTTAATATAAATAATAATACTATTTAACCTATTTACTATTTACCCTATTTACACTATTTAGGCTATTTACTAGACATTATTTTAAAGTCTTTTACAAGAAAAAGCATATTCATTATATAATTAGCATACTTATCATATATAAAACAAAACATAAAACAAATAAAATTCCATTCAATATTAATATTATTATTTAATATTTTATTATCATATCTATTAAAAATATTATATATTATGAAATATATTTAACTAGAAATTATTTCGAAACACTAAGTGTGTTCATTATTATATTTTATATTATGTATAAATATATATATATATAGTATAGGATTATATAGAACCCATATTTCATATTTTAATATTTGATCCTATGTATTATAAATTTAATAAGGACACCTATTTGTTATCCTAAGTACCATCAAATTGTCCAAGTTTTATACAAATATATTTTGAGAGCTACTCGAATGTCCGACGCGAATAAAATTAGCTAAAAATTCCCAGAACAACCCATCCTCTATCTAACCTAGGCTATTTTTTTTGCTGTAATATATGTATTTTTGTCCAGAACAACCCGATTTACTGAGAATTATCCAGAGATTGTCTCTGGATAGTGATAGGAAATATTTTATTTCCAGAGTAACCGGCTCCTGATTATTAAGTATAATAAATCCATTAGTTTATACACAATATTATATTTGAAAGAAGGAGAGGATAATAATGCTGAGATTTATTGTGAACAATAGCCATGTCGAAATATGTGACATTATATATATATATATAATAATTAGGGATGTGTATAAGATGTACAGATAATTCTGTATCGGACTGTGTCACAGTCTATAGGCTACAATAATAAGTTTGGCGAATATAAATTCCTATTAAATAATAGCTTGGTATCTATATTTAGAGCGCTAACATTATATATATATATCTTTGGTAGGAATACATATGTGTAGAAGGCACATGGATATATATATATATAAATATAGATTATAATAATAAGTAGTTATATATATATGTAAGCATATAACACCCCCTTTATACATTTATATCTACAAGTCAATAATAAAAGTGGGGATCGTACATTATTGTTAGATCAACGCAGCGCTACGGTTGACGAGGTTTGATTATCTAGATCAGGACCGGGTGTCAACGGACTAGTTGTGAGTGCGATATCCCTGGGATGAGAATGTAATGACACACTACGGAGAGGAATAACTACATCTGAACCGAGTATCGGTGGAGTAGAGGGTAGGGCAAGAGGTCTTGAGTGATTATCTGATGCATCTCGGTGTGTTGGTACTACCTCCTGACAGGGCGTCGACGGGGAAGTAAGGCGGATATCTCATAGATTTCTCCCGAAGGTAGAACAATCCATACTGCAGATGTTGTAACTCCGAAGTTTCATAGCTGGCTTCCATGTCTTTGATATGTGGTCACGCTGGTGAATGTTTGTGAGGGGTGTTATGTTGGACAGGTACAATGAGTCTTGTTTTTTACTAGTGTCGTGTGGTTGACATATTGGATGATAATTTATTCTCATTCGACAAGTCTACGGGGTAGGTGCTAGGTAAAGGGTTTGCTAACTTGTTGCTGTAGAGCAGTTCGGTGGGGCTTTGTGTCGATAATTACTGGTTTAGATCATAGTAGAAGTTTCGACATCTGGAAGTTCTCAGAGATCTTCAAGCTCTGCATGGTTCCTCGGCTAGGCCGTTACTTAGGAAGTGGTATGCCTGCTTGTCCTGTGGTTGAATCCCCATTCGGATGCAAATATTCGGAACGCTTGTGACGAATATAGTCCTCCGTTGTCGCTAAGTAACCGGTCTAGGATACCATGTTTTAGATGATCTACAATGGTTGCGCTGGTGCACTCATAGTGTATATGAATGGGAATTGAGTATAAAAATCAAATATAATGAGGTACGTGATATTGTTATAGTGGACAAAATGTATACTTAGGTATTGCCATGAATGCGTCAGTGTGTCATATGACAATAGAGGTTACTTATACAGAAGAAATTAAGGCTTGAAGGGTTTCGTCTCCCGTTTCTAATTTTAAATATTCTATCTTCTGTGTCCCAAACGTCAATGGCTTATCTGGACATCAAGGTCTATGTGTTCACTGGCATCTGTAGGTGAAAATCTATCCGTAGCTCTATTCCTGGCTTTAAAAATATTAGCGTGAAATCTTACTGCTGCACTCGTAGTAGCATTTTTTGGACTCGGGTTGGTGCTGTGAAGAAATATTTCTGGGTGATCATCAGGGATGGGGTCAAATACGTATTTATATTTTGATTTGAATAATTATTCAGTGATGTATTTGTATTTGAGTGTCGTATTTCGTGTATTTGATCAAATATAGTTTCAAATACACTTTTAAAAATATTTTAATTTAATAATTTAATAGAATGTAGAATTTAAACAATTAATTTATGAATGTAAAAAAATTAACAAAATATTTACCATTTATATTAAAGAATACATTTATTAAATAATACAAATAATATAATAGAACAATAATTTTATGAATACTATATAAATAAATTAATATTCTATATAGAATATGTATGTGTTATAAATTATAACTTATAATATCCCAATCAATCAGTCTATTGTTTACAGTTTTTTATTTTATTGATTTTCTTTAGGAATTAAATATATTAAAATAGATTTCAATTAATTATTATGCAATCTGGTATAGAGATAGGAATTATTATTTTATGATTTAATATTTGTATTTTATATTTATATTAGATTCTCTCTCTAGAACTCATATATTATTTATCCATTCATTACTCTAATTCTACGTCTTCTCCTTAATATTTAAAAATTATACCACCTATCTACATTGCTTTAATTAACCTATTAATATCATATATCCAATACATATCAATCACTAACTATGCAATGTCTATATATATATATAATCTAGGGATAAGGATTATTATTTTATATAAAATATAATCATATGATTTAAAATATGATTAAATCAAATGATTTAATATTTAATGTGTTAATATTTGTATTTTGTATTTGTATTTGATATATATTTGTATAAAAATGTAATAAATATTTGTATTTATATTTGTATTTGATAAAGTGTATTTGACCCCAACCCTGGTGATCATCTGCACTTGTGGTCAGACTTAATAATGTGAAACCATTCGATTCCGAATATTACGGCTTACATTTATTTTTCGATATATACATAACGAGTCTCAGCGGGGCTGAATATCTTAGATGCGAAGGTGATGGGGATTTCGTCTTGTTGGATGGATGTAGGAGGATGGCGTCAAAGTAATTGTATGAAGCGTCTACTTGAATTGTTATCTTCTTCTTTGTCGCATAATATGATAGAGTAGTATATTTATTCTTCCATGTTATTGAATATATTAGGTATTAGACATCTTTTTTAAGAAGTTAACATAGAAGTATCGTAAGGTGTGACAGTTCTTTATTAAAGGGCTACATGTAGTTCGCGATAACTATGAATTATAATTCATAGGTATCGCGTAATAATTATGATAATGATAATTATCAATGGCTTGCGGAGAATCTTGTGAGGTTATCTGTTGAATTAACTTATCACACTTGGGGTCGGTATGTACGCCATCATTGTTGAAGAGGAGATCATTAGTCATATATATATATATATATATATATGCATGGATATTTGTGTATACATATAATATATTATATAAAATTATTATATATATATATAAATTGTTGTTATGTATTAATCACTGTCTAAGTTGTGTAATACTAATATATTACACTGTTAAGTTGTGTGTATATATGGGAGTAAAATGTCAAGGCTTATTTACGTTAATTGGTTAGACTTATTCTTCAAGAGATTATATATAGCGGACCACCGCAGATGTCTGAGCGTGGGGCAGTAATGCGAGACGGCAGAAACGTACATTGTACGTGCGTCGTGATACCAGGCACTAGGTGTATATGCGCTGATATTACGTAGATGTACAATATCGACGCATATATATAAATAAAATATATAACATCCCCTCTTCTCCCTATTGGTTATCGAAGAGGGGTTGGGGTCATTCCCTCTTCTCACGTATGGAAGAAGGATATCATGTTGGAGGTGGCCATGGGGATGGCAATACATGCATTGTGTATGGTGCTGTATGGCATCACGGATGGTGGGGGTGATGATGAGGGGGTCACGGATATTGTGGGTGAGATCGAGAGGGTCACGGGTGACGTTGAGAACATATCGGGTATTATGTGTGATGTCGGATGCGTCACAGATGTCGTGGGTGACAGCGGGGGCGTAGCGAATATGTACCTGATATAGTGGGCAAGGGCAAAAGCGTACCGGATGTCGTGGGTAGTGGCTGGGGTGTCACGGAGGTCATGAGTGACGGCGAGGGTGTACAGGATATCATACCGGATGTAGTGGGCAATGGCGAGGACGTAAATAAAATGTTAAACAACATTTTCAGCTCGTCTAGCCGATCTTCATTGTGCCAATCGAAGGAAGGAGTTGGTGTAGGGTTCATGATTGTTTATAGTCATTGGGCGTGGGGGTAGATGTTTCCTAACGTGCTCTCACTGGTTGACGTGGCAGGATGATATTCATTGGACGTGAGGTTGGACGCTTATTGATGTTACGTCAAGGCTTATGTATGTTTATTGGTTATACTTATTCTTCAAGTGATTATACATAGCGGCGGTCCGCTATATATACACAGCCGTCTGCGCGTGGGGGGGGGGGTCATGCGAGATGGTAGGAATGTACGTGCATTATGATACCAGGCACTATGCGTATATTCGCTGATATCACGTAGATGTACAATATCGTCGCATATAAATAAATACAATATATAACAATAAGTACAAGGCATTACCTGTTAATATTTAATACATTCAATAATATAATAATCTAAAAATGTTGTTAATATATATGTTATTACATATAAAGGTTAATATATATATAGGATGATACGGATGGTAGGTAAAAATTAAATGGCAACATTACGTGGCGCTATTATTTATATTATATATTATAACAGCACAAGGCGTGCTTGTTAAAAAAACGGAAGAATAAAACTAAACAAAATAAATCAAACAACCCACAAATATCAATACGCAAATAGGATGTTACTCGTATGTGTAAATATCATATATATATATTAATACGAATGGTTTATAAATATATTTTTCAAAAGGAATTATTCCATATATACATGTTTCTCATAAAGATTTTATTTTCAGTTTTAGTGGTACATTATACGCTCTTAGAGCGTATAATGAATTAGATTGACATACACCTTGGCCACATTTGTGACATTTGATATTTATAGTTATTTAATGTTTGCCTAACGTCCGTATTCCCATGTATATACTATATATATAGTGGAAGTATATAGTAGTAATTATATTAAAAATGTAAATAAATATAAGGTTGTATACAAATTAAAAAAAAGTATGACAATTTTGTATATCTTATTTAATAAGTTATTATATATTATAAATTATAATTTATAATATAATATATATTATATAATATACATGGTACTAGGTTAAATATCGTGATTTTTTTAATACTCTATGATATAGTCTATTATAGGAATTATCTTAAAGCAGGCCGCCGATTGTTATTATAATAATGTCAGAGTTCATTATAATGCAGCTAAAAAATACAGAAAAATAAAACAAAACCAAATAAATTAAACAACCCCAAAATAAAAATTGAACTCTAACAATATAATAATAATAATCGGCGGCCTTCTTTGATATTAACGTATCAGACTATATGATAGACTATATCACTGATAGAGTCTATGTCCGTAACATGTTTATTCGAATTATTTAAATTACACGAGTATTCTTATAATATTATATTAATTATATAATGACATGAATACTATATATTTATGTAATTACTAATTCGTATAATGAAGTATGTGGGCTTTTAGTGTGTTGATTATTTTTAAACTATATTTTGACTATAATCATTATAATATAATAATGATTATAATAATAATTATAATAATCCTATTATGCAATGTTATATTTAATTAGTATATTGAATATAACTATCCATATAAAGTTTACAATAACAACTAATAGTATGTGTACTATTAGAAACTACTATTGGTAAAACCCAATTCAATTAAATTAATTATTAATAGAATATTTAAAAATGTTACCTGGTAAAATTTAAAATCTTACATTTTTTTTCTTACACGATAAATTACTTAATAAATTACTTAATACACATGATTATGAATGTATATAATTATATATTTAATTCACAATTACAAATTATTCTATATATTTAAATAGTAAGTATATATTTAACAATCTTAATATATATTTTAAAATTATTAAATTTTAAATATTAAATTGATAAAAATACTTGTATTACCTTAGTATTTATAAATATTTATATTTTAATACACATGATCCACATGATTATGGATATATATAATTATATATTGAATACACAATTAAACATTATTCTATTTAAATGTTAAGTATATATTTAATAATAATCTTAATATATATTTTAAGATTATTAAATTTTAAATATTAAATTTTAAATTAATAAAAATACTTGTATTACCTTAGTATTTATGAATCATTCCATTTATTATTTCAAAATATAATAAAAATAAATAATAAATTAATTAAAATGTATATTTTTTATTAATATAATATTTTATTTTTTTATTTTATATATATGATCCATATGTAATATAAAGTCTAAATCCATCAATTCCCTATAGACATATATCCAACAATACTACGTATTTCATTGAAAATGGTGTGTCTACTAAACAGTTATTTTTATGGATCCAATATATATAGAGTGAAAATTCAATCATTATTTAAACTTACCCATTCTATTGATTTTTAAATTATTAATAAATAATATACAACTTTATTTCCTATATATTAATTATATAATTTTATTATAAGTCAAATTTATACCAAAAGTGATACATTATTGCCCTAAACTATTTGGTGGACACGAAATTGTCCTCCAAATAATCATGTCTACCAAATGATTAATATTATGCAAGAAATGTCAACCAAATCTGGTATGTTCATATATATATATATATATATATATATATATATATTAGTATGGAGTGAATTTCAAATTTTAAATATCTGTCAATCAAATAAAATCAAATATTCCAACATATAAATGTGCTCATATATTATATATTTGTATATCTAATGACAATGAGAACTATATTATAAATTAAAGAATATTTTTATAGTATTAATAATATTTAATTTATAATTTAATATGCAAGGAATTTGCTACACAAGTAATAATAAGTTAATCTGGTAATTTATAATTATTGAATATCTTATATTTTTGGTAAACAAATATTTTGTATATATTTGTTTACAATATTTTAAAAATTTGTATAAACGTATTCAACTTATTTAAGTGATAAACTCCCGGATACATTTTATTAGGGTAAGTAAAATATCTAATATTAATCATAATATTAGTTATAATTTAATGTGAATTAAACAATAATAATGTATATATATATAATAATAATCAGTTAATTCAATTAAGATAATTTTAAATTAAAAAATGTAATTCATAATTCGTATGTTATGAATCTTATAATAATCACTGATTAAATCACAATACTTATGATAAGTGAAATGAAAATTAATATTGAGAATTATGTTTACTTTATGAATTAAATAATAATAATGTATAATATAATATTAAATACTATTTAAAAATACTATTTAAAATAGTAAACAATTATTTCAATACAGATAATTTTAATTCATAATGTGTATGTCATACGAATCTTATGATAATCACAAAACTTATAGGGTTTTAAAATTTTGATTTTATCCATAAAATGATTATTATAATATTATTATTAAATTAAATTTACATTCAATAATATACTGACATAATCCGCACATTAAAAAGCGCCACATTTAAAATTAAAAATCGACACAAGAGTTAGGTATAGCAATGACATTTTTAAAATGTCAGAATTTGAAATCTACTTGTGAATATATGATATTTTCAAACTATCCAAAATATCTGTCATTTTCAATCGCATGTAAAATAGTAATTAATAAATATTTTTAATCCAATTAAAATGATTTATGATCAGTGCAATATCCTCTACGAATAGTATAAAAGTAGATCCAAAATGCGAAGGGTTTCCATTTCAATTTCAGAATTCGCCGTTAGTACATGTGCTTTTTTTTAGTAAATTATTTATTTTTAAAATAAATATATATTTATTATTATTATTATATATCTATATAGATTATTAAATTATATGACATATGGTATATAAAATATAAACTAATATTTAATATTGAGTGTTTAATCGACGTTTCAAAATCGTTAAAAAATATCAATAATTTTTAATATATTTTTAAAATAATTTTAATTTATTAAATCGATTTAACAAGTTTTACTAATTATTTTTTAAATATTTAATATAATATGTACTAATTAAATATTATTAAAAAATATAGGTATTATATTAATTTATTTTATACGCTATTTAATTATAAAATTAATAATTTATATAAGCATTACAAAATAATCTGTGTAAATAAATGATTTTTTAGTAAAATTTAAAACAAATATCATTTAAAAATGTAAAATAAACTTATTGATTTATGATTTAAAAAACTAATAGTCCTAGTACACAAATTACACTTAATTTAGATTAATATTAATCTATGTATCAAACATTTAGATAAGTAATAAAAACAATGACTCTTGAACTCGGAATGTCCCATATTTTTTAATAAATTTAAATTATCAAAAATACTGATTAATTTTACTTATCTAATCGATTTAACAAATTTTAATAAATATTTCTATAAATATTCAATATAAAATATATTAAATATATATCAATACATAATATAGCTATTGTATTAATTTATATCATACACTAATTAAATATAAATATATACATTTAAATAATTATTAGAAAATTATATTTATAAATAATATAGATATTTGGTAATAAATTACAAAAAATATCATTTAAAAATGTAAAATAAACTTATTGATTTATGATTTAAAAAACTAATAGTCCTAGTACACAAATTACAATTAATTTAGATTAATATTAGTCTATGTATCAAACATTTAGATAAGTAATAAAAACAATGACTCTTGAACAAGGAATGTCCCATATTTTTTAATAAATTTAAATTATCAAAAATACTGATTAATTTTACTTATCTAACTCGATTTAACAAATGTTAATCATTATTTCTATAAATATTCAATATAAAATATATTAAATATATATCAATACATAATATAGCTATTGTATTAATTTATATCATACACTAATTAAATATAAATATATACATTTAAATAATTATTAGAAAATATATTTAAAATAATATAGATATTTGGTAATAAATTACAAAAAATATCATTTAAAAATGTAAAATAAACATATTGATTTATGATTTAAAAAACTAATAGTCCTAGTACACAAATTACAATTAATTTAGATTAATATTAGTCTATGTATCAAACATTTAGATAAGTATTAAAAATAATGACGATTAAACTCGAAATGTCTCATATTTTTTAATAAATTTAAATTATCAAATATACTAAATTAATTTTACTTATTTAACATATTTTAATAATTATTTCTATATATATTCAATATAAAATATACTAAATATATATTATTACCTAATATAGCTATGGTATAAAGATATTTTATATACTAATTAATTTTATATACATATATATTTATATAATATTGACTTAATATTGATATTATTTATTTTATTATCTTAATATTTTATATGATATCTATGTTTATATTTAATATAATATTACTGTTTAAATTCCTTACAGTATCCTTAAAATGGCAACGAGGTTTCTAGAAAAGTACCGCTGCCCTGATCTCGCAAACATTAAAGTTGGTGATGTTTTATATCTTATTAAGAATGGTATGTGTGTTGCTGACTGTTTACAAAAACTAACATTAAATCCTAGTTTCTGAGTAACTGTAATATGATTATCACGTAGACTATGCAGGACATATAACATGCACCAGAATAATGTAGGAGTTATATTTTTCTAATAGTGTGAAGAATTAATTAATAATTCTGTAAGAGTGACAGAAAGAGTCACTAAAATACCTCTACGGTATAATGAACAGTTCATTTCAAATCGTGTTACAAATTTACAGAAGGCATTACAATTATTGAATACTAAAATTTAACAATCTGAAAGTGATAATTTGAATTTATTTGAAAAATTAAATAATACAGTTCATGAACAAGAAAAAATAACGCTAATGGATAAATAAAATTCCAATATCTCATGTTTCTAATGTATGTTGTAATTCGAAAATAAC
Source organism: Osedax fenrisi (assembly GCA_964019155.1). Classification (NCBI taxonomy): domain Eukaryota; kingdom Metazoa; phylum Annelida; class Polychaeta; order Sabellida; family Siboglinidae; genus Osedax; species Osedax fenrisi. The sequence continues at coordinate 84,124,092 of OZ025240.1, read as the reverse complement.
TTGAAAAATTAAGCAAATTTTTAATTTTGTAAATTATCGATCCATCAATAATATAATAATGTTGTATATATAATTGTCTATTATCTATTTACATAGTGAATTATCATACTAATAAAATGCCTTTACCTTTAACTTCAATTATATTCATTACAGATAGTAGATGCATTCCATTCGAGACTAAAGAGGATATCGATATAACCTCTGCTGCTATTGGAGAATGGGCATGAAAAGATAACTGTTTTAACCCGGAGTACTTTTTTATATGGTAATTATTATTATATTATTTAAAATTTTATATCTACTCATATTAATATGTTAATATTATATAGGGATTATATACTTGCTTATTGGAGTTGGTTCTGAATACAGATGTTCAAGATATATTTCAAATTCGAAAGAAATCGTGGAAATTTGGTGTATAGCTAGTAATGCTATGTACAAATCTATGTAATGTCGTTATATCATTATGCTGTTGTGTTCACATGTCATAGCTAAACTTATCTATTTATGAATACACCAAAATAAATATTGAAACACACCTTTAGTAATCATATATATTTTTTATTGATTTTTATTGATTTAAGAAAAGATATAATTGAATAAAGTAAATAATGTAAAGTATATTTAATAAACTATAACATGCACCTTTGAAATAAATAATGTATAACATACTATATGTAAATATACAGATATTGTAAAAAATAAATATGATATAGTTTGATAAATATACACAGCAGTGAAATATTTTGAAAATCTTTAGCAGCTTAACATAAATTGATTCTTCTTGGCTTTGTAATCTGTAATAATAAATATTAATATAAATTAATTGTGAAGTTAAAATTGTTCTTATTTTTATAGTAAATTAATTTATTTAATTATTTAAATAAAAAAAGATTTAAAAAAAAAAATTAAAAATTAAAAAAAATTAATATAAAAAGTTGAAAAAATATGTTGAAAAAAAAAATAGTTTTTTTTTTATTTTATATAATGTAAAATCTTATTTAAAATAATGTGTGAAAAAAAAAATATAAAAATATTGAATATTAGTTGGTCAAAATTGAATTACCAACATATTTGTATCTTTTACATGTAATAGCTGTCTGAATTAATACCCTCAAATCTGGCCATTCTTTTGACCATAACTTTATTATTATTAATTATATCAAAAAAGTAAAATATGAAACTTATATTACTTTTTCATCCTCTTTCCAATGGTATTAATAATTTTATTCTAGCTACAAAATAAAAAATCTCATTGCTATACCTACAAGAGTCATAAGACATGTCTTAAATTTGTATTTAATATATTAAATATTATCTACACATACTTATTATTTTAATATGATTGCCTATTATAATTAGAAATAGAGTAATAATTTATTTCTCCAAGTATTGTATACAATATATTTCAAACGATTGATATCATTATGATAAAATTAATATAAATTATCTACTTTATAATACGGTATTAATAATTTATTAATACCTTATATAGTGCATAAGTCTTGCTACAAATAAATATGTATAAAATAATTTAACTATTATATCGTATATCTGATAATATCATATATATTATATATATAATATACATATATATATATATATATATATATATATATATATATATATATATATATATATATATATATATCTATATATATATATTATATCAGTCCCAATATATAGTACCAAGACAGTACACTAATGGTTTTTAATATATAAAATATAGATTATGCAGATTTTAATGTGCGGATTATGTACTATTACCAATTACGATTACAATTATTATTAACATAATTATATTTAATATTATTAATTTAAATATTGATGAATGGCATATATTTTATTAAAATTATCTATAACATAATTTATTATAATTATCTTTAATTATTAATATTTTCTCTAATAAACTTATATATTATTCTAATATAATCTATAATTTACATAATTATCATATTAGTTTCAATATTGATAATCGATATACATATATATTTATATAAAGTTTAGATAATAATTATAATATCATAAGCCTTATTTAATATTTCACATAATAGGGCTTTCACACCGATTCCATATTTATGTTCACGTATGTAGATTGGTTTACATGATTATTTTTCTGTTCGTAGAATATTCTTGTTTATGGCGAAATTTTCACATATATATTAAAAACGATTTGGTATTTTTATAATTCAATTTGTATAGAAATTATCTTATTTTTCATGTACTGAGTAGAAAAGGTACTGTGTACGTAACCTACCAATTTTCTTTAAATTCACACATGAAAAAATGCATGTGCATGTATTTTTTGCACAATCTATGCACATGAAAATAAATAAATAGTTGGTATATAAGCCTTATAAAGTTGAATTGTATACAATGTTTTGATTTTTCTATTTAATAAAGTATAATAGTTTTAATTATTGTATCCTACTTAACAATATTAATAAAGTACCAATCATTTTGAACCAAGTAAATACGTACCAAGTCAATCATACCGATAAAAAGTCAAAATATATATCTTATTCTATTAATATAGTCAGTGTAGGGAAACAAATCTTTTTATAATTTTCCATTCATGTTTCTTTGATATTCAAATTATATAACTTTCCAATAGACTATAATTATACATTATATATAAAATTATAAAATCTATGTAACCTAGGTGCATGGTATACGAAATGTTACAGTTGCATATTATAGAAATTAAATACCAAATCTCATGAGATTTAAATCAAAATTAAATAAGATCATTAACTTAAACTATTGTAAACTAGGTTATCTTCATACTTAAATTTATAAATAGAAAGTAAATATGCTATAATATATTCTACATCTAAACTTAATATTGCAATGAATTTTTATGATTAAGACATAGTATATTATTGTCTACGCTTAATTGATATGCTACAGAATGAAATTAAGTTGATCACATATGATGATGATGATAATTGTCGTAGTATTATATGTATGAGAAACACAATGCACGTTACTACTAATCACAACGTATACATTTATCAATTGTAATATCATATAATAATTATATAATTATATATCATAAATAATATGTAAATAATTTCCAATTACTTAAATATTATTTATTCAAAAACCATCTAATTGTGTATACACATCTTATTTATAGGTAATTGATTAAACTGAAGATTAACTAGTTATGTTGGTTTTCTGCTAATATCTATGAATGATTGGAAGCTACTAAGGATATCAAAATATGAAATTCTGCCATTGAAAAATCATTTTAGGTAAGATATATAATTATAATCATAAACCATATAATACACCTAGAGTATAATAGCAAAGATTTTCCGAAGGAAAGATATAACACTTACGCGAAATCGTGTAATTCGAATTTGTATACAAAATACCCCAGTGCCACCTATAGCGGGTTACTTTTAGGAACTATGTGTTGTTTATAATGTAAATTCGTATTTAACTATACACTTTTAAAATGTTAAATAATATGCTTTAAATTAATATTTATATGATGAAAACTAAGTGTTCATTACTAATATATAACAAACAAATATGATATGTATGTTTTAAATGCTATAAGTATATATTTAGTGAGTAAAAGCTAATTTATATTGCATGTAATTTAATAGAACAATGAAAACATTGTTGTATGCAAACAGATCCGAACCTAAATCTATTTCAGTGATTTCGATACTACTGCTAGCAGCGGTTGGGGATATTACTAAATTACGTCGCATGCATATGGGGTGTTTTATCTTTGCTTCGCAAAATCTTTGATAATAGTCTCCTTGTATAATAATGTAAATATGTATTGTAAACTGTAATTATATTTAATATAATAAATTGTGTGTGTTCTATTAATTCTATATATGTTTTTTATTAAAAATTTATAATAGGTATTTTGAATTTCTTATAGTTTTATTTGGTAATTTTCTAGATTTTATTATATGTTCTATTGATATCCTTCTTATATGTATATAATAATCTGCTAGCATAGATAATAAAATATTCTCATAATGAGCAAAGTATCCATTTATCTGAATACTTTTTTGAATAATTGTAATATGTTCAGTATCCATATATTCTATTTATTAAAGAAAATAAATTTGTTGAACCATTTGTGAATTTAGAATTTAATTTGGAAATATGTTCGTAAATATCTTAGATGGAATATATCTTTACTCGGTTGAGCTAATATTCAATTATGAGTGTATTTTAATATTATAATCTATTAAATATTTATAATTATCAATATAAGTATATATTATATCATAAATATATCTATACTCGGTTGAGCTAATATTCAATTATGAGTGTATTTTAATAATATAATCTATTAAATATTTATAATTATCAATATAAGTATATATTATATACTTAATTTTACAAATGCATGTCATACTATATATTCAGCTTCATGTATTTATAAAATAATAAAATTTATAGTATGTTGTTTTATTGTATACTATAGTAATAACTAATACATTATCAGAAATAGGTAAACAAAAGATACCTACCGTAAAATTGTATTTAATATTTAATATTTATATTCATAATGTAGTAATTTTTAATTGGATTTGATTATATATAAAATATGCTATAACACTTGGTATATAGATTAATTAAAATTAGCCTGATAATAATATTTAGATATTTATAAAGATCGAATCACTAATCTGGATTAATGAAGAGTAACACAAGAAATTGGCTCGCACGCTGAACTACTAGTGATGGTTATTGAAAGAAAACTGAAATGGTATTGTGATGTCTCAAGATCCATCTCAATGTCAAATACTATTCATCAAGTTACTGTGGTTGGCACATGAATAATAGCAAGACCAAAACTCAATGGCAAGATGAATGGACCATACAGAAATCAGCGAATCGATGAGAGTGACGACAAAACGAATGGAGTGAAATTTTCAAGAAATCAACTGCGCCTCTATGTCATCTTAAAGCTATAGGATAGATTAAAGGTTAATAATATTTTATTTAACTGAAAATTAATATTTAAACACAGTGTATTTGATTTCTTTTATAATTACATCATGACCAAATTCAATATATAAATAGTTTAAATTAAAGATATATTTTATTCGCATTGATTTATTAGCACTATCAACTAATTTGTATCACTGATAACTAGGCCTTAATATGCCACCCAATTTTAATATATTATATATGCAAGCAATTTATTTATAAATATTATATCTAATTTTCATATCCCCAACAATACTATTGTAGTTGACTTTCAATTATTTTTAAGAGTTATATTTGGTTATGTATTTGGGGTGTATTTAATTTATAAATTAATTATATATTGAAAATATCTAACTCGAATTATTTCAACTGGTTAAAACGTTATAAATTGTGAATTAATATATTTTGTGAATTATAATATTAAATTATATTTATTTTCATAATAGGGATCAACAAAGAAAATAATAGTCATTCAACTATAAGAGAAAATCCGTGACCATCAGAGTTAATCTACTTGGTGCCTTTCTGAGATGCTAGCATATCTGTGACGACAAACTCGGGATGAACAATATCAGTAGCTAGTCGTAATCGTACCTGGTGATGTGGGCAGCGGCCCTTCCACCAGAAATATAAACACCGTGTAAATATAATAGAATAATATAGTCATACGAACATTAGGTGTCACACTGCGTATTCAGCGCACACACATAAGCCCTCCAACAATATCAATAGTTTATTAATTTATTTCCTGCTTATAGTGATTATGTTTATTTAGTATATGTACTACTATAATGAAGTGTAATGGAGATAACTCAATATTATTATATTATTAATAATATTTAACATGATTTTTGGTTCAGTTTGATAATTAAATAAAATGTAAAATTGCTCTCGTCATCTACCCTAATTGACAACATAAAGTATTATTGTTAAATATTTGTTTGTATAGTATTAGTAGTATAATATTAATTATAATAGAATGGAATAGTGTATTGGGTATAGTGTACAGCATATATTTGTATTATATTTAGTATGTTATAAATTACTATATTTGACAGTATTCACAAGAGAAGTATTATGTATTATTTGTGCATATAAAGTAGATTTTGCGAATATGAACAAAATATAAATGTAATACAGTCTTGGTTATTCTTTCAATATCTTAAATTAAAATAATATTTAAATAAATGTATATATATAAATTAATTTTATATTTAGGTATAAATATTAAGTACAAATATAATATAATATTTATTAAATAGTTACCGGTAATAATATTTCAAGTATTTATTATATTAAATGGACATATTTAAAAGTCTGTCGCAGAAACTTATCTATAAAATTAAATTGGGACAGAAGAAGGCGATGGATATGGACGATCCAGATATATTTTAATGTGTTGACCTAATATTAAGATACATCTAATACTATGATTATATTAATAGTCGTTATTTATAAATAGTTTTACATGTAAATGTCACAATAACAATTATGTATGATAATATATACAGTACGCTATTACACCATTTAAACATATACATATCTATAAGAAGGAATATAATATACATATGCATATTTATTGATTGCTATTAATATTTCATTATTATTATTATTCTACATTGTATTAGTACATACTGTATAATATAGGTATTATTAAAACAAAAACAAAATAGTTGAATAATAAAATAATATGTATAATGGGTATGTAATATACCTAGTATAATAAGAGTAAATAATTAGTAAATGTGTAAACTATATAAAATTATATTTTATATTAACAAATATATATTATTAATAAATTAATATCACTACCTGTACAATTAATATATATAAGTGTTACTATAGAAATGATATGATATAAATGTTAATAATTAATACTATAACATTGTAGGTGGTTATCATTTTATAAATGATTGCATGTGATTACTGCAGTGTATATCATATATTATTTAAGAAAATTAATATTATATTTGATATAATTTAGTAGTATATAAAATGTAAACCTAGTTGGTAATTTTAATTTGAAAATATTATATTATACTTGTAAGGTAATTTTATTTAAATCGTTTTTAAATATATTTAATTTAATAGCTTATACTTTAATTTATCAGTTTTTATAGTTCATATCATAGATTTATAGTTAACCGGTTTAGTATGTAACACACACTCTATGTTATATAGTATCATACTAAGAATGTAAGATAATAATTATTATAATAATATAATAATTTAAAATTCAACCTATTAGTATATAATTTACTAGCTTAATATTATATATCAATATGTTATTAAATTATGTATATAAACAAAATAAATATGTTAGGCATACACATGTTAAATGAATATATGATTTATATACTTTGAAATATTTAAATCAAGTAAAGTAATTTATAAATATTTAAATATTAAAAAATAACATGTAAAGTATTTGATAAATATTTAAATATTTCAAAATAATATTTTGATTGGCTCATATAATATACTAATGTCAGAGTTCATAAATTAATTGCCAATTTAAAAAGATTTTAAATATAGGAACAAATTATATTTAAATAAAGCTAACTTTTAAACTAAAACATTATAATTCACAAAATAAATATATAAGTCATATTATCATTTCATAATATCACAGCTGTAAGATTATGTTATTTTAGATAATATTAAAATCATAAACCTAAAATGACTAAATTAATAACAAACATGGCCGTTTTATGTATTCTTTAACATGACAAATTTGAAAAACGTACTGTAACAATTCTAGTTAATAATATGATATATAATATATAACATTAGAAGTAGATAACTTATATCAATATAATACACTTGATGTCAATTGTATTTGATAAGTATTATATATATAAAATCGATTTTAAAAAGTACACTCCACCCTAATATATATATATATATATATAAATATATATATATATATATATATTCCTAAATAAATATCCCGTGAGTTGAAAATCAAATGAGAGTCAATTGGAAATCATAATGTTATTACAGACTGTAGTATATAATAGTCCTTTATATTATTTAGTATTGTTTTCCATGGTATATTGAATGTATATTATTATTAAATTATTATCGTTTTACTATTATTTTATTATTATTTTCTTCCCGCACGAGCGAAGGGGTCTACATGACTTTTAGTGCTAATAAACTTAATATCATCATCATCATATATATATATATATATATATGATGATGATGATATTTAGTCTGGGGTCGATGGCTCAGTGGGACAACCAAAAGCTAGTAAGCCAGAGGTCCCGGGTTCGACTCCAGATAGTTCTTGTTTTTCTCTTGTGTTTATCAAGAATTTAATAAACGATAAATCAAAACACAAGAAAAAAAATGTTACTATTTGTTTTGTATTGTCCGGGGCTCCTCACAGTTATTTATAACATGTACAAGTCTATGACTTCTTGAGGGGTCCATTTGTATCCGATATTATTATATGTGCGATTCAATAAATAAATATTATATATATATATATATATAAATGACGTGCTAACTTTGTCCAGGTGCATCACGGGTCCGTTGTTCTGTACGGATATCTTGTAGACCTGCCCCACATGCACTAGCTCCAAGAGAAACTCATTACCGGTGACATTGACGAACGGTTCACTGCGAATGCGCAAGTTAACGTGAACCCGGCCAGAGTTCACGTAGAACAGCCCGCATCGAAGCGAACATCTCCTATTGGTTGGTAATAGGATATATGAGAAAATATATAGACGAAATATATAATCGAAAGTATGAAGTATAAATATGTGCTTGAACGCGATCATGACTTACGTTATAGAAAAAACAAAGAATAATACAAATTAAAAAATTAAATAAATTTACACGTTTTATAAAACTGTTATAAAACAGATACCGACATTGTAATATTTTATCCTATTATATATAATACCACTATAGCGGGATGTCGCTGTATACCACCGTGATCGCGTGGTAACTAGGTTTGTTTATATTGAGATGTTGCCGGAGTTTAGTGTATTATTATATCATTGAATAAGTACTATATTAATTATATATATTAATTAGTTTAATTAATAATAACTTATAAGTTATAACGTATATGGTATATGTAAATATATATATATATATAAGTAAATCAACATATCCATATAAATCTATATTTTTTCTAAAAAAAAATAACTATAGTCAAAGAAGTCAATATAAATTTATAATACCATCATATAGGTTACAAATAAAATATTTTAGTATATTTTATAACGGACCTATATTATGGAATAATTTAGAAAATTCTTTTAAAACTTATCTATCGAAATCAGTATTAAAACGGAATTTGAAAAAACGATATATAAATCACTATCTATAATAAAATTGTATACATCTATAGATTAATTGAAATTTTTGAATAGACATATTTACTAATGATAACTAATGATAACACTTTGACTAAGGATACATATTTAACTAATAATAACTCTTTGACTAAGGATACATATTTAACTAATGATAATTATTAATAAATGAGAACTATTAAACTAAGGATATTTAAACTTTAGAATTTACATAATATATTTTTTAATATATAAAAAAAACCATAAAATAAAATATTATTTTTTTAAACCTTTTAACTGTTTTTAAAACCTTTAACTTATGTGTATTTTTAATATTTTATTTTTTAATTTAAATTTTCTTGAGGTCTATATAATTAATAATTAATATGAAATTGTAAGTGATTATTTTTGTGTATTGTATTATTATTGTATATTAAGTGTGGTTGTAGTTGTATAGCTTTGTATTGTGTTTTTTACGTTTTGTTTAATTACCTAATTATTTTGTTTTAATTTTGATTATATTTTAATTATTTTATTTATTTATATTATCTCAAATTTTATTTACATGATGAATGGCATTATGGGGAGTTTTTTAAAAATATTTATATTGTTTAACAATTTAAAAAAAGTAATCTATATGAATATACATTTATAGTTACATTTTAACTATTTTATATTGTGTTTTTTTTTGGTGACGGAGTGTCTGATGTTTTTGTAATTGTGTGGTATGGTACGTGTCGGGGAAAGGGATATACTTTTACTGAGAGGAAAGTATTGCCAGTGTTCTTATTATTGGCACAAATAGGATCCCTTATAAGGCATTGGACCTGACGAACACATACCCCTGAAGTTGATACACCATATATCCTCATTAATTTCAATTTCTGTTGGCTACTCTGGTTATAATTGTAATGATTAAATATATCGTATTTTTATAAGTGTATTATTCTAATAGATTACTAAATAATTAAATTTTATTTATAATTTGTTTTTTAACATATATTTTTGTATATATTTTGTGTATATATGTTATATACATATATATTTCTTTTACTAACTTTAACTCTAAATATTTTATTTATTTTTATTTTACTTTTACTATAATTTTCTCCTCATAATTGTCCTATAGGAAAGTGAAATAGGTAAACGACTAGATAAGCATAGCGCTTCTTCGTTTACCATGGTCATACCTAAATTATGATTATTATTATTATTATATATATATATATATATGTGAGTGTGCATTACATATTAATTAATTAGGATATCTCGATCTCTCCCTTATATATAGGTCATATATGGTGTATTATAAAATATGTAATATAACTGAAATAATAATGCATTTCCTATATATTAATTTAATAATATAAGTATGAATAGGTTTGTATATTTAATACATATAATGATAAATTGAATATACAAATTCAAATTAATAGGAAATAAATTGTAATAAGATATACATTTTATTACAAATATTTCATATCTAATCAATATTTATTATAATAAAACAATAATTACCGATATCATTCTGTAAACATCATTATATATTCGTTTAGAATACTAATTATGACCGGTTTATGACGCTCATTTATTTAAATTTGATTATCATTTAAAAAAAATAACATTTGTTAATATATATTATTTTTTCTATGGATTTGTTTTTCGTACCCACTGGTTATTACGATACATTTCTACTAACGGTTTTATTTATCGACTAATGTAACATAAATGGAATTATTCATAAAAAAGTATACAAATAAAATGATTTAAATAACTTCAATATACCAACAATAACAGTGAAATACACATGTGTATTTTATTATCAGGTAAACGTATACGTTTATATATTTGTATAAAGTTGTCGGTCGCTAGACATCTGCTTAAGGACATTAAAGGAAATTAACTATCAGTAAACGATATTCACTATAATTGTTCATATAATTAAATATATATGTTTTATTTAATGTAACAATCGTATACGATAGGAATCATATCGCATTAGCGGTCTGCAAATTAATATATTAATTCACATCGATTAAAATATTGCTCGGCTGGGATTCGGACCCACGCCTCTCGCGAAACTCGGATTACGTAACCCGTAACCGTACGGCGCTAACCTAATCGTTCCGAACACGACCAGCGTGAGGCTTGTATTCGATATCTGCGTACCTATATCGTCGGCGTATATCTTCAGCGTCCACCTGTGTACTTTGATGGCGTAATCGGTTACCGAGCATTCTTAAAAGATTGACAGCGAACGCTCTCAGAGAGATTATATTATTTTGGGAGATTATATTATTCCAGCGGAAATTTTTGGTGTTAACGCAACCCATAAATATACCATATGTATCGTTCTACTGAATGTGTTAATTTGTAAATCATTATCGATTGGGTCTCGCCAAATATAAACGTATTTGTAACTGATCAAATTATTAGCAGGTAAACATGAACCTTTGTTATGCATCAAAAATATCACAAACCCAGGTTGATTTGCACATATCTCAATTCATGATCATTTAGGACCATAATCCTAATTCAAGGCTGAGTTTAAGGACGAAGAAATATAGGTAGTTCGAAATAACGCTGGATTGATGATATTAAATGTGGAATATCAAAATTAAATGTGGAATAAATGTGGAGTATCAACTGGTGAATTGCTGATAACAATAATGGATCGCTATGAAGTGAAGAAGTTGTTCTCGTATATTAATACATATATGCATATAGCATTCCACGAATGTATTATATCATACATGTCGTAAATACTGTATGAAATGAAGCATTACGAAAAGTCACGCTAATTGCGTCACCCACCACACCCAGTGCGCAGGTAAGTGTGTTCATCGATATAAAGAAAGTGACTTTCTTTATATCAATGAGTGTGTTATTGTGGAATTGTGTTTAGCGAGAAAATTGATATTAACGGTATTGATTAATTACTTCATTATTTGATAATTCTTCCTCTATATTAAACTTCATATATTGACAATTTATCAATATTTAGATTGTTTATTACAAGTTGATTTAATAAGGTAATATAAAATAGTATTGTTAAATATAAAAATATAACATATATAATTGATAGGTGTTATACTTTATCATAGAGCTAGAGAAAAGTAGTACTACTAGAAACACTCTCTAGCTCTATATCCTTTATGCATAATTATATATTAATAGTATGGGATGTACTAAAACGGAGTTGTAATCCAGTTGTAATTTTATCAAATTTATTTGTATATAATATACTTAATTTTATACTTTGATACTATAGTATAGTATAGTATATATATATATATATATATATATATATATATGTATATTCACACGCACAGATACACACACAAACACACACACATATATTATAGATATACATAGATATTACATAGTTGTTCTACCACATATCTATAAATAGATGTACATAGAATAACACGATTGTATCATAGCATACATGTCGTGATAATGTATGCAATTAAGCGTTACGACAAGACACGCCCAAAGGGCGTCGCCAATTTCATCACCCATTGCATCATCTACTGCGCAGGTCATCGTGTATGGCGCGAAAATTGAAATTAACGGTATTGTTTATTTATTTCCTTATATTTACACTTTCTTTTATTCTACTTCCTTTAAAGACAACGTACAAATATTTAAAGTATATATCATATATACTACGAGTTGATTTAATAAGGTAATATAATAATCTTATTGTTAAATATAAACATATATACTTATATAATTGTTAAGTGTTATCCTTTAGCATAGAGCTAGATAAAAGCTATCTAGCTCTATGTCCTTTATGCATAATTATATATTAATATTATGGGATGTACTAAAACGCAGTTGTAATCCAGTTGTAATTTTATAATATTTATTTGTATATAATAAACTTAATTTTATAGTTTGATACTATATATATATATATATATATATATATATATATATATTTTATTGACTAAAAAATCACGTGGTGGTTATGGGCGTCATGAGAAGGAAACAAAAATAAAATAAATAAAGTACAATACAAATAAAGGAAAAGGGAGGGTAGGTTACAATGTTAATAGGTGCGTGGAGAGTTTACATTTAAATAGTGACAAGGATTTCAAACACCTAATGTATAATATATATTATATTTTATAATTTATATAATATAATCGATAATTGATATTAAATATTCAAAATAATAATGTATTTATAGTACACATTTAGGTTTTAAAGATTGTTATTAATATGGTGTTGCTCAGTTATAATTGTATAACACTGCATAACCTTGCATACATATACCAGTAGTAATTTAAATACATTCAAAATTAATGTGTTTACTGCAGTAATAATTTAATAAGTAGTAATATATCCTGTTATAATATACATAAACCATTAGTACTACATGTATATTATAAATCGGCATTCAAGTCGTATATATAATTAGTAATTAAACTTAATATTTTAATATAAGCCATTTTTACTCAATTTTGTAAAACTATTTACAAAAATATATTAAAACATAATATTTTAACATAAGGCATTTTTTTAGAAATGTATGAAATAATCATATTAATATTATACTATATTATACCATATTATACTATATATTATATATAATATCAAAGTGTCAAATTATGTTTAACATGTGTAAATATATATTATGCATTATTGTAAAATTACAACTGGTTTACAACTAGGCAAATACAAATTAATAACAATCTTTAAACCCTAGAATTTTACAATAAATACATTATTATTTTGATCATTTAATATCACTTATTTATTATAATATATAATATATATTATATATATATAGTATACAAATATTAAATTAAGTATATTATATACAAATAAATATTATAATATGTATACATATATAATATAAACATTATATGGGAATATATATAAATTATAATTATAATATCTATAGGTAACATACAACTATTAATAATATTATATATATATATATATATATATATATATATATTAATGTATATATGTATATATATACATTAGTGCTGTAAAATTATGAATTATTAATTATATAGTATTTAAATAATTATTCAATTCTAATTTACTAATTAATAATTATTTATCAATACTTATTATTAATTATATATTATATTAATAATTATATATCAATACTTATTATTAATTAACAATTAATTATATATTAATAATTATTAACAATAATTAGTATTAAGTAATACTAATTAATTGTATATTATTAATTATTAATTATATATTATTTTAATAATTATTAATTATTCAATTATAATTTACTAATTAATAATTAGTTATCAATACTTATTATTAATTATATATTATTTTAATAAATATTCAATTCTAATTTACTGATTAATAATTATTTATCAATAATTATTATTAACTAATAACACTTACTTATATATTTGCGTTTATATACATGTGTAAATATGTATTATGCATTGTTATAAAATTATAACTGGTTTACAACTAGGCAAACAAAACTTAATAACAATCTTTAAAACCTAGAATTTTACAATAAATACGTTATTATTTTTATCATTTAATATCAATAATTTATTATAATATATAATATATTATATATATATATGGTATACAAATATTAAATTAAGTATATTATATACAAATAAATATTATAATATATATACATATATAATTATAATATCTATAGATAACATAAAACTATTAATAATATGATTATATATATATATGTATATATATATATACATTAGTGCTGTATAATTATTAATTATTAATTACATAGTATTTTAATAATTATTAATTATTCAATTCTAATGTCCTCATTAATAATTATTTATCAATACTTATTATTTTTTATATATTATTTTAATAATTATATATCAATTTTATATCATTTTTTTATTATTAATTAACAATTAATTATATATTATTAATTATATATATTTTAATAATTATTCAATTTTAATTTACTAATTAATAATTATTTATCAATACTTATTATTAACTAATAAAAATAAATTATATATTAATAATTATTAATTAATAATTATTTATCAATACTTATTATTAATTAATAACAATTAATTTTATATTATAAATTATTAATTATATATTATTTTAATAATTATTCAATTCTTATTTACTGATTATTAATTCTTTATCAATACTTATTATTAATTAATAACAATTAATTGTATAATAATAATTATTAATTATATATTATTTTAATAATTATTCAATTTTAATTTACTAATTAATAATTATTTATCAATACTTATTATTAACTAATAACAATTAATTATGTATTATTTTAATAATTATTCAATTCTAATTTATTAATTAATAATTATTTATCAATAATTATTATTAAGTAATACTAATTAATTGTATATTATTAATTATTAATTATATATTATTTTAATAATTATTCAATTATAATTTATTAATTATATATTATTTTAATAATTATTCAATTATAATTTACTAATTAATAATTATTTATCAATACTTATTATTAATTAATAACACTTAATTATATATTAATAATTATTAATTATATATTATCTTAATAATTATTTATCAATAATAATTTTTTAGTAATAATAATTAATTGTATATTAGTAATTATTATTTATATATTATTGTAATAATTATTACGCGCTAAGTTAGGTGAATATTATTATATTTAACTTATGACTCACGAAACATGAATAATGCTCATAAGATAATTTACTATGCACACAGTAATCTAGGTCAGCAAGGGATTATAATTATACAATGCTTGCTTGATTACTATGCATTTATATTCACATATAAAAACATGTGTACAGTGTATGACGTACACTGTACGTCGTATATACACAGATATGCGTGTAACCATATATGGTATATTAAGTATATAATATACAAATAAATATTATACTTACATAGTATGTATACTATTATTCAATTATAATTATTAAGTAATAATAATTAATTGTATATTATTAATTATTATTTATATATTATTCTAATAATTATTCAATTATAATTTACAAATTAATAATTATTTATCAATACGTATTATTAATTAATAACACTTAATTATATATTAATAATTATCAATTATATATTATCTTAATAATTATTAGTATAGTATTTTAAATTGTACAGCATTATTATACATATATATATATATATATATATATATATATATATATATACGATGTATTAAGTATCACTATATCCCAGTATACCGCCACTTCGCCACCAGTATATCGTCTTCGTGAATGCCATGTATCTAAACTTGTTGGCCAGCTTCTAGTCCGACAAATTGAATAGTCAAGATGCATAAGTTAGAAGTTAGTATACACATATAAATATTATAGTGTCATTATAATTGATTCATTAATATACAATTTATAATTTCAGGATAATTAAAATCCTCAGTAGTTTTCTTTCTGCTTGGCTAGATGAATATCTTCATGAATATGTTCAAGATCATCTCCGTTACCTCCCTAGATGTCCTCCGTATGCTATCCGGGATCGCCTCCGGTATCGTCTTCGTGAATGCCATGTATCTAAACTTGTTGGCCAGCTTCTAGTCCGACAAATTGAATAGTCAAGATGCATAAGTTAGAAGTTAGTATACACATATAAATATTATAGTGTCATTATAATTGATTTATTAATATACAATTTATAATTTCAGGATAATTAAGATCATCAGTAGTTTTCTTCCTGCTTGGCTATATGAATATCTTCATGAATATGTTCAAGATCATCTCCGTTACCGCCCTAGACGTCCTCAGTATGCTATCCGGGATCTCCTCCGGTATCGTCTTCGTGAATGCCATGTATCTACACTTGTTGGCCAGCTTCTAGTCCGACAAATTGAATAGTCAAGATGCATAAGTTAGAAGTTAGTATACACATATAAATATTATAGTGTCATTATAATTGATTTATTAATATACAATTTATAATTTCAGGATAATTAAGATCATCAGTAGTTTTCTTCCTGCTTGGCTATATGAATATCTTCATGAATATGTTCAAGATCATCTCCGTTACCGCCCTAGACGTCCTCAGTATGCTATCCGGGATCTCCTCCGGTATCGTCTTCGTGAATGCCATGTATCTAAACTTGTTGGCCAGCTTCTAGTCCGACAAATTGAATAGTCAAGATGCATAAGTTAGAAGTTAGTATACACATATAAATATTATAGTGTCATTATAATTAATTTATTAATATACAATTTATAATTTCAGGATAATTAAGATCATCAGTAGTTTTCTTTCTGCTTGGCTAGATGAATATCTTCATGAATATGTTCAAGATCATCTCCGTTACCTCCCTAGACGTCCTCCGTATGCTATCCGGGATCGCCTCAGGTATCGTCTTCGTGAATGCCATGTATCTAAACTTGTTGGCCAGCTTCTAGTCCGACAAATTGAATAGTCAAGATGCATAAGTTAAAAGTTAGTATACACATATAAATATTATAGTGTCATTATAATTGATTTATTAATATACAATTTATAATTTCAGGATAATTAAGATCATCAGTAGTTTTCTTCCTGCTTGGCTAGATGAATATCTTCATGAATATGTTCAAGATCATCTCCGTTACCGCCCTAGACGTCCTCCATATGCTATCCGGGATCTCCTCCGGTATCGTCTTCGTGAATGCCATGTATCTAAACTTGTTTGCCAGCTTCTAGTCCGACAAATCGAATAGTTAAGATACAGAAGTTAGTATTTAATGTATACATCCATACATATATATATACATATATATATATATATATATATATATATATATATATATATATATATACTTATATAACTATACATAGTACGTGCAATGCATACGTCATTCATGTATGTGTGTGTAATTATGTAAAATCTATATATATAAACTATTACCGGCCTTTGTCTAATTTTAATCCCCTGGTGTACTAGATTAATATACAATATGATGCAATATAGTCACAGAACTAGAGAGAAAGTTTCTCTCTAGCTCTATGAATATAGTACGTACTATTACGTACATGTGTACACATGTTAAATATTGTTATGTTGATATAATTATATTCGTATATATATTTAGTAATAGGGTGTACATGATATGCCTAAGTGTATATAAATTCGCATATATGTAAGTTATAGTATAAAATGACGACCTTGCCATTACCAATGATGCCCTCATCTTCACCCCTGATTCCTGTAATAGTCACACCTCTACCTAAAACCACCATTGGTTCAACTTACACCTATATTCAGTTGTAAATTACCTCCTACACACGATGTTCATTTATAAAGTATGCCGACCGTCATGTATAGCCATATATACATATATATATATATATATATATATATATATATATATATATATATATGTATCATGTTGCTATCCGTAATGGACCAGTCTGTACAGCTTAGCATAATGGAACGTTCCATATTATGCTAACGAACTAGATATCGGACGTCCCATTATGTAACATGCTTACTGCTTTAGGAATTAGGTTGACGCACGCACTGCGTGTGTGCCTAGGGAACGCAGATCTCCCTGATTGGCTAAGGGATAAATGTACCACGAGATACCTTGCACCTGTTTGCACTTGTATGGTCCAGCTATTCTATTATTCATTATATACAACTAGTTACAGTATACACATATACATATGATTGTGTCATCATAATTGATTTATATTAATATACAATTTATAATTTCAGAATAAACAAGATGATCTTCCTGCTTGGCTATGGTGAATATCTCCATGAATATGTTAAAGATCATCTCTAGGATCCGGTATCGTCTTCGTAAATTTCGTATATATATATATATATCTGGAATTATACACTGTGCTATTATTAATGAACAGAAACTATTCTATATTCGCATACTATATACTATATATGTATATTATAATCATATATGATCATATATGTATTCATACTTATATTATTATCATTATAAATATACCCTTGCATTCCCAGTTTATTATTATATATATTATTCACGTGTTATATCATATCCGTATTTTGTGTATTGTTCCTTGTAATAAATGAATGAATTGTTTTACGTTTCTTTTTTATTGTGTATGGGTAAAATATACGTTCCACTAGGTGTTTATTTATGGGTAAAAATATACGTTCCACTAGGTGTTTATTAAGGGTAAAAATATACGTTCCACTAGGTGTTTAATCATGGGTAAAAATATACGTTCCACTAAGTGTTATTTATGGGTAAAAATATACGTTCCACTAGGTGTTTATTTATGGGTAAAATAATACGTTCCACTATTGATTTTTTGTATGTAAAAGGAAATCGTTTCTCAGCTCACAAACTACCTATGATTCGACCACCTAGTGGAACATATTATTTGACCTATAATGTTACGTTGCGGCAACTAGATTCTGGTTCTTGGGTGATAACACACTTTATACTACGAACTCGTCATAATAATAATTATAAGTATGTAGTATATTTATTGGTAGAGAATTATAAGTAGTATACTGTATACATGAGCTATTATTATAGCTAGATGTAATATATGTAGGTGTATATATCCGTATACTACATATATGTAGTATACAGAAATGCTATATAATTTCTATGATTCAATGACATACCGATAGAATATAAATATAATAGTAGATATATCTAGATATGTTTATTTCCGCTGTAGCGATGGGCATACTGGTGGGCAGATAAGTAAACATTGGGGTCATTAAAGGTCACTCTATTGGGTAGTTACTATAATATATCACTATAGTGATGTAAATGATGCTCAAATCTAAAGAATGATGCACTCTCAGTCTCAGTTACCTAAAGTCTCAACTCGGCTCGGGCTCGTTTTGTTAGAGTCTCGGCTCGACTCGGGCTCGCTTGCTAGAATCTCGGCTCGGCTCGGGCTCGATTTTTTTCCGCAAATGAGAGTCTCGGCTCAGCATTAAAAACTAAAAGTCTCGGCTCGGCATCAAAAGTTCGGCATCATTTACATCACTAGTATGTACTAACGCCGCGATACCGGATATGCAATTCTGTCCTCGGCGATGTTGATCACTTGTAAGTAGGAGATCCTGATGTCCAGCCATGTGTCGTATCTGAACTTGAATATAGTCGATGTCTTCTTATTTGTCAGCGTCATCTACACGAATACATACACACACACACACACACATATATATATATATATATATATATATATATATATATATATATATATGTATATAATACACCCTAAAGGTTAGATTGTAACCCATGGGAAATGCCAGCCGTCTTCACTGCCCGTGGTGAGCCGGATGCGATACAGGGCGCCCATCTCGCACGTGCTTATCCGGAAGCTGGCCTTCTCGCCCGTGACGAATCGCACGAGGTTAGCGTTGGCTAGTTCTACGTCGACGGATTGCGTGTAGACTACGTCGCCGGAAGTGAGCCTAACGTATCGCGCACAGTTGTCACGTGATATGAGATGTATCGCGCGATACGATCGGGTAAGGGTTGTTAGGGGTAAACGTTAAAATAGTATTACTCTAGTTATATTATAATGATGCATGTTAGTTATAGTTATACCAAATATTTTCCGAAGGAAAGATATAAAACTTAACATAACTTTTCCATGTAAAAATCTGTTAATTCGCATCTATATATATAGAAACAAATAATTAGAAAGTCATTAACCAGTAATTTAACTAGAATTCTTATTAATATCTATTTATTTCTCTTGGTTATTACAATATTTGACTTTAATTCATTATATTTGTAGTATTTATATATTCATTTTATTAAATAAAAAATAGGTGTCATTAAATAAAACCGGTAACAGTAGTTAATTATATAGAAATCATACATAGGATGAATACACCCTATATGAAGACATGGTATACAAATTTGTATATCGACACCCTTCAATTTAAAATTCATATATTAAAAATATACTATAATAACACTATATATATGTATATATTAAAATAGATATATTAATACGTATATATTGTATGAATCAGTATTTAATAAATACTAACATTTTTCTGCCAAATAATGTAATAACTATAGTTGACTTTGTTCCTCCATCGGCGATTTTACTTGTTGGTACTTCTATATACCATATGGTTACTATAGTATATATTATATCATATATGATCATAATAATAGTAGTCATGATAGTATTATTATTATTATTATTATTATTATTATTATTATTATTATTATTATTATTGAATTGAATTGAATTGAATTTTATTCATGATAATTTATAAATATAAATATTAAAGTATACAGTAAACATTTAAATTAACAATAGGAAATAAGTAATTTAATAAAATTAATATATATAAAATAAATATCAATCGTTCGCAATACATAAGATTAAAATAAAATTAGATAATATTTACATGATATATCTTATATAAAGATATTGAATTTACGAATTACATGGAAC
Source organism: Osedax fenrisi (assembly GCA_964019155.1). Classification (NCBI taxonomy): domain Eukaryota; kingdom Metazoa; phylum Annelida; class Polychaeta; order Sabellida; family Siboglinidae; genus Osedax; species Osedax fenrisi. Next base: position 84,102,412 of record OZ025240.1, on the reverse strand, counting down.
GGTTACATGCTATAAGATAATAATAAAAATGACAATTATTATTATTATTATTATTATTATTATTATTATTATTATTATTATTATTATTATTATTATTATTATTATTATTATTATTATTATTATTATTATTATTATTATTATTATTATTATTATTATTATTATTATTATTATTATTATTATTATTATTATTATTATTATTAATATTATTATTATTATTATTATTATTATTATTATTGAATTGAATTGAATTGAATGAATATTTATTATGAATTTTTCAAGTTCGATTTAGTAATAATATATAACAATATGTAGTGATAAATTCACAAAACGACAAAAAAACATAGACAGTACACAAATAAAAATAACAATAGTAAATTAGAAAAGTATTACATGTGCCGGTGATAAAAACAATTAATAATTTATAAAATTATATATATATACATATATATATACATGTATAAATAAATATTAAGTTATAATTTTTTAATATGATTTTTAAAGGTATATAAACTATTTGATAATACAATATGTTCATCAAGACCATTCCAAATTGTAGCTATTCGATTATTTAGTAGATTTTTTGTTACATTTAGTTTACATGTATTCATACTAATTAGCAGAGAATGGCCTCTGGTATTGTAGTTGGTCTTTTTGATATTAATAATAGATGATGTATTCATAGATACCAATCCGTTAAATAGTTTATATACCATAACAAGATCAAATCTAGTTCTTCTGATTTCTAGAGAATCTAGATTTAGGTATATTAATCTTTCATTATAAGGTTTATAAGGTAAACCGCATCTCTCGATTAATCTTCTCGTGGATAATTTGTGGACCTTATCTAGTTTTATCTGCAGTCCTTTGAATGTCCTGGCATCTAGTCCCGGATTCCAGACTGTCGACGCATATTCAAGGTGGGGTCTAGCATATAATATATATGCTTTTCTAATAGCTGGCATATTATTAGTAAGAAATATACGATTGATAACACAATATGCACTTGTACAGCTCGCACCAATATGTTCAGAGAAATGTAATGATGGATCAAATTTGATACCAAGATCACGATACGATCTACAGTTTACTATTGAAACATTATTTATAGTATACAATGGTTTATTAGTATTACCTAATGTAAGAGCAGCTGATTTTTTTGCAGCGTTTTCTAATTGCCAAGAATTAGACCATTCATAAAATTTATCAATATTATGTTGTAATTTATATCTATGATCTATGTCATTAGATATAAAACTCAATTTAGTGTCATCCGCGAAAAGATTAATGGATATATCTTTATCAATCACTTCGACTAAATCATTGATATATATTAGAAAGAGTAAAGGCCCTATTACAGATCCTTGTGGAACACCAGATATTATTTTAACTGTATCAGACATTTGATTGTTAACTCTTACTCTTTGAGATCTACCAGATAGAAAACTACTTATCCAAGAATGTATGTTACCACCTATACCTAAATTAGTTAATTTGACAAGTAATTTACTATGAGAAACCTTATCAAAAGCTTTAGCATAGTCAAGATATATGATATCAATAAAACTGCTTTTATCAATTGCAGTAATCCATTTAGTATAACAATTTAATAGTTGCAGTTCAACAGATTTTTTATGACGGAATCCAAATTGAGAATCAGAAATTAATGAATTACGTTCTAGATAAAAATTAATTTCCTCAACTAATATACGCTCGAATACTCTAGACATAATTGAGGTAATTGAAATCGGCCTATAGTTTTCTCTATTTTAAGGGTCACCTTTTTTGAATATCGGAACTATATAACTTACTTTCCACATGTCAGGACATACACCAGCTGATAAAGTTTTATTAAATAATATCGTAAGTGGAATAGATAGTTCATATGAGAATTGTTTGAAAAATATTGAAGGGATATTATCTGGTGGCAATGTACATGATAGTGAAATATTTATTAGATGCCTTCTTATGTTATGCCTATAGAATAAAAAGTTATTTATAGTTGAATTATGTTTAGGTGAAGATAAATGATGAATATTATCATTATCATTAATAAATACAGAAGAAAATTGATTATTGAGTATATTAGATTTAAAGTAGTAAATAACTTTAAATACTTGGGTGCATGGATGAGTAGCTCATCAAAAGACTTTGAGATCCGAAAGGCACTAGCTTGGCAGGCATGTCACAAGTTGAAAAAACTCTGGAATTCCAAGTTAAAAAGAAAACTAAAGATTAGGACTTTTCAAGCCACTATTGAAAGTATCCTACTATATGGCAGTGAGACTTAGACGATCGACAAATCACTTGAACGGAGAATAAATGGATGCTATACAAGGTTATTAAGAATGATTCTGAATGTATCATGGAGAGACCATATAACAAATGTTGAACTCTATAAAGAACTACAAAAATTACCGATGTTATAACTACTCGTCGTCTGCGAATATCAGGTCACTGCATCCGTCACGACGATGAAGTAGCTCATGATCTGATTTTATGGCAACCAACGTCTGGAAAAAGCAACAGAGGAAGAAAAGCTGTGACGTACATTAATAATTTAAAAAAGGATACTGGACTAGATGATGTGAATGAAATACGTAATGTTATGATGATTCGTGATGATTGGAAGAAAATTGTAAAGAAGGGTAGAACGGGAGTTCGACATAAGTAAGTAAGTAAGATTTAACTGTATCTGACAAAATATATGTATTATCGTCAGATTTAATGGGACCTATAGTGGAAAAAGAGGAACATCTTGAATTAATATAATTATAAAATCGTGATTTGTCATTAGATGATAAAATTAATTTTTCTCTATCGATAGTTAATTTTTTAATGTTATAATCTAATAATTTTTTAATATTTTTCCAATTTATAAAATTATTATGTGAATCTAATCTAGTTTTATAATATTTTAAACATTTTACTTTTAAACGTAGAATATATTTTGGATACGTTTTTTTTATTTTTGATATGTTTATAAGCTGGAACATTATCATTAATAATATTATATAAAGTATTATAAAAAATATTAAACAATTTATTAATATCTGTTGAATTAGATAATAATAAATTCCAATCAATAGAAGAAAGGGATTGATGTATACTATATAAATTAGACTTTCTAAAATTTAGCCCAACTTTTTGATTTATTTTTAAATTAGCTTGGAAAGGTAGAGAAAATGAAAATGATATATGGTCACTAATATATTTACCAAATCCAAAAGGTGGACATTCATTAATTTTCGAAATAATCATAGGATTATTGGTTAGTAATAAATCCAGCAAATTATTATTACGAGTTGGAAAAGTAATTAATTGAATGAGTGAGTTTTCACATAAACTATTTTCAAATTCGTAATATGTTGATGGGTAATTAGGAAATGTATTATCATTCCAATTATAAAGAGGTAAGTTGAAATCTCCTACAATAATAGTAGGTGAAATTGTATCACATAGTGCAAATAAAAATTTACAAATCGATTTATGAGTGTTAAAATCAGTTGAAAGTGGACGATAAATACAAAATAATCTTATATTTTTAGTAGAATGTAGTACAAGAGTAATATGCTCAATATTATTAAAATTATTGAAATATAATTGAATTGGATTTAAATTAGATTTGCAGATTATCGCTACACAAACTGAATGAGATTTCCTATCATTACGATATATTTTATAGTTAGTATTACCAAAAAGGAGTAAAGCATCAGTATCAACATTTGTTAGAAATGTTTCAACAAGACAAACAATATCATACATGTTAGAACTAATAATTAACTTTAAATAAGGTAGTTTGTTTCTAACACTGCGACAATTTGAAAACATTACTTTTAAATTAGATGAATTTGATAGTCAGGTTGAATTGTCATTAGAAGAAAAAGATTTTTGATAGGTTATAAACGATGTGGACCACTTCTCATAATCAACTTCGGGAATTTTTGAATGCCAGTCAATCTTATTATCAACTAATTTATGAAGCTCGTATTTCATTGTAAATTTGTTGAAAACCAATTTAATATTAGAATCCAACATATTTGATTTATTATTATTATTATTATTATTATTATTATTATTATTATTATTATTATTATTATTATTATTATTATTATTATTATTATTATTATTATTATTATTATTATTATTATTATTATTATTATTATTATTATTATTATTATTATTATTATTATTATTATTATTATTATTATTATTATTATTATTATTATTATTATTATTATTATTATTATTATTATTATTATTATTATTATTATTATTATTATTATTATTATTATTATTATTATTATTATTATTATTATTATTATTATTATTATTATTATTATTATTATTATTATTATTATTATTATTATTATTATTATTATTATTATTATTATTATTATTATTATTATTATTATTATTATTATTATTATTATTATTATTATTATTATTATTATTATTATTATTATTAGTAGTAGTAGTAGTAGTAGTAGTAGTAGTAGTAGTAGTAGTAGTAGTAGTAGTAGTAGTAGTAGTAGTAGTAGTAGTAGTAGTAGTAGTAGTAGTAGTAGTAGTAGTAGTAGTAGTAGTAGTAGTAGTAGTAGTAGTAGTAGTAGTAGTAGTAGTAGTAGTAGTAGTAGTAGTAGTAGTAGTAGTAGTAGTAGTAGTAGTAGTAGTAGTAGTAGTAGTAGTAGTAGTAGTAGTAGTAGTAGTAGTAGTAGTAGTAGTAGTAGTAGTAGTAGTAGTAGTAGTAGTAGTAGTAGTAGTAGTAGTAGTAGTAGTAGTAGACTACTTAGTAATTCATTATAAACATAACTAAACATGCTTACCTTTGCAAAACGAATATAAACCTATCATACAATTTAACAACGCTATTTTCAATAGAACGTACATCGTGTGCTCCATAACTACATTAGATACCACATATACACGCTATCGCATGTGTATCATATAAACGGTGTATGTTGCAATGATAGATTACGAGAGATTACGAGAGATTACGAGAGACTACGAGAGACTACGAGATAATTTAGATCAACAATGGGACTGCATAATTTAAATGTAGAGCTCATGAATAATTAATAATCACGTGATATATATATATATATGTATATCACGTGATATACCCGGAAGATGTATCGGATAATTATTATTACGTCGCGTATTCACTATGATGAATGATATTATCACGTGTTATTGATGTTGCGTAATAATTATCATAATAATTATCAAGCGTAACGATAGATGTTGGTCCTACCTATATATATATATATATATATATATATATATATATATATATATATATATATATATATATATATATATATATATATATATATATATATATAAATATATATATATATATATATATAAATATATATATATATATATATATATATATTTCTACATATATATTTCTATACAATTATTTTTATTTTGGTGAATATAAGTAGATTAGGATAAGATGAAGTTTATTTGATCCCATCCAATAATTTATATGCATTTTTCACTTAATATCAAATGGTACTAATTTACCTTCGATTCCTCTCGTATGTTAAGGCATCTATGGTTTTATTAAGATTCGAACTTTATTTTATACATAATTATATAAGATAACTTCTAAATTATATGTTAACACCTATTTTATTGTTCCTAGTAAGGAATGAACTATTAACTTAATACTTATATGGTTGAAACATTAACCAACTGAACTATAAAGACAGTTTTCATAATATATATATTTATATATATTATATATTCCTCTATATATATAGGGGAAAGTAATATAATACAAACAATAAATGGTCTTAACATTTGATGACTCAATAATTGTAAAAATAAAATATATTATATAATTATAGATATTATTGTGATTTTAAAATGTTATTTAATCTTTTTATCCAATATATAACGGGGGACCCCCGGGGGTCCCCCGTCGGGGGTCCACGGTCCGACGGACACTGTACGTATTCTGTACCCATGGGTATTCGGTACCCACATGCATATCCGAATATACCCTGATGTACAGGACCCTATATACCACTAGATAAACTATATTGTTTATAATATATACATATATATATATATATATATATATATATATATATATATATATATATATATATATATTATTGATGAACCAATCAGATAAATTACAATTACAATATTTATAATTATTTTATGAATAATTTAATATAATTTAATTAGTAATTAATTTATTAATTTGTATTACTTTATTAATTAATAATATAAGTTAAGTATCTAAATAATAACATTTTTAGATTTAGCTTCATTGGTGGTATTAATATTATAACGCACGCGATTTTTATGAAAATCAGAATAGTTCACACGATGCTCGCTGATTGGTCATAGAGTATACGTATTAATACATACATAGTGTCCGTATTAGGGATGTATATGACCTCTAGATATATGCTTATAACTTAATTAATATTTGATAACAAATATAGAAATTATTTAATGTTTAGAATAATTTAGTTTTTAATAATATATTGTTATGTATATATATATATATATATATATATATATATATATATGTATAATATATATATATATATATATATATATATATATATCGATACATTTTTATATTCTTAAGACATTTTTAAGTAGACATTTTTATTCATAAATATAAAAAAGTAATAACAAAATCAGTTTATTGGATATATCAGTACTATTTTGAATAATTAAAAAATTAAAAATACTTATTTAGACTATTTATATAATTATGAATATTTTATTCATTAAACATATTTTGTATGAGTTATGGTTCTGAGATACCGAGAGTGTCTGTATTAGGGGACTTTACCTATCAGTTTATATATAATTAATAATAATACAGTTATACATTTTTATATTCCACACTAAAGTAACTGGTATTGTACCTAATGTTCTAGACATATTATCACGACTCTTTTAATTTGGTTTATGAAACTATGAAATTAACCAACTTTTGAATAATCGAATTATAAAAGTGGTCTATAATATATTATATATTCATTTAATAATATATAGGAGATTTTAAATTGTGCATCTAAATATTAAATCCAAAGAAATATCTGATTTTTTTACAAATGCATTTAATATGTTTATTAAATAAAAACTATTCCCAAATATTATTCTTATATCTTTATAAAAATATAAATGTGTAAATTTATGTTTATTATTTTTTAAATATTTAAATGAAACTAACTTAACCAAAGTCTACGCATTTTCATATATTTAATAAATAAATATATAATATTTGTGAAGAGAATATACTTGAAAGATCTTTAATATATAATAAAATTAAAATAGAAACTAAAAGCGATCTTTATTATACTTCAGATTTTTATTTTTGATAACTTTAGTTTACCTATAGGTAATATTTGTGAATGAATCAGGCTCGGGTAATTTGATATCTATTCGAAAACAAATTATAAAATAATATTATTATGTTATTAGATTCCATTACATTTTGATAAATATAATTCCGGTTTTTACGATATACATATTCGTTGTTGTTGTAAGTTTATATTTATATTGTATATGTCTATCAACTTATAAAATATTTTATTAAAACTGATAAAAATGTAGAAATGAAATTAATCATATTCGAATAAATATAAATTGTGTAATATAAATAATGTTTGTAATTAACGCCATAGCGGTTATATATACATTTAAATCCAGTTGTTATTTTAATAATTACTAGTGATTAGTATGTAATATTATATGATTAATTATGCTGATAAGCATCATATATATATTTCAATTATAGTTTATCATAGCATAACAACTGGATTTAAATGTAGCGTTAATTTAAAATATTATTACTAATTATGGATAATAATTTATAATAGAGTATAGGTTTAGTTAATAATAGAGTACTCTAGTAAAATATACGTAGAAATAGAAACAAGCATAATTATAACACTGGGTTATAACTAGTGATGTAAATGATGCCTTAACTTTTGATGCCAAGCCGAGACTTTAATTTTAGGTAAAAAAAACGAGCTCGAGCCGAGCCGATACTTTAGCCAAACGAGCCCGAACCGAGCCGAGACTATAAACAAACGAGCCCGAGCCGAGATTCTAGTTAAATGAGCCCGAGCCTAGACGAGAATCTTACAAAACATAATCGAGCGGAAATGATGCTTTTTTGAAATTATATTTTAAACATAATTTGTATATATTTATCCATATTTTTAGTAATGTTTCCTATATTATGTGACATATTATTAATTATTTGTATCGATAGGTGGCTATTTTGTTTATAATAAATTAAAAAATATAACCGTTTTCTCAATCTATAATCATATAATATAGTTTTATTTACAATGGAAAATATATCATATATATATATATATATATATATATATATATATTTATTAATTGGTAGTAGCCATTGAGCTAGAGAGAAACAAATTTTCTCTCTAGCTCTATGGTAGTAGTTAATGTAGTTGCACCTATAGTTGTTGTTGTAGCATCGGTTCAGTTATACTGATCGTATTGTCTATTTATCTTGGTGGTAATTTATATAATACGCGCATTGACGATCGAATTATTGTATTTAATGGCATTAACTGATAAGCGGGTAAATTAATTAAAAGTATGTTACAATATTCCAATATAGATATCTATATTGGAATATTGTAACTAGGATATATATATAACTAGGCTTTGAATTAGCAATTTACATGTATTAATAGTTATTTTTTCTTCTTATAATTAAAATATTATGCAATTGATAGTTAGGCTAGTTGGCTGATTTGACTTTTTCGTTTATGAACATATTAAGAATCTTATCAATTGACACTCCGAGATTATTTTCCTTATATGATAGGTTGTGTATTATTGTAATATAATTATTTTCGTTTTATATACAAAACAATTATTTTGGTAACTGACACTGAAACTATATTGATCTTATAAAACTGAGACTAACACTTAAACGATGCCATAAATAAGCATGAGTTACTAGCAATGTATTTTATAGAATCTGTTATGGCATCAACGGTTTAGGTAACCCATTCTGAGACTTAAACGATTCTTTTGACATTGTGACTGCATCGATGCTTTAGGTAATTTAGACTGATACTGCATCATGCTTTAGATTTGAGCATCATTTACATCACTAGTTATAAGTTATAACACAATACCATACCAGTAACTATTGTATTTGAATGCTTGATTATTCTATTATGTGTCTAGAACTATTTGCTATATATACCTAAACCATAGTTTCCTTCAGTACCTATAATGTCGTCCGTGTAGTATAAAGGAGAGATATGATATTTGTATAAGTTATAAAATACAAACTCTTAGTACTAACACATCTTGCCTACCATAATCATACACCTTCATATTTAGCAGGACTTATACAGCCACATATTCAAGAACGAAGCTTAAAAAACGTCAATCTACATCGACTGGAAGCGGCCCCATTAAACTTCAGTCATCGTGATCACTCGAGAGCTTTTTGTATCGCAGGCACAAATGAATGGAACAACCTTACATTTTATCTTCGTTTAATAATGAATACGCTTAGTTTTAAAGCTAAGCTAAAAACTTATTTATTCAGTATAGACTGAACTTTTTTAATTGTAATAATTTTTCTCTATGTAGAGAGTATACACTATAGTGTATAACAATATATTGTTAATATATATTCTATTTAAACGGTGTCTAAATAACATAATAATAATAATAATAATATCTGTGTTTAAATTTTATATTATGATTCATTATATACAAAATACAGCTTGTTTATCTATATTGTAGATTCTACAACAATTATAACGATTATGAATTTAATCTAGTAATGATAATATTAAGTATTATTTATATTTAGTGAATACATAAAGCTAAATGTAGGTTTGTACATTAGTTTTAGAACTTTCTTATAATTCTACTTATAAGTATAATTCTACTTAAGAAAGTGCTCAAACTACGATTAATTCACCATCATATTTTCATTTACCAAATTGCCAATATAGGAATCTCTAGATATATTCTTTCTTAGCTTATAGAATACTTAAATAATATAGTTTATTCTATAAAATTAAATAATTATTATTCTTATACAACAAATATTAAGTATAGTATTGACGAGTAAAGACGAGGTTCGATCCTTGGACATATTTTTATCTGTATGTATACCCCCTTAACAAATATTATCTCTAATTTTCCTAGAGATAATTATAATTAGATTTCTGATGATTTACAACTTTTATTGATATTCAAATATATATAGTCGACTATATATATATATATGATTTAAATAAAAATAACTATGGGACAATATCCTTCAGAGTCTCAGATACTGCAGAATAGAATAAGAATAGAATAATCTTACTTAATCTCTTAATGAGAATGTGCCATATTATCCTTAATTTAAATCTTGTATTTTTATTTGTTTCGATTACAAATTTGTTTTTTTTTTTAAATTTATGTCTTTACAATAGAGAACATTATTATGTTATATTTTATATAGATATCAAACAAATAATCAACCAATCAATTACTAAATAAGATATTTTATAACAAATATTGAATTGTTTATCTGAAATCAATATTAAATAAATTTGTTAACATTATTTTACATAATTATATTGATTTAAAAGTTTGTTTAAACACTTATAAATGATTTCTCAAAAAATTAACTTTTTATTATATACATATATATATATATAATATAAATATTTGAAGTAGGTAAAATAATGGGGTGTAGGGGTAATAGGCACCGACCAAAACCCAACTCTCTTGTATTGGCTTCTCGTACAGCACCCTGGAAACCGCACTAATCTACGGGCTAAAATGCAAGAGGGCACCTGAGAGAGGAGATGTCACTGCTCAGATTATCATGAATACTGATAGATTATGAATAGAATATACAACAACATCAACATGCCGGATCGGTCGCGGCCCGGATTAAAAAAGACCGCGCGAATCATCGGTAAACTCCAGGTTGAACGCGAAAAATTGACTCCTGGATACAACAACAACAACAGCGAAGCAATATCCGGCCTACACGTGGCGCTTCGTGTACTCCCTCAGGGAGGCGAAAAGGATATTCCCCCCGGCAAGACCAGCTCTCGAGCCCCAGGCTCGGAGGGTCTGCTACTCCCCCAGAAACACGGATATTTTTTATCCTCCCGGACAACAGGACTCGGCCTGGTTGCCTCGGGTGCTAATCACCCGAGCGGGTGATGTGGAGAAAAACCCAGGGCCTTCCTGCAAGGTATGCGGTAAGGTCCTGAGGAACAACCAGACATTCCTGACTTGTGTTGGGTGCGGAGACCTATCACATAAGCAGGAATGTTGTAGCCTGCTAAAGAGAGCCGCCCAAAGCAGAGGAGTTTGGGAATGTGTGTCGTGTAAAAACCCTCAGGTCAGGCCATTAACCCCGGTAGCATTGCAGGCATCCGTTGCCCCCTTGAGGACTAACATTCTTGTTGGCCAGACGATAGGGGTAGCAAGGAGCCCGGCCGCAGCGGCCAATACGAGGCTCTGCTTGCTTTGCTACAGGAGCTTGAGGCGCACGTCCTCACCACTGTTATGTACAGGGTGTGGGAGAGAATCGCACAAGAGTTGCTCTAAGCTATCAAGAGCGGAACTGGTTATGGTTCTCGCTGCAGAAAGATGGTTGTGTGGTGGATGTTCGTCCAGTGCGAACAGCGCGAGCACGGATCTCGCCGCTATCCAATCCATAACAAAGGTAAGGAAGGTCGAAGTAGAACTTCGACAAAACCTGAAGCTGATGCAGTGGAACGCAAATGGCATCAAGACGAAGATGGTCGAGTTGGAAGACAGGGCCAAATCTTCAAAGTCTGATGTCATCATGATCCAGGAGTCCAAGCTTAGAGCAACTGACCCAGACCCGAAGCTGAAGGGTTACACTACGATCAGGAAGGACCGCGGAGTTGGAAGAGGTGGTGGACTCATCACATTCGTCAAGGAAGATATTCCCTTCACAGTGATGTCTCACACCGAAGCTGTAGAAGGATCGCTGTTGGATATTCTGCTAGTCAATATCAACTTAGCATCTCTCAGCAAAACGATGTGCGCCAACGTGTACTGTCCCCCCACTAGAGGGTCTCAACAAGGTAGTGAGTTTGATACTCGGGAACTACCGTACGCTGAGAATACCATTGTTGGGGGTGACTTGAATGCCCACTCGAGACTGTGGGACAGTTGGCAGCCGGAAGATAGGCTGGGAGAAAAAGTTGAGGATTGGCTGGTAGAGAAGAACTTCAGCGTGGCGAATGATGGGGAGGCCACCAGGGTCAATGTCGGTACGGGCGGCCGTAGCGCACCCGATGTCACTCTAGTCCACAATAGTTGGCTGGACAAGGTGGAATGGGGCGTTATGGACTGCATGGGTTCAGATCACCTACCGATTTTGATAACTCTCGATATACCGATCACTACGCTTAAACCCACTACTTCAAGGAGTTTGAGGTGGAATTGGAGCAAGGCGGATTTCGAGGGCTTTTCCAACCAAGTAGAAATGGCTGTGCTAGTACAAAAAGACAGCATTGGTCGAGCTTCACTGGACGCTAGAATGGCGAGTCTGGTAGTTTCCATTACGGAAGCTGCCAACTCGTTCATTGGAAAGGTGAAGTCCTCGGCCAATGGTAAGGCCTGGATGACCAGGGACTTAAGGGAAGCCGTGAAGTTTAGAAACTCGCTCAGGAGGACACTCGGGGACAACCGCAGGGAGTGGGTTGAAGCCTGCAGGAGTGTCCAGGCCCTAATCCGAAAGGAGAAGGAGCGAAGATGGGTGGAGTTTCTAGAGGACGCGGCGGACACAGCAGATCCAAACAAGATTTGGAGGGTGGTTAAGTCCCTGAGCGATAAGAGCCAGGGATCCACCCGTAATGAGTCTCTGGTACACAACGGCCGGTTGTGCACCACTAGTAAAGCCAAGGCTGATGCTTTCATGCAGAGATATGCCGAAGTTAGCAGGCTGGACATCCCCAAGGCGGACAGGCTGAAGAAGTCTGTTCGTCGCCAGCTGAAGGTTCCTTCAGTTGATGGGGAGTGTTCGTCTCCGTTCATTCTGACGGAACTGAATGAAGCAATCAAACGCATGAAACCGAAAGGCGCTCCGGGAGGAGACGGCATCGAGCCTAGATTTCTACAAGCTCTGGGCCCAATTGCAAGGGAGTATCTCCTGAGCATCTTCAATGAATCGTGGGACTCAGGAAAGAGTCCCGCAAGTTGGAGAGTGGCCACAATCATCCCACTTATCAAGAAAGGTAAGCCAGCATCAGACATTGACTCCTACAGGCCAGTATCCTTGACATCGTGCGTGGCAAAGACGATGGAAAGGATGGTGGCCAGTCGACTGTCATGGCTGGCTGAGGAGAACGGATGGTGGAATGATGATCAGGCCGGGTTCAGAGCTGGGCGGTCCTGTGAAGATCAGGTATTGCGGCTCTCACAGTCCATTAGTAATGGCTTCCAGAGCCAGCTGGCTAAGAGGAGTGTATTGGCGCTATTGGACTTTAGCAAGGCATACGATACGGTGTGGAGGAACAGGCTCTTAACAATTATGTTAGAGAAGGGCGTTCCGCGGAGACTAGTGAGGTGGCTAAGAGGCTTCTTGTCGGATAGGAGGGCCAATGTCCGAATTGATGGAGTCACGGGCAGGTCAAGGAAGCTGCATCAAGGGGTCCCCCAAGGGGCAGTTTTGTCACCGCTACTATTCCTGTTCTTTATAGACGGAATAAGGGACGAAGCCCCGGAAGGGGCCCTCGTAAGCATGTACGCTGACGACATCGCTGTCTGGGCGTCTCATTAGGACAAGGAAGTGGCACTCCGAATAGTAAAAGAAGCTGTAGAAGCCTTTTCGGTCTGGATCAAGAACCACCGCATAACCCTTAACACGGCAAAGTGCGAGGTGTCTTTCTTCTCCTCAAGTCCGAAAGAGGCCTCATGGTCTCCGAGTTTGACATTGAATGGTCAACCCTTCCGAGTAAATAAGACTCCTACCTTCCTGGGAGTGACGTTCGATATAACGCTCACGTTTCGACCACAGGTAAAGGCAGTGAAGTCAAAGACGCTCGGAAGAATCAAGATGCTGTCGTCCCCGGCCTCCAAAGAGTGGGGCTGGGACAGAAGTTACCTAACTAGGGTATATAAGGCCACAATCGGTAGTGTTTTACACTACTGTGTAGCAGCATGGCAGCCCTGGTTAGCAAATACAAATCGGCAGATCCTTGAACGGGTCAATAACAGAGCGCTGAGGTCAATCACGGGACAGACCTCAGACACTCACATAGAATGCCTACGCACGGAGGCTAAGGCCCTCTCTTTTGTTGCTAGCATGCGCAGGAACTGTGCGATAGCCTGGGAGAAGTCAGCTAGAGTCCATGCTAGTAACCCAAGACGGTCTCTCCATGCAGCTCCTGTCCATCACAGGTGGAAGAACAGGAGTTGATTTAGCGATCTGGCGAAAGAAATCTGTGGTAATATTGGCCTGGAGGACCATCCAAGAGAGCCGTTCCTATATAATCGTAAACCACCCTGGTTGTGGGGCAGAGGTAAGTTGTGGCGAGTCAAATCGCTCCTAGCTAAGGGGGGCAAGACGCTCCGAAGCCAGGAAGCACTGCTAGAAGACTCACTACAGACTATTGCAGCAGCGGGCTCCCAAAGGGTGACCATTTACACGGACGGGTCCGCGGAGAGTGGTCACTCTTGTGGGGGTAGCGCTGCGGTGGTCACGTCAGGCTCTGCATCTGCCCCAATCCACATCACCACCAGAACACAGAAGGGCAGTCGTTGGACGTCATCGTTCGAGACGGAAGTGGCGGCATTGAACTTGGCCATCAAGTGGCTTGCCGAAGAAGATGGCAGGTTTGATCCCGTCATGGTGTGCTCGGATAGCCAGTCTTTGATGTTGGCGTTGGAGGGCTCAGGTAAGTCGGATAAGGCAGGAGTCGCGGAAGTCCGACGTAGCCTGTTCTCTCTAAACCGAGAGGTCCTGCTTCAGTGGGTTCCCGGTCACTGCGGACTGATTGGCAACGAATGGGCGGATGACGCTGCTAACAGTGCGTGGTCTAGTGCGCCCACTACCTCTACGTCGTTGGCAGGAAGGATTACCTTCGAGGCTGCCAAGGCTATTGTGAAAAGAGAGGTGGTGGACGTAGAGATCACGCATAGCAGAACAAAGGCCGTCTATTGCGACACCAGGAGCGACGAGCCTCTGACGAGAAGAGAGGCGGTGTTGCTAGCCCAGTTGCGCAGTGGCCACTGCAGAAGCCTAGCGGCCTACCGCAACATCATCGACGCGAACTCGACAGCGATGTGCCCTTACTGTGAAGAAGAGTTCGAGACCCTAGAGCACTGGCTCCAGGAATGCCCGGCTACCCGGAGGAGGAGGATCCGATGTTTCGGGGGGGGCGGCACCCCCTCTCTCAGTCTTGGTGTCAGCACCAAGGGCTGTTCTGGCGTTCTGCCGCGGATTCATATCCGCGTAACGCCCGTATGCCGCTCCCAACAACAACAACAACAACAACAACAACAAGAGTTGAATAGGTCATGCATCTAGCGTCTGGGACGTGGAAATGCGATATATGCAATAACGCCCAGACCAATAATGGGTTGGTGAATACCGGCCAACCACAGGATAATGCAGTTAGACGAGCGGAGGTCAGGTCGCGGTCCAGTCTTAAGGTTCTACAGTGGAATGACAATGGGCATAAATCCAAAATGGTAGAACTGGAGGATAGGATCCGGCATACGGAGATCGACCTGATCATGATCCAAGAATCCAAGCTATGCAGCAAGGACAGGAATCCGTCTCTCCCAGGTTACTCCACAATCCGTAAGGATATAGAGTATGGGAGAGGAGGAGGGCTGATTACCTTTATAAAGGAAGATATCCCTTTCATAGTCAAGAGTAACGAAGATGCTCAACGGGAGTCACTGCTAGAGATGCTAAAAGTAGAGATTTGCGATGCATCTCTCCACAAGATCACCTGCGCAAACGTTTAATGCCCACCTACTAGAGGTGCACTACAAGGTCAAGAATTCCAGACATCAGAACTTCTTAGTGCGGAGAACACACTGATAGGGGGTGACCTCAATTCACACTCTAACACATGGGACCAGTGGCAGCCAGAAGACGGTATGGGCGGCAAGATTGAGGACTGGCTCCTAAATAACAACTTTAGTGTAGCCAATGATGGCTCCGCTACGCACGTTAATGTCGGTACGGGTGGTAAAAGTGCACCGGACATAACTTTGGTACATAGCAGCTGGCTGGAAAAGATGGAGTGGAGCCCCACAGATTGCATGGGTTCAGCCACCTTCCTATCCTTGTCACGATAGACTGTCAAATTGAGGCGCTTAAGGTTCAACCAGTCATGGAGCTCAGGTGGAATTGGAAGAGAGCGGGTATGGTAGGTTTCGCCGCAAAGGTGGATGATAATCTTCGTCCCATCTCTGAAAACCCCCCAAAGAGATCCTTAGAGGCTAGAGCAACCCACTTAAATAGGATCATTTTAGAGTCGGCGGCATCATCCATTGGCAAAGTAAAGGCCACCTCTAACGGTAAGCAATGGCTAACGAGGGAGATTCGGGATGCGATCAAGAAGCGAAATAGGCTAAGGCGCAACATCGCAGACAATAGGGTTGAGTGGGTCGAAGCATGCAAGGAGGTCCATATACTGATCCGAAATGGTAAGGAGGAGCGCTGGAAGGAATTCCTGTCAGACGCGGAAATGAGCTCTGACCCTAGCAAGATATGGGATACAATAAAATCGCTCAGTGGAAGGAATCCCGGATGCATCAGGAACGAAGTCCTTATCCATAATGGGAAACACTACTCGTCAAGCCGCGCAAAAGCAAATGTCTTCATGGCTAGATATGCTGAGATCAGCCGTCCACAGATAGCTAAGTCGGATCGCCGGAAAAAAGCAATCCGTAAAACACTAGGTGCTGATAGCGTAGCAGAATAGAGTTGTAAAGAATTCAACTTATCGGAACTGAAGGTGGCCATAGATAGCATGAAGGCCAAAGGGGCTCCTGGTAGAGATAATATCTCCCCTAGATTTTTGAAGGCTTTGGGACCCTTAGCATTGAGTTACCTACTTGATATTATCAATGAGTCGTGGAGTTACGGTAGGTGCCCGTCGTCATGTAGAGAGGCAGTAATTGTCCCTCTGTTAAAGAAGGGTAAACCTGCCAGCAAAGTTGACTCTTTTAGGCCAGTCTCTCTCACCTCATGCATTGCGAAAACTATGGAGCGTATGGTAGCCAGTCGTTTGTCGTATCTGGCCGAAAGTAATGGGTGGTGGAGCGAGGATCAGGCGGGTTTCAGATGCATGAGGTCGTGTGAAGACCAGGTTTTGCGTCTGTCTCAGTCCATTAGCGATGCCTTTCAAGATCGCCCTGCTTCCCGTACAGTACTGGCACTGCTAGACTTTAGTAAGGCTTACGACACGGTGTGGAGAAAGTGGCTGCTGGAAATTCTATTGGACAAAGGAGTGCCGCTATTAATGATCAGATGGATCAAAGGTTTCCTATCCGACCGTAAAGCAAGGGTCCGTCTCGACAACACACTAGGCAGAAGCTTCAAGCTCCATCAAGGTGTACCGCAGGGTGCTGTCCTCTCTCCGCTGCTCTTCCTGTTCTACATAGACGGGATCAGGGATGTGGCTCCGGAGGGTGTCAAGGTGAGCTTGTATGCTGATGATATTGCAGTATGGGCTCAGAGCAGAGACAAAAATGTGGCTCTTAGTAAGGTTCAAGAGGCTATTACTAATTTCGGGATCTGGAGCGAGGAACATAAGCTCACGCTGAATCCATCCAAGTGCGAGACGTCCTTCTTTTCAACGGACAATAAGGAAGCTGGTTGGTGCCCAGAAGTACGGTTGAACGGGGTAACTCTACCAATAAATAGAACACCAAAGTTTCTGGGAATCAAATACGACCGCACTCTGACCTTTCGACCCCATGTAGAAGACGTCAAATCTAAAGTAATGGGGCGCATCAAGATCCTGGCATCTCTAGCGTCAAAGGTGTGGGGTTGGAGTCGCGGGAGCCTGCGGAGAATCTTTCTTGCCATGAATAGTGTACTAAACTACTGTGGTGCGGCGTGGCAGCCCTGGCTCGCTAAGACAAACGTCCTTATCCTTGAGCGTGTTCAGAACAGGGCTCTTAGGGTACTGACAGGACACACGTCAGATACTCCCCTGTAATTTTTGAGATTGGAATCAGAATTACCTTCCTTCGAAACCTCAATTCGACGTAATTGCCTTATAGCATGGGAGAAGTCGGCCCGTTTACCACAGGAAAACCCCAGACGTAAACTAGTCACGTCCACCACACCGCACAGATGGAAGAACAGGAACTGTTTCAGTGACATGGGAAATGATGAGTGTGCGAAATTAGGATTGGACGAGTACCCAAGGTAATAACTCTCCATAAATCATCTACCAGGTTGGAAATGGATAGTGAACTCGCCTTGGTCAATAAGGACAACCCTTATCGGCAGTAGCAATAAAAGTCACAGCAATAAAGCTCTATTAGCGGACGCCATCACCACTATTGGTGCTGCAGGAGTGGCAGATTACACCATCTATACGGACGGTTCAGCCCAGGGCGGTGTCTCTAATGGAGGAAGCGCTGCCATTGTCACTACTGGTGCGGCAAGTAACCCAACTAGAGTACACACAAGCTCCTGTACAGGTTGTAGATGGACGTGCTCGTACGATACTGAGGTAGCCGCGCTAATACTTGCAACAGAATGGATCTTGCGAAATGCGGCAGATTCCTCTGTTTGTGTAATCTGCTAAGACAGCCAGTCGGCTCTAATCGCCATCGATGGCTCAGGCAGGAAGGACGGAAGGCTCCTAGATCAGTTAAGGACAAATCTCGCCAGAGTTAAATGCAGTGTCCTTCTGCAATGGGTACCAGGCCACTGTGGACTCATAGGCAATGACTGGGCGGATGTTGAAGCGGGGATAGCGGCCATAGCAACGGATGACAGGACTGATGGATATCAGGGTATCTCGTTCCGAGCAGCGAGGTCGCTCGTTATCCAGGAAATCTCGCATCCCCCTGTCAGCCATGTGAGGACGAAGGCAGTATTCAGTGGAAAAAGGGATAGAATAATTCTCCCACGTAAGGAAGCAGTTCTTCTGGCACAACTCCGAAGCGGCCACTGCACAAGATTAGCCGCCTACAGAAGCATCATCAGTAACTCCTCACCAACGTGTCATTTCTGCGAAGGAGGAGAGGAGACTTTGGAACACTGGCTACAAGAATGTCCGGCCACAGCGGTAAAACGCATTCGCGGATTTAGGGGAGCGGCGCCTCCGTTATCAGTCTTGGTGGAATCACCCAAGGCTGTACTAGCATTCGCACATGGACTTTGGTCCATGTGATGTCTCGCCGCATACAACAACAACAACAACAACAACTTTAATTTTTTTTAAATGGTTTGACAACAACAACAACAACATTTGGCACATGGAACATAAGAACTATAAGGATATTCGGTAAGCTAGACTACTTGTCACATGAATTGG
Source organism: Osedax fenrisi (assembly GCA_964019155.1). Classification (NCBI taxonomy): domain Eukaryota; kingdom Metazoa; phylum Annelida; class Polychaeta; order Sabellida; family Siboglinidae; genus Osedax; species Osedax fenrisi. The sequence continues at coordinate 84,082,877 of OZ025240.1, read as the reverse complement.
AAAAATATAAATGGTACGTGATTTGGTTTATCAGAAATTAGGTGGAAAGGAACAGTCGAAGTGACAACTAATAAAGGACATCAGTTTATATATAGCGGATACAGAAACAAACATATTCAGGGTGTAGCCCTCATAGTAAACAAGGAACTATGCAATTCAATACTAAACTACAATGCAGTCTCAAGCAGAATAATATCAATACGAATAAAAGCTTCTCCTTTTAACTGCACTCTGATATAAATATATGCGCCGACATCAGAATACTCAGACGATGAAGTAGAAGAATTTTACGAACAGATTGAGGATACGATTAAACAGGCAAATAAGAAAGACTTTCTAGTAATGGGCGACTGGAATGCAAAAGCAGGACATTATGGTCACTTGGAATGGCCAAATACTATAGGACGTTTCAGCAATGAATCAACAAATGAAAGAGGAGAAAGATTGCTTGAATTTGCAGATAAATATAAATTACTACTAGAAAATACTCTCTTCAATCATACAAAATCTAGAATTAGCACATTGCACTCTCCAAATGGATTAACACATAATCAAATTGATTACATTCTAACCCATGAACGCTTCAAATCTAGCATAATCAGGACATCCATAAGAACTTATCCTGGTGCGGACATAAATAGTGATCATGATCTGGTATTATGCAATATCAAATTGAAGCTAAGCATAAAGAAAAGAACGAAAGGAAATAGAATACGATTTAATTTAGAAAAATTAATAACCAACAAATTAAGTCATATAGAAATATCCTGCATACCGAACTAAATAATCTAGACATGCTTAACAAAAGTCCCACAACGATATACGAAATGGTAGAGACAAGTATTATAGCCGCCGCCTTCAAAACAATCGGAAAAAACATACCACAGAAACAAGCTTGGATGACTAATGAAATTCTAGACATCTGCGATGAAAGACGTAAATTGAAATCAACTGTAAAAGTATACCTATGCCGGAGAAATGAATATAATACATTAAATGCAATGCTAAGAATAAAGATGAACAAGACTAAAGAAGAATGGATACAAGAACAATGCAATTCTATAAATGAAGACATGTCAAGAAACCGATCGAATAAAATGGCCTATAAAATATTTAAAATGCTCAATAAACAAAATTATAAGAATATTCTTAAGATACATCTAAAAATGATATTATCTTTGATAAAAATGATAAACCATTAGAGGACAACAACGGACTAATGAGAAGGTGGACCGAATACCGCAATGAACTATACAACTAATTAAAGACACAATAACATCCCAGCATGATATTTCACTACATATACTAAAATCAGAAGTAAGAAATGCTATCAACACTCTGACAAATGGTAAGCTCCTGGTATTGATAATATACCCGGTGAGCTAATAAAGTATGGAGGGGATAAAATATTAGATATTATGACTTCACTATGTCAACAAATTTGGGAGACAAAAGAGTGGCCGGCACAATGGATCAAATCACTAATCATCCCCTTTCCAAAGAAAGTGGAAATATAAGGAGTGAATTATATAGCTTAGGACCAATATATCTCAGAACCCGAGTATTAATTATTTAAAGGACGGAGAATATGGGTAGATTTAAGATGATGTGCATGATTTCTAAGAGATTGAAGGGAAACATTTTTTACTAGAGAATCAGACATAGGAGGCACAATTCGACGAGTATATTTAGGAAATAACATTATATAGTATGTGATAAGAAGAGAGTTTGTTAAATGAGAATCAGGGAGGTATGTGATGGTATGAGAAAGTAGGGGAATAATCTCGAATACGTAGATTATATGTTGTACGGATTGATGAACGAATAACTCGATTTAGGGGATATATATGATAATGGATACTTTATACTACTACTGACATATTGTTTGGCATGCATAAATCAAGGCGTTTTGTTATAGATTTGGGTACCAATTCATATCTATTTTTTCTTCCATATTATTGTTCATTTCTTTTTTTTGTTTACCTAATAAACTATATATTATTATTATATAGTGATTATATTATGATATTTCATTGGTAGTTGTATAAACTTAAACATTGGGTACTTTTTTATTTATTAGTATATCATTGAATATACTCACAGCTTGTATGTAGGCCTACGACGCGCATTGCACATCATTTCACAATAGGAAATATTCCAAACTTTTCTTTTTTTAGAAATATGAAATATATATAATACGAATATTTTTCTAAATTTTCGAATATTCTTAAATGCGGATGTTTCTATGTTTGAAGTATCTAGTATAACTTAAGCGGTGGGATGCCTGCTGGATAACTTAATATATATTCGCTTGGAAACTCCATAAGAGAATACATATTGTTTTTCTTTTCTATACATGTTCTGGAAATTTCATAGTCATATTTATCAAGCCCACCAGCTGCAAAACCAACCTCAATTGCAGCACTTAACAATTTTTATTCTGCGGCGCATATATATTTATAGTCATATTAAAGTCGGTAATAAATAATCGTAATGATGGTTTGTCGTCTATTTAATATTGGATATCTGAATAGGTAGATTATAAGATTAAATATATATATTTAACTATATATATATATATATATATATATATATATATATATATATATAGCTATAGCACACTGTATACAATATATATATATATATAATTAATAAATAAATCAGATTTATCATTCCTCTCCAACAGGCTAGGAATGATGGGGACATTAATAAACAAGTTAATATTTTTACTAGAATTTCCCCAATCATCATATTTTTGGATAGTCTAGATTCTCATAAAATAAATAAAATATAAATATATTTAAGAATGTAAAAAATTAAAATTTCTCTAAAAAGAGAGAAAATATGAGGTCATTATATATAAATTGTTAAAAATAAAAAATGGAGTTGCACCTGAATACCTATAGGTATGTTATAACATAAAACAAAAATAATATTTTTGATTTTATTATTTTTTGTGATTTTAATTTTGTTTTTTTTTAAATTAATAATTGAATTAATGATTATTTATATATATATATATATATATATATATATAAATTATAATACTGAAAAGAACGATACCTTATATAAACGAAATAAAACATGAAGATTATATATAATAAAAATGAAAATTAGAGATTATTTGAAAAAAAAGTTAATACTGTAGGGGAAAATACTTTCTATAAACAAATAAACAATGTTTAACAGATATATTAAAATAAATGAATAAAAAGAAGAAGAATAAATTTATTAAAAATTGTAATACTGAAAATAAAAAATACCTTATATAGGCGAAATAAAATATGATGATTATATATAATAAAAATTAAAATTAGAGATTATTTAAAAAAAATTAATACTGTAGGAGAAAATACTTTTTATAAACAATATATATATAAATATATATATATATATATATATATATATATATATATATATATATATATATATATATTATAATATATTACCTATAGGAATACCTATTATATATAATATACTAGGTTATATTAAGTTATATGCAGTTATATTACTGATAGCTGAGAGAGATCTACTTATAATATTGTATAATATTGAAATATTATAATGTTATGTATACATATGCGGTGCTTTAATAGAATAGTGTTGTTCTCGTCACGTGATAACTGTGTGTCTGATCGCATTATTATTATTCTAATAAGGAAATAATAATAATAATATCCATTAAATTCGGCTAATATAAATAGTATTTCGCATAATATATTAGGTGGTATACCACATATACGATTATATATGGTATTATTTAATACGCAATTTCGTATCGATATCTATTATATATATATATATATATACGTGGTGCGTCACGTGTTATCCCCTACTTGGAAAACGTACAACCACAATTCACAGATTAAATAACAAATGTGTGTTTCTGTAAATCGACATTATGCCAGCGATACACCTACATATATGTACTGTATACAGTAAACAACGTGTAATATTATAATCGTAGGTAGTCGATTAAACGTGTATGTATACGGGTTCGTGTTACCGTATCATATTCGTAGTGCACTATATTAGATAGCCCATTAGATAGCCCCGAGTGCACATTAAATAACACTAATACCATCTTAAGTTTACGATTCGCTTTCCTGGTAACCTCGGTGCGCTTACCGGCGTGCATAGCGGCAGTGTATTTATAGAATGGCTCGATAGTGGTTCAATCGGGAAGATTCTTCCCGGTTCAACTGCAATATACGTTCGAAATCTAGGCATACGTGCTAATTGATTATAAACTATCATGAATAACTCTATAACATATATATATATATATATATATATATATATATATATATATATATTGTTGTTATTGTTATTGTCATTTTTATTTGATGGAGTCATTTCATCCCATCCAGGAACTTAGATGAAGTTTTCACTTATAACCATATATGGCTCTAATGTCCCTTCGAATCCGCTATCATGTTAAGGCATCCAGGGTTTTAAAGAGAGCCATTAATTTATTTATACACAATTATTTACGATCACTTCTAAATAATGTAAGACTTTTAATTGTCCGAACGAGGCTCGAACCTGCGTCCTACTACTTGTGTGTCTGGCGCTTTAGCCGACTGAACCACAAAGGTACTTATAATATATATATATATATATATATATATATATATATAATTATAATTCATTATAAACAATATAATACACATACATCTAATGGACTACACTACAAGTATAGAAACTGTAACGAGTTACATAATAAACCTCTTAGGCCCGGGTATGTGGCAACCTTATTAGGTGTCTATGGCTTAATGGAATAGTCAACAGCTTTATATAGAAAGCGATATGTATCGGTTTAGACCCTATATTTAGGCAGTTCTTGTTTATGAACAAGTTAAGTTCAACATATTAAGAACATAATATAAAAGTCATTAACATAAAAGAAATAAAGTTTACTATTTGTTTTGTTTTGTCATAGGTCTATATCCGCTATTTTATATACGTGATTCAATAAATAAATAGTATTATATATTATTATTATATATCTGCGGGTCTTTAAAAAGGTAGAGTATCCTGTTCACAGAACCATCTATTATTGCATGTATATGTATAACTATGGTATCGAGCAATTACGCGGTGATAAAGTATATCGTGACTCATATTATACTAGAAAATGACTCATATTATAAAATATCGATCCTACTTTTATAGGATAGAAATACGAAATGAATATATAGTAAGCAATAAGGCGGGAAAAAATATAAAATAGTGTATAGTAATTTATATATATATACATATATAAATATTATGTGCATATATGTATAGTTATGTAATTGACTTAGTTATAAACGATACATATATTTTGTTTGTGCATACATACGTTGTATTAGGTAATGACGCATATATATTGTATACAATATACACCGTATATAATTGTATAATATAGTATATTGTATATACTATTTAACATAAAATAATATAACTTCAAAAAGTCACTCTATAACATTTTATATAGTTGAATATAAAAATCTAATATTGTTATAATATATTCTAGTTATGGATTATATATGAATATTAATTAATTATTGAAAATACATAATGTACATAATAGTAATAGATTTACGATATAGAAATTGATTTAACTATTTATTAACTATAGAAATCACGACTCGATCAGCCGCGGTTAACAACGGTTGGTCTTAGCGGATACTGCTGTCCTCGTCTTCTTCTTATCAACTCGTCCGTAAAGAGACTTGTACGCCATGGCCGCGTGTAGCTTGTTAACGCCGGCCTTCGTGTACAGAAACATCTCGAACTCGCAGCCGGTCATGCATCTCGTCTCGTTCTTCAGTTGACCGACCGTGCAGATGCCCTCGGCTTCCAGTCTCCTGCCGTAGACGCCGTTAATTCCGCCGACGATCTGCACACTCATGTTCAGAGTGTTTTCGGTCCGTTTGAATTCGGCTATTTTCTTCGTGATCGGTACTCGGGTTGGTTGGTAAGACATGTTGTTGCTGTGGTGGGTGGTGTTCTTGTTTGTATGTGAAACACGTCGGTTTGCTTTGAGTGTTTTGTTTGTAATCATTTTACATTTAGGAGGTGTTTATATACACGTTCAGTAATACAATTATTAGTTATTAATTGCCTGTAATCGTTATATTTAAAATTTTAAATATTATTTTATTAATAAAATAAGTTTTAATCAATAAAATGTAGTTTTATGTATATTTTAAATAATAAATATACTTAATTAATATTAATTACTATACGTACATATTTGTTTAATTTCTCGAGTTATAAATATATGCATACATATTGTAGGTTTTTTTTCTATTGAGAATGCACACTTAACTGAAACTACAATATGTAGTATACTATAGTATTGTAATATAGTATTATCAAATATTTTCGAAGCAAATATATAACAATTATCTATCAAAGCAACTAGTACTACTACAACTGCTACTACTACTACTTCTACTCAGGCCTGTAGCCACAGGGGGGCCTGCATGGGCCCCCCCTGAGATCGACAAGGCCCTCCCTGAGATTAGGTAGCCCCTAAACTTGTTTCATATTAAGTTTTTTTCATATAGTATTTACTAGATATTCAATTATATTTATATTTTTATTTATATTATATTTATTTATTAGAATGTATGTATTTTAGTCATATACATTATAGTGAGGATCCAATTCAGTATTTATGGTTTTATAAAATATTTTCTAAAATTATGGTAAATATTAAAAATAAATTTTAATAATTGAATTGTAATTAATTAATAGTTACCCTATCATGAATAAACAACACCAAACTAGTTGTGTTTCTAACTAAAATAGGAGAAGACAAATTAATATATCACAGAATCAAAGCAGTAACATAATCAAATATCTAATCAACCCCAAACCCAAACAATTGCACTACAAAATGTGAAAAAATAAATTTAAATTATCGTCCATCTGATCTCGGAAATGTTTGTTCTAAACGTACAAGTGGTAGAGCATCTTTTGGAAATAAAATAACTTTCACAGTAAGTGGTTACTACAATTGGAATTCCGAAATGGAAAAAATAAAATGGTTTGATAAATGGTCCCAAGCATGTGATTCATTCTATGAATAGCGTAACAAAAGACCCAACTGTTGATTGACTACCAGTGCACTATCCTAAAAAAAGTATTCTTTTCAACTTCTACATGGTAGATCAGTACGAAATAAAGTTGATTTGATTACACAATTAATTATTGATTCTAATTGTTCTATATCTGCTATTACTGATACTTGGCTAAATATTGATTATTCTGATCTAGCTTCCCAACTGACCCCTGATTGTTTTTAAATATTGCTTGCTAATAAGTATTCATCACATCGTCGTGGCGGCCTAGCTCTATTTATATCATCGTAACTTAAGATTATTTCATCATCTACCCCATATTTCTTTTCATATGAAATTATTATCTGTAATTTTCAGTTTCCTTCATTATTATACCATTATAATTATACTTATCTACCGTCCACCTTCATCTAGCCTATGTAGTTTCTTAGCTGACCTCTCTTATATTATAGAATCTTTCACCTCAGTTAACATGGATAATCTTGGTAATTTTAATATTCAAATTAATAATGAAACTAATGCTTCATTATCTCTGAATAAACTTATATTGGAGTATTCCCTGACATTCATAATTAGCTAATTCTAAATTAATTTCATATCCCACCCAAAGTTCTCTAATATCTTATCACTTTGCCATATTATTTGATTTGAACTTGCCGGTAATACAAATTAATCGACCTTCTAGATCGTTTCTAAAATCTCCTCTATTGATAAAACAATGTGTGTTAACTCTGTATTCCATCAACTTAACAACAGTATATCTTCTGATTTGTCTACACTTTTTGATTATTTTAATTTGACATTATCTCATTCGCTTGATATTTTTGTACCCTCCATTACTCTTATCAACTGAACTTATTCTAAGTTTACCTAGTTTAATTTTGAGATTTTTAACCTGCAGCAACTACTTCGTAGACTACAACGTAAATATGCATCCTCTAAATTTGAATCTGATCTTATTTCCTTTAAAGATTTCGATCGCTTCTCGATAACACTTCTCTCTACCAAATCGTCATATGGTATAGTAACCAAATACGGACAGTGCCCGAATACGGACACTCAAGTTATTACAGAACCCATAAATACTACAAAAAAATGTTTAATGAATAAAATACTAATATAATTATATAAATAGTTTAGAAAAGTATTTTTTATTTTTTAATTATTCAAAATATTTCTCATATATCCAATAAACTGATTTTTTTATTACGTTTTTAAATGTATCCAAAAAAATTTCAACTTAAAACCTTCTCAAGAATATACAAATTTATCGATATTAATCTTCATTAAGTTATAAGCATATATCTAGAGTTCATATAAGTCCCTAATACGGACACTCTAGATGTCTTGATACGGATACCATATAACCACTCAGCGTGGAGCGTATGAACTATTCTGATTTTCCTAAAAATCGTGTGCGTTATAATATTAATACCCCCAAAAAAGCTAAATTTAAAAGTTGTATTATTTAGACACTAGTGAAATTATGTGAAATTAGATTGTCGTTTTATATTTTATTTTAAAACTAGTTTATCTGATGAGATTGTCGAAGATGAGTGTGCCTCTAGATTTGTATACTTGATTCGATTTATCATACTAGATTGTCGAACTTGTTTCATAGGATTATATTTTTGAAATTGACTGCGAACCAGATTTTCATACTTGATTCGATTTGCCCTACTTGACTACACAATTAGATTGTCTTAGTATACCTGATTGTCATACAATATTACATTTTCTTACCTTCCTATTGAATTAAATTATCGTAATTGAATGTCGACTTTTTTTATCGGATTAGATTTTCATACTTGAATGCAAACTAGAATTTCATGCTCGATTCGATTTGTCATACTCGATTGTCGAAATTGATTGTAAAATTAAATTGTCGTATAATATTTGATTTTCAAACTAGTTTATCTGATTAAATTGTCGAACATGAGTTTGACTCTAGATTTTTATTTATACTAATATCAATTGTAATCAATTGTATTTTAAAATTAAATGAGATATTTTTTTAATTAAAATATTATAATATCGTCCATTCAATTTTAATTTAAAATATTTAGTTCAAAAGTAATTTTTATAGATATTTAGACATTATAGACACCTAACTAATATATTATTATAAAACGAAATTGCATTTCTTAGTATATAAACAAATTATACATATAAGCGATTGTTAAATTACCCTCTTCTATAATAATAAAGGTGCCTACATTTGATAAAATATATTTAATTTTTTTTAAATTTAAATAAAATATATTTAATTTTTTTTAAATTTAAATTAAATATATTTAAATTTTTTTAAATTAACATTTTTTTTTAATTCCAGAGATACTAAACTCGATCGAGCCACGTGACCGGCTCGACTCGTTCGAGCCATTCACTAACCCGATCCGGCTCGAAAAACTCGGCTCGTTTTTGATAACTACAATTAATCCACTCAAAATCACTGTTCATGTTTTTCGCTTGCCACACATGACATTGATATACACATTCCCCCTTAATCCTATCCCACTCAATCTACTTCGTTCATTATCACCATATTGTATTGGACTTATCGCTGAAATCATTCATATATCTCTTATATTATCTATTGTTCCACACTCAATGAAATATTCATAGATTATTCCGATTTAAAAAAATGCGTATATTCCTCATCGTAGTACCGAAACTGCCCTTACTTTGATCATTAATGATCATAATATCGCTATTATTATATATCTTGATAATAAAGCGCCATACTATCTCACACTACTATACTTATCTAGTGATTTTGATACTCTCGATCACAATATTCTTTCTATTGGACTTTAATGAAATTTGTATACATAGCTGTCAAGTCCAATGTTGGTTTATGTATTTTGTTTAATCTAGAACATTGTCGGTGAAGATTAACTCCTCGTTCTCTCCTCCTTATTTTAACAAACATGTTGTTCCACAATGCTCTGTTCTTGGTCCTATATTGTTCATTATTTATATTCTTCCTATAAATCAATGTTTCACAAATATCCTAATATTAACTATCATCTTTATGCCGATGATCTTTAGATATATAACCATTTCCTAGTTCTAGTGATTTTGGTCTGATTCAAATGTCTATATTTAATTGTATTACTTATCCCACTCATTTGTTCTCTCATAACTCCATTTCCTTAAATACTAGACTAATACTATCATATTCTCAAGACTCAGTTGTCCTCTATCAATCACTCATCTTTTTATACTATCTCTTCCAACATCTAAATCTATAATAATCTTTGGATTCACTATAACCTTTTCCATGACTACATATTTAATTCACTCGCTAGTATTCACTTATCTACTGATATTATTATTGTATACGTTACCTGTTATCCTACTGATTTTTAAAATTGTATTATATGCATATAGTTATGTTTATATAGTGTATACTATACACACACAATGTATGCTTATTTATTGTTTATTTATAACCCGAGTAATTCATATTGTGCGTCAATATAAGTAATAGAGTATACTAGTAAATAATTAGTAGTGATAGTATTACTAGTAGTAGTATTACTACTATACTAGTTTATATTGATTATATTTTTGTCTTAAAATGTTTTGGGGCCTTGCCCCTCCTGGTAAAAATGTCTGGCTACGGGCCTGCTACTACTACTACTACTACTACTACTAGTTCTTGTTTTTTTTCTTGTGTTTATCAATAATTTAATACAAATCCAATCAAAACATAAGAAAAATGTTACTATTTATTTTATATTATCCTGGGTCCCTCGCAGATATTTATAACATGTACAATTTACATTGTACATTTATAATGATTTTATTTTACAGATCATACTACTTCATAGTATATTCTATAGATATAATGTTCATGACACTATTTTCGTAATAATCATGGTTCGGTATTGGTCATGCGACAAAGGTTGTAAAGCACCCACAAATATTTATCATAATAATCTCGAAATTTTGCTAAACATGCGCAATAAGAGTACTTTTAAAGAAGATGTACAATAACAGTGATTTTAAACATGCTGTTTATAATGGATTAGACCATAATTTGTGGATCATTTAAGTATGAGTATTGAGAATATCCAACAAATATCGCATGCCCAATATTGACCTACATTTAAAAAAAATGTGCTGGGTATTCTCGATTCTCATATTTAAATGATCCACAAATTATGTAGGAATCCATTATCAACAGCATGTTTAAAATCACTGTTATTGTACATATTCTTGATGGGTCCATTCGTATCGCTATTTGTAATTGATATATATACGTGGTTTAATGTATACATATTATCGAATATATATAGCGTATAAGAATATATACTATATAGGGGATGGAACGGGGTAGTGGCCGAGAACGGAGTAGTGGTCGTTTTAATTAACGTTTAAATGGTGCTAAATAAGCTAAAAAGTTCTATATACAATATTTAGATAATCAAAATGTCTATAATATAAAGTAATTTTTTTTTTAATAATTAATTAATTATTATAATAATAGTTCATCGATATAATATATCTATATATATATATATATATATATATATATATATATATATATTTATATTTATAGGTGTGTAGGTGTGTGTATTTTAACGGTATACTAAACAGTGTGTATATGAATACATTATCGTTAAACTTAATTAGGTGTCCTCTGCTTGACCTCTAGATATAGGCCGGATGTTTATCTTGTATTAAAATATCTAATTACCACAATGCATAATTCTAGTCCACGTGTTCCGTAATAGTCATCTAGTGTTGATTAATATAACGGCTCTGATGACCAACTGTATATGATATATCATATTATATAATTAATTATATGATATATAATAATTAATTATTAATATTCATTAAATAATATATCATATATAGATATAGATATATATATCATATATCATGTAACAAGATAGAATTATAAATAATAATAACAATGATGTATGTATTGCGGTATCCCATCAACGCGTATTCAGGATTGTACTGAAATTAAATTTAACTTTACGCTTGTTAACTTCAAATTTAACTTCAAAATCACGTTTAACTGCATTGGTATTAAATACATTCGATAGATGAAAGCAACTGTTATATAGTTCAGTGTTGCTCTCGTTATTTATATTTCCGTGCACGGTCATGAACGGTGATGAACGGTCACGTGTTCATCGATTTCATGTATTTCAAGTAGCCAGATTTTTAAATAAAACTGTTACTTATATCGTTTATTAATCTTAATAATTTCAATATATAATCGATAGCGCGTAAATGGACTTAATACCATAGTATATAATATATACTATAATAAACTATATATAAATATATGTAGACAATTGTATACTTTTATTTGTTATATCTTTTTATTAAATTAATGTATACATATTATAGCACAATCTATATATATATATATATATATATATATATATATATATATATATATAAGGTATACATCGTATACGCTGATTACATTTTATATGTAATTATTATAAATATATATATATATATATATATATATATATATATATATTCGAATGATCACGATATGTGCTGAGACTCGAGTACACTCGAGGATAACGACCGACCGGGCCTCAGCACACATATATATATTATGTATTATATATATATATATATATATATATATAATGGTATATATATATATATACATATATACCCATATATAAATATATACTTCTCCAGAACATATGTTTGTATATATCCGAGACCGGATGTAGTATCTTTAAACTATGTGTACATATTTATAAATATATTCATTATAAGCTGTTAACCTGTACCGTCGAGTCGTATCCGACCCCTGGCGACATCGATGACAGCAGCTCTCCAACTCCTCCTACATATCGAGGCTCGCATCATGCTGAAGATAGTTCCATAGAAGTATATATTCATTATACGCGTATAAATATGTATAACTATATCTATATATAACGGTATGTGTAGTTAATATTTAGATACTGCGTAACCTATGACCTTAATGTGTATACGCGCATGTCTTATAGGACATGGAGTATACTATAGGTAGGACTGGGGTTTAATCCTTTTACGGCAGGACAATAATACGTAGGTATTATCATATTATTTAGAAGTGATCTTATATAATTGTGTATAAATAAATGATCGGCCCTCATTAAAACCATGGATGCCTTAAATGAGAGTGGCTTCGAAGGGACATTAGAGCCATATGGTTATACGTTAATGCTATCTAAATTACTGGATGGGATGAATAAACCCAACCAAAACAATAATAACAACATTTATATATATATATATATATACCTATGTACTGAATTGGTATAAGGCCAAAGTACATTGTACTTTGACCTTGATCCTGTTCACCAGAGCGTTAATGATGTGTTATCATGCGGGACAATACGCAGCTTAAACACGCACACACGCGCGCACACACACGTATGTGTATTCACACACATGCGCATGTAATAATTAGCTATATACTCACATGAACGCCACAATAGTCTCACGCTAAGTTGCATCTTAAATTTATATTGTTTAAGTAAACGTATATATATATATACGTATGTAAATAAACATCGCACATTACATTATATATATATATAACAGAGTTAACATTACCTAACATAGTTAGCATTTTTATCTCTTCAATATAACATTTCTAGATAATAATTATTGTCGTATGACATTGATATATTAAATTTCAATTTGTGTTCGAATTTACTTTATATCGAATACATTATATATATATATATATATATATATATATATATATATATATATATATATATATATAGCTAAATAGTCACATCATAGCTACCAATATTCTGTTCTACATAAATAATATACTAATAATCAAAATAAATTCATTGACCTGCATATATTGTTTATTTTTTCCAAAATATGTGTATATATATATATATTAGTTATGTGTGTTTAATTTGAAGATAATTTGAACGTATGCGTATTTAGTAAAATATCCTCGATTTTGTAGTCACATGACAATTGGAGTCGATTTTCTCATCCGGTTCGATATATGACCATATATGGTCATAATGACGTGGTAGATGAATAGGTAGATGAACATTTATTTTTATTAACATAATACACGTTATATTATATTATACACACATAATGATGATTTTATAGGTGATATAATAACAATAGGATTTCAGAAAATAGTTATGTACTTTCGAACTGAAATATTTCTAATATAATAAAGAATAAGATACATTAATAGTTATTAAAAACATGATTAATTACATTTTTTTTTCAAATAATAGCAAATAGATCTATAATAACCAATATCTAGAAAAACATACATATATATATTTATATATTTATATATATATATATATATATATATATATATATAGTACTTTCATGGACCCCTCGAATTTATTTATAACACATACACGCTATAAGTTATACTTATAAGTCTATGACATTTAGAGGGATTACTTTATATCCGCTATTTGTATTATATACACGATATATATATATATATATATAACTCAGAAGGGTGTTATTGAAAAATCAATTAAGCAAATATATTTGAGCTTATGACCTCTTCATCATAGTTAGTGATCCTAAAACTAAAACGGAGGTAAACGGTATAAAAATATCTATAATAATTAAACAAAATAAAAATTGATAAAATATGTGAATAGACTTTTGTGATAAAAACAGTTAAAAGTAGAGAATAAGATAATAAACTAAAGATACAATATAAAATGCTAAGTAAATAATAAAACGCTTTAAAAACAGTTGAAGAATTTCGATAAAATTCTTCCCGAACCTTCTATTGATTCTTTAATACTGGCGGTCTTCAATATTTTCCAGGTATTTGTAGGAAAATTCATCTCTGTCTTGAGAATTTGGTTTCCAGAATACCAAGAGCCCAAAGAACCAACACAGAAGGGAATTACATATCCGAGGTGGCGATACTTTTCTATCTTCCTGTTAGCGGCAGATTCCATATTTGTAATCGAGTCGTAGGGAATTGTGATGTCGACAAAATAACATGAGTTGTTATATTTGATAACAAGATCCGGTTTTAAGTTATCTAGTGAGATGTAGCTAGTATCGTACTCAATATCGCATTCATCTAGGAACTTAGTTAGTACTCCAAGGACAGTATCATGTCTTTCTGTCATCATTTTTAGTGATGCAGTACACATATTCAATATGTGCATCGTCGTTTCATCCTTGGAGTAGCATTGCCTACATTTTTTATCTGTTGAGCCTGGAAAAGCTTTTACTGGAAGAGTCTGAGTTCTAGCCATGTGCCAATAGTTCCAGGATTTGAAAGATAGTGTCGATTCTTGTGATATTAGCTTAGTGATTACCTTAGAATTTGCATCCTGGGATAAACACTCAGCTACACTGCCTTGTAACGGAAGTTCCATGAATTTTCTGCTCCATTGCTTTCTCAGCGCAAGTCGCATGCTTTTTACAACAATAGCAGGAGTGGAGCAGATATCATCGATGGCTATGATTATGTTCCCATCGGATATATCAATGCGAGCTCCAAGGTGTGTTGCTGCATGTCGAGAGCGCGTCCAAAGATTAGCACCTTTGCTATAAAATCTATAACCATATAACCCATGCGTTTGGCTACCGGATAGAAATTCAGTGAGTGGTATTTCATGATCATGTCCGATAGCACAATAGAGGGTATTTGATAGTTGGCGATTAGCAATTGAGGATATCATATTATCCCTAGAAGATAGTAATTGCGTTGCTTTAGAGATTGTCCAAATATCTACTTCTTGGCTGATTTTACCAATCCCCAGGCCGCCAATATTTCTGTCAGCATAGAAGAATGGAGTAGCAACATTGTCAGGAGTATTAGTATTGTATCTTAATAACTGCTTTATAGATTTATCCAGATCGTAGATACTTTCCTTCATGAATCGTCCAGATGAGAGCTCATGGGATAGAGAGGGGATTAAGTGACTTGTTAAAACTTCTATTTTTTGCCATGGAGTTAGTCCAGAGTCTGAAAGTTGATTAAGTTGAGCAGGTATATCAGTAGTAACATTAAACAAGAACTTAGATCCAATTGGTATACCCAAGAATCTTTCAAATTCGCCAATATGAAGAGTTTTAATAAATTCTTGACCCAACATAAACTGTCGATCCTCAATAACCCCCTTGTTGAAAGAAATGCTAGTGCATTTTCTAGGATTGAACTTGAGGCCGATACTACTAGAAACTTCGAGTATTCCATCTAGTGCCGACATCATTTCCTCATGAGATCCAGTGATTATTGCTAAATCATCTGCGTAAGCTGTAAGTTTAGCTTTAGATCCGAATAGGTCATAACCAGCTATTTCAATTGCTTTTCTTATGATAGGTTCAGAAGCAAGATTAAAAATAATTGGTGATAAACAATCGCCCTGTCTTACTCCGGAAGTTGGTTGGACCATAAAATCTTTGTATTCACATATTGTATTAGTATACATGTCTTTCAATATGGTCGAGGTATCTATTAGTATGTTATTACTAGTATTATTATCATTATAATTATATATATATATATATATATAAATATATATTTAAAAACTGACTGTGTGGCTCAATAGCTAAGGCGTCAGACACACAAGCAGTAGGACACGGGTTCGACCCTCGTCTGGACCATTAATTAATTTTATAAAATGGGTCTTACAATATTATTTAGAAGTGATCTTATATAATTGTGTATAAATAAATGATCGGCCCTCATTAAAACCATGGATGCCTTAAATGAGAGTGGCTTCGAAGGGACATTAGAGCCATATGGTTATACGTTAATGCTATCTAAATTACTGGATGGGATGAATAAACCCAACCAAAACAATAATAACAACATTTATATATATATATATATATATACCTATGTACTGAATTGGTATAAGGCCAAAGTACATTGTACTTTGACCTTGATCCTGTTCACCAGAGCGTTAATGATGTGTTATCATGCGGGACAATACGCAGCTTAAACACGCACACACGCGCGCACACACACGTATGTGTATTCACACACATGCGCATGTAATAATTAGCTATATACTCACATGAACGCCACAATAGTCTCACGCTAAGTTGCATCTTAAATTTATATTGTTTAAGTAAACGTATATATATATATACGTATGTAAATAAACATCGCACATTACATTATATATATATATAACAGAGTTAACATTACCTAACATAGTTAGCATTTTTATCTCTTCAATATAACATTTCTAGATAATAATTATTGTCGTATGACATTGATATATTAAATTTCAATTTGTGTTCGAATTTACTTTATATCGAATACATTATATATATATATATATATATATATATATATATATATATATATATATATATATATATATATATAGCTAAATAGTCACATCATAGCTACCAATATTCTGTTCTACATAAATAATATACTAATAATCAAAATAAATTCATTGACCTGCATATATTGTTTATTTTTTCCAAAATATGTGTATATATATATATATTAGTTATGTGTGTTTAATTTGAAGATAATTTGAACGTATGCGTATTTAGTAAAATATCCTCGATTTTGTAGTCACATGACAATTGGAGTCGATTTTCTCATCCGGTTCGATATATGACCATATATGGTCATAATGACGTGGTAGATGAATAGGTAGATGAACATTTATTTTTATTAACATAATACACGTTATATTATATTATACACACATAATGATGATTTTATAGGTGATATAATAACAATAGGATTTCAGAAAATAGTTATGTACTTTCGAACTGAAATATTTCTAATATAATAAAGAATAAGATACATTAATAGTTATTAAAAACATGATTAATTACATTTTTTTTTCAAATAATAGCAAATAGATCTATAATAACCAATATCTAGAAAAACATACATATATATATTTATATATTTATATATATATATATATATATATATATATATAGTACTTTCATGGACCCCTCGAATTTATTTATAACACATACACGCTATAAGTTATACTTATAAGTCTATGACATTTAGAGGGATTACTTTATATCCGCTATTTGTATTATATACACGATATATATATATATATATAACTCAGAAGGGTGTTATTGAAAAATCAATTAAGCAAATATATTTGAGCTTATGACCTCTTCATCATAGTTAGTGATCCTAAAACTAAAACGGAGGTAAACGGTATAAAAATATCTATAATAATTAAACAAAATAAAAATTGATAAAATATGTGAATAGACTTTTGTGATAAAAACAGTTAAAAGTAGAGAATAAGATAATAAACTAAAGATACAATATAAAATGCTAAGTAAATAATAAAACGCTTTAAAAACAGTTGAAGAATTTCGATAAAATTCTTCCCGAACCTTCTATTGATTCTTTAATACTGGCGGTCTTCAATATTTTCCAGGTATTTGTAGGAAAATTCATCTCTGTCTTGAGAATTTGGTTTCCAGAATACCAAGAGCCCAAAGAACCAACACAGAAGGGAATTACATATCCGAGGTGGCGATACTTTTCTATCTTCCTGTTAGCGGCAGATTCCATATTTGTAATCGAGTCGTAGGGAATTGTGATGTCGACAAAATAACATGAGTTGTTATATTTGATAACAAGATCCGGTTTTAAGTTATCTAGTGAGATGTAGCTAGTATCGTACTCAATATCGCATTCATCTAGGAACTTAGTTAGTACTCCAAGGACAGTATCATGTCTTTCTGTCATCATTTTTAGTGATGCAGTACACATATTCAATATGTGCATCGTCGTTTCATCCTTGGAGTAGCATTGCCTACATTTTTTATCTGTTGAGCCTGGAAAAGCTTTTACTGGAAGAGTCTGAGTTCTAGCCATGTGCCAATAGTTCCAGGATTTGAAAGATAGTGTCGATTCTTGTGATATTAGCTTAGTGATTACCTTAGAATTTGCATCCTGGGATAAACACTCAGCTACACTGCCTTGTAACGGAAGTTCCATGAATTTTCTGCTCCATTGCTTTCTCAGCGCAAGTCGCATGCTTTTTACAACAATAGCAGGAGTGGAGCAGATATCATCGATGGCTATGATTATGTTCCCATCGGATATATCAATGCGAGCTCCAAGGTGTGTTGCTGCATGTCGAGAGCGCGTCCAAAGATTAGCACCTTTGCTATAAAATCTATAACCATATAACCCATGCGTTTGGCTACCGGATAGAAATTCAGTGAGTGGTATTTCATGATCATGTCCGATAGCACAATAGAGGGTATTTGATAGTTGGCGATTAGCAATTGAGGATATCATATTATCCCTAGAAGATAGTAATTGCGTTGCTTTAGAGATTGTCCAAATATCTACTTCTTGGCTGATTTTACCAATCCCCAGGCCGCCAATATTTCTGTCAGCATAGAAGAATGGAGTAGCAACATTGTCAGGAGTATTAGTATTGTATCTTAATAACTGCTTTATAGATTTATCCAGATCGTAGATACTTTCCTTCATGAATCGTCCAGATGAGAGCTCATGGGATAGAGAGGGGATTAAGTGACTTGTTAAAACTTCTATTTTTTGCCATGGAGTTAGTCCAGAGTCTGAAAGTTGATTAAGTTGAGCAGGTATATCAGTAGTAACATTAAACAAGAACTTAGATCCAATTGGTATACCCAAGAATCTTTCAAATTCGCCAATATGAAGAGTTTTAATAAATTCTTGACCCAACATAAACTGTCGATCCTCAATAACCCCCTTGTTGAAAGAAATGCTAGTGCATTTTCTAGGATTGAACTTGAGGCCGATACTACTAGAAACTTCGAGTATTCCATCTAGTGCCGACATCATTTCCTCATGAGATCCAGTGATTATTGCTAAATCATCTGCGTAAGCTGTAAGTTTAGCTTTAGATCCGAATAGGTCATAACCAGCTATTTCAATTGCTTTTCTTATGATAGGTTCAGAAGCAAGATTAAAAATAATTGGTGATAAACAATCGCCCTGTCTTACTCCGGAAGTTGGTTGGACCATAAAATCTTTGTATTCACATATTGTATTAGTATACATGTCTTTCAATATGGTCGAGGTATCTATTAGTATGTTATTACTAGTATTATTATCATTATAATTATATATATATATATATATAAATATATATTTAAAAACTGACTGTGTGGCTCAATAGCTAAGGCGTCAGACACACAAGCAGTAGGACACGGGTTCGACCCTCGTCTGGACCATTAATTAATTTTATAAAATGGGTCTTACAATATTATTTAGAAGTGATCTTATATAATTGTGTATAAATAAATGATCGGCCTTCTTAAAACCATGGATGCCTTAACATGAGAGCGGCTTCGAAGGGACATTAGATACATATATGGTTATAAGTGAAAACTTCATCTAAGTTCCTGGATGGGATGAAAGGACTCCACCAAATAAAAATAATAATAACAATATATATATATATATAATACATTACAATACATATTCACCTAGAGGTCTTATATGTCAAATAATATTGATATATGTAAAGTAATAATACACATGGAACAATTCTTGTTCTACTTGATCTTAGCGTAGAATTTGATACAATTGACCATAGTCTTCTCATATCACGATTGGCTAATATTGGTATCGCTGGTAATGCACTTAAATGGTTTACGTCATACATTTCTGACCGTACTTCTTCTATTTGTATCAATGGGCACATATCATCTCCTAGAAATATTTCTTACGGAGTCCCCCAAGGCTCTGTATTAGGACCGATTCTTTTTAATATTTATCTACTTCCTATTTTTGATATAATTTTTAAATTTCCCCTTATATAATACTGATATATATATCAATTCACTCATACGCAGATGATATACAACTTAACGTAAAATGCACTTCTGATATCAATTTTCCTCCAAATATTATGTCTAACTATATTAAATCTATACGTACTTGGCTTTCAAATAACTCTCTATCACTGAATCCCAATAAAACATAACCTATATTTCTTCACCTCCCTTCTCCCAGACGACCATTAACAGTATCACCATTTATCATGGTTAACAATCATACATATATATATATATATATATATATATATATATTTCGTTATTTAATTACTAGTATTATTATCATTATAATTATATATATATATATATATATATATATATATAATACATTACAATACATTTTCACCTAGAGGTCTTATAAGTCAAATAATATTGATATATGTAAAGTAATAATACATATGGAACAATTATTGTTCTACTTGATCTATATACTTATATGGGTATATATATATACCCATATATGTAAGTATATATAGGGAAAGTAACCTAATACGGACACTTTAACATTAAATGGTCTTAGCTTTTTATCACTCATTGTTTTTATTCAAAAATTACAATATATTAATATTATATGATTATAAATATTATCGTAATTTAACAATTTTATTTAATCTTTTAATTCCATAGATAACGGGGGTGTCCGTATTCGGTACCCATGTCCGAATACGGACACCCTGTGTTATAATACGGACACCCTATATACCACTAGATGAACTATATAGTATTGATGAATCAATCAAACAAATTAAAATTACGTTATTTATAATTAATATTATGAAAAATATATTGTAATTTAATTAGTTAATATTTTATTTATTTTTATTATATTTTAATTAATAATACAATTTAAGTGTCTAAATAATAATTTTTTTAGAAACAGCTTTATTGGTAGTATTAATATTATAACGCACGCGATTTTTATGAAAATCAGAATAGTTCATATGCTTCGCGCTGATTATAGGGTGTCCGTATTAAGATATTTAGAGTGTCCGTATTAGGAACTTATATGACCTATAGATATATGCTTATAACTTAATGAATATTTGATAACAAATATAGAAATTATATATATAATTTTAGAATGTTTAAATTTTTAATAGTATAATGTTGTATTTTATATCGATACATTTGTATATTCTTGAGTTGGTTTTAAGTTGAATTTTTTTTTCATAAATTTAAAAACGTAATAAAAAAATCATTTTATTGGATATATTAGCAATATTTTGAATAATTAAAAAATAACAAATATTTTTTAATACTATTTTTATAATTATGAATATTTTATTCATTACAATTTTTTTTGTAGGATTTATGGTTTATGAGATACCGAGAGTGTACGTATTCGGGCACTGTCCGTATTCGGTTACTTTCCCCTACTAATGTATTCTGTAGTATTTGTAATTTTTTAATTTTTAAAATTGATTGCTTTTCCCAAATACATATTTCTCCATATTTACATAGATTATATTGGCTACCAATAAAATTTAGAACAATATTTAAAGTTCTTCTATTAACTCTCTTCACCACAACCGACCTGAATATCTATCTTCCTTAATATCTATTCCTACTCATACTATCTCTCTCCGTTCTACTACTTCTTACCTTCTACATCTACCCTCTAAGCTTAACCTACTACTAATATTCGTGCATGGCACATATCGGCCCATTATCTATGGAATGAACTACCACATACTCTACGCTCCACTCAATCCACCAACTATTTTAAATCTATATTAAAAACATATATATTTAGGCTAAACTATACCTACTATTGCATTTCCCTGATTATCATTTTTATCACTATTTATATCAATATCTACAATTTTATTTACTATTTATATCAATGTTGAATACTTTCGTATTCCGATTGTTAATTAGTATTAGTTATATTATATTCGTTTATGTTCCGTTAATTGTTTTTTGTTTTTAATTTATACGCTTGATTGCTATGGCACAAAATATCTTTAAAATAAATTGAATTGAATATAGCTATACGTGTCGCTACCTAGATACCCTTCCCGCTCTTTGGAGCGATGTTCCCGACCGCACCTAGCGCCGCGAACACACATACACGTACACCACGGTTACGCGGAGTGTGACCCTTGACCCGGTCGCACCGGATAACGATGGCGTGCGCGTGCGCGTCAGGTACGCATCACTTATCTATTGTACGCGCGTCGTTTATAACGTGAGCTTATCACGTGTTCTTAACAGTCACGTGTTCTTAACAGTCACGAGTCACCTGTGTGTTTGTCACGTGTGTGCTTGTCACGTGTTCCCGTCACGAGGCCGACTTCGATAACGCGGTCCACAATGGAGGATAACTTCACCTCTTCACTTTCCTCGACAACGACTAACGGAACGGGTTCATATATATATATTTATATATAACTATTGATTTCTATATACATTTATATTTATTGTAATGTTATTGAATACTATCTATGATGTTTAAACTATTTTCAACACAAATTGATATATTTTCTGTATAGTACCTTTTTAATTACAAAATTATAATAAAATACCAATATTGTAATCGTATTACTTAATAAATATACTTTATAATATAATATGTTATATTAAAATCATAATAATAAATATGTATATATATATATATATATAATTATAGCATACAGTTAATGTTGTCGATAAAGGTATGAATAATATTTTAAAGTGACGCCTATTTATTATAGAAAATAAATCTATCATTATAATTTATTTACATTCAATACACATAATAGGTATAATATTATTATAATTGTTAAATTCTAAGATACATAAATTGGCTGGGTTGTTCACCATAATCTATAGGGTAGGGTCTCAGACATACTGCCAGTAGGTTAGATGGTTAGAATACCGTATACGGTCATATATTCCCATACAGTATATGCCGCAACGCCCATCAAATAATATGTTGCGTGTATTTTGAATATATATATATATATATATATATATATATATATATATATATATATATAAATAATGATCGGCTATCATTAAAACATTAATGTTTAAGATGCATTACTATGAGAGAGGGACATTATAGCCATTTAGTTATAAGTGAAAGCACATCAACATTCCTGGTATATATCAGGAAACTATAGTTTCTATTATGTATACATAGGGGATGCAATTTCTTCTAAAACTATTATTTTAACACGTATATATTTAATGTTACGCTTCGTGTGTATGTTATTACTCATTGTTTACAAGAATAGAATATATATTATTAATATTATGTAATACATTACAATATATTAATATTATATGATTATAGATATTAGTGTGTTTTGAAATTTTATTTAATCTTTCTATTCAATAGATAACAGGGGAGTCGGTATTCGGTACCCATGTCCGAATATGGACACCCTGTGTTATAATACGGACATCATATATACCACTAGATAAACTATATATTATTGATGAACCAATCAGATAAATTACAATTAAATTATTTATAATTAATTTAAGAATAATATAATATAATTTACTTAGTAATTAATTTAATAATTTTTATTATTTTATTAATTAATAATACAAGTTACGTATCTTAATTACAACACTTTTAGATGTAGCTTCATTTGTGGTATTAATATTATAACGCACGCGATTTTTATGTAAATAGTTCACACTCTGCGCGTTGATGTTTAAAGGGTTGTCTCTGTCCGTTAGGACTTCAGTTAAGTTAAGTTAAGAGTTGACTTAAGTTAAGACTGATCATTCAGCTGAATATGGGATCTCCAATATTCGTAAACTCAGAGCATATAAAATATTGTATAAAAATAAATCAAAATTTTTAAAATTAATTTTTGACCATCATAGGGCTCACGATAATTCCTAGAAGTTTAACATGGGAGACAACAGATAATATGAAATTTAACATGGGGAATTTTAAAAATGACTAAAAAGTGACTTTTAACCTACTAATAATTTTTTTGTATTATGAAATTTTAATAGCACATAGATTAAATATGATAATTATGGAAAATAAGAAAAATTAAATTTTGTAATTTTGTCCTATAAATGAAATAAATAAAATTTCTACGATTTTTTTTAAACTCAAATATATGAACGACATTTTGTTGTATAATTTACTTGTATGTTTATATAATATAAAAGGTAAAATGTAAAAGGTAAAAAAAAAGATATTTAATTTATAAAAATATAATATTTATAACAGATTTACAGATTTACTATATTTTTTGAGAAAAAATCAATATTTTTCAAAAAGGTATAAAAAATAAACCAAAATTTGTTCTCACTTTTTATGATATTTTTTAGAAAACAGATATCATATATACTAGAAAGAGAGCTAGGTATAACAAATATTAAAGCATTAAATTGTAGCAACCATTTTCATGTATTTTCGTATATTTTCGTTATACTTTATTTTTCTATAATACTTTTCAATGTAATTTTTTACTAATTTTTAACGGTCTTCGCATCGTCAATATAAGCTCAAATTGAATAATTTTGTATGCATGTGTCTTAAAACATTTTCATTTACTTTAGAATCACTACAGCAAAAAAATGTTATCAAGTGATCACTCTTAGTGTCCGTATTATTACATTTAGAGTGTCCGTATTAGGGAGTTGTATGACCTCTAAGTATATGCTTATAACTTAATTAATATTTGATAAAAAAATTATGTATATAATATTTATAATGCTTTAGTTTTTAATAAAATATTGTTATGGTTTATCGATACATATGTGTGTTCTTAAGATGGTTTTAAGTTGACATTTTTTTCATAAATTTAAAAAGTAATAAAAATCAGTTTATTAGATATATCAGTAATATTTTGAATAATTAAATAATAAAGAATACATATTTAGACTATTTATATAATTATGAATATGTTATTCTTAAACATGTTTGTGTATGATTTATGGTTGCTGAGATACTGAGAATGTCCGTATTCAGGCACTATCCGTATTCGGTTACTTTCCTATAATGTTCACTATATTATTTCCTCGTAGTGTATTTAGTACTAATTATTTGGATTTATATATTAGTATTTTTCTATTAATGATAAAGTAATTAAGATAAAGTAATATTATCGCTATTTAATTATTATAAACTATTATTTTCTCGTTAATTTATTATACGGGAATAACTAAATGGTTTCTACTGACGCGATACTCGTGCCATCTCGATTTGTATGCAATAATAGTATTCCAAAGTATTCATGTATGTTTATCATATTCCTATAGGAATATGATATATATAATATCGTAAATATTGAAAATAGCTATTAATGTCTGTGATTAACAAAACCTCATAATTAATAATATACCGGGGTGTTTACTAACACAAATACGCACAGTGTGCGCCACACACGTACACAAACACACACGTACACACGCATGCACGGCGTGCACACACACACGCCCGAGTATAGTATTTTAATACAATTTTAATACACGTACTCCTTGATACGTGGATACGTGACGCATTCGTACGCCTAAGTCATGCTGTGTACACACCCATATGTCCACCTATAGGTACACATTCGTAGGATAAGATAACAAGGACACGTGATATGTGATACTATACTATAGTATATAAGCCTACTCGGTGATAGTACATTATTGGTATTTACTAAATACTATTTATTAGAATTCCCATTTACGATTAATCTCTAATATATAAGTCGTATATATATACACGTTTATATATAAACAATTATTAAATAATCTTAAAAAAATAAATTATATATATATATATATATATCTATAATATGTTTATATTTATATATGCTGTGTATATATATATATATATATATATATATATATATATATATCAACTGCCGGGTGGCTCAGTGGCTAATGCGTTAGATATACAAGCAGTAGGACATGGTTTCGAGCCTCGTCCGGACCATTAATTAATTTTATAAAATGGGTCTTAAAATATTATTTAGAAGTGATCTTATATAATTGTGTATAAATAAATGATCGGCTCTCGTTAAAACCAGGGATGCCTTAACATGAGAGCGGCTTCGAAGGGACATTATATCCATATATATGGTTATAAGTGAAAACTTCATCTAAGTTCCTGGATGGGATGAAAGGACTCCACTAAATAAAAATAACAATAACAATAACAATATATACAGTCAATTCTCTATATTTCAGAAACATGTATTCATTGAATCTTCGGTTGCATATCTAATCTTTGATATATCATATATATATATATATATATATATATATATATATATATATATATATATATATATATAAGTAGCAGACTAACATCTTATATATTTTCAATGCAGTTGTTTTTAAGTTTATATTATAGATTTTTAATTAGTTATTTTATTAGTTGTGTATTATGTAATAATTATAAATTTTAATTTCGTCTAGTGATTTTTGTGTTTTTAGTTAATGTTATTTAGTTTATTATATATTTTTAATTAGTTATAAAAGTAGAAATGTTGATTTTATGTATATTGATTTTTGTGTTTTTTTATTTAGTGTTATTTAGTTTATTTAAATAGAATTGGTTAGACCAATGAACCGTCGCGTAGAAATAATATAATCTGAATTATATTAGATTTAATAATATTATTCATTTTTGATTATACCTTGACACGTGGAGGTTTGTAAAACATTATATTGTACTATTCTATATTGTAATGTTGTATATATGTTAAACAGCATTAGTGTATTGTTTTTAATATCTAATGACAAATTATTAAAATTGATAACTGAATTAACCAATAATATAGATAACTTGTCAAATATAGTTAACTATGTAATTACATATCAAACAAATCTGATACAAGAACTTAAAACTGATAATATAAACTTAAATAATTTTTATAAATTCTGAATTTAAACATAATAAAGAAACACTTCAGAAATTACATATTAAACAAATAAATAAAACATTGATAAAATTAGATAGAGATATAGAAGATATATTTATAATAACAATACAATTATAATATGTACTAATTTAAATAAAGAGGATAACACAGAGTATAAAAATGAATATAATCATTTAAATTTTATAAATTCAAACCTTAATATATTATTGGTTAAAGAATATATTATAGATATACAAGTACATGATAATATAAGTATAAATTCATCAAATAAATATGTTATCAAATTAGATAATCAAGAGTCTGTGATAAATATACTTAAGAATAAATTGATGTTAAAAGATACAAATTATTATATAAATTAGAAACTTTCTACAAATACAAATATTATTCTATACTACCAGACAATTATTAAAATCGAAAAAAATTACTAATACATGTATATATTAGTACAGATAAAACAAATAAAATAATAATTACAGATATTGCACAATTAAGTTATTATAATAATTTGAATTTAAATCCATAAGTTCATATTTTATTTTATTGTATACTTATTTTAGTTATATTTTATTGTTTTAATCCATACATTTTGACATTTATAAATCCATTTATTTTATATTTATATACATTTTTACATTATTTTACTTAAAATGTATTGATAAACAATTTCATTTATTAATTCATATATTTTACATTTATATACTTTTTTTTATATATTTTTACATTATTTTACTTGCATTTTATAATGACAAACAATGTTAATTGCGCTTCCGACTTTAATGATAATGAATTTATATATAATGCTTATAATAATACTAGTGATACTTTCTATAACAATAATATATATAATATTCCTATATATCATGAATTTATGAATAATCCTAACATTGGTTGTATATAAATTGATTTAAATTCCATAAATATTTATTTTTGTGAAGGTATACATATAAATGCACGAAGTTTAGTAAATAATTATAATAAATATAATATTCCTATATATCATGAATTTATGAATAATACTAACATTGGTTGTATATAAATTGATTTAAATTCCATAAATATTTATTTTTGTGAAGGTATACATATAAATGCACGAAGTTTAGTAAATAATTACGATGATATAATATTATTATTAGATTCTTGTAGTTTTAAATTTAACATTATTGTTATAACTGAAACATGGTTGCATGATTTCAATAAAAACATATATAGGCATTGACAAACATTGACAAATATAAATGTACACATGTAATTCGAAAAATCTATAAAAATCTAAATATAGGTGGTGGTGTTTCTATCTATATATATATATATATATATATATATATATACAAGAACATTTAAATTGTAATACATTAGATAATTTAACTTATTCAATTCCAGATTTTGTAGACATAGTTATTATATCGATGCTTATAAATAATAAACATACTATAATCAGTGGGATATATAAATATCCTAATTCTGATATTAAACATTTTAATGATTTCCTTTAGAATAATGTTAGTGATTTTTCAATCACAGCTGATTTATTTTGAGTTGGTTATTTTAATGTTAATATTTTAATAAAAATAGTAATAATGATTATTTCATTGATTCCATTTGCAGTATGGGTTGTTTTCCACTAGTAACTAGGCCGACCAGATATGATAATAGTATTAATTCACTAATGTATAACTTTTATTGTAATATAACATATAAACCAGTAAGTAATGGAATTGTATTTAGTGATATCAGTGATCATCTACCAATTTTTGTAATATATGAAATATCAATTAAAAGTAATACAAAACATAATACATATAAATATATCAGAAAATTAAATAAAATACATTAACAATATAATACAATAAAACATAATACAATTAATCAATTTAAATGTACATTTTTATTTTTGTATTTTGTTTTAAATTGTACATATTTTATATAAATTAATTATTTACATATTCAATTTCATTAAATTGTATTTAACTTTCTATCAGTATTATTTTATATTCAGGAAGTCACATTTTTAATTAAATATTAAATATTAAATATAAGATATTCACGAATACTTTGTATTGATTATAATAATTATTTATGTGGCCGGTACTAGCTCGTGTCGGGGATGAGGATGCAATTGTTTTGAGGGCGCAATTGTTGACAGTACTCTTACTCTTGGCTAAAGTAAGTTCCTTAAGGCATTGGATATAGAAACCCCAAGTCCTCCAAGTTGATACACCTTTATCGACTGTTATTGGCAATTGGTATAAAGTGTTCGAGTTAGATTTTGTATGATTATTTTGATTACTGATATCCTGGATAGAAATTTTATTTTATAATTAAATATTTCATTTAATATTATTTTAATTGTATACCTGTTTTTCCACCTTAGTCGCAGGTCAGTCGATTTCCCTACGAGAAAACAATACCGGTGTTGCGTAATATATTTATTAGAAAGTAAATAGTTATTAAGATAATGCAGATAAAAGATTCAAATGATATTAATGTACTCGGTAATATGCTTATTGAACGATAATTGATGGCCTTTTTTCATCACCTTTTTCTAAACTGGGGATGATAAGAATATTAATATATATATATATATATATTTATATATATATATATATATGATTGAAAGGGGATAGCATAATGTATATGAAAACGGTTTTGGTAACACTTACGGAACACAGGCAGGTGTGTTATTATACTTATTGGGTAGTATATATATGTATATGTATGTATGTGTGTATGCGATTTTAAGTGTGTATATCAATGATATATATATATATATATATATATATATATATATATATATATATTGATTAATTGAATGTTTATTTAGATACTAAAATAAATCATAAATTATGTCTCAAAAGTGTATATATATAGAATACAAATAAATAAGTAGGTAAACAATAAATACCATTAATAATACTAATATAAAATAGAATAAGCAGTACGGACATTACTAAATAAAATAATAATGATAAACAATATTAGTATTTCAGGTTCATACCTGAGATCAATTG
Organism: Osedax fenrisi; assembly: GCA_964019155.1. Lineage (NCBI taxonomy): Eukaryota > Metazoa > Annelida > Polychaeta > Sabellida > Siboglinidae > Osedax > Osedax fenrisi. The sequence continues at coordinate 84,052,169 of OZ025240.1, read as the reverse complement.
TTGTATATTTCATGAATGTTTTATGTGATTTTATGGATCTAATTTTATGAATATATATATATATATATAATCTATTCAACATATACTATACCTGTATCTACAAATACAACACATTGCAGACGTGGTAGCATCTTGGGTAGCGGTACTGAACAAAATAGAGTTCGTCATCACCATTCTCGGTTTCTTCGCTAACTCGGTGACCTTGTGGACCCTGACCTTGAACGGGAATATGTTCTCCAGAGGTTAGATGTTCTCTTTCGGTAGTGATATCTCGCTTCCCTCGACCCGATCGGGCCGATGGAAGATATATTGGTATTTATAGTGTGTGCGTGTATACATTATAAGTTTAGTTACACTGTTATCTATAGCTAGGAATATTCTAGAACCGCACCCTATATAGGTATATTATATATTACCACAGTATACTATACATATATATATAGTATATATATATATATATATATATATAGTATATATGTTATACTAGATAGCTCTATAGAGAAGTACGCAGTAATAAGCAGGTAATCACGTAGGTAATAGGTAAACTACAATACACAGTGTATAATGTACAATAGTGTATAATGTATAATGTACAATAGTGTATAATGTATAATACAATAGTTTATAATGTATAATGTACAATAGTGTATAGTGTATAATGTACAATAGTGTATAATGTATAATACAATAGTGTATAGTGTATAATGTACAATAGTGTATAATGTATAATACAATAGTTTATAATGTATAATGTACAATAGTGTATAATGTATACTATAATAGTGTATAATGTATAATGTACAATAGTGTATAATGTACAATACACAGTGTATAATGTATAATACAATAGTGTATAATGTATAATGTACAATAGTGTATAATGTATAATACAATAGTGTATAATGTATAATACAATAGTGTATAATGTATAATGTACAATAGTGTATAATGTATAATACAATAGTGTATAATGTATAATACAATAGTGTATAATGTAATAGATGTATAACGCGCAATGAATATTTCGAGGCATTAACATTTATAAGGTTATTACAAGTAATAGGCGTGGTTTGACCGTATTCGTAAGGTACACTTATATATTATGTATATATATATATATATATATATATATATATGAATTATGAATGAATGAATGAATTAGTTTATTTAAAGAATACCGAATTTAGCGAGACACCTCACTGGTGTATATTTAACGTAACGAACAAACAAATAAACAAAATAAAAAACACAAAAAAAACGAATTGATTCCAAAGAATTGTTGTTTTAGACAAATAAGTTATAATATATAAAATGTATTATATATAGGTTAGGTTATTTTGCAATCTAATTATAAAACAATAGGATGATTGGATCTTATAAGGATGTATACGTAGATCATAAAGTGGTGTACACACTGCTAGCATCAATCACTGCTATTTGTTACTCAACTTGATGCTCAGTATAAAGTATTATTGGTGTTCAGATATCGAGCAACAAGTACCGAGAGTGTGGCGACTTGTTACTGGGTATATTCTCAAAATGGACCGTGTTGAATCTGACGACGACTTGTTACCAGAGCTCGGCGACTTGTAACTGCGCTTGTTACCGAATAAATTAGCTGTTCACATAGCTAGCATCAAGCACGGCGACTTGTTACTGTAAATTAGAACTGTTCATAGATTTATGCGGCGAATTGTTACTGCACTTGATGTTGTACTTGATGCTAGCGGTGTGTACACGGCTTTAGGTAAGATATTCCATGTATACAATTGTATTAAGCAATTGCTTAAGCAAAAACGGAAGATAAGATATATATATATATATATATATATATATATATATATATATATATCTTCAAGTAGGTGTATATATCTAACGAATGTTAATAACAAAATCCGTATTGTATGTAATATTATATCCGAACGCATCCACCTGTCTCTCATATGCTACATCAATCAATACCGCACCATGCTCCACCAACACCAGCATCCCCTTCGCACCCATGACAACCTTATAGGTCGTATAACACCTCTAGTGGGGCTCTTAGATGTGTGTTGAGACTCACAACTTGTGAGTATATGTTGTATATATACTATATATACAACATTTGGTTCATGTCATTTGTCTCAAATAGAACTTCTTCTGTTAAAATTAATTCTTCTTTATCACAACCATTTACTAACTCATACGGTGTTCCGCAAGGCTCCGTACTCGGGCCCATTTTATTCATAATCTATATATTACCTATTAGATAAATATTTCTTAAATATCCTCATCTACATTATCATCTTTATGCAGATGATTTGCAAATTTATACGTCCTTCCCACCATCATGTAACACTGAATCTATTCAATTAACTATTTATAACTGCATTACTGAATTAATTACATGGTTCTCCACTAACTCATTATCATTAAATATGGCTAAAACTAATACCATTATTTTATCTAGATCCTCTTCTCCTTTAACTATATCCCATCCTTTTTTACGTTCCCTTCCTATTTCCGAATAGGTGACTACACTAGGTATTACCTTTGATAACAAGTTCAATGTATCGTTGCAAATAACAAATGTAATTCGTATAGCTAACTATTATCTTTACAATATTAGAAAGACACGTAATAAACTTACTTATAACTTAACGAATTTCTTACTCGACTCCCTTGTATTCAGTAGACTTCGTTATTGTTGCTCATTATATACTACTCTCCCACTTTATTTAATGCACAGATTTGAAAATAGTCAACGTCGTGCGGTTAGAATACTGTACAAGCTCAAACGTCGTATGGATGTTTCGATTACATCTCTGATGATTTCTCTTGGTTGGCTTCCGTTTCATTCTCAATGCAAGTTTCGTCTCCTGTGTATAACGCAAAGAGCCATTTACCGATCTATTCCAGAATATCTCGCTACGTTAATATCAATTCGTTCCGACTCCCGACCTCGCCGCTCTGGATCCACAATGGTTCTACACCAACCAATTACTTCTACGAGATTTTCTGAAGCAGTATTTGCTGTTGCAGCACCAAAATATTGGAACTTATTACCAACTGATATACGTATAACTAAATCTGAGTCATTATTTAAACGTAAATTATATAAATATTTTCTTTATTTGTAATTCCATTTAATATCATTGTTCTCGTTATTATGTATACATATATGTATGTATATATACAATATATTGTTCTAATTTTCGTTCTTTACTATTATTTTATTATATATGACGCCGATAAACATATAATGTTTTGTTAGTCAATAAACTATTTTAATAATATATATATATATATATATATATATATATATATATATGGTGTACGGTATATAATATATGCTGTATATACGTATACGTATACGTATATATATATATATATATATAAATATATATATATATTAATCATATAATTTACACACATTAGAAACATGGTGAAATATATTAAGTCTATATTATAATGATTAACCTTTTTAAAACGTTTCTGATTATGGTAGAAGGGGGATGACCGTAATGTAGATTTATATATTTTTATAGGATTTAGCAGAAGTGAGTTATTTAAAAAAATTAATTTATATTATAGTGCATTTATATAATAAAATAACTATTTTTAGGCTACAACCCATAGGCTACAACCCTATATATATATATATATATATATATATATAATAACCTATATTTGATGAAGGGTACGTATTAGAGGTATACCTTTATATAAAGCATATGCATATCATAATACATGTTATGCAATTATTTAATTATTTTTTATATAGGAATATTATGTAAGGTACATAGTAAATATCCAGTAGGACTACAGATCTTTGAGGTACACCATTATTTATCTATATTAATAATGTATTTATATTCATAATAAAATGCATATGTAAATATATAAATATTAATAATGAAAAACTATGATGTCATATATAAATATATATACCTTTACGTTAAAATAAAAATGCACACATGTGTGCATACAACACGCATATTCATACCGTTAAAAAACCGGTGTGAATTTAGACTACTATGCTTAATAAATAACACGTTAATTCAAGTCAGACCTGGATATCTACGTAGCTTGTTTGTTCGTCGTCAGATTCTCCAGCATCTGCGTTCTTCTGATGCTACTCTACTCGAGCTGCCAAATGGATGCAATGCAATGCAGTCTCGCTCTTTCTCTAGAATGGCGCCTGCCAGAAGGAATACACTGCCGTACTACTTACGTAAATTGAAGTCACCGCGTACTTTTGCGAATTATCTAAAATATTATCTAAATTAACCTATCTATTGATCTTGATGGAGATCCTAATTTTATTTATTACTTTGCTATTTTATTTGTATATTCAGTTTGTATTTGACTGTTTTGCTTATTTTTGTTTATTTATTTGTTTCGTTTCCACACCAGTGAGGGTAATGTTTTATCATATTGGTGTTAAAATAAACTATCTAGACCAATACAATCTAATATATACATATACAAACACACACACACACACACATATATATATATATATATATTTCATACACATATAACTATATAATATATCAGTGAATATACCATTATAAGCTAGAAACCTACAAAGTGCCCGTGTTTACCTATTGTCGAGGTTTACTATAGTAGACCTATAGGTCAAATACTCAAACCTCATCTACAGGAATTCGAGTGCTTCTACTGAAACAAAATTAGCTCTTTCACTAGCTAGCAAAAATTAAAAATCTACTATATCTCGTTCAAAATCCATCTATTATAACAAAAAGATAGCATTGATCTCCTCCGATCCTCACAAATTATTTAAATTGGCAAATAAAATTCTCTCTCCTCCAGATGAAAAAATCCTTCAAATGTTCAGCTATAGCATATATGCTCTCTTTTTAAAAATTCTTTTGAACAATTTTCCTCTTAACATATCTACTTCTGATACTTCCTTTCCAAACTTTGCTCTAAATAACATGATTATTTCTCCTTTCCATTCCTCCAAAAACCTAGGATTAGTATTTTATGACAAATTATCATTTAAGAATCACATATCATCCAACTTTCATCTCTTCAGAATTAAAAAAAATACGGACATCAATTTCCAGAAACCTTACTAAAACTCTAATAAATGCTCTTGTACTTTCCCGACTTGACTACTGTTCTTCCCTACTGAATTTACTTCCTGCTAAATCAACTTCTCCACTAAATCGGAGTATCCGTTATTCAATACGTACTACTTACTGCATAACACGACTGGATTACTCTACTACAACATCACATAAATCATCTCGTGTGTTTCTACCCTTCTCCCTCAGGTGTAAATTACGTATACTATCTATAATCCATAAATCAATATATTATTTCACCCCTAGCTATATCTCTGATCTAATTAAAAAACGTACAATATTACCTTCTCTTCGTTACCAAAATGTTCCTCTATTATCTCCCAAACTCTAGCAAAACTTTCCTAAGGTCCCACCCTATGGAATACATTCCTCCTGTCATTCGTTCTATTATATTCCACAAAAGATTTATAAATATTACGTCTTCTTTTCTCTCTACCTCTAATCATTAAATGTAATCATTAAATCATCCAACTTATTATTTTTGTCTCGTGTTATATTCAACATATGATTATTATTAAATTGTTATTGTATTATTATTATCTTATTATTATTTTTGACGCACGAGTGAAGGGGTCTACATATATATCCATACATATACATCATCATATATATATATATATATATATATATATATATATGATGATGATGATGATATATGTTTTATTAGGCAATCATATAGGATCATGTAGACCTATATATATTATATACACATATAACTATAAAATATATATATCAGTGAATATACTATATAAGCTAGAAACCTGCAAAGTACCCGTGATTCCCTATTATCGCCGTTTAATATAGTTGACCTATAGGTCAATTACCCCCCCCCCCCACATCCTCTTTTACAGGTATTCGAGTGCTCCTGAAGCACCAGGCATTCGTGGACAGTATATCATGTCTGATGGCGGCGGTGATCCTGTTCCAGTCTGCCATGTGGACTACTGGCATCCGGTCAGTGGACATGCTGGTGTGCTACGTATGGCACAGTCAGGCCATCTACTGGACAACTGTGTTTATGTCGGTCAGTCATGTGTATATGTATGTAATGTATACAGATATAAATATAGTTTATATATATATATATATATGTATATATAAATATATATATATATATACTATATACCATTAAAGTAAATATTATCAATATAGGCATATATATCATATAAGAAAAATAGTTTGCACTACTTAAGAAAAGTGTGCCTTGGTCAACTGAGCTACACAGGCAGTTATATATGTGTGCAATATATTTATAATTAAATACTATTACTATAATATATTAATATTACTTATATTGTACATGAAAAGGCGTGGAATTTAATGCATGTTTCTATAGAAAGATTTATAGCAATTTGTCATCCATTCTATCACCAGACATTCATAAGGTACAAACAATATTTAATTAATAATTTATAAATATGTAATAATATTAATTATTTAATAAACTCGTATGTGTATATATGTATATATATAAATAAATGTATTTATATAAAATGATATATATCAAATATGACTGATTGTTATTATTAATTAATCACATACAATCCAAATTTCCTTATATAATAATTGTACAAAATAATATTCATTTAAAAAATTGTATAATGTATTAAAATAATATAATACAGTTATATATATATGTTATAATACATTATTTTATATGAATATTAGTGTATACTGCTATATTATAATTAACACACAAGAATTAAAATCTTAATATTTATAATATATAGAATGTATCCTGCAGGATATATAAATGTAATGGAGTGCACTTTAAAAATCAATATTTATTATTGAAGTATTTAGGCATGTTTAATAAAACTAACAAAATATAAATACATTTGTTTAAATAAACTATGTTATATAGTATGAATATTAAGGATTATTTATTTTGTTATTCATTTAAATTGTGTTGAATATATAACATGGACACATATCTGTTGTCAAACCCATATATATAGTATGTGCCATACCATACATAATTATATATCTGTGGTCAAATCCTATTCTCCTTAAAGTAGTCTTAAGTATACTATAGTATACCATGATAATTCGGTATCTCATACAAAATATATATCTCAGACACATTCCTTCGGTTATTTGAATTATAAGATATCAAGCGTTAAATGTATATATATATATATATATATATATATATATATATTATAATAAACATAATCGTAAAATAACAAATTGCACGTATATTTAGGAAACCGGTCAATCTATTGATATTAAGTGAATATGTGGCTGGCATCATTATACTATCTCCTTCATTCATTCAGGTAATGCATTAATATCGATATAATATATACATATATATATATATATATATATATATATATATATATATATATATATATATATTAACTTATTAAAAAAACAGTTCCATTGACATAAATTTAAAAGTAAGTTTTAGATTATTTGCATTACATTTTATTTTATTTTATACTCTATACAATGTATACATGTTGTATATTTATTATGATACTATTATATTATGATTACCTTTATTTATATCGTATAATATAAATAGGATGTCTTATTATTTTCTGGTCGTATTATTTTTATGTATTTGTTTTTAAACGTGTATAATGTAATTAGGGGAATACTCCAATTACCGACCCCTAAATGATTATCTGTAATAACTTATTCGATATTTAATATATTTATTTGAAATTTTCTAATTAGGGTATACCCTATTATAATATTATGGCGATAAATAAATTTCCATTTTTAAATTTTTGATATAATTATATTGATAAAAACAAACATGGGTCGGTAATTGGATACATGTTCGTTAAGGCATATACCCCCTCTCATATTACTGATCCCCTGAAATACTCATAAAAGAAATAATGTTAGAATTATAATGGCTATTTTTATAATAAGCTATTTTTATTTGATATTATATATAATATTCAATAAAAATAGCCGATATAATTATACTTAATGAATTACATTACGCACACAATTTATTCATTATTTAATTTAAGTTTAATATTCAAAGTATATTTATATTTAAACTTTATATAATTATATTAACTTTAAATTAACCGAATATGAATATAACTACATATTCTAAATAATCATTGTGTAGTTCTATTGACGCTGTTAATATGATATAGGGGAGGGAAGGGAGTAGTGACCGATAATTAATATGCCTCAGAAGATTTCTAATATATTGATAAATAATGAATTGTAGGCTCATATTTTGTTGTATTAACTAGAAATCACATAGTTCTAGAATACTTTTATTTCACTTTTATATATAAAGTGTTTAACCTAATAATATAAACGTTTGATTAGGCATTAAAAAAGCACTAAAATAAGGCAAGGCCATAGTAGTGGCCGCTAGTGCCAGAAAATGCGAAAGGTGTCTCGTAATGTATTCGATTTATATTTTGTTAATTATGTAATATTAAATAATTATATTTATGATGCATACAAACCTTATTTGATTCAATGATTTAATTATATATGCACATACTCTTGCACATAAATAAGCATAAATATATATAATCATGTTTTTCTCAAAATTTGACAAAAAATTATTATGTAATAAATTAGAGTAATAAATAATTATTTAAAAAAAATGTTACTATATATTATAGATATTTTGATTATCTAAATATTGAATAAAGAACTTTTTATCCTATCTAGCACCATTTAAGCGTTAATTAAAACGGCCACTACTCCGTCCTCGGCCACTACCTCCTTCCCTCCCCTAAACACAGATTACGAACAATTTAAAATAAAATAAAATATCTCTTTTGATTGGATAATATAAATCACATGGTGTCGGTATTAGGGTAATTTAGGGGGTCGGTATACCGAATATATATATATAGGAATAGGAAACAAATATGGTTAGTTATAATTAAGATATATTGGTTAATACTTATTAAAATTATAAAATTTGTATAATGTTTATTAATATTTAGTTAAGCTATAATTGTATTCAAATAATTACGTTTTCTTTTAATTAATAAAGTATTTAAAATGATTTTTAAAAAGTTATTATACTTTTATTGGATTGAATATTTTGAAAAACAAAATACCTATTAATATTTACAAATTAAACTACTAACTATTTACGTATATATCTCTGTTATATATATATCTTATATTTACTGAGATACGATAGGGGGTCTGTATAAGGAGGTAGTCGTTACTTGGAGACTTCACCTATAGGGGAACTATAATGGTAATTCTCTATATAATCATTAATGATTCTACGATTACATTATCATATGCCTATAGGTTATATATATATTAATTATAATTAAAAATATATATATATATATATATCATAATTGTGAAGTTATTAAAATGCACTAAGAATAACTCTGTATTATTGTAACAATTGAACTATTATGTAAGCCACACCACTATTAACATTCACAGTTAACTAGCATCATGGCTGACTACAGATATAGTGTCATTATGATATAATATACTATATTAATAGCCAAAACTAATTATATATATATGTATGTATGTCTGACATGGTCATCGTTAAACGGTCCGTGGGTGTGGTTTATTTTAAATATCCAGAGATAACTTCACTATATAAGTCACAGTATTGTTGTAGAATACATCATTAGTTATAGTATATAATATATACACCATATATGTTATAGTATATTTTGTGTATTTATACTACATGAATGTCAGGTGAAATTCAAGTCCGATCGTAAATGCCACAGTGAATTTGCATTCTCCGGACTGGATAAGTTCTTTTATTTCTACTCGATACGTTAGTTGTCACTATTGCCTAATATATATTTATATACTATGATATATATATATATATTAATATATTAAGGTATTAATATATTTAAAATTTACGATCAATAAAATATATTTAATACATTATGTTAAGGTCAAATCAAAATATGTATGAATTATAATTTTAATTTATTTAATTATATATTTTATTTACATTTTTAACTAAAAATCAATATTCAATTATATATTTGTTGTCATGATTTATATTAAAATCTTACTGGTTACAAAATCTTGTGTTCAATTAATTTGAATTCTTTTTATTAATAATATATAGATAGAAAACACGATTTCGTTCTTATTTTTACTTTTATTTTCCCATAAGATTACCCCTAATTATATTCCACTTTTAATTAAAAGTTATATTATTTATAACCTCCTCCTTATTCTCCCAAATTATCTATTCTCAATATTTATTCCAACAACTACTAGTATTGTTTATATTATTATTGTTGACGCCTACTATCATTCTTAGCTGTTTACATGTAAATTCGAAAAATAATACACTAATATAATCATAAATTAAGATATGTATAAAGATTAGATATATATCGAAAAGTAAGTGTTCCGTAAAAATATTTTTGGAAATATTAAAAGTGAATTCATAAAAATGTTACCTAATTTGTATAGGTCAAAAGTAGATCGATTCAGTCATTGTTATTTAATACATGTAAACTTTCAATTTCGTGAAAATGTCGTAATTTTAAAATATTTTTTTTTAATATAATTCACATATATATTATTACATTAAAAGTATATTAATCTGATAATTAGATTAATTACCTTATGAATAATATTATTAAATATAACTTAACATAATATATGTGTATCCATCTAGTGGTTGGTACGGGAACTATATTAAAATAATTACATAGCTTAGATATACTATACCTATAGAATATAGTATACTATAGTACCACGATGGTACTATATATAGTACGACGACGACTAACCATGTGTACGTGTGCTACGCATACTATGCGACGCAGTGTGCGCACGCGCATGTGCACCCTATAGGCATAGCTATTCCTATAGCTATACATAGGTCAATTGGCGATTGAGTCAAGGTACGTTGATTGGATGCAATGAAACGCGAAGGACCGTACATTTTAACTGATTACAAATTATTAATATAGGTATCGCTGTTGGTGAGAGTATTCGGGTTTGTGATTGGTTTGGTTTATTTAATTGCCCTAGCGTATACGTATATATATATATATATATATATATATATATATATGTTATTCTGCTATTAATAGAATTTAATTTAAAAATACGGTCCTCTCGGATATGTTGACGCACAAATGAAGAACTTCGCGACCCCTATCGCCTCCCCCTCACTCATCAGCGCTATAGCGTGTGTACTCTCTATAGCGTGTACTACTATACTTTAGTGTACTATAGTCTACTATACTGTAGTGTACTATAGTCTACTATACTGTAGTGTACTATAGTCTACTATACTGTAGTGAATGTTACGTAATGACATCACCACCTCGCCGCCGCCGCCGTTTAGTGTGTCTGTTCGCCGAGTACATTGTACCCGTGATGGCGTTCGTGTACTTCTACGGTCGTGTGATAGCCGCGCTGAGGTCAAGGTCACGTGCCGATAAGGACAAGACCTCGCGTAACGCGAACGGCGGCAACATCAAGGTCAGTGAGGCGTGCACAGTCGACGCTAACGGTTCGCAACGCTCGATATATCGACATAACGCTTATAGGCTATATATAGTAACGTATACGTTATCACCTATAGGTTATCTATAGGTTATCACGTGACAATTTAGTATTATAAGGCGATAAAACATATCACCAGGTGGTCGTATCGCGTGATGAGTCATCTCGTTCGTAGTATGGTGACGCATGATTATATAATAACATTGCGACGTGAGCTACGGGATGCTGGTGATGTGTATAATGGTGTACTATTGTTTAGATGATATAGGTTTAGAGGTATAGATCCTATCGTGTGAATATCATAGCATATATATATTATATGTATATCATAATTATGATAACTATAGTTATGTTAACATATACATATTATATCATATATATATATATATATATTTGAGTAATAAGGTTTAATTTATTTAAATAATTTATATTAATTAATTTAATAAAAATGTAACTAATATTTCAAATAAAGTTTACATGTATTCGTAAATTATATGAAATATAAAGATATAAATATTGAAAAACCCCGCGGGGTTTCGCGATAGATATATCAAAGCATATCCATGTATACATATATATATATATATATATATATATATATATATATATATATATATATATATATATATTTCATATAGGCTACGAATCTATTAGATATAACAGCTTAAAGCTGCGTTCACACCAGACTTATGTAGCAATTTTTTGTGAATTACATTTATTATGCCGTCATATAATTGAATTATTTCTATTTATCTGAGTAATGCCGGTGTCATATAATAATTCGTCCCCATTCAAAAAATCGTCCCCGATTGTCAAGTGACTACAAAATCTATCATATTTCACTAAATACACATACGAATTGCTTCAAATTTAAACCACATATAAATAATATGTATATACACACATTTGGAAAAAATCAATCTAATTATGCAATAAAAGAAAGTAATACTCAAATATATAAAGTAGAATGGATATGAATTTGATAATACCAGATTAACCGATAATAAATTAATATTTTAAGATTCTGAATCGACAGAAGGTATTATTTTTCAATTTTAAGTTTAATACTATAATATCG